>JANHMN010000002.1:93085028-93127364 GCA_030674055.1 Rhabdomys pumilio | reverse complement strand
GGAGCAGAACTGAGCCCTGTTCTCCTTAGTCACTGTATTCCTTGATTGCCATAGTTAGCACTGTCTCTTCTAGACTTTCCCTTCTTGAGACATTCTTTGGCCCAGTGGCCTTCATCTTTACAATAGGCACACTGATTTTTGCTTAGCTAGGGGTGGATGTCCCCCTTTCTAGGTCCTCCCTTACCTTTATCTTTAGTCAGCTGTTTGTGCTGTCTCCTCTGATTCTCAAGCTCGGCTGCTGCTGCTGCTACTAACACAACCTTAGCCAGGTTGATTCTACTGCTTCTTGACCCTTACCTATTTTTTCTCAGCATTTTCTCTATTGTTAAAAACCTTTTCTGCCAGTTAAGAGAGTCTGGAAGAGCAGAAAGGGTTTGTGACCCCATGAGGAGAGCAACAATACCAACCAACCAGAGCTCCCCAGGGTCTAAACCACCAGCCTGGGAGCACACAGGGAGGAACCCATGACCCCAGCTGTATATGTAGGGGAGGATGGCCTTGTTGGGCATAGGTGGGAGAGGAGATTCTTAGTCCCATGAAAAAGGAACACAGAGTGTGGGGGGAAATATGAGAGTGGGGAGGGGGTAGTGGGGGCAGGGGGTAGGTGGGGACACAGCCTCATAGAAGCATGAGGAGGGGGGATGAGATAGGAGGTTTCTGGGTGGTGGGAGGAAGTGGGGTAAGGGGATAAAATCTGAAATGTAAATATAATACCAATAAAAAAATTTAAAAAAAAAAGAAAGAAAAAAAAACCTTTTCTGCCATGACCACTAAATCCTGCAGACTCTTCTTTTCTAAGTCTCTCAAGTCTCTGAAGTTTTCTGTGAATATCTGGAGCAGACTGGTTAATAAAAGCCATACCCACTGCTGTTTTTACTTCCTGAGACTCAAGATCCATAGGAGTGCATTGTCTAAATGCGTCTATGACTCTCTCAAGGAAGGCAGCTGGGCTTTCTTCCAGCCTCTATCTAATATTATACACCTTGGCCACATTGGTTGACTTGCAAGCCAAAGCCTTGAGACACCTCATCCCCTCTACTCCTGCACCCCAACAGAGTCTGGCAATAAACATGGAGTTTCCCTTTACCTTCAGCAGTATTATAATCCCAATCAGGGTGAACCTAGATTGTCAGCAAGAGCAACAAATGCTATTAACTGGTGAGTCGTCTCTCCAGCTCCATCTCTCTTCTCTTGACCTAGGATTTGATGTGACTAACTACTTCAAGTTCCTGATTCTTAACTTCTTGGCAATCATGACTTGCAATCTGGAACAGTAAACTGCAATAAATCCTTTTGTTAAAGTGTTTCATCACCTGGGACAGCCTTATAATTTTTGGGGAGGTTCTAATTGTCATGTCTCCATCCAGGGGCAGAGATAAAGAAAGACCAGACCCCATTCTTTTGATCAAAAGCAATGTAGCATAACATATTAAAATAATTTTAAAAAGAAAAATTAGGCAGAATGTCACATATCCATAATCCCAGAACTTGGGAGACAGAGAGAGGAGAATCAGGTGCTCAAAGTCATCCTCAGCTACACAGAAAAGTTGAGATGAGCCAGGGTTACATAAAACATTATCTCAAAAATAAAATAAAAGCTAGAGAGATTACTCAGTGGTTAACAACACTGGCTACTCTTACAGAGGACTCCTGTACAAGTCCCAGCACCATGATAGTCAGATGACACTGACTATCAACCGTAAATTCAGTTTCAGGTGATCCAATGCCTTCTAGCCTCCATGGGCACCATGCAGGAAAGCACCCATACACATAAAATAAATAAGTACATATCATAATATAGAATTCATCTCTCCTTCCTCCCACTCACTCTATTACCCTCTTTTCCCTCTCAAATCACTCCCACTACTCCCCCCCACACACACACACACAGTTTTTCCTTTTCCCCCATTTATAGCACCAGTATCCTATCTTCCTCCTTACAGCTTCTACCTCCATGGTCTCTTTCAACTTTCCGGGCTCTTGCAGTTACTCTGGGTTATATACTAAAATCTAGAGATTTAGAGCTAGGATCCACATATAAGAGAGAACATGTCTTTCTGGATTTGGATTACTTTATTAAGCATATTTTGAGTTTCATTCACTTATGTTGTGGTTTGAATATGATTGGCCCAGGGAGTGACACTATTAGGTGTGGCCTTGGTTGTAGTATGTGTGCCTTGTTGGAGGAAGTGTATCACTGTGAAAGGTGGACAGTGAGACCCTCCTCCTAGCTGCCTATGAAACAGTCTTCTCCTGTTTGCCCTCAGAACAAGACGTAGAACGTCAACTCCTCCAGTGCTATGCCTGCCTTGAAGCTGCCATGCTCCTGCCTTGATAGTAGTGGACTGAACATCTGAACCTATAAGCCAGCCCCAATGAAATGTTTTCCTTTATAAGAGTTGCCTTGGTCATGGTGTCTCTTCACAGCAATGGAAACCCTAACCAAGACAACTTACCTATAAATTTCATTCTTCTTTACAGCTGAAAGAATTCTATTGTGTAAGTGTACTATAACTTCATTATCCAATTATCAGCTGACAAACACTCAGGCTAATTTCATCTCTTACTTATTTTGAACAGAGTAGCAACGAATATGGCCAAGCAGGTATCTCTGTAGTATGATATTAAGTTTTTTAGGTATATGCTGAGGGGTGGTATAGCTGGCTTGTATGGTAGATCTTATTTTAGCCTTTTGAGAACTCTGCATACTGATGCCCAGAGTAGCTGTAGCAGTTGGTGATCACCAATGACAGTTCCCTTTTCCTCACTTTCACAAGCATTTGTTGTCAGTTGTTTTCTTGATCTTTGCCACTTTGACTAGAGAAGTTGAAAGTTCAAAGTAGTTTTAACTTGTATTAACCTGGTTGCTAAGAACACATCTAAAGATATTTTTTAGCCACTTGTATTTCTTCATTTGTAAAACCTCTGTTCAGATACATAACCCCTTTTGTTGTTTGTTTGTTGTTTTTTGAGGGTTTTTTTTTGTTTTGTTTTTGCAATTCAGCTCCATACTTTATTCAGATTTACTGTTCAGTGGCTTTTTCTGTTCCAAGATCCCTCTCAAATGCCACACTTGGGGATGTCATGACCACTTGACTAAGTTTCAGATTTTTGTTTTTCATTGCTTTTGAGTTTTAGGGTATAGTGGCTAGGTATCTTGTACAACCTCCACTGGGACTTGTCTGTTGTTTAGTTCATGTTCACATGGGATTATATTTGAGAAAGGCAAATACCCTTCTGATGTAACAAACTAAATATCAACACAGTAATGGCTGTTGCTATTGTTGGCAAGGTATCTGCTAGTGTAATACTCATTTTCCTCCTTTCCACTGCCATACTCTAATGTGCAGTCTGCCTTAAAATATGTGGACTTACTATTGTCCATAATTCATTTTTTAGTATGAACTCAAATTATCACTTCATGTGGTACTTGCAGAAGCCTGGCTACCTGACTTGGATCCTTGGAAGCTACGGTAGGAGAGAAGTGACTTCTAAGGGTTGTTCTCTAACCTCCATGAAGGCACCTTGATACGCATGCCTGCACACATATATACACTAGTAATTATAAAAAAAAATGTAATTGATTTCTCACAAGTCACTGAATAATGAAATGTTAATAAAATTTATAATAAAACATTTAAAGAGATTTTGTGCAGAAAATAGCATTAAAATGTTTGCATAATTATAGATAACTTTAACACTTCCTCACTATTCCAGGCAAATTAGACTAAAGATGAAACAATTTTCATCAAATAATAATACAAAAAAAGAAAAACTTCTTCCTTTATGTCTCATGTCAGGTATCAGTTAAAAGACCTTTAAGAATTAAAACCTGAAATTTTTTTGCTTTACAAGTGAGTATCCAGATTCAGAAAATCTGAGTGCACTTAGGTGCACAGAGTATTCCATAAGGTCATTATGTTCTTAGGTCCATTAGTCTGATTCATGACTTCAATTACCTAACAGCATTTTCCTGTAGTAAAAAAAATCAGATAACAGTGCCAAATAGTCCTAATTAAATTTTATGATAAGCATGCTTTTGATTCATTTTCTAAGGGATTATGGAACTACTTTATATAAGTGGATATGAGATAATAATTCCTGCTATCTTATTAGTATCTCAAAATACTTCTTAAGTATTTTCAACTTAGCTGCTACAGTATGCTTGTAAAGTGGGATTGATACATAAGGAATTCAGGAATTATTTCACAGCCTGTGTTTGCCTCTACTGATGGAGCATGAGACAACCATGGTCTAAAAGTGTATTTATGTGTTACTTATAAAATGGCCCAGTTTTTGCAGAAGCCAACTTGCTGTGAAGTTTTTCACAATTAAAAATTCAGAATGTATATAAAGATCTTTTTTCTTTGAATTCCAAACAATTCTCAACAAATTATCTAACACAAAAGAAAACTAGCATGTATATGTGTACAGTCTTATGATTTCCATTCTGATACTAATTAGTTTCTATCTAGCTGAACTTTTCCACATAGTACCAGATTTGTGGTTGCAATTGGCTTTAGCTATGAAAATTATATACAAGGAAATTCAGGGTGTTGCAGTACTTGGCTGCAAATAATTTGCCATCTGGTGTTGGGTCAGAAAATGCAATTTCTTTAGTGCTGAGTGAACAGCCAAACATGAAGCAATTCCTGACAGTGTAAACCTGTCATCTTGCAATGTGCTGTCTTCTCTTTAGTCTGAAGACCCAGATTCTACTTATTCCACAAATTGCAGGTTCCGGTACATCTGAACACCACCAAGCTCTAGAACATTCTTTAGTGGCACTTGCTTCTGACAGACATGGAAGGTCTTTTTGATGGCATAACTTAGATCATGTGGTAGGACCAACACAATCTTCCCATCCCCAAACTCTGCTACTACTGGTTCTCTTTTCCAGCCCACATATTTAATTCCTTCCAGAAATCGGTGGTGATGTTGGAGGTGTTGTATTTCGTCTTCAGGATTGGAAGCAGTACAGATCATGCCACAAGACTTACACATAACGTGCCAAAATGTTTCTGAACTGCATCAATGATAAGCTGGTCTTTTCCTCCTTTATTTGTATCTCTGGAATTAATATTTTTCTGTACATTTGTCTGTTTCAAGAAGTTGGTACATGTAATGGTTCTCACTGAAGACTGTTCTTCAGGTGGAGACCTTTTTGTGTTCACTGAAGAAACACTGAAGATAGGATACACAAACTTGGGAGAAATTGTCTTGTTCTCATCAAGTGAAATCTCTGAAGGAAAATTATGTTTATCAAGTTCACATTCCTTTGAAGAAACTACTACACCTGATGAATTCTTTCTTAGTTTCTCTTCATTTTTATGTCTTAAATCCTGTAGCTCAATATTTGATTTCTCATCCATTAACAAGGACTTTGGAACTTGCTTTGCCTCTGGAGCATCTTGAGTGACCTCTGGTCCATTTTTCTGCAAAAGTATTGGTAATGGTTTATCTTCCAAAGGTGACTTTTTAAGAGAGTTTCTTTTCCTAGCAAAAAATGCTGCTCCACATTGGGGTGTAACTTATGGTCTTATTTTCTGGCTTAGAACCCGAGGAGAATTTGGATGATTTTCTGCTGGAAAACAATTGTTCTCTTTGTCCACAACTGGCTTATAGGTCACTTGATTTGGAATTTTTCAGGTTTCTTTTTTTTTTTAAACTCCAGATTTTATCCCACCCCCACCCCCATTTCTTGATATAGACTTCATGTGCTTATAATTTGATTGCTATTTAGCAGTTAAACTGTTCTGTTTTGGGGGAATGATTATTATTATTGGTATAGACTGGTTTTCTCTGAATATTTTCTGTGACATTGGGAAAAGGCTTATCTCCATTTTTAGTTGCTAGACAAATAGATCTACAGTCTCTTACCAACTTTCTCTTGAGTGAATTGAGGTAGTGCCTATCTTTATTGTAGATACAGTAGACACAGCTGCTTTAAGTAAGTAACTGTGGTTTGCAAACAACCACCTATTATTTTCAGTTGTTTTGAGTGGACTTGAAGTGAAATGGTGTTGGTGGGAGCAAGACTTGGCTTCCTTTTGAACACTGCCTTGACAATTATGTTTCTTATTAGGTGATGGAAATAGATTTTCAGCAAATCTTAAATTTGCTTGATGAAATATCTGTTAATAGGTTATCATCAGTGTCAACATTCAGTGTATGTCACGTCCTCTTCCCACAGAAAGATCCCTCTGCACCTCAGCAAGCATACAACTCTGCTCCCAGAAGTCCAGCACTCTGCCTTTTTGATTTTGTTTTTGAAGACAGGGTATCTCTTTGTGTAGTCCTGACTGCCCTAGAACTCAATCTGTAAATCAGGCTGGCCTCTAATTCACAGACAAGTACCGGAATCAAAAGCATATGCCACCATACCCAGCTATAGCCTACTTTTTAATTAAGCCATTTCATCTTCTTTTTTTTTTAGTCTTTGGTTTTTGAGTTCTTTGTATGTTCTAGATATCAATTCTCTATCGGATGTAGAGCTGGCAAAGAATCTCTCTTATTCTGTGGGCTTCCTCTTCATTGGACAGATTGCTTCCTTTATGTATTAGGGGTTCTCTAAGGGAACACAACTGATAGAATGATCACACACACACAATTTAATAGACTGGCTTACTTTACTCTGAATAGTTCAGCAATGGCTGTCTCCTGACAGAAAACCCAAGGATCTGATAGCTGTTCAGTCTATGAGACTGGATGTCTCAGCAGTCCCAATCTGCTGAAGAATGATACAGTCCAAGTAGTTGAGCAGCCTGAACCTTTTAGACAGCCTTCTCCTGTTCCAGACACCACACAAAGCTAGGAGCTTTCTGAGTCACTTGGTATGTGGGTCAGAGTAATGCACTGAAGTGAGGAATATGATGTTTCCATAATCCAAATAAGACCCTTGAATTTTGTTTGGATTTATTTCCTATGCTCTGATGCACATATGCTTTTCCATCAAGTCCAAAGTGGTTGTTACCTCCTGTTTACTTGGTCAAATCGGCAAGATGTCATCCAAGTAGTGGGCCAGTATGATCTTTTTTGGAAGAGACAAATGATCAAGATCCCTATGAACTAACACAAGGCTTGAAGGTTAATAAACTCTTGGGGGTAAAACTGTAAAGGTATATTTCTGGATCTGTCAGCTGCAGGCAAACTGCTTCTTGTCTTCCTTGTGAAAAGATAACCAGAAAAAGCATTTGCTAGATCAATAGCTCCATACCATATAGCAGATGTGCTAATCTGCTCAAGTAAAGACATCACGTCTGATAAAGCAGCTTCAATCAGTTATTGCTTGTAAAAGTTATTGACTGTTGCCTGTCATTCTCCACTAATCCATCTATCTTCTACACTGGCCAGATAAAAGAATTAAAGAGAAATGTAGAAGCCACCACCCCTGTGTTTTTCAAGCCCTTGATGGTGGCACTATTTTCTGCACTTCCTCAAGGGATATAATATTATTTTTGATTTACTATTTGCCCTTGCAGAGGCAACTCCAATTGCTTCCATTGGCCTTTTCAACCATAATAACCCTCACTTCACAGGTCAAGGAACCAATGTGGAAATTCTGCCAACTTCTAAGTATAGCTATCCCACTTATACATCCTGAAACTGGGGAAATGGCCACAGGATGAATTTCTGATCTATTAGACCCACAATAAATTGGACTTTAGCCAAAACTCTATTAATCCTCTGAACTCCAAGCCCCTACTTAAATTGGAGGACCACAATGGTTTTTTTCTGGGGGGGGAGGGGTCCTGGATAATTCAGAACAAATATCATATGCAGAAAGCCTATACAGAAGCTTTTTTGTTTTACAATGATCAATTATTACCTTAATTCCTGGGCAAATGAAGTCTTACTCAGAAAGTCCTTTCTTGTACCTATATGTTATAGAGTAATGGCTCTATTATCTTTTAGCAGTTTTAATATTTCAGGTTTTATACTGATATATTTGGTTCATTTGGAGTTGGTTTTGTGCAAGGTTATACAAGTGGGTCTAATTTCATTCTTCTGCTTATGGACATTCAGTTTTTCCAACATGAATTGTTAAAGATGCTGTCTTTCGACAGGCAGTGGTGGTGCATGCCTTTAATCCCAGCACTTGGGAGGCAGAGGCAGGCAGATTTCTGAGTTTGAGGCCAGCCTGGTCTACAGAGTGAGTTCCAGGACAGTCAGGGCTACACAGAGAAACCCTGTCTCAAAAAACAAACAAACAGATGCTGTCTTTCCTCCATATTTTTGGCATCTTTGCCAAGTATCAGATGACTGTAACCATCTGCACTTAAGTCTGGGTTTTTTAGTCTGTTATATTGATCCACATGTCAGTACCACACTGGTTTTACTACTGTAGATGTACTGTTAAGCTGATTTTTTTGCTTTGTCAACTTGACATAACCTAGTCATCTGGGAACAGGGAACCCTAACTGAGAAATCACCTTCATCAGACTATATGTGGACAAGTGTGTGGGGCATATTTTTTTTAGATTTATTTTTATGTGTATGAGTGTTTTGCCTGTATATATGTTTGTGCAGCACCTGCTTACCTGGTGCCCAAGAGGCCAGAAGAGGGTGTTGGATCCCATGTAACTGGAATTATAAGCAGTTGTAAACTGCCATGTGGGTGCTGAGAATCAAACACAGGTCCTCTGCAAGAACAAGTGCTCTTAACTGCTCAGTCATCTTTCTAGGCCTGTGAAGCATTTTTTAAAAACTATTAATGACTGAGGGCCTAGCTCATTAAGAGCAATGTCACTCGTGGGCAGGCAGTCCTAGATGATATAAAAAAGTAGGTTGAGCAAGCCATGTGAACAAGTGCATACAGGTTCCTGCCTTGTCTATAAAATGTAAGATTAAATAAATCTTTTCCTCCTCAAATTGCATTTGATGATGGTCTTTGTTATAACAACAGAAAGCAAATTAGAATGATGGCTCTGTAATATAATTTGATATAACTTAGCAAAACTCCAGCACTGTTCCAGGGCCTTCTGTACTTCATCTGAGCTTTATGATGTTTTTCTTTCTACTTGTCATTTTTATTGGTATTACATTGAATCTGTAAGTTGCTTTTGGAAGGGTGGTAATTTTCACAATATTAATTCTACGAATCCGTGAGCCTAAGAAATCTTTCCCTCTTCTAGTATCTTCTTCAATTTCTTTCTTCAAAAATATAAAAATTTCATTGTAGTGGTCTTTTACCTCTTTGGTTAAAAAATAACACTAAAGATGTTTTTAAAAGCCATAAGAAATCATATTATTTTTAAAGCTTAGTTTAAAATATGTGTATAATCACACACATATTTCCCGATAGAGTGACTGCACATGAGGTGATAACACCTCCCTCAGAAGCCATAAATTATTTAAAGAAAAACCCAGTGCCAGGAAGGGAAAGCAAAACATTCTGAGTCGTTGGCTGGGGTATCCAAGAGACCTCTGAAACACTACAGGGTTTGTCATTGCCTTCAATCACTTCTGAGAACTTGAAGGTAAGACTTTATTGCTGAAGATACCACCATACACTTTAGACACAGGACTTGGAGGCATCAGCTGGAATTAACCTGGAAGTCTCCTCCCTCAGGACTAACTCTCATAGTAGCAAAAGATATTATACAAGCTGCCAAGAAAGAAACACATCAACAGACCTACACAGATGTGAAGCATGTAAACCACAGTTACCAGCCTAGGAAGACGCCTCTAATATTTGTATCTTGTGGATAACCAAGCTGTCTAATTGAACTTAAGCTCTGTTCACTAGGAGAGAACTCATGCCTTGTATTGTAAACCTAGACAACTACTGGTGGCTGAACAAGTAATAGACCTTAGAGGAGGACCCACTACTGCCAATTTCCTAAATCAATATAGTTTCTAGTACTCTAAATACTTATTCTCACAGGCAAACATAGCTCTTACCCTTACCAAAGACACTTCTCTTTTTTTTCTGCAGCAAAGGCTACAGGGAATCATAACTGATCAAAATACAGAGAATAAGTGACTGTGGGGTTGCCAGCCCCAGATGGGACATCTATAATATAATGTCCCATGAACTGGAGAACCATAGACTGCTGGAGGACTAATCACTTAATTGTGAGGAAAGGGTTCATCCTCAATGACTCTTAAGCTCACTAAGTTCTCATATTTTTTCCATTGGTGTCTATTCAAAGAGCATGATACTAATTAACATAAGTGGATATACTTTGGTAGTAGAGTTATAGATTATTGTGAGCTGCCATGTAGGTGTAGGGAATTAATTTTAAAATGAGCATACTCCCCTCTGTACCTTCATTCTTCCTTCCTCACTTCTTATTAGTCTACTTTGTACCCTAGACATTTACACTTCTACATTCATGGTATATGTACATACATGATTTTATGTGTCTATATTTAATGTAGACACCACAAATGAGAGGGAAAAAATGAAAGGAGGCAGGTTTGCAGTAGTGCATGAAGGAAATTCTGAATGGCTCCCTGTACCTTTATACACATATAACAGGCCTGTGTATGTAATTTTGGGTCAAATGATAATTCAATTCTTTGTTTGATTTGGTTTTGAGCTAAGAACTCATTAGAGTGGTCCCAAAACCCTGATCCTCTGGTAGGATTATAGACATATACTATGTCGTCATCATCTTCTTCCTCCTCCTTCTCCTCCTTTTCTAATTCTTCTTCTTCCTCCTCCTCCTCTCCCCCATTCTTCTGTTCCCCTTTTTTAAGAAAGCTTCACTCTAAATATAAGGCTAACCTTGAAATTACAATCCTCCCACTCCAGCCTAGAAAGTGCTGAGGTAGTGTATGAGAAAACATACCTGAGTTCTTTGTAGCCAGCATGGGCTACATAGACAGACTTTGTCTCAAAAACAAATAAAATAAAACTCCTAGCAAAATAATAATAGAAATAAAGCTTTGTCGTCACTTAGCCCTTTCCCCAAATACCTACTTACTCTTAGAATAAAATCTCTATTCATCTTGTTCTTCCCTCAGTTTTTGATAATTATCATTTTTAGAAGAACATTGGGTTATATGTATTTATTTGATTTGTGTGTGTGTGTGCATGTGTGTGTTCTTGAATGTGTATGAAGGTCAGAGGATAACTTTAGGGAATCACTTATCTCCTTCTACAATGTAGAATCTGGGGATCAAACTCAGGTCATTAGGCTTGCCAGCAAACCCACATTTTTGCATTGCTGTAATGAAGATTAAATCATCCATGTATATCACTGGCTTATTTTAATATTAAAGATTAAAATACTTATTTACAATATGGCTGTAATTATTCAGCTCACAACAAAATTATGTGGTGGAATTTAAAGAAAAAAGAATAACTACATACATGTTTCCTTCTGGTTTACTCTTCAAGGAAAATTTCTTTTTAACATTTTATTATTTTTACGTGTATGGGTGTTTTGCCTGCGTGCACAGTGGAGGCCAGAAGAGGGCACTGGATTCCATTGGGACTGAAGATTATGAAAGTTGTGTGCAGTCATGTGGGTGCTGGGAATTGAATCCTGCTCTTAACTGCTGAACCATCTCTCCAGCCCTATAAAAAAAACTCTTTTTTTGTTTGTTTGTTTTTGTTTTTCAAGACAAGGGTTTCTCTGTGTAGCCCTGGCTGTCCTGGAACTCACTCTGTAGACCAGGCTAGCCTCGAACTCAGAAATCCGCCTGCCTCTGCCTCCCAAGTGCTGGGATTAAAGGTGTGCGCCACCACCGCCCTGGCAAGAAAACTCTTAATTCATGGGAGATAAGAAGATTGCTTCCAGTTCAAGGCAGGTTGGTCTACAAATAAATAGCAGGACAGCCAGGGCTACACAGTGAGACCCTATCTCAATAATACTAGTTATGTAAACATTTCACCATATACAAGCCTATGTCTGTAGAGGTTGAGTCTATCCGGGGGATAGGGGTGAGATGTTGGTTGTTTCTCTTTGTAGACCAGGCTGGCCTGGAACTCACAGAGCTCCACCTGCCTCTGCCTCCTAAGTGCTGGGATTAAAGACGTGCACCACCAGGCTTGGTTTGAATCTACTTTTTAACTACTTGGAGGTAACATTACATTTAAAAAATTTGTTATTATACTTTTGTGAGCTCTTGTGTGTGTGTCTGTCATTGTCCACATGCAGAGGTCAGAGGACAACTCCAGAATTGGTACTTTTTCCACTGTGAGTCTCGGCGATCAAACTCAAGTCCAGGCTTAGTGGTAGAGGCCTTTACCTCTTAAGCCGTCTCTACTACCTGTGCATTGTTTTTGCTGCTTTTTATTTTGCTATTTGCTTTTAAAAATACTAAAATATTTGTGAGTGTGCAGGCATGCACATGCCAGTCAGAGGACAACTTGCAGAAGTTAGTTCTCCCTTTCCATCACTTAGTGGCAACCACCATTACCATATGGCACCTTAGCTCTGTTTTGTTTGGAGTCAGATTGGTTTGGAATTCAGCATGTAACCTAGACTGGCCTCCAACTCATGAGGTTCGGGAGATGGTGTTTCTTGTACCTCTGCCAAAAAAAAAAAAAAAATAGTCCTTAATAATATTGAAGGTTCAGAGTTGTAATGTACCAGCACATATATTGATGGATAGTTATCTAAACACATATGTGATAAAAACAAATATAAGAAAACCGCAACTAATCTAGCTAATGGGCACATGATTGTTCACTGCAATTCTTTTGCTCTTTCTAAAGGTTTGGAAAATTTCTTAACATGTTGTTTTGTTCAAGCAGGAGCATATTCAATTTTCAGTCTGAGAGGCACCATTTCATCATTCCTTTCCCCCCCCACCACCACCACCCCACGGCCCCCAATTCACTGGAGAGTCAGTGGTTTTGCTACTCTGAAGCAGTACACATGATTTCTTTGCTAAGAAATGTTATTAACACAAGCAGGACATTTATCCAAATGCACAGTAGAGACCTCCCACAGACAATTACTACCCTGACAACCCAACCCAAGCCTAGGAGGCAATGCTGCTCGAGAAACAGGAGAGGGTAGGGATAGCTTTGGGGGTTTTAGCATCGTCAGTCTTCTGTCCAGGAAGTTTCACTGACCGAAGTGGTGGTAGATCCCATTTCAGCTTCTCATCAGCGAGGTAGGAAACAAATCCTGCCAGCTTACTCACCAAAACCGCACGACCCCCAGCTAGCGGAGATAATGCGGTGTACTGCTGGGCTGCAAGGGACTAAACCTAACACGGATAATAATGATCTCCATATCAAAGGACAGCTCTGATATAAAATGGAAAGGCAACAGACCTATTATTATCATTATTATTACCCATCCCCGGACAAGCCGTCATTGTGACATGAGGGACGACGCCAGACCAGCGGCCTCAAATTCGTTTCCGTCTGGACTTCTGAGGAACGAGCTGACCAGAAAGACACTCAGTTCTGACCAGCATCCCTTCCAAACAGCAGCCACTAAAGAACTGGGCCCACCATTCAACCCCACAAAACATCCTTGAGCGCGCTGCAGCCGTCATCCCGCGCGTGCGCAGAGGTGGGTGCTGGCCTCAGGCTGCTGAGGTAAATAACTACTCCAATCCAGACGGGTGTTGACGCCGGTGTTGAAAGCCTGGCTTGGGACGTGCTGCTGAGTCGACTCTATTTTACCTGGTGAGTATCTCGTTGTGATGGTCATCACAGGCTTCTGGCAAAGTTGAGTTCGGACCGCTCTATAGACGGTGTTTTTCCCCACTTTGCAGCGTTAGGACCCGCTGGCGTGACGCCCGAGTACGGAAGCCCGGGAGGCCCCGCCTCAGGAGGCCCCGCCCACACGACGGGCCTCGCCCCGCCTCCAGCAAGCCGCAGGATCCCAGCCGACCGCGCTGCGGGGCAGCTCCTCCTCCTCTCCGCCCCGCCGGCTGCGGGCGCGGGGGACGTCAGCGCTGCCAGCGTGGAAACCGCTGCGGGCCGCGGGAGGCGGAAGTAGTGCCCGGCACCACTGGCCCAGCACCGGACGCCTCAGCCATGGACGCGTCCCTGGAGAAGGTCGGTACGGAGGGATCGGGCGGCGCTGCGATCCCGGGTCTCCGCCACCCGGACGACTGGTTTCCCCGTGGGACTAAGGAGTCTCGCCGGAGGAGGGCGTTCGACCCGGGCCTGGCCTCGTCACGGGGCTCAGTGGCTGAGGGAAGGTGGGCCCGGCGCTGTCGGAGCCGGCCTTTGCTTTACCGGGGCTCGGCGTGGGGCAGGGCCTGAATCCGCGCTGGTCCTGTAAGGTGACAGGAGCAATGGGTATGGGCCCCAGAAGCGCAGGGGAAGAAGTCCTAGTTGTCGCAGAGGCCACTGCAAAGCCACAGATGTCTAGTACTTTCCAAGTTAGGAGACAAATTGTGAACTTTGGCGGGCGTAGGAATCACCTGGGGACCTTGGTTAAAATACGAATTTGCAGCCTCGGGTCCGAAACTGGGTTGCGAAGGAACTCAATTTGTTGAGTTTAACAAGTTTCCCCCACGTGATTCCGATGCTGTAGCGTGCAAACCTCTGGCTAGAACCCCCTAGGATCCAGGAAAGGGGTGGGTATTCTGTATCTGGTGAGTTTATTTGGGGGAGGGGTGGTCCCAGCTGGTCTCACAACGTTGTGAGTTTCTCTTTCTGAAAATTATGAGAGGCCTTCAGGTCAGTTCTAAGTCTTTGGGAACCATTGTGTAGCCCTGCTCACCCCTTGGGGCAACAGCAGCTTGATGGACCTGGCTGCCTACTTGGGCGTGTTAAATAGACTCTAATTGTTCCCACCTAAGGGCCAGCCACCGAGAACAAACAGGTCCTTGGTTTTTTTCATGGACTGTGCTTTCAGTGCCCAACATTCTGTCCTCGCAGTCTTCTCTCTCTCCCATCTTGAAATTCTGCTTATCCGTAATGATGATGTAAAAACCTAGTTTTCCTTACAAGTGAAACCAATCTTTCCTTCCATCCTCCCCACCAATCCCCACCCCCTTCTTCTTCATTCTCTCCTTGTTCCACCCCCTCCCGGGTTTTGTAAAAGTAATCCTGGCTAGTCTATAACTCTCTATAGACTAGACTGACCTCGAACTTAAAGTGATCCTCCTGCCACTGCCTCCCAAACTGCTGGTATTACAGGACTGTACGTACCATCATTCCAGGCTTGGAATAACTTTTTTTCAGAGAAGCAGCTGCTGTAGTTGTTCATTCACTTGTCACTGGAGAGTTGAAAGCAGTAATTGTAGAAATTAAGCCAGATGTCTTCATGTGCACACAGTGGCATATCTTGCTCCTTGACTAGTTAGTATAAGTTGGGATTGGGTGGAAAGCAATCAGAGAAAAAGATGTTTTTGGTTTTGTTTTGTTCCTTGATTCTTCTGACTAGCATAGTGTCTACTTTTTAGTACCATAAGCTTCACTTGGATTGGTGATTCTCAACTCTGCGTTAGGTTTGTTCCCCAGGGACACTTAGCAATTTCTGGAGATGTTTAAACTAGAGTACTGGGAGAACAAGGGAGGTACTGCTGGGACCTAGTAAAAAGAACTCAAGTATACTGTTGAATATTCTTTGTCACACAGGACAGTTCTACACATTGGGGAGCTATCAGCAATTCAGAAGCTGAGAAAACTGGTTGAGATTGTGTGTGTAACTCCAGTAGTTGAATACAAAATGATGCTGAAAATATACTATTTCCCATTTCTTTTTTTTTTTTTAAGATTTATTTATTTATTTTATGTATGAGTACACTGTAGCTGTCTTTATGCACACCAGAAGAGGACATCAGATCTCATTACAGATGGTTATAAGCCACCATGTGGTTGTTGGGAATTGAACTCAGGACCTCTGCAAGAGCAGTTAATGCTCTTAACCGCTGAGCCATCTCCCCAGCCCCTTCCCATTTCTTAATAAGGCTTTAAGTCATTCCATTAGAAACCCGAAAGAACAAAGATGATCTTTCCTTTGAGAGTATATGAAAACTAAACTACTGTAAATGGTATTTTTCTGTATACTAAGTGATGATAAAATATTTTAAGCCCTCCAAAGAGAATATGAGAAGGTACTGAAACTCCTGCATGCTTAAGGGTAGAACTTCAGTTGCATTGAACTTTGAGGAATTCAGAGTTATGTGGGCTGAAAGTTGTAGCCTTAGGCCTTAGTGTGAAAATCATAAATGTTAAGTTTTACTTTAAAAGCTAGGGCTCAGCCAGGTGGTGGCGCACAAATTTAATCCCAGCATTTGAGGAGGCAGAGGCAGGCAGATTTTTGTGTTCAAGATCAATCTGGTCTACAGAGTGAGGTACAGCCAGGGCTACACAGAGAAACCCTGTCTTTAAAAAGCTAGAGCTCTTATTTTTATATTCCATGAAGTAATAGAAAACTTTAAATACAGTGAATAATTTCTGTTAATGCTAAATGGACAGAAAAGGCTTTGATATAATATGAATTTAGATGACTTTGTGTCCTGAGAAATAGTTTGAAGTGAAACACTAAATTATGTCTATTATTTCAGTTTCTTTGAAGATTGGGCTAATTTGGGCTAGATTCTACATTTCTAATATAAAATCGCGAGCTATTTGAGTAGTTCTGAATGATCCCACTTCCTCTGATCCATGCGTACTCTGTAGAGCCACAGGAACCACAGTCTTACTTGATATTCATCCTCTGAAACTTCCATATCTCTTCCTCTAGGACAGCAGTTCTCAGCCTGTGGGTTGTGACCCCACAGCAATCATAACAGTAACAAAAGTATCGTTGTGAAGTAGCAATGAAGTAATTTTATGGTTGGGGTTACCACACCATGAGGAAGTGGATTAAAGGGTAGCAGCCTTAGGAAGGTGGGAACTGCTGCTCTAGGATGTAGTATGTGATTGTTACTCAGTAGAATCACTCCATACATCTCCCTTGATCAAGTGATAACTCTACCCCTGCTTTTTCTTGAAGTAATATGCAAACTTGCAAATATGAATGACAGTCACTTTTCTTGCCTTAATTTGGTTTTCTTTCACAGTGGTATCTTCAGATCAGATAGGCCAAGTAAAAGGACAAGGAATTCAAACTAGAAGAGTAGAAAAAGAGGGGCTGGAAAGAACTGAGGTCATCTTTCCTCTGAGAATAGCTCTTTGTAAGTAAATCTGCCAAAAAAAGGAAAAACAAGTTGGTAAGGTGGCTGGGTTTAGTGGTTAAGAACACTTGTTGATCTTCTGGAGGATCCAAATTCAAGTCCCAACACTTGGTGGCTCACAA
Source organism: Rhabdomys pumilio (assembly GCA_030674055.1). Classification (NCBI taxonomy): domain Eukaryota; kingdom Metazoa; phylum Chordata; class Mammalia; order Rodentia; family Muridae; genus Rhabdomys; species Rhabdomys pumilio. Next base: position 93,110,193 of record JANHMN010000002.1, on the reverse strand, counting down.
CTGCTTATATGTCGAGCTCTATGGGATTCAGCACCCTCTCTGGCCGCCTCAGGCGTGCATGTGGTACACAGACAAACATGCAGGCAGAACACCCATAACATATAAAATAAATCTGAAAAAACGTTTTAAGTGGGTAGGTGTCCTTCAGCATCTTATGTTCAACATGTAAGAAACAGGACTTTGGAGCTAGAGAGATGACTTGGTGATAAGGAGTGTCTGCTGCTCCTTCAGAGGATGCAAGGTGGCTCCTAACCACCTGTAACTCCAGCTTCAGGGGATCTGATGTGTTCTAGCTTCAGAAAGTAGTTGCATAAACATGGCATACACACACATGAACATGTACACATGAGAAAAAACAAAAGGTCCCAGATAATAGTTTTAATATTATGTTAATATTTGAGTTAGTTCTAGCACAGGATGTAGTTATTGTGGCCACAGGGACCATTCATGCACTTTTCAGTAATCTCTTGCTGCTTTAAACCTTTTCACATTAAAGGAAAAATTTTTGGATATTCTATTTAGGCAAGGTGTGCTGCAGTTGTTTTGTTTGCTTTAGCTCCACCCTTGAACAAACTCCGGGACAGAGTTTCTTAAGCTTCTCAATTGCTGATATTGGTTTCAGCTGATTCTTCTGTGTGGGAGGTTCATTGCAATGCAACATGTTTAACAGAAGCCCTGGCCTCCTTCCACTACCAGTACACTCCCAGCTGTGACAATTAAAAATGGCTCCAGATGGGGTGGGAGGAATTGCCTCTGGTTGGAAATCATTAACTGACAACCCAGAGCTGCTGTTCAGTTTGGGAGCCACTAGTTACACTTACCAACTTAAATCAAGATGTACTGAAATAAAGCAGAATAGACAATTTATTTCTTTATTATTCTAACACATTACTAACCACATTCTTAGTGCGTAGCAGCCCAGTATGTATGCTACCATACAGGGCAGTACAGGGCTAGACCATTTCAATCACCAAGGTAATAGCTGGGTGATTTAATTAGAGCTAGTTAATCTCTGAAAGGGGCAACTTCAATTCTATTTTTCACCTAAGCCCACTGTTGTTGGATTTTTGTTTGTTTGCTTACTTAGTTTTGTTTGTCTTTGAGAAGGGATATCACTGTGTAGCCAAGGATTACCCTGAACTCAGTGTCTGTCTTCACCTTCTGAGTGCTGGGATTATAAGCATGTGACATCATCATACCTAACTTTGTGTAGTACTGGGGACTTGTGAGTACTAGGTAAGCACTCAATGCTGTGTCACAAGCCCCCATTTTTTGTTCTTGTCCTTACCCTAAACTAAACATTTCTCTTTTGAGTCTGATTTTGAGAAAAAAAAAGTTATTATCTTACTGTTAGACATTTATAAAGAGGAACAAATGCAGCATGATTAGAACATCCTGATCATTATTGATAAGGATGGCCCAAACATTTATGTTTTTCTTTAAAAAGCATGATACTGGGGGCTGGAGAGAAGGCTTAGTGGCTGAGAGTGCTTTCTGCTCTTGTGGAAGACCTGGTTTTGACTCCCAGCATTCATGTAATGTGGCTCACAACTGTAACTCCAGGTCCGTGGGTATCTGGCCAATGCCCTCTGGCTTCCGAAGGTCCTTATATGCTTGTGGTACTCTTAAATAGATGAAGCCTCACACAAATAAATAAAAATAATGAGTAAATCTTTTTAAAAAAATTTTTAATCACAAGAAAATAATCCCAATGAGGCAGGTTTAAATGATTGGTTTCTGTGTGTACTGAGTCAGAGTTCACTCTTTCATATATTGTAGAGGGACTTTTGTGTAGATGTGTTGTTGACATTTTTGCTCTCAGATTGTCAGGCAGGGCAGTGGCAAGCACCTTTACTGAGAAATTTCAGTGTCTTTTTTTTTGTTTGTCTTGTTGTTTGTTTGGGTTTTTCTTTGTTTTGTTTGTTTGGGTTTCTTTGAGGTAGAATTAAAAGTAGCTTAGGCTGGCCTTGAACTTACTGAGTACTCAGGGCTGGCCTTGAACTCTTAGCAACTCCCAACTGCTGGGGTTTTTTGGTGTGTGCTACCCCATCTAGTACTCACTTTGTTATTTTCGAGATAACATGCCAATGTTAATTCTTTCTGATTCCAGTACAGTTTTGGAAATAGTAATAATGCCAAATATAATAAATCCCTTCATTATTGTTATTGATGTTGGGGATTGAAGCTCACAGTCCTTTCATACCAGGTCTACTATTCATTTCAGCTCTACCACTGAACTGTATTTTCAAGATAGTAGATACCTTTTTATCTTTTTGATTTGATTGCCTACAGACAAGTCCTGGCAACACTTTGAAGAAGCTTATCTCAGAAAGTTATTATACTTAGGACCACATGTTGCTCTTTAAGGATTTTTTTTCTTGTGGTATTAGGCATTGGACCCAATTTCTTGGTCTGTGTTGGATAAGTAATGAGTTACATCCACAACCTAGGAATTGTACTTTTTTTTTTTTTTTTTTTTTTTTTTTTTTTTTTTTTTTTTTTTTTTTGTTCCACCATAAGTGTAATATTCCGGATAAACAAGAACTTAGAAATAAATTTTGCCTGCTACATATATTGTTTATTTGGAAGATAGTATTCATTAATGTCTAAGTGATATATTTTAGAATCTGATTTCAGAGTAGGGAGAAAAGTTTAATTTAGACTTGGATTTCTTGGTTTCTGCACATCTCAGATGGTTTTTTGGATGCTATATAAATTACTCTTCTGTTGCTGTGATAAAACACCATGACTAAGACAACTTGGCTTATTTGGGGCTTACAGTTCCAGAGGGTTAGGACCCATAATGGCAGGGACAACAGGCAGCAGATACAGCAGCCAGAGTTGGAAGCTGAGAGTCTACATCTTAGACCACAAAAAACAGAGTCAAGTGAGGTTGGCAGGAGGACTTTAATACCTTAGCTCTTGCCCCCAGTGCATGAGTCCTCTAGCAAGGTCATCCCTCCTACTGAATTCCCCAATAGTGCTGTCAACTGGAGACCAGATATTCAAATGCTCCACATTATGGGGCCATCTCACTCAAACCACCGTTGTGCCTTTCTTGTCTCTACATGCACTATTGTCTGTGACCAATGTTTGCTATCTCATGTTGTTAATATCGTTCGTTGTTCTTTATCTTTACAGATGTGTATCTCTGTTGCATGCTTTTGCTTTTTTACATTCTTCTCTGCTTGCTTATAAATTTGTAGGTTAAACACTAGTAGTTACACCTTGTCTACAACTATATATCCCTTTGAACGTGGAGATTATGATGTTTTATGAATGAATAATTATAGTATGTCTTATGTCCTCACAGCACACTCAAACATAGGAAGAGGGTTCTTGTTGGGGTTTTTTTAAGTTTCTAGTGGGGGTTGTGCATAGCATGCCTTTGGAAGTCAGAGGATAGGTTGTGGGAGGTGATACTCTCTTTCCACAGAGTGGATTCTGAGGCTCAAACTTGTGTCAGCAAGCATGGCAGCAAGCACCTTTCCCCATTCAGCAATTTCAATAATTCCGTTTATTGTTCTGAGACAGTTTCATAAGGTCCAGCAGAGACTGGCCTTGAACTCTTCCTGCTCCTTCTGCATCAGCCTTCTAAGTCCCTAAATCACAGATGTATACTACTACAGTTCCTGAGTTTGGTTTGGTTTTACTTTTTTAAAATAAGCATACACAGAGGCTGAAGAGATGATTCAGCAGTTAAGAACACTTGCTGCTCTTACAGAGGACCTAGATTCCATTTGCAGCACCACATGGCAGCTCACAGCTACCTGTAACTCCATTTCCAGGGGTTCCAACACCTCCTGACCTCCATAGGCACCTGCATTCACAAGGTGCATACATATTTGTAATCCGCGCACGCGATCTTCCCCGCCAGCAGGAACTCACGCGGACACACAGGATCCTCCTACAGCAGGCATTATTGCAGCCGAAATGGAAGGGAAGACCCCGATAACAAAGGGATACATCCTTAAATACCTATTAGGTCGGCGTGTTGGTGTGTACCTCTGTGATTGGCTAGCAGAGCTCAGGAGAATATGACGTCTCGGGATGCGTCACATGTAGGCTGGTTCAAGGGACTCTGAGCATGCTCTGAACACTTGTTTACTAGTTAAGCGGGGTGAGTCCGGGCTGATGTCGGTGCCATCTTCCAATGACGGCGGTGTGATAGTGCGTGATGACGTTGGCACACCACACCCAATGACGTTGGCGCACCACACATATTGTAACTTTTCTTTCTTCCTCCCTCCCTCCCTCCTTCCCTCCCTCCCTCCTTCTCTTCCTTCTCTCTCTCTCTCTCTCTCTCTCTCTCTCCAGTTTCTCTTTGTCGCCTTGGCTGTCTTAGAACTAGCTGGGTAGACCAGACTGGCCTCAAATTCACAGAGATCCACCTGCCTCTTCCTTCCAAGTCCTGGAATTACAGGCTTGTGCCATCACCACCCAGATCAGTATGACATTTTCATACATATTTATCATTTTTCTTTGTTCTAACTTTTTCCCCTTACCCAGTTCTCCTTCCCTGTGTCCCCTCCCCCTCCCACTCAAGACCCTTCTCTTCCTTCAAATAACTGCTTTTGTCTTCAAGTTCCATGTATATTTCAGACATTTAATCAGATTATTTTACTCAGGGTTATTTATTTTTAAATTATTATATATGTAATATGTAATATAGGTGAAGCCTTTTTGCCGCAGTGTGCATATGGAGTTGACAACTTTGTGGAGTTGATTCTCTCCTTCTGCCTTTGTGTGGGCTCTGGGGATAGAACTCGGGGCACATCATCAAGTGGTTAAACGCTTATGTCCTGAACCATCTCACAGACTCTTCTAGTATTTGAATGAAGAGGAAGGCAGAAAAGTAAATACTTTGTCCAATTTCTGAGACCCTGGTGACACCTTCATGGCAGGTGTTCTGCCTTCTCATGTATGCTCTCTCATTTCCCTTATAGCTCATAAACCACCACCACCACCACATAAATTCCCTGGCCTTTGCTAGAAGGAACAAGGTTTAAGATCTGAAGTAAACATTTAGTTATGGGTAGGGTCACTAGATCCTGGTTTCCCTAGGACCATCCCAGACTGCACCTTTCATCCTAGTTTAATTATTAATACTCTTAAAGTAGGTCACTTGCCACACTTGCTGGCAAATGCTTTTACCTTATGAGCCCTCTCACTGGCTCTGTTTTCTTTGTTTTTAACTAAAAAGATTTATTCCAATCTTGTAAGAAAATTTTGTCATCTAGTTGTAACATTATATGATGGAAAATTTTCCTGAATGGAGAATCATTGATATTTTTTTCTGAGTGAATTTAAAAGATGATCATGAATCTGGCATGGCACACACCTTCAATCTCAGCGCTCAGAAGGCAGGAGGATCTTTGTGAGTTTGAGGCCAGTTTGAACTGCATAGTAAGTTCCAGGACAGGTAGGAATATATAGAGAGAGACCCCTTCCCCCCCCCAAGAAAAATTAAAAGTAAACTTTAGCTATATGTTTTTGGAGTATGGCCCTTTCTCAGAATGTGAGTTATTTCATAGTCTTATGATATTAATAAGCAGTATTGCCTCATGGTTAAGAGAGCATTGGTTCTAGAGTAATAACTGTTTAAATTGTTAAGTAGTAGGTAATGAGTGTACAGTGGCTAATAGCATAATGCCTGAAGATTTTGAGCAACTCAGTGATTATTAAGGACCATCTTGTTTATTCTCTGGCAGCCTCTATGCTTAGTGTTAAAGCACAATGGAATCATGACCTTTTCCTAAGAATAGGCCATAGGAAATACTGTTTTATCCTTAATATCATAAAATAGTTCACATCTACATCCCCCCTTCTATCATAAAACAGATCCCTTCTATGGACTGAAAATAGACTTCTTTGCACAATTTCTTAGTTGTTTCTTTGGTGGTGGTGGTGGTGGTGGTGGTGGTGGTGGTGGTGGTGGTGGTGGTGGTGGTTTGTTTGGACAGAATATGATGTATTTCAGGCTGACCTGAAACTCATTGTGTAGCTGAAGATGGCTTTAAATTTTTATCCTACTGCCTCTATTTTATCTCAAGTGCTGAGATCACAGCTATGTGCTATTTTACCCAGTTTCTGAAGTGCTGAAGATCAAACCCATGGCCTTGAATTGATAACAGTTCAGTTTTGCCTCAGCCTCTTAAGTGATGGGATTGCAGGCATGGTCCAATTCAATTCAGTTGTATTCTTTTTGTTGTGTTTGGAGTTGGAGGTTCATAGACCAGACTGACTTGAATTTCAGATTGGTTTTTGAACACTTGACCCTCCTATCTTTATTTCCCGAGGGATTATTCACTGCCACACATGGCTTCAGTTCTTGATTCATGTAGATTTTGTGTATGGTTCTGGCTTTGCTTTAGTATAATCATGTAGTTTAAACACCTAGCAATATGACAGAGACAACATATGAAACAAGAATAAGAAAATAGTGGCTGTTCTTTATAGAAATTTCTTTTTGCATGGTTTTTAGTTTTAAGGGACTCAATAAATATATAAGTCAGGCATGGTAGCACATGACTTTGATTCCAGCATTTGGCAAGTAGAGAATTAGAAGTTCAAGGTTACAGGCTAAAGTTCAAGGAGATGGATGGTTCAGTCAGCAAAGTACCTGTCATACAAATGTAAAGACCTGAGTTAGGATCCTTGGTACCTACATTTTTAAAAAGCCAGATGTGGCCACACATGTCCTAACCATAGCACTGTAGGAACAAAGACAGGCAGATCCCCAGAGCTTGCTGACTAACCAATCTAGTCTGGTTAGCCATTCTAACCTATTGGTGAGCTCTAGATTCATCTTACTCAAAAGATAATAGTAGAAGATACTTTGTTAACTTGTAGCCTTTCCTACAGTCTTGCACATAGACACCAGTACACAAACACAGACAAGTTCATGTCCTCATCAGCTACATAATTCAGGGCCAATCTGAGCTTCACAAGACTCTGCCTCAGATGATGGATGGATGGATGGATGGATGGATGGATGGATGGATGGATGGATGGATGGATGGATGGATGGATGGATAAAAATAAACAAAAGAAAGGGAGATGTGTGGTGTGTGTGAGGTTCGAGGATGACTTAAGGCTGATACTCTTCTTCCACCATGTGGGTCCCTGAGCTGAAACTCAGGCTACCAGACTTGGCAACAAGTACCTCTACCTGCTGAGCCATCTCACTGATTGTGGGGTTTTTGTTTGTTTACTGTTTAACTAAAAAGATTTTTTCCAATGCTATAGGAAAAAAATACGGTGCTCTTTATAGAGAGAAAGGAAACTGATGTCCAGTGCTGAAAGTCATCCAACAGTGAGCCCTTGATCAAATAAGGGCAACAGAATTAGTAGGAGTCTGCATCCCTGCCTGCAGGGAGCTCATGATGTGCTAGGGAGTTCACATCTGTACTGGAAAGAGCATCTGTGAAATTGGTTCTCAGTGAAGGATGTGAGGAATCGTGAAGACAGGTGGCTGAATGTCAGAATGGCCTCAGTTTCAAAAGTTTTATCCCATTATCTCCATTAATTCTCTTTTGTTTTTGTCAGTGTGTCCAGACTTTAGGTTTAGAAAACAGTGGTGACATATAGTACATGCCTATAATCCCAGCATTGAGGAGGGAGAAGAGAAAGAATCATAGCAAGTTTAAGCCCAGCCTGGCTTACATAGAAGGTTTTAGGCCAGCCTGCAATATATAGAGAGACCCTATCTCAAAAAAAAAAAAAAACCCAAAAAGATATTGTTATTAGAGGGGATGTGAAAGTGGCTTTATCCAAAACGTCTTATAGAAATCTTGAATTGTGGACCTGGAAAGATGAGATGGTTCATAGGTTAAAAGCACTTATTGCTCTCAAAGACCAGAGCTTGTTTTCCAGAATATTATGAGGCAACTCACAACTGCCTATAACTCCAGTTCTAGGGGTTTTTGTCAAAAAAAGAGGGAGACCTGTGTGCCATCCTCCTCTGGCCGTTACAGATACAGCCATACATGTACACATGTGTATGCACACTCATAAATATCAAATTTTTAAAAAAGAAAACTTGATTTGTAATGTAAAGATGCAAAGGCATTCAAACCAGGCAAGTGTTTGGAGTATGAAGATGTCAGTGATCAAGCAAGATGGTTATCTTTTCATTGTGCGACAAGAGTGGATAATAAGGAACAAAACGGGGAGAGTTAAGATAAATTCTCTTGACTTTTAGTGACAATTTTGTGAATGAAATTTGACTTAAGATCCTTTGTGTAAACCAAAGCTGATCTACTTAATGGGGTTAAGGCACTGGAAGCCTCAATTTTATGTAGGTCTTCTACAGTTCTTGGGAGATTGGTTGATTGGTTTGATGTGTGTGTGTGTGTGTGTGTGTGTGTGTGTGTGTGTGTGTGTGTCTCGGTGTGTATAATAGAGATGTGTATTCACGAATTCTTGTGTGTGAGTACAGGTGTGTACATGTGAGATCAGACAGAGGACAACTTAGATGTTGGTATTCACTTTCCATTTGTTTTAGACAAGGTCCCTTAATTGTTTGTTGCCACATTTGCTAGGCTTGCTATCCTGCAAACCTCTGGGTATTCTCCTTTTTCTACCTCCCATCTTGCTGTAGGAACTGGGGGATTACAGATCCACAACTATGTGTGGCTTTTAATGGGTTCTGGGAATTCACACTTGGGTCTTCACACTTGCCAAGCAAGTGTGTTATCTACTGAGCCATCTCTTCAGACTGGTTAGTTGTTTGTTGAAGACAGTATCTCACTTTATAGTCAAGCTGTCCTCAAACTTGAGGAGATCCTCCTGTTAGCTTATCAAGATCTGGGATTGCATGTATACCTGGCCTCCTTCCCATTTGTTGTAAGGCTTACAAGAACTCTGAACAGATTCCTAAGGTCTTACCTAAATTTAACATTTTATGTTTGTGATACTGGTTAACTGAGTAGATGTTCTTGATAGAGTTGAGGTAATATAGAGGTACTAAATGTGACAGTACTGCAGACTTGCTGTAGAGATGTGAGTGACTCCTCTAAAACTTACTGTGGAGAGTAAGAAGAAAAAAATGTGTGTGTTTGTTTTATTCACATTTTCTCTCTCGCCCCCCCGCCCCCCCCCCCCCCCCCCCCCGTGTGTCTGTGTTGTGTGTCTGTGTTTTTCTGTGTTCATGTCCATGTGTGTCTGTCTATCTTCGGTTCTTTTCTAACATCATGTGGGCTAGAGATCAAATTTAGGTCATCAGCTTTGGTAAAAAGTACTTTTAGGGCTGGAGAGATGGCTCAGAGGTTGAGAGCACTGGCTGCTCTTCCAGAGGTCCTGAGTTCAATTCCCAGCAACCACATTACAACCATCTGTAATGGGATCTGATGCCTTCTTGTGCTGTGTCAGAAGACAGCTGTAGTGTACTCATATACATAAAATAAATAAATCTTTTTTTAAAAAAGTACTTTTAACTGCTGAGCCATCTCACAGGCCCTTTTGTATGTTTCAGTTCTATGTGAGTTAATAATTTGGGGCCATAGAAAGGACCTGAGTTCAGTTCCCAACACCCACATCAAGTGTCTCACAACTACCTTTAATTCTAGCTCTGGGAATTTAACTCCCTGTTCTGGACTCTGGGCACCCGTACACAGTGTACACACACATACACACCTCCACACACACATACACACATATTCTCTCACACACACACAAACACAAATAATAATCTTGGACTCGACAGGTGAAATTTATAATTTTATTTGAATATGTGTGTGTATATATAACAATAATAAATAAAGAAAAAGAGGCCTTGAATTTAAGGGGAATAAGGATGAGTAGGGGGACAGATGGGGGAATTGAAGGGAGTGGTGAAATGTTGTAGCTGAATTTTAATTTAAAAAATTTAACTACCGTAAATTAGATATAATTAAAATAAATGTAAACTTTTTAAGAATTAAAAATACTTATTTTGTTTCTTTTTGGAGGGAGATTAATGTACACATATGGCACTACAGTTGGGAAGGAGCAGACGGGGACAAGCAGAAATGTTCCCTCTGATGGCTGCTCATCTTCACACTTCCATGCTCTAGAGGCCACCACTTAGACCAGCTTTTTCCAGACAGAACCGCTTATCTCCAGGCTTACGAGTGGATTATCTTCCTGTAGCTGCTGGAGCAAATCACAAATTCAGTAGTGCGACAGCCATAGATGTGAAACTGGGCATGTTGGTGCATGCCTGTTTCTCACTTACTTTGAGAGGCTGTGATTGCCGGGCGGTGGTGGCACGCACCTTTAATCCCAGCACTTGGGAGGCAGAGGCAGGCGGATTTCTGAGTTCGAGGCCAGCCTGGTCTACAGAGTGAGTTCCAGGACAGCCAGGGCTATACAGAGAAACCCTGTCTCAAAAAACAAAACAAAACAAAAAACAAAAAACAAAAAACAAAAACAAAAACAACAACAAAAAAAAAAAGAGGCTGTGATTGAAAGTAGTAGTGCCAGCCTTGGTAATGTAGACAGAAACTATCTCCCAAAAAAAATCAGGGTGGGGTTGGGGGAAGGAGGAAGGGAGGAAGAATATGAGACTCAGATTTTGAGTTTGAGTTTTCTGGGCCAGAAGTTAGAAATTCCTGTCTGTGGTCTACATAAGATTACCAGAGCTGAACTCACAAGAGGGGGACATTCTAATTCCAGTTTATAATGGGTATTGAGATTCTTCAGGTTGTGGCTGTGTCATTTTTAGTTATCGAAGTATAATTGCATCATTTTCTCCCTTCCCTTTCTTACCCTCAACTCCTCCATGTACCTCTTCCCATTCCCTCTGGAAATCTGATCCTTCTTTCTTTAGTCATTATTACATACATGTAAACACACACACACACACACACACCTTTCTGTATGTCAGTTAATTTATTTTAAGGACTAAAATATTTATCCGCAATATGGTTTTAACTATTCAGATCACTACAGAAGACTTGGTTGAAATTCAAGGAAAACTAACATGTTTTCCCTTATATTGGTTTCCCGTCATTTCTTACTTTCCATGTTACTACTTATTAATCTTATTTTAAGTTTAAATATATTTGCATAATTTTCCCTATATAGCCTTCTCAGTCAATTCAGTATAATTTGTATGTATGTGCCCTCAGAGCTGACCACTTGGTATTGGATAACCAATTAGGGGGTCATCCCTGCAGAGAACTCTTTCCCTCCCTCCCTCCTTCTTTCTTTTGTTTTTCTTTCTGATTTTTCAAGACCAGGTTTCTCTGTGTAACAGCCCTGACTTATCCTTGAACTCAAAGAGATCTGCCTACCTCTGCCTCTAGAGTGTTGGGACTAAAGGCATGCACCTTGATGCCTGGCCTGAGAACTATTTCTAATGCTCTCAGGATTCCTTAGTTACCTGTATTTCTTTGTCTGTGGGTAGGGCTCCATGAGATTTAGCATGTCTATTTCTGTTGTGCTTCTTTGGGTCTTGTTTAGGCAGCCATATTGTTGTGATATCATGAGTGAAGCTTCCCTGTCATTTTTAGGAGACACAATGTCATAGCAACTTTCCTGGTCGTCTGGTACCCTCTTCTTCCATGTTCCCCGAGCCATATGTGCAGGAGTCATGTTACAGATGTATCAGTTGGCACTAGGCACCCCAGATCACTTGTTCTCTATGTTTTGATCCATTGTGCTTTTCTCTAATGCCTCGTGCATTAAGACATTTCTTAGATGAGGAATAAGAGCTGCATTCATCTGTGGGATATTTAGAATACAGTCACGCTGGTTTAGTAAAGTGTCAGTAGTAGATTCTCCTCTAAGATCCATGACCTCTGGTGGTTAGCTAGGTTTCTAGTAGTATGCATGATTTTCCTCCTGTTGTCCAGGCCTTATGTTTATTAATTAAACAGCTATTGTTACCATCGTGCTGTGACTGCCACTATCGTACCCTTAGGGTTATTGGGCCATATTGCTCATCATGATGGTTCATAGGCTCATGACAATAGGTTTTAAAGCCAGCATCTTCAAAGTTTTTCTACTCATTTTTCATGGGCTTTTGTTTGTATGTGCACATATGTGGTTCCTTCTGCCCTTATCACAAAGAAGATATATTTCATTACATTTTGGATTCATCTGGATAATAAAAGTTGACTAACCATATCAAGATATTTAACTTAATCAAATTTATAAAGACTTTGCAATATAACATCATAGGTCCCAGGATCTTATAGGAAGGGAATAGGTAAGAATATTTTCAGCCTACTGCAGTGATATAAACAAGTATCATGCTACTATATTTGGGTTTTGCTTTTTAAGGTAGGAAACTGGAATAACCTCAGGATCCATTAAGTCAGGAATAATTAAGTAAATTATATGTGGGATGGAATAAGGTGTAACCACTAGAAGAATGAAGCAAGCATGTTGTCTGGGGCCATACTGTAAAGTTGGCAACAGCAAACTGCAGAGGTGTATGTAAGATAAAAATGAGTTCTACTAAAAGTTAAGGCTGGGAGATTTTACTTTGTGCGCTATGCTTTTGTATGTTACAGTAAATCTATGCCTTTTATAGTAAATCCAAGGGAAGTTGCCTTGCATTTGATTTTTCTGAGTGAATTATGTAACACAGGCAAAAGACTAAGTCAAACGTGGTAGCTTATGCCTGTATTCCCAGCACTTGAGAGGTTGAGGCAGAATTGCCATGAGTTCTATAGTACAAAGAAATATATTTTTAGAATAAAAAATAGTAATAGAGGAATGTTAAAACTTTACTCTTTATTTTTAGATAGCAGACCCTACGTTAGCTGAAATGGGAAAAAACTTGAAAGAGGCGATGCGGATGTTGGAGAACAACCCGAGGTGAGTACAAACAGCATGCAGGGTAGAGCCACCCCGTGAGTGTATCCAGACGGTTCTGAATAAATCTGCTGGTTCTCCTTTCTTCCTGTTTCAATGCCTCCCATCTCTAGATCATCCGTGTATGCTGGCTTTAAAGCTGGATATTAGGATATTAGGCAGAAGGGGCTTTGCAATGAAAATATTTGAAATTTTGGGAAGGACCTTTCAGTTTTGCCACTTTAGAGTTTTGTTTATGGAATACATTGATTTGAATATTCAAATACTTCTTAGTGTAGGTTCAGTCACACAGGGAAACAACTGGCAAAGCAGTTGTTTGAAGTGGTTTTTTATATTCTTTTGCTGAAACTCTCGAATATATTTGGGATCTAGGGAAATGAAGTAAATAGGTTTGGAGTCTTCTATCAGTCACCGGATGTTCTAGGTAAAGTCACATATTCACATGTTCATGTCAAAAACTTGATTGGCTAAAACATACAGTCAACTTTTTCTTTCCTTTAAACCAGAAGAACAGAGGAGGAAAATGGAAAGAAGCCAGTATCCGAGGATATTCCAGGGCCACTCCAAGGCAGGTAGGTGCCAGTGAAAATCAGTACCTTTAGTCAGGGTATAAATTTTTGTTAACCCCAAATTTTACCATTTTCTTATAAGTTTACTTTGATAAATAAGTTTAATTACCAAGTTAATTCAAGTAGTTACTCAGTAGAGCATTAGAGAACGGGCTAGTGACAGTGGAGAGCTTATTAGCTTCTTTCTCTTCCAGGACTTTTTTTGTTAGCTTGCCTTCAACTGGTGGCAGTTGTCTGGCCTCAACCTTCTGAGTACTAGATTACAGGCATATCCCACCATACCTGGTCCCCTTTCAGAACTATAACCCATGCTCAAAAGCCATTAATGAATTTATAATTATAACTGGGATAGCAAAGTAGTTCATTCTTGAAACCTGTAATCTCTCTTAAACTCTATAAGACTGAGTTTTATTGTGAGAAATATTTTAGTTGGTACAGTTTATAATTTTTATAATATAGTTAATGGATAGGGCACGGTGGTGTATGCATTCAATCCCAGCACCCAGGAGACAAAGGCTGGCAGAACTCATGAGTTGAAAGCCAGCCTTGTCTGCATAGGGAGTTCCAAGACAGCTAGGGTTACATAGAGATGCCCTGACTCACAAAAAAAAAGAAAAAAAAAAAAAAACAACAGCAAACAAATAACAAAAATATTAATATAGTAAATGAAAGAAAAATGTCAGCTTTAATCATTGATGGAATGATTAGTTTGTTTGAAGCTAAAGCCAATTTATCAATTAGTAGTGTGAAAGAATAACTGGCTGTCATTTTCACAGAATGTTAGTAGTCAGTCTACAATTAAAGTCTTAGCTCAACTTCCTTGAGGCAAACAATATTTCTTTTATAACCAGGAAACTGCACTTAGGTCAACAGTACAACACCCTTAAATTGTTCTTTGACCTGAATATAAGTTGTACAAGAAAAGCATTGAGGAAATATCACACCATATAGTAAATATCATGCCTAACACACCCAGGAACTAATGTTTTTAGTCCTTCCTGCTTGTAGCATGAATCTTGCTGATTTGAAGTCCTGTAGTACTTTCTAACCACTCAGAACAGGAAGCAAATCCTGTCTCCTGTTCAGATGTGAGGGGACAAGGACTTGCTTCTTCTCTTAACTACACAAAAGTATCTAGATCTACCAAGAACATCTGGCATTTTCAGAATGGCAGCATATTAAAAACGTTTTAGCAGTGGTCAGGAGTGTTTATATTTAATCACACTAATGTCTAGCATATAAGGCTAATAATAAGTGCTTTACAGTCACAAACTCTCTCTACCTCGTTCTGTAATGTATGGGCTCTGGCACTTTGGAGCTCTAACTCAAGATCACAAGAATAGTAGCAAAGTTGCTTCAGCTCTCTTCCCCTGCCCTTACCTCTTGGCAGTTTTAAAGATCAGAACATTTCATTTGCAGGTTGGCACCTTTTCAGAGATGAGTTTGGATTATTGTTTTGATAGTGTTTCTTTTATTTTTTACTGCTGTTTTTGTGGTCCTAGAGATTGAAGTTAGTTCATACATGCTAGACAAGCCCTCTGCCACTCCCTACTGCATTCTTTCAATGCTTTTCTTTTTAAGAGAAAACTTTTATCAGATTGGTTGGTTGGTTGGTTGGTTGGTTGGTTGGTTGGTTGGTTGCTTGCTTGCTTGCTTGCTTGCTTGCTTGCTTGCTTGCTTGCTTGGTTTGTTTGTTTGTTTGTGACAGGTTTTCTCAGTATACCTCTGACTGTCCTGGAACTCACTGGTAGACCAGGCTGGTCTTGAACTCAGAGATCCACCTGTCTCTGCTCCCTGAGTGCTGGGATTAAAAGGCGTGTGCTACCACCACTGGCCACTAATTTTCTTATTAATAGAGTATTTTTACATTTTATGCACCACAAATTGCCTTTCCATTTCATACTGTTTTAGTCAGTGACATTTTCCTTCTGTATATAATGAACAGTTAACAGCATGTCTTGTATAGATGTCGGTCTATTTATCCTCTAAGCAAATCTCAAATTTTCCAACTTGGATAAGAGTTGGAAATAAATTACATATTTAAGGCTGTTGGCTCAATTGGACAAGACTCCCCAGGAAGAAAATAAGATAGATATACCTGTGTCATTAGAATTTGTGTTGGTTTTATAACCTTCTAGCATTCTTACAAAGACTGCCTCTTAAAATGTAACTTATTAAAAACTCTCTCCTCTTCAAGAATGAAATGATCTATTATAGAAATAGGGCTAGAGCAATATTGGAAATATTTTCAAAAATCAAATAAATTTGAGTCAAAGAATCATAAGTAAAGTTATATAATTTGAAGGTTTTTAAAAATATATAACCTGTTTCTAAATATCCTTTGTCTTCTAAGCAAGCTATCAAATGTTTAAAAAGGAAAAACAACAACAAGAAAAACCCTTTAAGTTTGAATGAGAGCAACAGTTGGGAAATGGAGGGGAAGGGCTATGTGTTCTTTTTACCCACCTAACCCTTTTTGTTCTGCAGTGGACAAGACATGGTCAGCATCCTCCAGTTAGTTCAAAACCTGATGCATGGAGATGAAGATGAGGAGCCCCAGAGCACCCGGTAATGAAGGGATGTTGGCGGCTTGCCTTTGAAAGTCTGTTCTTGGCAGGGTAGTTATGGCTCATGCCTTTGATCCTAGGACTCAGGAAGCAGAGACAGGTGAATCTCTGTGAGTTTGAGTCCAACCTGGTCTACAGAGGATGTTCTAGGACAGCCAAAGCTACAGAGAGAAACTCTGTCTCGAAAAACAAAACAAAATGAAACAAAAAAAAGAAAGACTGTTCTTGACTCCGTTCTCATGAGTGGCTCAAGAAAGAAATTTCATTAAGAGTAATTAATTTCTTCGAGGCCAGCTTGGTCTACGGAGTGAGTTCAGGACAGCCAGGACTACACAGAGAAACCCTGTCTCGAAAAAAAACAAAACAAAACAAAACAAAAAAGTAATTAATTTTATTAAAAGTCACATTGCTATTTTTATATTCTAAAATTAGATCCTGGCATATTTATAGTACTAGGTCTTATGAAGAGCCACTAGAGGGACCGATGTGCCGTACACTTTTCTATTTTGCTTTAGCTTGCTAAGAATTACTACAGTTAAGTTGATTAATGGAAGCCTGTATTGTCTGTGAATCACCTTTTATTTATTCATCTGTCTAGCATATTTCAATAAATATATCTTCATTTTGTCTTCAGTTTTTTTGCTATCAGTAATATATTTTCCTTGTTCAAAAGACAGAAGATAAACTGGGCACAGTGGTACACATCCCTGACCCTAGCATTCAGGAGGCAGAAGCAAGACAACAGCAAAGCAGACTAAAATTGAGAAGATAAGAGAATAGTTTTCTAGGCTCTGCTAGCACGTATGTGTCCTGAGTTTAATTCCCAGTCCTGAAACATACATAAGCCTCCCTACCTGGTTCTCTTTTGTGGCCATTGACAATGACCAGTTTATTATTCTTCGACAGATATTTTATGTGTTTGTGTATACAAGCAAAATATCCATACACACCCCTCCAGTACTTAAATACTATTCACCTGGCTTTCTTCGCTTGGGTCTTGGACTTCATTGCATGTCACACAAGGAGCTTTCTCTTGGTTAAGAGCAACTTTATTTTACTTTAGATAGATGAATAGAATTTTATGAATAGAATTTTATTTTGTGTTCCTATTTTACTGATGCAAGCATTGCTGCAGCCAATAGCTTTAAGCATGTGTCATTTCTCACAGGGGCAAGTGTGTTTGTATATAAATCATAGAGGCAGGATGCTGGGCCAGATAATACATGTATGCGTTTGTAATTTTAATGGAGCCAAATATTGCTCCTAGGAGATAACAGGCCGTGTGTGAGAGTTCTTTCCCCACATTTTTGCTTCAGTGGTGTTAGCAAACTTAAGGATCTCTGATAGGTGATGAGTGGGAGGTACATACTTTTCTTATGAACTAGATTGTGTCTTTTTATATTCTTAAAGACTTGATACTGGGGGTGTAGCTCAGTCACATGGACAAGGTCTCAAGTTCAAGCCTTAGAACCTTTTTTTAAAAGCCTTTTTAAAAAGACTTTATTTATGCATATGTGTCTATGTGGATATATGATGCCGTGTGCGTGTGTGTGTGTGTGTGTGCGTGTGTGTGTGTGTGTGTGTGTGTGTGTGTGTGTGCGCGCGCGCGCGCACGCGCGCGCGCGCACATGTCCATGGAAGCTGGCACCCTACAACTAAGCTATATTACCCTTCTTCTGCAATTCATCATCATTATCATAATTATTTTATGTGTGGGTGTTTTGCCTTCATATATGTCTGTGTACCACTTGTATGCCTGGTGCCTGCAGAAATCAGAAGTGTGTGTCTGGTCCCTTCAGACAGGAGTTACAGATGCTTGTGACCCACCATGTGGGTGCTGGGAACAGAACTGGGTCCTGCCCCAGAGCAGCTAGAGCTCTTAAACTTGTGAGCCATCTCTCCAGCCCTCCTCTATAGCTCTAGAGGGTAATATTATAAGAAAAATTAAGAACCGTTTGGGTTGTCAGTAAAGAGAAGGATATTTATCTTTTAGGACTCAATTTTTGAAGTATTTTTCTTCCCAAAGTTTCAGCATCTCGAGGACATTTTCTGAATTTTTCTGTAGGACATGAAGTAAACTGAAAGTCTGCCAAATTT
Source organism: Rhabdomys pumilio (assembly GCA_030674055.1). Classification (NCBI taxonomy): domain Eukaryota; kingdom Metazoa; phylum Chordata; class Mammalia; order Rodentia; family Muridae; genus Rhabdomys; species Rhabdomys pumilio. The sequence continues at coordinate 93,092,156 of JANHMN010000002.1, read as the reverse complement.
CTGCGAAACACTGTTTAAATTTTATCCTCACCCCCTTCTATGTTTTGGCAATAATCAATTTTTAATACTCTAATGAATTTTGACTAACAGAATCCAGAATATTGGAGAACAAGGTCACATGGCTTTGTTGGGTCATAGTCTGGGTGCCTATATTTCAACACTGGATAAAGAAAAGCTGAGAAAACTTACAACCAGGATACTTTCAGACACTACCTTATGGCTACGCCGGATTTTCAGGTAAGGACATTATGAACTGGGTTTTGTTGCGATGTTTTGTTGTTTTTTGGTTTTTTGGTTTTTTTTTTTTAAGGATCCATTTATTTACTGGTGAAGACATTAGGGTTGTTTGTGTTGTTTGTTTGGTTTTTTGTTTGTTGGATTTTAGGTTTACTTATTTGTTTGTGACAGAGTCTCTGTGTAGCCTGCCTATTGGAATTGATGTGTGGATCAGAATGGTCTCAAATCACAGAGATCTGCCTGCCTCTTTCTCCCAAGTGCTGAGACTAAAAGCATGCACCACTACACCCAGTTATACCTTTTTTTAAACATATATGAGTATTTTGACTGCATGTATGGATATGCACCATGTTTGTACAGTGTCCAAGGAAGCCAAAAGAGAGGGTCAAATCCTCTGAAACTAGAATTACAGATAGGTATAAGCTGCCATGTGGGTACTGGGACCCAAACCCAGATTCTCTGGAAGAGCAGCAGTGCTGTCCATTGACCAGCCACCTCTCCAGCCCCCTCGCCGCCCCTAATCCCCCGGCCCCGTACAAGTTTTTAATTCCTGATAAAGATAAATCAGAATCAGATGCGGATTGTGAGGAATGTTTGTGGTGCTCCATATGGATTTGACTCTTGTTTGGAGGGGTTGTTTAACCTCTCCATGCCTAGGTATTGTCCTGTAGTAAGTATGGAGAGCAGAGCTATTTTATTCAAGGATTCAGTGAGCACATTAATGCTTTATTCATTTTTGATGTCTTAGTGCTGAAACGCCTAACAACCATGTCAGCCTGTAGATTAGCCTTCATGTGGCACAGTCAAGAGCCATTGTCCTCAAACTTTTTGTTTCTGGACTTTTAGTCTTTGTTCCAATAGTTTCTGCTTACGCCATTTTCTAAAGTTGAGTATGGATGCTAGTCTTTGCTTCTTTCCTTTGTAACTTGTACCTGCAGTAAATAGCCAGTAAAAGTGAAGGTGTTTCCTCACTGTGTTTTCTCTGCCTGATCTATGAGCAGTGTCTGTGAGAAAAGAGTTGTTTTCATGATTTTATACTACTGAAAAAAAAAACAGACCTAACTAGAAATAGGAATATGTTAATACGCAGCTGAAGGTGACTAATCAGTTAAGAGCATTGGCTGCTTTTCTAGAAAACCTAGGTTTGATTCCCAGCACCCATATGGCTGTTCATAACCATCTGTAACTCCAGTTCTGGGAATCTGATGACTCTTCTGGCCTCTTTGGGTACTGTGCACATGTGTTACACATACATACATCTTTAATTTTTTTATAGTCTAGTCATTATCCCCTCCCAGTCCATCCTCCCACAACTCCTCATCCCACTGTTCCTCCTCTGTATCTCCGAGAAGATGTCCCCACTCCCTGGGGTCCCAAGTCTCTTGAGCATTTGTCTTCTCTCTCTGAGGCCGGACCAGGCAGTCCTCTGCTGTATATGTGTGGGGACCTCAGATCAGCTAGTGTATGCTGCCTGGTTGGTGGCTCAGTGTCTGAGAGATCCCAGGGGTCCAGGGTAGTTGAATCTTCCTATGGGGCCGTCCTCCTCCTTAGCTTCTTCCAGCCTTTCCCTAATTCAACCCCAGGTGTCCCCAAGTTCAGTCCATTGGTTGGGTGTAAGTATCTGTATCAGTCTCAGTCAATTGCTTGTTGGGCCTCTCAGAGGACAGCCATGCTAGGCTCCCTTTTATAAACACACCATAGCATCAGTAATAGTGTCAGGCCTTGGAGCCTCCCCTTGAGCTGGATCCCAAGTTGGCCCTGTCACTGGACAGGCTTTCCTTCAGTCTCTTCTCCATTTTTTGTCCCTGAAGTTATTTTAGACAGGAACAATTCTGGGTCAGAGCTTTTGACTGAGGGATGGCAACCCCATCCCTCCACTTGGTGCCCTGTCTTTCTGCTGGAGGTGGACTCTATGAGTTCTGTTCTTTTTGGTTTTTCGAGACAGGGTTTCTCTGTGTAGCCCTGGCTATCCTGGAACTCACTCTGTAGACCAGGCTGACCTCGAACTCAGAAATCCGCCTGCCTCTGCCTCCCAAGTGCTGGGATTAAAGGCATGTGCCACCACTGCCCAGCCAGAGTTCTTTCTCCCCACTGTTGGGCCTTTCATCTAAGGTCCCTCCCTGTGAGTCCTGAGAGTCTCTCACCTCCCAGGTCTCTGGTACATTCTCGAGGGTCCTTCAGCTCCTGCCTCTTGAGGTTGCCTGTGTCCATTTCTTCTGCTGGCCCTCAGGGCTTCACTCTTGACCCTTCCCACAATACACGATCATGTTCCCCATCTCCCTTCCCTGTCCCCTCTCCACACAGATCCTTCCCTCCCTCTGCCCCCCATGATTGTTTTCTTCTCCCTCCCAAGTGGGATTGAAGCATCCTAACATGGGCCCTTCAGCTTGTTAACCTTCTTGAGTTCTGTGGATTGTATCCTGGGTATTCTGTACTTTTTTGGCTAATATCCACTTAGTGAGTACATACCATGCATGTCCTTTTGGGTCTGAGTTACCTTACTCAGGATGATATTTTCTTAATTCCATCCATTTGTCTGAAAAACTCATGATGTCTTCGTTCTTAATAGCTGAATAGTATTCCATTGTTTAATTGAACCACATTTTCTGTATCCATTCTTCTGTTGTGGGGCATCTGGGTTGTTTCCAGCTTCTGGCTATCGTAAGGCCACTATGAAGATAGTGGAGCATGTGCCTCTGTGGCACGGTGGGGCATCTTTTGGGTATATGCCCAGGAGTGGTATAGCTGGGTCTTCAGATAGATCTATTTCCAATTTTCTGGGGAGCTACCAGACTGATTTCCAGGGTGGTTGTACCAGTTTGCAATCCCAGCAGCAATGGAGGAGTGTTCCTCTTTCTCTACATTCTCACCAATGTGTGCTGTCACCTGAGTTTTTGATCTTAGCCATTCTAATTAGTGTAAGGTGTAAAATAAAATATTTTTAAAATTAAAAAAAGAGTACATTAACATACAAGATCTCTTAATAGGTACGAAAATGGATGTGCTTATTTCCATGAGGAAGAGAGGGAAGGACTTGCTAAGATCTGTAGGCTTGCCATTCATTCTCGCTATGAAGACTTTGTAGTGGATGGATTCAACGTGTTATATAACAAAAAGCCTGTCATATATCTTAGTGCTGCTGCTAGACCTGGCCTGGGCCAGTACCTTTGTAATCAGGTAACGTAAGAAAAGCTGGTGGCTGTTTTTAGTACCTCCCATTTCTTTCATGTGTGTGTGTGCATGTTTTTATATGTGTGTGTCAGCAGGTACATATATATTCATGGAGGCCCGGGTTGATGTTAGGAGTCATCCTCAAATACTCTTTCATCTCATTCATTGAATCAGTCTCTTCGTCAAACCCAGAGCTTACTCTGCACATTCACTGTCTCTGCCTTCCAGGACTGGAATTACAAGTGGATGACTAATCCTACCTGGCATTTACATAGGTTTCTGGGGATCCAAACTATAGTCAGCCATCTCCCCAGTCCCAAAGATAGAGACATGCTATTTTATTTTACTTGTGCATGCGTGCATGTGTTCATGCCTGTGTGTGTGTGTGTGTGTGTGTGTGTATTTGTGTTTGCCTGCATGTCTGTATCTGTACCACATTTATGCAAGTTGCCACAGTGACCAGAAGAAGGTGTAACATGCCCTGTAATTGGTGCACAGGTGATTGTAAACATCTCAGTATGGCTGTCAGGAACCAAACCCAGATCAGCAAATGCTTTTTACACTTGAGCCATCTCTCCAGTCCCCAAAGATGGATATTTTTTTTAAAAACTGTATTACGTTGTTTTTTATTTGTATTGCTAGAGCTCAAACTCAGGGCTTCATATATGGAAAGCAGGGGCTCTACACACTCAGTTTCACCTGTAGCCCCAATGCTGTGTCTTTTAAACATTTTAAACATTTTACTGGCATATGCATGTCTGTGAAGGTATGCTACATTTGTTCAGGAGTCTGGATGTCTGGAGCTGTGGCAGGTGTTTGTAAGCCACCTGATGTAGGCTGCTGGAAACCAAATCCAGATCTTCAACGAGTATTACTAACACTGAGCCATCTCTCAAGTCCCTGTTCTTTAGCATTTAAAGCACATAGATTCATTTCTCCAGCTGCTATTTGTGTCGAGTTGAAATAGGATCTCTATATTTTTTGTTATTACACTAACAGTGCAGCACTGGGCTGGCAGAGTGACTCAGTGCCTAAAAGTACTTGCTTCGTAAGCCTGAGGCCACATAAGGAAGCCTTCTGTAGTCCCAGCATGAGATGAGTATGGGACAGGAGAATTGTACAGATGCTTACAGGCCAATTAACTTGGGGTATGTAGCATGACAAAAAACAGAGAAGAGAAATAATATCTCAGTGGGCTTGATGGTGGTACAACCATTCTAGAGCTTGGAAAGCAGAGGCAAGAGGACTGCCCAGATGTGAGCCACCACACCCGACTAATTTTTCAGTTGAGGTCTTATCATGAGTGTAGCCCAGGCTAGTATCAAACTCATTTTGTAGCTCAGGATGGCTCTGAACTGGCCATCCTCTTTCCTTGGACTGCCAAGGATTTTAGGCTTTTGGTACCATACCCAGATCACTTTTGAAGTGGATTTTTATTTTGCTTTGCTTTTTAAGTATTTTAAAGAAAGGATGAAGTGGAGCTCAGTAGCAGGGCACTTTGCCTAGCATCCATAAGGCCCTAGGTTCAATCCCTGGCACTGCCAAAGGAAAAGAGACTACAGAAAGTCTTTTGTGGAGGAAATGTGTGAATGAAACACTGACTGTATTTTTTTAGTGCTGCATCTGTTTATAGTTCCTAAAACTACAAGCTCCCTGTGTTTTGAAACTAAACATTAAGAAATTAATGTTATGAAAATTTGACAACTTTTCTCATGGCATTGACTTTGCTTCTTTTAAGCAATATTCTTCTGATAATCTATACTTATTTTTTAGGTGTAAATGGACCCATAAAATAAGATAGTGTTCTCTGAATGATTGAGGGAAGAATCTCAGGTTACTCTTCTCACCTCAGAATTCAGTATGCTTAGGTTTTTGTTTTTGATTTTTTTTTGGCATGTTATAGACTATATTATTTAGAGAGGTTTACATTGAATCCTACAAATCATTTGTTAAGTCACCTTTTGGAGTGAGAGTTTAACTTTCCAAATGTTCTTTAATAAAGATTTATAAAACTTGAGTTCTTGAGGGGAGAGACTTTTTTTTATCTTAAAGACAAGGTCCTACTGAATAGACCAGGCTGACTTCATACATGTGATCCTCCAGGCTCAGTAATAAGATAACACACATATACCATTATACCCCCACTAAGATCTCTGTTTTTAAAGACTAATTTGTGGTTTGTCTCCATTGCTCAGTTTCTCACAGTCGTAAGTAAACAGTGTGTTTCTTCCTACAGCTTGGCTTGCCCTTCCCTTGCCTGAGCCGTGTGCCCTGTAACACTATGTTTGGATCCCAGCATCAGATGGTGAGCTCTCTTTTCGTTAGATGGTAGTATAGAATTGCATTTTGAAACCATGTCTTCTTTTTAATGTGACGTTCTGTTTGCTAGCTTCCAGATAGTTACTAGCTTACCCACTTACTGCTTCATTCCTCCATTGTTGTGCTGTGTATGCTTTTGTATTTGAATGAAGGCCCGGCTTTGTAGCTCTGAAGGAATTTTGTATTACTTCATTGCTTATGGAGTGGTGGGAGGAGGATTGTTTGGTCCGAGGCCCCTTGTATGCTGAGTACATACTCTTCCCCAGCCTTTCATCATCATGCGTCCCAGTTAAGCATGAGAGACCTTTTCAAGCTCAGAGCTTTAGCTATCACTGCTATGTGAGTTTGAGTGGACATATTCTTTTGGTTTTTGTTGTATTGAGACAAAGTCTTCCTGGGATCCCAGGCTGGCATGAGAACTGAGATTCTTCTACAGTGTGAATGAGCAGATTTGAAATTAAGTCCTTCACTTGTAATCTTAGGGTTGAATTGTGTTAAGTTTTTAAACAAGAGATAAATATCTTGCCGGGCAGTGGTGGCACACACCTTTAATCTCAGCACTTGGGAGGCAGAGGCAGGCAGATTTCTGAGTTCGAGGCCAGCCTAGTCTACAGAGTGAGTTCCAGGACAGCCAGAACTACACAGAGAAACCCTGTCTTGAAAAACAAAAACAAAACAAAATAAAACAAAACAAAAATACAAAAAAAAAAAAAAAAAAAAAAAAAAAAAAAAAAAAAAAAAAAAAAACAAAGAGAGATAAATATCTTGATACTGAAGCAGAAGGGAAGGGAAAACTCTAGGATTCTGCATTTCTATTTTCAAAATAGTTTTCTTGTCTGTGGGAGAATAAGAAATTATTTTATTTTAATATAAATGGTATTGTTTGTTTAGTTTTGTTTTTCAAGACAGGGTTTCTCTGGGTACCTTTGGCTGATAGTAAGTTACTATCCTGTAACTTACTCTGTAGACTAAGCTGGTCTTGAACTCACAGAGATCCACCTGCCTCTGCGTCCTGATTGCTGGGATTAAAGGTGTGTGCCCCTGCCACCAGTGCCAGCTAAATGTAAATGTTTAAAACTAGGAATACTGGTCTTGCATATGTACAGTTTTTACCTTTAATCTCTTTTAATATTTCTAATTAGTCTATTAGGAAAATGGATTTTGTCATCTGTGATTATAGAAAGCAAAACTGTTAATAAAACTTTATTTGAAAAGTGAAATTTCTATAGGAGGAATACTTTAATATTAATAGGAGAAAAAACTATGATACCAAAGAATGGTAAAAATCTCTTCTTGGAAAGGTTGTAAATGTGTTTCAAATGAACATTAACTAATGTTATAGGAGTAGTTTTTAATATATATATATATATATATATATATATATATATATATATATATATA
>JANHMN010000002.1:93049213-93085018 GCA_030674055.1 Rhabdomys pumilio | reverse complement strand
TATATATATATATATATATATATATATATATATATATATATATATATCCCTGCCTAAAGTAAAATAAAAGGAGTTCAGAACTCTAAATCACAAGAAAACTAATGTTTTTTGAGTGCTTCTAATATATGCATTTTGTCCAGGTAGCATACAGTGGCTTTAAAATATTTTTCTTACATGTATTAATAAAACCAAATAAATTTTAATGTTTTAAGTCTGACATTCAAGAGTTAATAGTTATCCTAACATGAAAAAACTTGATTTGAGTTATTAATTTTGAGTCATCTGTGCTTTTAGAATTCACAATTTTCCACTGGGCATTAGCTTAGGTCAATGTAGTACTAACTGGTTTGCACAAAGCCCTGGGTTTGATCCTGAGTACCACATAAACCAAACATGGTATATACCTTTAGGAGATGGAAGCGAGAATCAGGACTTCAAAGCCAGCCTAGGGTTTATGAGACTGGTGGGTGGATTGAGGAGATAGCTTAATTGGTAAGTGCTTTCCAAGAAAATATGAGGATCTGAGTTCAATCCCCAGAACTCACATTTTAAAAATCACTAATATTATCGTTTTGGTTTTTAAAAATAAGGACTGGGCATGGTGGCACTTACTCTTAATCCTAGTACTCTTAATCCCAGCACTTGAACAGTAGAGAAGGTGGATCTCCATAAATTCAAAGCCAGCCTGGTCTATATAGCAAGTTTCAGGCCAGCAAGAGTTACAAGATGAGACACTGTCTCAAAACAACAACAACAACAAAAAAAACAGACTTCTGGCCAGACATAGTGTGGCTCGTGCTTGTAATCCCGTTGCTGGGAGATGAAGTCAGGTCGATCTATGAGCCTTGCTGTATAGCCAGCATAGCGTTATCAGCAAGCTCCAGGTCAGTGAGAGGCTCTGTCTCAAAAAACAAGCTAACTGGCTCTTAGGAACAACCCTGAGGTTGACCTTTGACCTCCATGCACATATATGTTCTAGTAACCATATATACATGCATTCATGTGTGTATACACACACAGCCATCATTTTTTACTGTATACCTTTTATACTGGTTGTCTCACATTTCTGTGGTTTGTTTGCTGGTCCTAGGACGTTGCCTTTCTCGAGAAACTGATCAAAGATGACATAGAAAGAGGAAGACTGCCCTTGCTGCTTGTTGCAAGTGCTGGTAGGTATCACAATCTAGTATGTACTTGGCCTACAAGATAGGGTCTTGTTTGTGTTGCTTTATCAAGATGGGGGGTCTCAATTCTTTAACCAAGGCTGGCCTAGAATTCAAAGTAGTCCTCCTGCCTTGGGCCTTGTAAGTGCTGATGTCAGAGAAGTGATCATGCCCATCAAGGTGAGGCACTCTGGGGTTTTGGTTTTTTGTGTTTTTGGTTTTTTTTTTTTTTTAATTTTTTATTGGCTATTTTATTTACATTTCAGATGTTATCCCTTAACACATTTCCCCTTGCCCTGCCCAGGAACTCCCCATCCCATTCTACCTCCTCCTGCTTTTATGAGGACGTGCCCCCCCCACCTCCCCACCCTCGAATTCCACCCCCACTGGGCATCCAGCCAACATAGGACAAAGGATCTCCTTTCCCACCTAAACCCAACAAGGCCATCCTCCCTGCGTATACAGCTGGAGCCATGAGTCCCTCTCTATGTACTCCCAGGCTGGTGGTTTAGACCCTGGAAGCTCTGGTTGGTTGGTATTGTTGCTCTCCTCATGGAGCCACAAACCCTTTCAGCTCCTTCAGTCTTTTCTAACTCCTCCATTGGAAACCCCATGATCAGATCAATGGTTAGCTCTAAGCATCTGCCTCTGAATATGTCAGACTCGGGCAGACCTCTAAGGAGACAGCTATATCAGGCTCCTGTCAGTATGCACTTCCTGACATCCACATCAGTGTCTACCTTTGGTGACTACACATGGGATGGATACCCAGGTGGAATGGACTCCAGATGGCCCCTCCTTCAGTTTCTGTCCCACGCTTTGTCTCCATATTTGCTCCCTTGAGTATTTTGTTACTCCCTCTAAGAAGGACTGAAGCACTCACACTTGATCTTCCTTCTTCATGGGTTTCATGTGGTCTGTGAGTTGCATCTTGGGTATTTCAAGCTTCTGGGCTAATATCCAATTATCAGTTAGTTCATACCATGTGTGTTCTTTTGTGATTGGGTTAACTCACTCAGGATGATACTTTCTAGTTCATCCATTTAACTATAAATTTCTCGAATTCATTATTTTTTAATAGCTGAGCAGTACCTTATTGTGTAAATATACCACATTTTTTTTTACCCATTCCTCTGTTGAAGGACATCTGGGTTCTTTCCAGCTTCTGGCTATTATAAATAAGGCTGCTATGAACGTAGTGGAGCATGTGTCCTTGTTATATGTTGGAGCATCTTCTGGGTATATTCCCAGGAGTGGTATAGCTGGATCCTCAGGTAATGGCTATGTCCAATTTTCTGAGGAACCGCCAGACTGATTTCCAGACTGGTTGTACCAGCTTGCAATCCCACCAACAATGGAGGTGTGTTCCTCTTTCTCCACACCCTCGCCAGCATCTACTATCACCTCAGTTTTTTGATCTTAGCCATTCTGACTGGTGTGAGGTGGAATCTCAGGGTTGTTTTGATTTGCATTTTCCTGATGACTAAGGATGTTGAGCATTTTTTAAGGTGCTTCTTGGCCATTTGAGTTTCCTCCATTGAGAATTCTTTGTTTAGCTTTGTACCCCGTTTTTTAATAGGGTTATTTTGTTGTCTGGAGTCTAATTTCTTGAGTTCATTGTATATATTGGATATTAGCCCCCTATGGAATGTGGGATTGGTAAAGATCTTTTCTCAATCTGTTGGTTGTTGGTTTGTCCTATTGACAGTGTCCTTTGCCTTACAGAAACTTTGCAATTTTATGAAGTCCCATTTGTCAATTCTTGATCTTAGAGCATAGGCCATTGGTGTTCTGTTCAGGAACTTTTCCCCTGTGCCCAAGTATTCAAGGTTCTTCCCCACCTTCTCTTCTGTTAGTTTCAGTGTATCTGGTTTTAAGTGAAGGTCCTTTATCCACTTGGACTTGAGGTTTATACAGGAGATAAGAATGGGTTGATTTACATTCTTCTACATGTTGTCCTCCAGTTGAACCAGCACCATTTGTTGAAAATGCTGTTCTTTCTCCACTGTTTTAGCTCCTTTGTCAAAGATCAAGTGATCATAGGTGTGTGGGTTCATTTTTGGGTCTTCAATTCTTTTCCATTGATCTTCTTGCCTGTCTCTGTACCAATACCATGCAGTTTTTATCACTATTGCTCTGTAGTACAGCTTCAGGTCAGGGATGGTGATTTCTCCAGAAGTTCTTTTATTGTTGAGAATAGTTTTCACTATCCTGGGTTTTTTGTTATTCTAAATGAATTTGAGAATTTTTCTTTCTAACTCTGAAGAATTGAATTGGGATTTTAATGGGAATTGCATTGAATCTGTAGATTGCTTTTGGCAAGATGGCCATTTTTACTACATTAATCCTGCCAATCCATCAGCATGGGAGATCTTTCCATCTTCTGAGGTCTTCTTCAATTTCTTTCTTCAGAGACTTGAAGTTCTTGTCATATAGATCTTTCACTTGCTTGGTTAGATTCACACCAAGATATTTTATATTATTTGTGACTATTGTAAAGGGTGTCATTTCCCTAAGTTCTTTCTTAGCCTGTTTATCTTTCACATAGAGGAAGGCTACTGATTTGAGTTGATTTTATATCCAGCCACTTTGCTGAAGTTGTTTATCAGGTTTAGGAGTTCTCTGGTGGAAGTTTTAGGGTCACTTAAGTATACTATCATATCATCTGCAAATAGTGAAATTTTGACTTCTTCCTTTCCTATTTGTATCCCTTTGACTTCCTTTTGTTGTCTAATTGCTCTTGCTCTGGCTAGGACTTCCAGTACTATATTGCATAGGTAGGGTGAGAGTGGGCAGCCTTGTCTAGTCCCTGATCTTAGTGGGATTGCTTCAAGTTTCTGTCCATTTAGTTTGATGTTGGCTACTGGTTTGCTGTATATTGCTTTTACTATGTTTAGATATGGGCCTTGAATTCCTGATCTTTCTAAGACTTTTACCGTTAAGGGATGTTGAATTTTGTCAAATGCTTTCTCAGCATCTAGTGAGATGATCATGTGAGTTTTTTCTTTAAGTTTGTTTATATAGTGGATTACATTGATGGATTTCCGTATATTGAACCATCTCTGCATTCCTGGGATAAAGCCTACTTGATCATGATGGATGATTGTTTTTTTTTTTTTTGGTTTTTTTTACTTTTTAGATTCTTATTTTTTAAAGATGTGTTTATTATATTTATATAAGTACACTGTAGCTGTCTTCAGATACACCAGAAGAGGACATCAGATCTCATTACAGATGGTTGTGAGCCACCATGTGGTTGCTGGGAATCGAACTCAGGACCTCTAGAAAAGCAGTCAGTGCTCTTAACCACTGAACCATCTCTCCAGCCCAGATGATTGTTTTGGTGGGTTCTTGGATTCTGTTTGCGAGAATTTTATTGAGTATTTTTACATCGATATTCATAAGGGAGATTGGTGTAAAGTTCTTTCTTTGTTGGGTCTTTGTGAAGTTTAGGTATGAGCATGATTGTAGCTTCATAGAACAAGCTGGGTAGTGTTTCTTCTTTTTCTATTTTGTGGAATACTTTGAAGAGAATTGGTATTAGGTCTTCCTGGAAGGACTGATAGAATTCTGCACTAAAACCAGCTGGTCTTTGGCTTTTGTTGGTGGGGAGATTTTTAATGACTGCTGCTATTTCTTTAGAAGTTATAGGACTGTTTAAATGGTTTATTTGCACTTGGTTTAACTTTGGTACCTGGTATCTATCTAGAAAATTGCCCATTTCATCCAGATTTTTCAGTTTTGTTGAATATAGGCCTTTGTAGTAGGATCTGATGATTTTTTTTTTTTTTAAATTTCGTCAGTTTCTGTTGTTATGTCTCCCTTTTCAGTTCTGATTTTATTAATTTTGATACTGTCTCTGTGCCCTCTGGTTAGTCTGGCTAAGGGTTCATTTATCTTGTTGATTTTCTCAAGAATCAGCTCCTGGTTTTATTGATATTTTGTATAGTTCTTTCTGTTTCTACTTGGTTGATTTCAGCCCTGAGTTTGATTATTTCCTGCTGTCTACTCCTCTTGGGTGTATTTCCTTCTTTTTATTCTAGAGCTTTCAGGTGTGCTGTCAAGTTGTTAGTGTATGCTCTCTCCAGTTTCTTTTTGTAGGCACTTAGAGCTCTGAGTTTTCCTCTTAGCACTACTTTCATGGAGTCCCACAAGTTTTGGCATGATGCAGCCTCATTTTCATAAAATTCTAAAAAGTCTTTAATTTTTTTCTTTATCCCTTGACCAAGTCATCATTGAGTAGAGCCTTGTTCAGTTTCCACGTGTATGTGGGCTTTCTGTTGTTTTTGTCATTATTAAAAACCAGTCTTAATCCATGGTGATCTGATAAGATGCAAGGGATTATTTCAATCTTTTTGTGTCTGTTGAGGCCTGTTTTGTGACCAATTATGTGGTCTATTTTGGAGAAGGTTCCATGAGGTGCTGAGAAAAAGGAATATTCTTTGGTTTTAGGATGAAATGTTCTATAGATATCTGTTAAATCCCTTTGGTTCATAACTTCTGTTAATTTCATTTTGTCTCTGTTTAGTTTCTGTTTCCATGATCTGTCCATTGCTGAGAGTGGGATGTAGAAATCCCCCACTATTATTGTGTGAGGTGCAATGTGTGCTTTGAGCTTTAGTAAAGTTTCTTTTATGTATGTGGGTGTCCTTGCATTTGGAGCATAGATGTTCAGAATTGAGAGTTCATCTTGGTAGATTTTTCCTTTGATGAGTATGAAGTGTTCTTCCTTATCTTTTTTGATTACTTTTGGTTGAAAATCAATTTTATTTGATATTATAATGGCTACTCCAGCTTGTTTCTTGGGACCATTTGCTTGGAAAATTGTTTTCCATCCTTTTACTCTGAGGCAGTGTCTGTCTTTGTCACTGGGGTGCGTTTCCTGTATGCAGCAAAATTCTGGGTCCTGGTTATGTATCCAGTCTGATAGTCTACGTCTTTTTATTGGAGAGTTGAGTCCATTGATGTTAAGAAATATTAAGGAAAAGTGATTGTTGCTTCTTGTTATTTTTGTTATTAGAGGTGGAATTATGTTTGTGTTGCTATCTTCTTTTGGGGTTGTTGGAAGATTACTTCCTTGCTTTTTCTAGGTTGTAGTTTCCCTCCTTGTGCTGAAATTTTCCATCAGTTATCCTTTGAAGTGCTGGATTTGTGGGAAGATATTGTGTAAATTTGGTTGTGTCATGGAATATCTTGGTTTCTCCATCTATAGTGATTGAGAGTTTTGCTGGGTATAGTAGCCTGTGCTGGCATTTGTGTTCTCTTAGGGTCTGTATGATATCAGCCCAGGATCTCTGGCTTTTATAGTCTCTGGTGAGAAGTCTCGTGTAATTCTTATAGGTCGTCCTTTATATGTTACTTTACCTTTTTCCCTTACTGCTTTTAGTATTTTTTCTTTGTTTTGTATATTTGATGTTTTGATTATTATGTGATGGGAGGAATTTCTTTTCTTGTCTAGTCTATTTAGAGTTCTGTAGGCTTCTTGTATATTCATGGGCATATCTTTCTTTAGGTTAGGGAAGTTTTCCTTTATAATTTTGTTGAAGATATTTACTGGCCCTTTAAGTTGGGAATCTTCACTCTCATCTATACCTATTATCCTTAGGTTTGGTCTTCTCATTGTGTCCTGGATTTCCTGGATGTTTTAGGTTAGGAGCTTTTTGCATTTTGCACTTTCTTTGACAGTTGTATCAATATTTTTCATGGTATCTTTTGCACATGAGATTCCCTTCTATCTCATGTATTCTGTTGGTGATGCTTGCGTCTATAACTCCTGGTCTTTTTCTTAGGTTTTCTATCTCCAGGGTAGTCTCCCTCTGAAATTTCTTTATTGTTTCTACTTCCACTTTTAGATCCTGTATGGTTTTGTTTAATTCCTTCATCTGTTTCGTTGTGTTTTCTTGCAATTCTTTTAGTGATTTTTGTGTTTCCTCTTTAAGGGCTTCTGCCTGTTTACCTGTATTATCTTGTACTTCTTTAAGGGAGTTATTTATGTCCTTCTTAAAGTCCTCTATCATCATCATGAGAAGTGATTTTAATTCTGAATCCTGCTTTTTCGGTGTGATGGGGTGTCCAGGAGTTGCTATAATAGGAGAACTGGGTTCTGATGATGCCAAGTAACTTTGGTTTCTGTTGCTTATGTTCTTGCGCTTGCCTTTAGACATCTGGTTAACTCTAGTGCTATCTGCACTCACTATCTCTGACTGGAGCCTGTCTTTCCAGTTATCTTGCTTGTGTCCGAACTCCTCAGAGTCCAGATGTCTCTGTGATCTTCTGATCCTGATCTCCTGGGTGAAAGAACTCCTGGGACTCAGGCCACCTCTGGGATCCTGAAATCCTGCTGTGCTGAGTGCAGTGGTTCCTCTAGGATGTCTTAGGATATGGTGTCTTCACGGGAACATACCATCTAGGTGTCTGCCTCAGCCAAAAGGACCAAGTGAGGGACAGAAGGGAGGTAGTATTCCAGAGGGGCAGGGTTTGGGTGGCTGATGGGTCTTGAGCTCCCCAGGCTCCCAGTTGTATCTCTGGGGCAAAAGGTAATGGGAGAGGGTTCTTACCCGTTGCTCTGAGTGCAGTGGCTCTTCTAGGATGTCTCAGGATATGGTGTCTTCACGGGAGCATCTTAGGTGTCTGTCCCAGCCAAAAGGACCAAGTGAGGGAGCCACTCTTGGTTTTTATTTCTTTGTTTCATTGATTGGTTTTTGAGACAGGGTTTCTCTGTGCAGCCTTTGCTGTCCTAGAACTCGGATTTGTATACCAGGCTGGCCTTCAACTCAAGGTGAGGTGCTCTTAAAGTAACTAAAGAAAAGCTCCTGGAACTAATTTGTGAACCTAATAAAGTTTCTAGATTTCTATCTAGCAATCAACAAATAAAAATCTTTTTTTTGTTGTTGTTTTGTTTGTTTGTTTGTTTTGTTTTGTTTTTCGAGACAGGCTTTCTCTGTTTAGCCCAGGCTGCCCTAGAACTCACTCTGTAGACCAGGCTGGCCTCGAACTCAGATATCCGCCTGCCTCTGCCTCCCAAATGCTGGGATTAAAGGCGTGCACCACCATAGCCCGGCTAACAAATAAAAATTTAATTTAAGGCCAACAAGATAGATAGCTCAGAAGATAAAGATGCTTGCCACCAAATGGATGGCTTTTACCATCTCATGGTAAAAAGAGAGAACAGAATCCTTCAAGTTGTCCTCTGACTTCTAGTTGCATGCACTGTTTTATGTATGCCCACATGTACATACAGAATAAATGTAATAAATAACAAATTGAATTTACAATGTCTTTTATGATAGCAGCAAAAAGGATGAAAATAGACCAAGCAGTAGTATTACATCCCTTTAATCCCAGCATTTAGGAGGCAGAGGCAGGCAGATCTCTGTGAGTTCAAGAGCTGGGTCTACAGAGCTAGTTTCAGAATAGCCAAGGCAGCATAGAGAAACCTTATTTAAACATACCAAACCAAAACATGAAAATGGAGCAAGATGGCTTAGCAGGTAAAGGTGCTTACTGCCTGATGATATATACCTGACAACCAGAGTTCAATTTCCTAAACTCATAGAAAGGTGAAAAGAAAGAATCAGCTCCACAAAGTTATCCTCTGACTTCCACATCGGTGCCATGGCATGTGTGCACACACACATCTCACATGTTTATTATATACAGGCTAATAAATTTAGAATACTTAATGAATAAACTTAACAAAAGTATGTGTAATATCTATGCACTGAAAAGTACAGATAGCATATTCCTGAAAGTGTTTTAAGAAGACCCAAATGTACTATACATAGACGTTAGAGACTTGATGTCACTAAGTCATTTCTCCCTAAACAAGCCCTGTCATAATTTCTGCATAATGAGTTCTAGGTCAGCCAAGGCTACACAGCAATGTCTTACCTCAAAACAAACAAAACTAGAGGAAGGAAGGAAGGAAGGAAGGAAGGAAGGAAGGAAGGGAGGGAGGGAAGGAAAGAAGGAAGAAAGGAGAGACTTGATTTAGAGCATCACTCAGTATAGCTTGTGTTTAGCAAGTACAGAGTCCTAGATTCAGGCCCCAGTAATAAGAAGCTTTTGCTATTTGAGAAAATCCTATTGAGCTGGGAATGGTGGCTCATGCTTTTAATCCCAGCACTAGCGGTATAGAGGCAGATGGATCTCTGTACATTTAAAGCCATCCTGGTCTACACAGCAAGTTCCAGAACAGCCAGAGCTACATGATAGATTCTATCTCAAACAAAAGCAAAAGCCCTATTAAGAACTGAAAAGCAAGAGGTAGGCTAGGAAAATATTGGCAAAACATTTTTTTTTCTGGCAAATGACTTATCTAAAATATGTAACATTCTGTTTCAATCCTGTAATTAAGGTAACAGACAGCTTTAAAATTAACAGCATTCGGATGGATAATTTACCACGTGGGTATATAAACAAAAAAAGATGTTAATGTCATTATCATTAGAACAATATAGTTTAGCTCCATATGTCAGTATACACCTAGATCATAGCTTCTAATCCCGGCACTTCAGAGGCTAATGCCTGAGGACCAATAGTCAAGGTCAGTCTGGTCTAAATGGAGAAACCACAGTGAGGTCTGGGATGTAGTTCAGCTGGCAGAGTACACACTTAGTATGTACAAAGCTCTGAGTTTGATCCTTAAGTCTAAGTGAAGCAAATGTGGCAGCACTTGTCAGGGAGTCCAGCACTCTGGATATGTGGTCTACAAGGTTGAAGTTCAAGATTATGTTAAGATGGATAGTGACGTGAGTTCAGGGCCAGCCTATGTTAAAAATATAAAATAACAAAGTAAAACCACAATTAGAGTTTGAGATCTAGTGCAGTCTTTGTTTGTCTGCTACGCCTAAGACCCTGGCTCCAGTCCCACTGCTGAGGAAAAAGGTGCCTGATGCTTACAGGGGTCACAGCAGCTACATACATTCCTGGTAGGGTGTTGTTTGACAAAGGTTACGCCAAATAGGGATCCCACTACAGACCAAAAGTACAGATGCCACTAAAGTCACACTTGGTGAACCAGTGAGTTTTATTGGGGTTGTAAAAGCAGAAATGGCTTTAAGATAGGTACAACACCAAAGCCCGCCCCAGCATAGGTGACAGCTCACAATGCTGGGAACCTGGAGCACACTGCACAGCTTGCAGGCAGCTCAGTAAGTTGGAGTTGGATCACTCCATGACTTACCATGACTATGGATAAATTCTAATAAGAAAAGGCTTTATTAAAAATGCCATCATGGCACCAGGACTGCAACTGAGAGCACTCCCAAGATGCAGCAGCTAGCCATATCAGCCCAGGGCTTATAAAGGCGAAACCCACAAGATTACATGTATTCTGCCAATGTGTAGGCAGGCTCTTATTTTAACATATTTATCTTGCAATTATCCGAGTCATCTTTTTTAGCAGAGTAAATGACTTTGATTACAAAAGCAGAAATAGCAGTTAGCCTTATGACCTGTTATTTTGCAAGAACAGCAAATTTTACAAGGTTAGCAACTTAAGAATAGTTTTCAACAGCTGGGGAAAAAAAAGCATGGGCTGCTAGGGTACAGCCTGTAGAAGCTATGGACTTACATGTTAGAGGCATTTTATTTTATTTTATTTTTTTTTTTTTTTTTTTGCTTTTTGGTCTCAAGCTTGATAAGTCTAAACTTTAGATGTAATTTTAATCATCACAGGACTGTCCTTTCCAGATTCCTCTGTTAGGATAAACCTCTTCCAGGCATCCCCACTGGTTTCAGAGTTGTCTTTTCCAATTTGCTTGTCTAAATCTTCTTTGCAGCTTGGCTCTACTCTTCTGAGAGGGACTCCTAGCTTTTTTGGTTAACTCTGGCAGGGAAGGGCCTAGTGAATCTGGTCAGTTTCAGGGACTTCCTGAAGCTCTTTTGAGTTGTTCACCTTTCTGTTTAAGGAGCTTCCCTGAAGGATAGATATGTGACTTCACCGACCTCCACCTTTGAGATAAGTGAACCCACTTAAGAGCTGCCTCCTAATAAACCTGCCTTTAGCTTTTTTAACTCTGGTCTAATCAGGCCTATATCTTCATTATCAAGGGAAAGAAAAAGCTATCACCCAGCACCACATAAAGTAGTCATGGTGACACATGTTTCTCAGAGGAAACTGTTACACAAGATACAAAATACTGCAGCCATTGATTCAGTAAACTTGAACAGTTCATCAGAGAGCCAGATGCAAATCCTGTAATCCACTCACCCCAGTACTGTAGTCTGTCTATCAAGGAGAAGTGGGATGGTCTCCACCCAAAGATTTCTATGCATGTGTCTGCTCATTGATGAAATAACTTGAGTGTTCTTCACATGGTGAGTGGATAAGCAAATTAGGGCATTTGCCTACAGTAGAACACTAATCAGTAAGTTCAAAGAAGTGCTGACACCCACTTTAGTGTGGAGGAGTTTCAAAGGCATGCTGATGTACCAAGAATTGCACATGGTGCATTGGCTTGACACCCTAGGACAGACAAGACTTGAGTGACAGGAGCAGATAAAAGATTGTTGGGTCATGTCGGGCAGTGGTGGCACACGCCTTTAATCCCAGCACTTTGGAGGCAGAGGCAGGCGTAATTTCTGAGTTTGAGGCCAGCCAGGGCTACACAGAGAAACCCTGTCTCGAAAAACCAAAAAAAAAAAAAAAAAAAAAAAAAAAAGCTTGTTGGGTCATGAGTTATGGAGGAGAGCAGCTACAGTGAGGATGGAGCTCCTTTAAGGTAATAGAATCAGTGTTAATTGTGACATTAGTTACACACTGTATGCATGTGCCAGCACTCATTGTACTATATACTTACATAAATGGGGTTTTTGAAGGTAAACTATATTTTCATCAAGCTGTTTGTTTACAAAAAGAGAACCATTGCTTCCTGCCTGACTTACCTTACTATATGTTTAAAAAGAAGCACAAATTGACCCATATTTAGTCAGTTAATAGACTTAGAGATTACATTTAGCATGTAACTGAGTGACCTCTCATTGTGAACTGTATTTATTCCCTGAATACATGCCTCAAAAACAGACACTGACAAAAAGTATGAAATTACTCTGATAGTGATCCAGTCATTAAACACAGCCCTGTACTTTTATCTGGATAGAAGTATTACAGTCAAGTATTACTTAATTCAGTAACCTAAATGTGTGGTATACATGCCTATAATTCCAGCAGTTGAGGCAAAGGCAGGCAGATCTCTATAATTTTGAGGCCTGCTTGGTCTACATGGCAAGCACCAGGATAGCCAGGGCTACAGAGAGAGACCCGGTCTCAAAAACACAGAATCAAACAAAATTTTTAATTAAGGTATTTGTTAAGATCTGGGCTCTCTCAAGCACTGTGTGAGTCTGAGGTCTGCTTGATATACTAAGTTCTAGGCAGGGCTACATCTTAAGACCCTGTGTGTGTGGAGGGAGTGATGCCTGCAGTCTTGTTCCTCAGACATGCTCTACTTTGTTGTATTTAGGCCGGGTCTCTCACTGGTCTTGCCAGGTGATGCTAGGCTGCCTGGCCAGCAGGGCCCAAAGGTCTTGCTTATCTCTGCTTCCTACTGGGATTACTATGTGCTGTCATCATGCCTAGCTTTTAAACATGAGTTCTGGAGATTGAACTTAGGTTTTCATGCTTGTGGGACAAACATTTGCCTAATCATCTCCTCAGTCCTCATCCCCTTGAGATGAAAGTCTCAAAGATCTCATGCTGGCCTTTAACTTAGGTAGCCAAAGATGACCTTGAACTTTTGGTCTTATTGTTAAGATTACAAGCATGTGCCACCATGACTACTTTATGTGGTGCTGGGTGATAGCTTTTTCTCTCCCTGATTGGAGAGACTAAAAGACTAATGGGCCTGATTAGACCAGACTAAAAGAAGCTAAAGGCGGGTTTATTAGGAGGCAGCTCTTAAGTGGGTTCACTGATCTCAAAGGTGGAGGTCGGTGAAGTCACACATCCAGGCTAAAGCAGGGGAGTTTTATAGAGCTTGGGCCAGGAGTGATGATGTGGGAGCTGGAACTGAGTCTATACATGGTCAAAAACTGAGCCCCTGGGCGGGCACTCTTGGGTGCGTTACCGGAAACTCAGTCAAGGAGTGATGGTGTGTCAGCCAGGAGTTTTCTCTGAGGGGTAGGGGAGGGTTTTTTTGTGTGGGGGAGGGGTTGGAGAAAGGAACGTATTTGGGGTTTCCTAGCTTGTGTGGCAGATGAGCAGGCCCTCCAGGGTAACACTGGGCATCTAATCTAGAGTCCCTATATGCTAGGCAAACACTCTACCAACTAAGGTACATTGCCAGCCTACATAACCTTTTTTTTTTAAAGTTGTGTTTGTTCAGGCCATGGTGAGGATATGGAAGTTTTTACTAGCTGGGATTTTGTTAACTGAAAATTCGGGCATTTGGGGAAATACATGACTTAAGTTTTACTTAAGTTGAAAAAGGATGTCTCCAGAAAAGACTTAGCATAAATTACTGAGGAATGAGCTCCAAGACTTTGACATATTTAAGTAGTCTTCAAAATATATGTTTTATGATAGCAACCTGTGTGGTAAAAATACAAACTCATGTTACATTATAAAGGTGATACCTAAATCAAAAAGTTCAGGATCTGGAGAAAGAACAGTGAGAAAAGATATCTTAAGCAAATGTCAGCAAAAGTACTATGCCTAAAGTAGTGAGTGTAAATAGTTCATATTGACAGGACATAATCTAAAAGGGAAAAGTTACAAATGTTTATGGACAAAACCTTGAGGTTTCTAAAGAGAGTACTGATAGAACGTAACATAGATCAACAGTCCACAGTCTTGATGAAGCAGAGAATAAAAAGTCAGTCTATGGTTTCAGTACAAAATTAGGCACTTACAAAAGAGGAGACACATTCTTCAAAACTTAACAGATCAACTAGCAAGTGTTGATTTTTAAGTCAACTCACAAGGAATATTTCGAAGTAGGTTTACATTGCTGCTTCCATCCTGTGGAAATGCGGTGTAGCTGTGTATGAAAGCTCCCCCACTGTAAAGATTCAGAAGGCAGTGGGTTGCTTTTTAATGTCCCTGCTTACTTTATTTAGGAACTGCAGCAGTTGGACACACAGACAAGATTGGACGTTTGAAGGAACTCTGTGAGCAGTACGGCATTTGGCTCCATGTGGAAGGGTAAGTAGGCAATAAGGTTGGTCAGTTCCATGTTGCTCTTTCTGGGGAATGGACATCAGACCAACACTGAGTGACATTTCTCATTAACAGTTTCGATTACAGATGACAAAATCACCCAAACTGGCTAATGCAAAAGATTTTACTGCTTTGTATAATTGAAAAGACCATTGCTAGGAAAGGCTTTAGACACATTGTCAACCAGAATTCCATAAGCTCCTCTCCACTTCCATCCCTAATTCTGGTCATTTTGGCTTGATTTCTTGTGTTTTGGCTTATGGAGAGACATTTCCTATTATGGTAAAAAGTAACTGCAGAAATCCTAGCCCTCCTTCCAGCTTGATGTTCCATGAGTTCCTCTGATAGCTGAGGTCATTTGGACACTTCTGAAATGGGTGAGTGAGTCCACCTAGCTCATAGTTTGATAAAGGTTATAGGGTGGTTAGACAGAAGGCCCCTGGAGTGTCTTTAGTGAGAAGAGGAGCAGATTCGGGGCAGCCAGATGCCCATGTCACCCCATCATCCAAGATAATAAGGGTCCTTTTATCTTCTATAAAAAGGAAGAGTAACCATGAAAGATACAGACTAGTGCGGGCATTGTCCTAAGTAAGTGGGGACAGCCCCTAAAGCATGTTTTTCTTAAAAGTGCATTTTGAAGCTTTCTATAACTCCCATCTTTGGCTTTAATAAATGCTAATTAAACAAAAGGCATAATTGAAGATGTTCATATATCACCTTATGACAGCACAGTTTTTGGTTTTGCTTTTGTATTTTTGTTTTGTTTTGTTTTTTTTGGTTTTGGTTTTGGTTTTTTGTTTTTTGTTTTTGTTTTTGTTTTTGTTTTTGTTTTTTGTGGAGTGCCTGCTTAGGGAACAAGTAACAGTTAAGTAATTGGTTCTTACACTGGTGCTTTTTCTTCCAGTGTGAATCTGGCAACATTGGCTCTAGGTTATGTCTCCTCATCTGTGCTGGTATGTTGTTGGATTCAATATTATGAATATCGGTGGTGGTAAGAAGGAGCTTAGTCTGTTCAGTTCATTCTGGTTTTCCATAATTCTTATGACTAGAGGAGGGACTGTGTTTTGTGTCGTCTCCATTACCTAATGAACAAAGCTTTCTTTTTGGTAGGCTGCAACCAAATGCGATAGCATGACACTGACCCCTGGCCTGTGGCTAGGTTTACCAGCTGTTCCTGCAGTGACACTCTACAAACATGATGATCCTGCCTTGGTGAGCTGCCTGTCATTAGGGAATGAATGATATTCATAATTGCCTTCTGGGATAGAATTTAGAGAAATAAAGGAATTTTTTTTCTAAATTCTACTTCTGTTGCCTTTCTTAAATTACTTTGTTGTGGCAAATGTATAAAATAGTGGGTTTCGGTATGGCATTTTCATGCATGTATATTGTACCTTGCTCATACCCTCCAGGACCACTTCTTTTTAAAGTAGGCAAAGAGGCACATACCAGTAATCCCAGTACCCAGAAGGCTAAGGCAATAGAATCTCAAGTTGAAGGCTGTCTTGGGCATAGTGAGACCCTATCTCAAAAATAAAAGCAAACAAACAAAAAGTCAGTGGAGCTGAAACTGCATTGGTAGCGTGCTTGTCTAGCATGCGTGAAGCCCTGCATCCCATCCTCAGCACCACATAAAATGGGTGTGATAGGCCGTGCCTGATATTTTAGCACTTAGAAGATGCACCCAGGAGGATCAGGAGTTCCTAGGATACATTTGAGGGTGGGTGAGGGGGTGGGGAAGTACTCGGACCACAGCACACGTGTGGAGGTCTTTGTGAGAGACTCTTCCTCCACCTTTCCCTGGGTTCCAGTGATGGAAATCACTACTGCCTTTACCTGTTGAACTGTCTCATTAGCCCAGGATGCCATACTTTAAATCTTTCTACTTATGCCATCCCTGTACTTCCCTGTGTAGGGAAGATTTTTTTGTAACATATTTGTGAGTTTTTAAGGTCTTATAAAGTTTGTGTTAAAAGACAATAAACATCTTTTTATGTGTCAAATTTACAAATCAAATTATTTTCAGAGATTAGGTTCCCAAAAGTAGAATTATCATCTAAGATGCTGACCCACATTTTCAGTACAGTTGTAACATAGTATCTTACTGGTTTAAACCATGAATTATGGTTTTTTTTCATAGATCTGTTAGTGATAGGTGCATGGAAAGTGCATGTTCATTGATTACTACTTAAACAGTTGATATCTTGCTTGGTTGAAAATGGCCAACAATTTTAAAGATGCTTATAGTAACCTGTCAAGGTGCTGCCTCCTAAATGGCTAAGAACTGTGTGCAGCTCTAGAACTTAGTCCATCTCCAATTTCACCTGGATTAGCTCTGTCCCTCCTCACTTGTGAGTCCTCTGTGAACACAGCTAGATCTTTGAGCTAAGCTCATTTAGGGTACTAGTTTTGAAAGGCCAATGGATAATGTAAGCCAAGTATCCAGCATAGCATCTGGCACATTCTATGTGTAGTAGAGTAGCTAGCCAGTGCTGACATTCCAGCAGCCCTGAGTACACCTACCTGTCTTGTTTCTTTTAGACACTAGTTGCTGGTCTTACATCAAATAAGCCTGCAGACAAACTCCGAGCCCTGCCACTCTGGTTGTCTCTACAATACTTGGGACTTGATGGCATTGTGGAGAGAATAAAGCATGCTTGTCAGCTGGTGAGTAGAAACATTAAAAGAGCTACAGAGACTCCTCCACAAAAGCAGACATACGGGTATCTTTTACTTTTGATATCCTCTCTCCAGAATGAGAAAAGTCATAAGGTGACGTTCAGGAAAAGAGATGGTACATAATATTGCTCTTGACTGACTGGCCTCCAAGGAAAAGGGAGTGTAGAAATTGAAAATTCAGTGTAGAGTCCTGGCATGGTGACCCACACCTTTCTTTAATCCTAGCACTTGGGAAGGCAGGGGTAGAAAGCTCTCTGAGATTGAGGCCAGCCTGTTCTACATAGTAAGTTCCAGGACAGCCAGGACTACATAAAAAGACACTATCTCAAAACAAGAAATCAAACCAAGCCAAACAAAAATAAGGTGGGGGGGGTAATGGGGAAAAAAGGAAAATTCAGTGTGAGTGGCACAGGTTTTTTAGACATGTATGTGTATTTGAAAATCCTGCTCCATTACAAACCCACCCAGCATTGTCTGTTTTATTGTTTTGTTTACCTATCAATCCCATGAGTCTTGCCAATATAATCTTAGGTGTGTAGCCATCACGGAAACATGTTAGGCCTACCAGAGGCCACATCTTAAAGAAAGGAAACTTCCTTCTCTCAGCAGCTATCAGTTACTAATAGCTCTGCACTCTGCTAAAGGACATGGGTATTTTTTTTTTAAGATTTATGTCTATGACTGTTTAACCTGCATGTGTGCCTGTGCACCACGTGCATACCTGGTGCCCTAAGACCAAAAGAGGGCAGCAGATCCCCTAGAACTGGAATTACAAATGGTTGTGAGCATAATTTGGGTTCTAGGAATTGAACCTAAGTCCTCTGGGAGTGTAGCCAGTGTTCTTAACTGCTGAGCCGTCTCTCCAACTCCCAGGTATGGGTATGTTTAATACAGTAGCTTGGATTTCCTGTTTTTAAGGTTCTGGGGCAGATCTTTCTTTGTATTTGAGAGATCCTGATTATTAAAACCATATATTGTATTGTAGGTTAATGTTATCTTGTTGGCTGCTATAACAAAATACATTGGACCAGGTAATTTGTGAGTAACAAAAAAATATGTTGCTTACACAAATGTAGATTTCTAACCTGAGGTCAGGATATTAGTAGAGTCAATGTCTGGTAAAGGCCTTAATGGTACCAGCTATGTATTCTTACATGGGAACAGGGGAAGAGTCCCTTCATCCTTTCTTTATAAGCATGTTCACAAATCCCTTTTAGTGAATTTTAGTGAACCCTTTAATCACTGAACCTATTAATATCATTGTTTAGGATATTAGGTTTCAGCATAGGAATTTTTGACAGATACTTATATTTCGAACCTTACCTTTTTAAAAAACAAAAACTAAAAAAAAAAAAAAAAAAAAAAAAATCAAGCTAGGTGTGGTAACTCAGTCCTGTTTTCTAACCACTCGAGAAGCAGGCAGAGGCAAGACCAAGAGTTCAAGGCCAGGCTAACAACAGAAAAAAAGAGATTGGGTTTGAGTATGATCATGTAAAACTAATCCCAGCTTTCATGAGTTAGAGGCAGCAAAATCAGAAAGGAGTTCAAGGCCAGGCTCACTACATAGGGAGTTTGAGAGGACATCCTGGATTACATGAGAAACTATCTTGGAAAAACAAGAGTTATATTTTGAGCATTGATCCTTATGTCAGTTTAAAAGCATGATGTCATCTTTTGACAGCTTCATTTTATCACCTGTGATATAGGATAATAATTAGGGTTGTTATAAAGACTTACTGAGTTTATGTTGAACTATTAAGTAGTACCTGGTCATATGTATAAATCTTTGTTTTAAATATTTAGTTGTAGGTCAATAGGAAAACACACAGGTAGTATGTACAAGACCCTGGGTTCAGCCTCAGTATCCCAAACAAATACTTTACTCTTTCTCTCCCCAGTCAGGATATTGACACTCTTGTGTCATTTTTATATTTAAAAAAAATTAGTATTTGGTCCCTTTTTATATTACAAATTAATTTTGAAGTATATGTTTATAAAAAGAATATATTTTTTAAATGTTGCCATTATGCTGTTAGCTCATATCATGATTCAATTTTTAGGAAATAAAGGCCATTTTACCATAGCAACTTAGTCAAATTAAGGGAATTCGAGTACTCATGGGAGAGGTTCAGTTCCCCCTTGGCTTTAGGAATGCAAGAAAATAACAATGACATTAACTACCAAACCCTTGAGGTTACCAGAGCTCTGGGATCTGCCTACAACTCAAACTTGTAGCTAGTATCCAGTGCTCAAGAGGGTTTGAATGACAGCCTGCTGCTCATTCATCATGCTGGAGCAGCCATGAACCCACATGGGACAGTTAGCATGTCTGTGCATGTCTGCATGTTCATGCTGTACAATCCATACTGTGACATACATTCCCAGCAAGAGAGGCACCTCTTGTGCCTCTCTCTTCTCATCTCCTCTGCCTTCATGTGTGGCAGCTGTTAGGCATCTATTCAGTGGCAAACACCATAAAGCACTTTATGTTGTCTCATATGATGCCCACATTTCACTAGAATTCAGACTTCAGAGATAGAACACATTTCAAGTGAGGTTCCTAGAGAAGCTTTACAACATTCAATACTCAGTGAATATCTGCTCTGAATATCATTTCCTCTACTCCCTGAGGTAGGGACTATGATGATTCTCACATCAATGATGAAGGATGTTGGATTGACACGGTATAGTAATGGTACCCATCCTCATGAGTTGGCATGCCTGGTGCCTTTACCTGCTAGCCCTACATGTAAAAGAATGAAAACTATTTGCAGATGTCAAGTTGTCAAAATTAGGACTCACACTTCGTAATCACGAAGTTACAGATGCTTTGCCTGAGGTACTTATTTGCATATTACAAAAACTCTCATGAAATTTGCTAATATATTATGTCAGTCTAGTAAAGTTATAGACTTTTTTGTTATTATTTTCAGAGTCAACGGTTGCAAGAAAGTTTGAAGAAAGTAGACCACATCAAAGTCTTGGTATAGTATATAATTTTTTCTACCTTTGAAATAAGTTTTTTTAGCTTCAGTAAGAAAATGGTTTTCCTCAGTAGTTTCTCTTGAGTTGTGATGGTTCCAGTAAACAACAGTCTTTAAGAGGGATCACACATGTATATATATAGTTATACAGTTAGCCTGAAATGAAGAAATATGAATTAAACAATGTTTAAACTGTAAATTCCTATAATTCTATTAAAATCTAAAATTACACAAAGATCTTATGTAAACTCCTACCTGCACCTTCCCAAGGGCACCCATCATTGGAGATGACTGTCTCAGAACACTCTGGGATACTTTCTAAACCCTGCTCAAAGTAGGATGAGAAGGAAAAAGCAGATGCCCCAAGTCTTGTCTTCTGGGATCTTTCTAAACTGAATCAGTCTTTGCTCCCTCAGGTGGTAAATGACGAGATGATAGGGTCTTAACAGGACTAACAACTAAAAGTATCAATCCAGGAGGACAGCTTTTCACATTTAAAATTTCAGGAAATACATAGGTCATGTTTTTATATAAACGTGCTCACTGAGTGTCTCTTTGGCACTTTTGCAGAGAAGAATGTAGCGGGCATTCTGCTGCTTTGCGGGTTCTTTTTCCTTCCACCCCCTAACAATAGATAGGAGAGAAAAACAGTGTAGAGGGGAGAGGAAAGAGCTCCCTGAATAAAGTCAGGGGGCCAGAAGGGGGGTAGCTTATCAGTAGACTACTTCCTGCTGATTAGGGGTGTCGAGTTCCTTGGGGCAAGTTTGATGTTCATGAGCAGGATACCTAATTCTTCTTCTTTCTTCCTTGCTCACAACTGTTTAACAGACAGCTAACAACAGCAACCAATCAACACCTCCCTTCTTCCTACCTATTGGGGCCCTAGCATTTATATACCCTCTGAAAAGTCCTCAAATTCCAAATGTCACACAACAGCAGAAACTTATGTGCAGCTGGCAAAATCATGCTACTGCTAGAGCACAAGGCAAATCATAATCAATTTATGTGGACAGTCTGAAGCAGCCCCATATCCTCCATCTGTGATTAAAATAAAAACATATTCTTATAATATTGCTCTGTTTTTTAAAGAAACCAAAATTTCCAAATCGTCACTACATTTTCTACTTTCTGTTTTAAGCCATTAATTATGCTGGGTGTGGTGGGAGATTATAAACAAAGACATTTTCAATGTCTTTAAAGTCTTCTCATTGTTTCTTTGTGTAACAGCTACTTAACAAACAGCTACCAACAGCAACCAAGCAACAACCTACAACACTCCCTCTCGCCACAACTATCAAGGTTCTAGCATTTAAATACCCTCTAAAAAGTCCCCAGAATCCCAAACGTCACACAGTCTCAGAAACTTATCTGCAGCTGGCAAATTCACACCCCTACTAGAGCACAAGACAAATCATAGTCAGCTTCTGTGAATAGTCTTTAGTGGCTCCATATCCCACACCTGAGATTAAAATGAAAACCTATTCTTATATTTCTGTTTTTCAAAGGAGCCAAAATTCCAGAATTGTCACTACAGCAGAGTTTAGTTTAAGTTTGTCCTTTAGTTTATTTGAGGTTCAGATTAATGTAATCATTTTGTTTAGAATATGGATAGGTAATTGGGTAGGAGGAGGAGGGGTTGGGGAGCCAGATACACCGGAGGTATTGCATTATGAAGCCAGTCAGCTGGCCCCATTCAGTTAAGAAGAAACTTGGAAGATGGGAGTGGGTCATTGGAGGAACAGAGGGGAGAATTCTGAGTCAGATTTTTTTTTATCTTAGCAATGCCACTAGGTGGCCCTATAACACTGAGTCATTTTCTTTTTTATATAAGATTTATTTATTTTTATGTGTATTGATGTTTTGCCTGTATGTTTGTCTGTGTACCGCATGTGTAGAGGTTGGAAGAAGGCATTTGATCCTCTGGAACTGGAGTTACAAACAGTTGTGAGCCACCATATGGGTTCTGGAAATTGAACCCTGAACCTCTGGAAGAACAGCCAGTGCTCTTAACCACTGAGCCATCTCTTTACCTCCTGAATTGTTTTCTTAATGTTCTGTCATCTTATCTATCAAAAGAAAATAGATTGTTGGAGAGAATTCAGAGTAGACTAAAATGAACTTGTTGTTGAGAATTGAGATAGTATAAGCCCAAGTCTTTTTTCTGTCCCTTGCTGAGCCCACTCAGGCTCGCTCTCTCTCTTTTTATGTCCCCTCTTAACCCTGAGTTCTTTTGGAGTCTTTATAAGGCTACACAGAGCCCAGCCTCAAGCCTTCCTCCAAGGTCTTTTCAATGGCCACTTCCTTGAGTGGAGAACATAGGATTGTAAGCAACACAAGACACAGTAGCATGCCATTCATCAGTTATTACAGTGTTTGTGGGTTGCTTATAATTATCAGGGAGGTACCACACAAGGTACCTCATACCTTTTCTACATTGTCTTGTTTAACCCTCACAACACTCTCTTCATTCCCAGAAACACTCACTGCTCCCATTGATTCTCTGTACTGGATTGTGAGCTTTCAGATCATAGTTGAAATATCTCCTCTGCCAGGAAGCCTTTCCCTCAGCACCCTAAGGTCCCTCACACAAGATATATATCACTTGATTCCTTGTCATTTTTTTTTCTTTCTTGAACTTAATTTTTACCCAAGCAAGCTTGCTCACTCACTTGATCTCTCTCTCTCTCTCTCTCTCTCTCTCTCTCTCTCTCTCTCTCTCTCTCTGTCTGTCTCTTACACACACACACACACACACACACACACACACACACACACACACTTCTTTTTCTACAGGAGCTTCATAAAGGCTTTGTGTGCATTCTCCATGACATAGCCATTAAAATATAGGACCTCAACCATAAAAGGCAAGATCCATGACCACTCATGCTCCCTGACCATGAAGCTAGCTTATGTTTATGACAGTTACTACTACTGCTTGTTTGTTTGTTTTCAAAACAGTTTCTCTGTGTAGTCCTGGCTGTCCAAGAACTCACTCTGTAGACCAGGCTGGCCTCAAACTCAGAGATTCACCTGCCTCTGCCTCCCGAGTGCACCACCACATCCAGCTTTTACAGCTGCTTCTTCAGTTTACTCTTCTTTCTGTGGCATCTTTGCCCCGGCACATGTTGTAGGCAGAACAGAATTGTTGGTAGACGGTTTTGTTGCTGAGTTAGTGTCCCAATCCCTCCACTGGAAGCCTTGCATGGTTATAGAAAATGGCTAGTGCAGGCTCCAGATCCCCACCCCCAACCCATCCCCCATCCACTACTAGGAGTCTTCACTAGGATCATCCCTGTAGATTCCTGGTAGGCTCCATTGCCTTAGTTTCTACCACACCTCCGAAATGGTCCCAGTTCCAGTCATCTCTTCCAGTACCACCACCTAGCTGATTCCTCCTGTTCTCATCCCCATCTGCCCTCAGTCCTGTAGGCATAATGTTTTTGTACACTGTGTAAAGATTATCCTTGGGTTATTCAAATGCTGATTTCTCTGCCCACATATCTGGTTGGAGATCTGGACATGGCAATATAATGCTTATTCTAAGTGTCTCCTGTCTGAATATTATGTGAACAGTACTCCCAATTTATTCTTTGGCTTCTCAATACAAGCTAATCAGCCAGTGGCTTGGTGGGAGAAAGATTAGGGCTAGACTTCCACCAGCCAAGGGAGGGGGAGGTCTTTTCTCTGAAAGAGGAGGAGGAGAGGGTCAGCCATGAGGAGAGGAGCGTGGAAGGACCTTGGAGGAACACCTGGAGTAGAGAGGCAGATCAATACTAAAGATGCAAGTGTCATGGGGACTCTGGCTGGGATTGGCTAGAGCAGCTTAGAGGATCAGAATAGATTAATAAAAGAAAAAATGATCACCTTTTTAAAATGCTTTTACATATGGCGTCCATTCAATAATAATCTACCCTTATTCCTATATTATTCTTATATAGTCCACCTGCAAAATGTATTCTATTTCCCCTTCCCAGGGAGATCCATGTGCCCCCCCCACCTTGAGACTTGTCATTAGCCTCTCTGGGTCTGTGCATGTAGCATGATTATTCTTTACAGCTAATACCTACTTATAATTGAGTACACAGTGGTTGTATTTCTGGGTCTGGGTTACCTCAGGATGATTTTTTTCTAGTTTCGTCCATTTGCCTGCAAATTTCATGTTATTAGTTCCTGAGTAATACTCCATTGTGTAAATGTACCACATCTTCCTTACCTGTTCTTCAGTTGAAGGACAGCTGAGTTGTTCTTAGTTTCTGTTTGTAACAAATATTGTGGTAGGATAGAGCATTCTTGGGTGTATGCCCAGGAGTAGTGTAGCTGGATCCTGAAGTAGACAGATTCCCAATTTTCTGAAAAACTGCCGTATTGATTTCAAAAGTGGAAACAAGTTTGCACTCGCACCAGCAATTGAGAAGTGTTCCATTTGCTCCACATACAGCATGAGTGGTCACTTGTGTTTTTATCTTAGCCATTCTGACAGGTATAACATGGATTCTCAGGGTCGATTTGATTTGCATTTCCCTGACAGATAAGGATGTTGATTTCCAGGAAGACAGTAGAGCTCGTGGAGACGTTACAATAGAGCTGAGAAGAGCAGAGCAGCACAGGAGGAGGGGGCGGTATTACCAGGAGAGTTTTACAGAGACAGATTGAAGAGAGGACAAGCTAGACACAGGTAAAGACAGAAGCAAGACAATGAGAAGGAGCCAGAAGATTAGAAAAGATTGCTAGAGTTAGCTTGAGGCCAAGGAGAGCAAT
This sequence comes from Rhabdomys pumilio, assembly GCA_030674055.1. Taxonomy (NCBI): domain Eukaryota; kingdom Metazoa; phylum Chordata; class Mammalia; order Rodentia; family Muridae; genus Rhabdomys; species Rhabdomys pumilio. The sequence goes on along the minus strand of JANHMN010000002.1, from coordinate 93,060,275 downwards.
TCAGAGGCCAAGAGAAAAGACAGATTGAATAAATCACCCAGGAGAGAAGTTTGAGCCATAACAGCTGAGTTGAACCAGCCAGCTAGAGTTCAGAAAGAACAAAAAAAGGGTGAGCTTATTCAGCAGCAAGTCTCACAGGCTGAAATCATTCTAGGCCTAGATTAGCAGATGGAGGCAGTAAGCCTCAGAGATGACAACTACATCAAGCAGATAACAGTTACTTATACGTTTTGGAATTAGCCCACTGTCAGATGTGGAGTTGATCAAAATCTTTTCCCACTCTGTAGGCTGCTGTTTTGTTGTAGTGTCCTGTGCCTTACAGAAGCTTTTCAGTTCATGAGTCCCATTTATTAATTGTTGACCTTACTGCCTGTGCTGTGGTGCTCTGTGTTCAAGGCTAGTCCCTACTTTCTCTTCTAGCAGGTTCAGTGTATCTGGTTTTGTTTTTTAATTTCTTTTTAATCACTGTCTCCCCCCCCCTTTTTATTGGATATTTTCTTTATTTACATTTCAAATGTTATCCCCTTTCCCAGTTTCCCCCTCCCCCAAAACTCCCATCCTCCTTCCCCCTGCTTCTATGAGGATGTTCCAGTCATCCACCCTCTCCAGACTCCCCGCCCTCAAATTCCTCTACACTGGGGCATCAAACCTTCACAGGACCAAGGGCCTCCCCTCCCATTGATGCCTGACAAGGCCATCCTCTGCTACATATGCAGCTGGGGCCATGGGTCCCCCCATGTGTACTCCTTGGTTGGTAGCTTAATCCCTGGGAGCTCTGGGGATCTGGTTGGTTAATATTATTGCTCTTCCTATGGGGTTGCAAACCACTTCAGCTCCTTTAGTTTTTTCTCTAATTCCTCTATTGGGGACCCCATGCTCAGTCCAGTGGTTGGCTGTGAGCATCCGCCTCTGTATTAGTCAGGTTCTGGCAGAGCGTCTCAGGAGACAGCTATATCAGGCTCCTGTCAGCATGCACTTCCTGGCATCCACAATAGTGTATAGGTTTGGTGACTGTATATAGAATGGATCCCTAGGTGGGACAGTCTTTGGATGGCCTTTCCTTCATTCTCTGCTCCACACTTTGTCTCCGTATTTGCTCCCATGAGTATTTTGTTCCCCTTTCTAAGAAAGACCAAAACATCCACACTTTGGTCTTCCTTCTTCTTGAGCTTCATGTGGTCTGAGTTGTATCTTGGGTATTCTGAGCTTTGGGGCTAATATCCACTTATCAGTGAGTGCATACCATGTGTGTTCTTTTGTGATTGGGTTACCTCACTCAGGATTATACTTTCTAGTTCCATCCATTTGCCTAAGAATTTCATGAATTCATTGTTTTTAATAGCTGAGGTATACTCCATTGTGTAAATATACCACATTTTCTGTATCCATTCCTCTGTTGAAGGACATCTGGGTTCTTTCCAGCTTCTGGCTATTATAAATAAGGCTGCTATGAACAGAATCTGGTTTTATGTTGATGTCCTTAGTTCACTTGGTTTTGAGTTTTTTGCAGGGTGTTAGATATGGATTTATTTAAATTCTTTGACATGTAGACATCCAACTAGACAGACACCATTTGTTGAAGATACTTTCTCTTTTCCATTGTATATTTTTGGCTTCTTTATTTAAAAACCAGGTGTCCCTAGGCGTGTGGATTTACATCTGGGTCTTCCATTCAATTCCACTGATCAACCTGTCTGTTTTTATGTCAAAAACATGCAGTTTTTATTACTACTGCTCTGTAGTACAGCTTGAAATCAGGGATGGTGATGCCTCCGGAAGTTCTTTTATTTTACAGAATTGTTTTATGTATCTTGAGGTTTTTTTTTTTTTGGCTTGTTTTTCCATATGAAGTTGAGTATTGTTCTTTAAAGGTCTGTAATGTACTATATTGGAATTTTGATGAGAATTGCGTTGAATATGCAGATTGCTTTTGGTAGGATGGCCATTTTCACTGTTAATCCTACTGATCTATGAACATGGGAGATCTTTTCATTTTCTGATAATCTTCTTCAATTTCTTTCTTCAAAGAAAGAGTTACTGTCATGCAGGTCTTTCACTTGCTTGGCTAGAGTTGCCCCAAGATATTTTATATTACTTATGGCTACTGTGAGGAATGTTGTTTCCCTGATTTCTTCCCCAGCCCATTTTTCTTTTTATATAGGAGATCTACTGAACTTTTTTTTGTTTTTTTAGTTAATGTTGCATCCGGCCACTTCAGTGAAGGTGTTTATCAGATGCACATGTGCCCTGGTAAAATTTTTGGGGTCGTTTACATATCACATTGCTTATATTACCATATCATCTGTGAATAGCAATACTTTGATTTCTTCCTTTCCAATAGGTATCCCCTTGATCTCCCTCAGTTGTCTTATTGAACTTCTAGAGCTTCAAGTTCTATACGGAATAGATGTGAAGAGAGTGGGCAGCCTGTGTTGTTCTTAATTTTAGAAGAATTGCTCTGAGTTGCTTTACATTTAATTTGATGTTAACTATAGGCTTGCTGTAAATTGCCTTTCTTATGTTTATTATGTCTCTTGTATTCCCTATTCTCTCCAAGACATTTATCATGAAGGGGTATTGGATTTTGCTAAAGGCTTTTTTCAGCATCTACTGAGATGATCAGGTTTTTTTTTTTCTTTCAGTTTGTTTTTGTGGTGGATTACATTGACTGATTTTTATATACTGAAACATCCCTACGTCTCTGGGATAAATGTGTTCATGGATTTTGATGTGTTCTTGGATTCAGCTTTCAAGCTTTTTGTTTTGTTTTGTTTTGTTTTTTGTTTTTTGTTTTGTTTGTTTTTGTTTGTTTGTTTGTTTGTTTTTGTTTTTGTTTTTGAGACAGGGTTTCTATGTATAGCCCTGGCTGTCCTGGAACTCACTCTGTAGACCAGGCTGGCCTCGAACTCAGAAATCCACCTGCCTCTGCCTCCCAAGTGCTGGGATCAAAGGCGTGCACCACCACTGCCCACGACTTTCGAACATTTTATTGAGTACTTTTGCATCAATGTTCATGAAGGAAATTGGTCTGTAATTCTTTTTCTGTTGAATCTTTGTGCAGTTTGAGTATCAGGGTGACTGTAGCCTCATAAAGTGAGTTTTGCAGTGTTCCTTCTTTTTCTATTTTGTAGAATAATTTGAGGAGTATTGATATTAGCTCTTCTTTGAAAGTCTAGTAAAATCCTGCCCTAAACCTGTCTGGCCCTACGCTCTTTTTGGTTGAGAGACTTTTAATGACTGTTTCCTTAGGGGTTGTAGGTCTATTTAAATTGTTTATCTGATCTTGATTTAACTTTGATAAGTCATATATACATATCAAGAAAATTGTCCATTTCTTTTAGATTTCCCAATTTTGTAGAATACATGTTTTTTAAGTATGATCTAATCATTCTTTGGCTTTCTTGTTATATCCCCATTTTCATTTCTGATTTTGTTAATTGATTTTCTCTCTGACTTTAGTTGATTTGGATAAGGGTTTGTCTAGTTGATTTTCTCAAAGAACTAACTCTTTGTTTCTTTGATTCTTTGTTTCTATTCTTCTTTTCTTTTGGCTTTGATGGTGTGAGATTATTTCCTGTTTCATGGCTTGTAGTTAACCTCCTTATATTGGTGTTTTCCTTCTTGTACCTTCTATAGAGCTGGATTTGACTGTGTCATGGAATATCTTGTTTTCTTCATCTATGGTTTTTGAAAGTTTTGCTGGAGATTAGTCTGGGCTGGTCCCTGTGTTCTTTGAGAGTCTGTAAGACATGTCCGGACGCTTCTATTCTGTGACCTTCTGAGTTCCTCTTTGCTTGTGGAACTTATATTTAACCAATAAATTCTTAACCAATTCTGCTTAACCAATAAATCCTTATTCCCTTAAAGATATTAATAATTTTGTTTATATGAAAGTTAGAGATGGCAGATATGAAAACATTATAAGTACCATCTCAACAAATAATTAGCAAATTTAAATATAACTCTTGCCTGATCAGAATATCATCCACATATCTCCTTAAAGTATTAGTAGAGCAAGGCCTGGTGGTACACACCTTTAATCTCAGCAGTTGAGAAACAAAGGAAGATTTCTCTTAAGTTCAAGACCAGCCTGGTTTACATATTGAGTTCCAGGTTAGCTACACAGTGAAACCTTATGTCTCAAAACAATATCCTAAAAAAATTAGAAAAATTGATAGGCACTGCTTCCTGTGTGTGCATAGGAACTTCCTTGTTGTGGTTTTACTAATGAGTTTATCAGTCACAGCATAATTTGATACATAGGATTCAAAACTTCAGTGATAGATTACAACTGTTAAATGCTGAAAGAAAACATCTCCAGAGCTGCCTCCAACAAAAGAGCCTGCCGCAGATTGCTGCTTTTTTTTTTTTTTTTTTTTTTTTTTTTTATGGTAAAGTCTGGTGGTTGGCTGAATTTGGAAAGGGAAGTATATCATGTCAGAGTAATGCAATTAGCATTGTCATCAATTAGGAAATACATTAAGCCACTTGTATGACAATACACTGGTATGTTTTAAGCTGCCAATATGAGCATTGCCAGAAGAACTTGAGTTGTTTATAAAAAGTTCTTGATTTAGGCTGAAGAAATGACTCTGCAGTTAGGAACAGTTGCTGTTCTTGCAGAAGACCCAGGTTTGGTTCTCAGCACCTATATAATGGCTCACAGTAGTCTGTAACTGTTTCCAGGGTATCCACTATCCTTTTCTGGCCTCTGTGGGTACCAGGCACACATTAGTTAACTTGCACACTTTTTTTTTGAAGTTGCTCATTTACATGACTTCATAGGGTTTGTTGGGTCGAGAGTGAGGGACCATCATTTTCATTGGTCACCTCAGCCCAGTTACAGCCTTTGAGCCTTTTGACATTTGTGTACAAACAGCATTTCTGCCTATTTCTTTTCAAAGATACTGTCTTATCCTGCTGATGTTTGGCCCTGTCTTCAGTGTTGTGACAGCACATTTCTCTTTTTACAGGTGGAAGATGAGCTCAGTTCTCCAGTAGTGGTGTTCAGATTTTTCCAGGAATTACCAGGCTCAGGTAGGTGATTTAAAAAAAAATTTTTTTGTGCCAGGTGTGGTGGCATAGGCCTTTAATCTCAACACTAGAGAGACAGAGGCAGGCAGATCTCTATGAGCTGGGAGACTAGCCTGATCTACAGAGTGAATTCTAGGACAGCCAGGGCTATACAGAGAAACCCTATCTCAAAAAACCAAAATGTATATGTATATGTGTGTGCGTGTGCGTGTGTATGTGTGTGTGTGTTTTCATGGCTTTAAATTTAATATGTAAAATTAAATTCTATATGTTGTTATGCTAAAATCTTTAGTCATAGAAAAGTATAACAGTTTCCACAAGCATGCTAGTGACTAAATCAAGCATTCCAAAATCCTACCACATAGCCTGTACTGAGCCAGCTAAAGGACAGTGCTTAGAAAGACTTGTTAACTTACAGCATTTGCTTTGTTCTCAAAATCTCTTTAAGGAGAGTGACTTCTTTAAAAGACTGTAAATAATGTTTTTAGAAGTCACATGAGGAAGAAACGGTGTGCCATCAAACCTCTTATTCCCCTGCTAGCTCTCAGCCCCTAAGATGCTTCTCATTTCTATAATGTAGGAGGATAGATCCAAGAGTCAGTCAGTCATTCTGTCTGTCTCTGTCTCCCCTTCTTCCTCTCACTCTCTCTCCTCCCCTACCCCATCTTCTTCTTGTTCTGCCTGGCCTGGAACTTGGGTTATAAACTTAGGTTAGCCTCAAACTCAAATGATTAACCTGCCTGTGCCCCCTGAATGCTGGGCTTAGCCTGGTGAAGTGGCACACTCTTACAGTCTCGGTACTAGAAAGCCAGAGGCAGAGAATTTCTGAGTTTGAGATCCAGTTCTAGAACACCCAAGGCTACACAGAGAAACCCTGTCAAAAACAAACAAACAAACAAAAAAACCTGTGTTTTTAAAAAATGGACCATGCTGGGGAATATAGCGGTTTCTAGCATTCAGATGGCACTGGGTTTTAATCCTCAATACTGCAGAGGGAAAAAAAAAGACAAAAAAAAAACCGTGACCAGCATGCCACCAGCCTAGTCCAAGACACATTAGATGTCATCCAGATGACACTGACTTTCCCACATTGCACACAGCACCCTCCGAGACACTCTGCACGGCAGTGAGTGAACAGTACAAGTCCTATCAGCCTGCTCAGAGCCATCAGCATCCGGGGCTCCACACTGTACACACAAGACTGCCTGTGGGATCTGCCTCCTTCCTGATCCCTGCTTCCTCTGGTCATTGTGCCCTAGTCACACTGGTCCTTTTCTTGTTCCTAGGACACACTACTCTTCCCTTTGTGGTACTGCTGCTTCAAATACATGTCTCTTCATTCCTTTTCTTTGTCTTTTTTCTTTGTTTGAAACAGCATCTCATTCTGTAGGCCAGGCTGGCTTTAACTTGTAGCAGTCCAGACTCCCTGTACTGCTTTTATTTCCGTCCCCACTAAATGCTCACCTTCCTGTCTGCATGGGCTCCATTACCGTCTGGCAGAGCCCTCCCACTTTTCAATGCTTTAGCTTGATACATAGTGGGCTTTATTTTCTTTATGGTGTATTTGCATTTCTTTGGTTTCCTGGTGGGAACTGTTTTAAAGATATAATCCTCTCCTGGGACCTAGGCTGGCCTTGAACTCATAACAGTCCTTTGGCCTGAGCTTTACCAAAGGCTGAGATTTTATAGGTGTGCACCACCAGGCTGGTGTTGAAAGCAGTTTTTTTAAAAAGAAGGAAGGGGCCAGGCGGTGGTGGCGCACGCCTTTGATCCCAGCACTTGGGAGGCAGAGGCAGGTGGATTTCTGAGTTCGAGGCCAGCCTGGTCTACAGAGTGAGTTCCAGGACAGCCAGAGCTACACAGAGAAACCCTGTCTCGAAAAACCAAAATAAAATAAAATAAAATACATACATACATACATAAATAAATAAATAAATAAATAAATAAATAAATAAATAAATAAATAAATGGAAGGGAGGGAGGGAGGGAGAGAAGGAAAGAGAGAGGGAAAGAGAGAGAAAGAGAAAGAAAGTGAAAAGAAAATTAAGAATCCTCTGAGTATTGGTGGTGCATACATTTTACTTGGGAGGCCGAGGAAGGCAGATCTCTGAGTTCAAGGCCAGCCTGATCTATAGAGAAAATTCCAGAACGGCTACATAAGAGAGACCCTGTTTTGAACAACAATCTTTTTATAGAAATGCATTGAGAAGGTACTTAGTTTGTCAGAAAAGTATTAGACATTAACCTCTCAGACCTTTTGATTTCATTACTATATGATGCTGTTGATGGACTGAGTTGTAATGTTTATTGTAGCTTTGTTTCTGGGAGTGAATCCCTTCTGTGTTTGGCCTCAGATCCAGCGTTTAAAGCTGTCCCTGTATCCAACATAGCACCTGTGGCAGTTGGCCGGGAGAGACACTCCTGTGATGTGCTGAACCGCTGGGTAAAGATGGCTGCTGTCTACTCTCTCTTCTTTACATCTGGAACAGTGTCACCTGGCCTCACACCTGCTATAACATGGTCATGTGTGGTTGGTTAGTCATACCCACAGGAGGGAACTTCATGCAGAGATACCAGGCTTCTCCTGTTCTGAATCATATCACCACCTCAGACACTGTTACCTCTGGCACACCACTTACTTTGCTTCTGTGACCATTCCCTAATTGCTATGTAAGACAATAAAATACCTGTAAGGCCTGGCCCACAGTACCTCTGCTTTGGGCAACAAGAGAGTGCTAAAGCTGGGTGTGGTGGTGCACACCTCTAGTCCCAGCATTTGGGAGGCAGAGGCAGGTGGATCTCCAGGAGTTTGAGGCCAACCTGGTCTATATAGTCCCAGAACAGCCAAAGCTACATGGTAAGACCCTGTGTCAAAAACAGAAGAGTGCATCAGAAGGAACAGGTGTTCCTGAGCACCTGTGGCAGGCAGGCAAAGTTGGCCAGCATTCTACTCTGACAGCTTTTTGGACACTGAAGTGTAGTACCTCTAGATTTTAGACTTTTTAAGTGTTCTCAATAGGGTCAAGATGTTTACAGCAGGGTCATTTCCTAGGCTCTAATGAATAAGATATAATACATCCATGCAGTGCCATTCAAAGCAGCTGTTATAAACCTATAGCCAAATGTTTAAAACAGATGGAAAATGATCAGCACAAATTAGATGGAAAAAAAGCAATTTATTGGGGCTGAGTAGGTAGCTCTGTGATAAAGTGCTTGCAGTGCAAGCCTGAGTACCTGCGTTCAGATCTCTAGCATTCATGTCTAAAAAATAGCCAGATACAGGTACAACAGCATGCCTGCAGCCCAGCACTAGGAATGCAGAGATGGGTGGCTCAGGGGGTCACCGAACAGACAGTAGAAGCAGACTGATAAGCTCCAGTTTCAATGAGAGGTCCTGTCTCAGACAGTAAGGTGGGGAGTGACTGAGGGAACCCAGTACTGCTCTCTGGTCCGCACATGACCATGCACATACACAACAGAAAAGAGGAGGTTCCTAAGGTGTATAGAATGCCATATTTGCTATAAGCACGGAGAAGAAAAGACCCTGTGAATAAACTGCATGTTAACGGTCAAATGTTAGGAGAATATGGGTCATTTTTATTTCATATTTTTGGGTTAACTGTATTGCATGTTTTTCTAAAGTAAATTTGTATTTAGAAAAAAAATTGTATAAAATGAACAGTTAATGGGAAAAGGTAGGCGGGGTGGGGGTAGGTGGGAGGTATTGTCTTCTAGGTTCTGTTCCCATCATGGAAAACAAAAAAATGTTATTAAGTATTGAAAGATACCCTGAAGAATAAGGGGAACTAGCTCCAGGAACCATTTTAGTCTGGGATGAGGGTGGATGGTAAAGATATTTAAGTCCCTGTTATAGGAGTGTTCTCTGTCCTTTTCCCTGCAGTTGGGAGAACAGTTGAAACAGTTGGTACCTCAGTGTGGCCTCACTGTCATGGACCTGGAGGTAGATGGCACATGTGTTCGGTTCAGCCCTCTGATGACAGCAGAAGGTAAGGCAGTTGCAGCTCAGCCCCTCAAAGAGTTCTGTCATACCTGCTGACGGCCAGCAGTCAGATGAGTCTCCCTTACAATAATTCTGCTCTCCTGGAATTTGCAGCATCTCTCTTTGAAGGAGATTTTCTTTTTTGATTTTTGAAGAGAGTGTTTCTTTGTTTAATAGTCCTGGCTGTCCTGAAACTCTATAGTCCTCAAACTCACAGAGATCTAACTGCCTCTGCCTCCTCAGTCCTGGGACTAAGGGCATGTGCCACAACTTCTGGCTAAAGAAGCTTTTCTTTTAAAGCTAAATTTAAGTTTTAGCATAACTTCTTACTAATAGAGTGAGACATCTGGAACCATTGGATTCCTGTGTTTTGATATCATGTGATTGTAGGCTTTCTATTCTGGATACTTCTCATGTCCAGGTGCACATCTGAATAACCTGTGGAGCTTTAAAACCTTTCAGCACTCATAGAGACTGTGGCAACATGCACAGACCTACACAGAGTCAAGTCAAACAGGGTGCCCAGCACTGACAGTAGAAGTAGACACAGGTGACCCTGCCCCCAACAAAGAACCTGTCCGCAATTAGATACTTGCTGGCAAAGAGGAAGTCAGCATGTTCACCTGCCAGGAGTAGTTGGCCAACACAAAACAAACTCAGTGGTATTCTGTCAACTTTTGTTCCTTTGTTTCAGCTCTTCCTCCTCTTACTGGTCTTTTGTTGGTTTTGATTCTGGGGGTTTTTTGGGGTGGAGGATGTGATGTGTTTCTTGTTTATTTCTTGGGCTTTTTTTTTTTTTTTTGTCTCTTGTTTTGTTTTGTTTTGTTTTGTTTTGTTTTGTTTTGTTTTGTTTTGTTTTGTAAGAGAGACCGTAAAGTCATGTGGGTAGGGAGTTGAGAGGAACTGGGAGAATTGGGAAAGAGGAAAACATGATCAAAAACTTTTCAATAGAAAAAGAGCCCTTTCCCCCAAAAAAACAAACCACCCAGCTGGGCTACTTCCAGATGTTTAACACCGTGTGTCTGGAATGGAGCCCAGGCATGCTTTTATTCTTGTTTTTCCCTAATTGCATTTTTAGTAGTAGATATTTAATACTATATATTTAAGGTATGTAATATAGTTTAATATACACAGTCATGTATAAGACAAATTATGGGGGTGGGGCAGTCCCCTGCTGTGCCACCCTCCAGGAGTCTCTATGTGGTCAACCCTCCAGAAAGTTCCCTTGGTGATTCTAATAGAGTAGGCACTGGTTTAGACATCGCAGAAAACAGTGCAGTTAAAGTCTGTGAAATTAAAACAGGACACAAGATGGGCCCTTTTAGTCACTAATAAAATTACAACTAGACAGGAGAAATAATAAGCTCTTTGTTCTGCTGCATGGTGAATGACCACAGGTTAACAGTAGTGCACTCAAAAGCTACTAGAAGACATTGACTGTGTTCTCCACAAAGAAATGGTAAATATTTGAAGAAAAAGACAGGCTTTTCCCAGAATTGGTCATTTTATTTTTAAATTTTTTATTTATTTGGGAATGTATATTCATGGAAATGTACTTGTATGTACATATGATGCTTGTATACCATATTACACATATGGAAATTAAAGGACTTTTTGGGTATCTTACCTTTATGTTAGTTCTAGGAATCAAACTGAGTTATCATACATGTCAGCAACTGTCTTTACCTAGTATATGTACCATTTCACAAATCCTTACTGTATTTCAGAGACAGAGTCTTGCTGTGTAACCCAGGCTGACCTTAAATACTTGATCCTCTTACAACAGTCTTCTTAGTACTGGGATTGCAGGCATGAGCCTCCTTTCTTCCTCCCTTCCTCCCTTCCTCCCTTCCTCCCTTCCTCCCTTCCTCCCTTCCTCCCTTCCTCCCTTCCTCCCTTCCTCCCTCCCTCCCTCCCTTCCTCCCTTCCTCCCTTCCTCCCTTCCTCCCTTCCTCCCTTCCTCCCTTCCTCCCTTCCTCCCTCCCTTCCTCCCTTCCTTCCTTCCTTCCTTCCTTTCTCTCTCTTTCT
>JANHMN010000002.1:93033693-93049113 GCA_030674055.1 Rhabdomys pumilio | reverse complement strand
TTTTTTTTTTTTTTTTTTTTTGGTTTTTCGAGACAGGCTTTCTCTGTGTAGCCCTGGCTATCCTGGAACTCACTCTGTAGACCAGGCTGGCCTCGAACTCAGAAATCCGCCTGCCTCTGCCTCCCAAGTGCTGGGATCAAAGGCGTGCGCCACTACCACCTGGCTTGCTTTGTTCTTTTTTGAGACAGGTTTTCTCTGTGTTGCCCTAGCTGTCCTGGAACATACTCTACAGACCAACTCAGAGATATGTTTGCCTCTGCCTCCCAAGTGCCTGGCCACCACACCTTTCTTATATCAGTTTTTAAAAGCTGAGATTGGGGAGATAGTAAAAAATTGGTTGTGTTTTTTATGATAAGACTTAAAACAATTTAAGGAAGTTTTTGGTGGTTTTTCATGAGATGTCCACATTTTTGCAAAGATATTTTCTCAAGCTCATTAAAATAAGAAATTTTCCCTGCAAAGAAAAGGCCATTTTGGAGCTTGCTGATGGCCTCAACCCCAGCCCTGAAGACAGTGCTGGAGGCTGTCAGAACACCTAAGGCAGCCCAGAGGAGGTATGGTAGATACTCCTGTATGGATGTATGGTCAAGGCTCCTGTACCTCCAGACTCCTGAGGCCTCTAAAGCTGACTTGGCATGATTCTGTGTATCTCAGTGACACTGGTACAGTGTCCCTGCCCCCTTCCTGATAGAAACCTGCCAGAACATTTCCTTCTATTAATATTTGCATATAAATCAAGAACCTGCCCTTTTGTTTTAGCCTATGACAGGATATGTGTAACCTGAGTCATGCCTTCTGTGAGAAAATGGCGTCTAGGTAGAGAGCTCCATTGTGCATTAAATCTATAAAGCAGCTGTTTTCTTGGAGCAGCAACTAGGTTAAGTTGTTAATTTATTTGCTCATTATTTATGTGTGTGTTGATTGTGTGAGATGGGCATGTGCCTGTGGAATCCAGGGAACTTGGTTCACTCCTACTACCAACCAGATGGGTGCTGGGGATCAAGCTTAGGTTGCCAGGTTTGGTAGCAAGCACCTTTACCACTGAGCCCTGTCAGCCCAGCCTTTAAACATTTATGTGTGTGGTATGTGTGTCTGTACGTGTCCATGTTGAAGCCAGAGGTTGACACTGGCTGTGTTTTATCTCTGTCTGTCTACCTTATCCTTTTAGGACAGAGTCTCTTGTTAATCCTGGCCAGTGAGGTCTAGGGACCCTCTAGTTTCTACTTCCCCAGTGTTGTGACTACAGGTGTATACCATGACACCCAGATTTATGAAATGACCCATGGAGAGCCACTCTAGACTCAGGTTGTCATGCTTGTATAGCAAGCACTTCAGCGAGGGAACTATCACCTCAGCCCTAAGTAAATTTTTGTCACCTGATTTTTCCAAAGCTACATGGAACAACTTTTCTTTAAAAAATTTTTAAGTCAGGCATAATTAGTAGCTCATATCCATGATTCCAGCATTTTGGAAGTTGAGGTAGACAGATTGCCATGAGTTAGAGGCCAGCCTCAACTACAGAGTGAATCCCTGTCTCTCTCTCTCTCTCTCTCTCACACACACACACACACACACACACACACACACACACACACACAAGACAAAAACCAACCAAACAAAACCTTTTTCAGTTCATACTGAGCTCTTGACCTTTGACCTTATTAGTAGTAGTGAATGAGAGTCGCCAAGCCATCCTTTACTCATTTCTCAAACATTCTGTGGGTGTTCTCAGTGTTAGGAACTCGGGGAGAGGATGTAGATCAGCTCGTCACCTGCATCCAAAGCAAACTGCCAGTCCTGACCTGTACACTACAGCTACGAGAAGAATTCAAGCAGGAGGTAGAGGGGACAGCAGGGCTCCTGTATGTCGATGACCCCAACTGGCCTGGAATCGGGGTTGTCAGGTAAGGACTGGCTTGCTACATGATGTGAAAGGCTGCTTTGTCAACGCACAAGTGGGCCCTGTTACTCACATATCCAGGTGGAACTAGAGTATATTTGCTAAGACCTCATGAGATATTCTGGGCATTTATAAAGGCCTATTGTAGACAGTTTGGTCCAGCATTGGACTTAGTCAGGGGTCACTGTGTGCTGATTCACAAGTGCCCGAGGCAGACACATGGTGGATGAGTGCTTGCTTTATGGGATATACAGAGCTGTACAAACGAGTAAATGGGAGAGGGCTACATTGGCCTCACTGTCTTCTGGTGACTCACCTCTCGCTCCTCTCATGTTTCCTTTTTCTTTGAAAATTGCTTTCCTGGGCCATAGACTGAGGCTTACAACATTATTGAAAGATGGTGATTGTTTTAATCATAACACATGGCCATTGTTTCCTCTTCACACTCGTAACTGTACGTCTGTGTTCATCTCTAGGAATTTATACCCCACTCATAATCCTGTCTGAAGAAATACGCAATCTTAGGTTTGTGACTGCTGTTTGATGTTTTTAGGTATGAGCATGCTAATGATGATAACACCAGTTTGAAATCTGATCCAGAGGGGGAAAAAATACACACTGGACTTCTGAAAAAGTTAAATGAACTGGAATCTGACCTCACATTTAAAATGGGTAAGAACTGCTTTTCTAAGTCACTGTGAACTTTAAGACCATGTGTAACTGGCTTAAGGAAGCTGCTTTGCATCACCACAGAGGTGGGGAGTTCTGGTTCAGGACCAGCCAGAGATGAAGTGTCTCTCAGAGTAATGTAGCCCTCCCTCTACAGCCTTCCTTTCCTACATCAGAGTCATCTTCCTCTTCCTAGGAAGGAGGCTCCTTTGACAGTAAGGACCTGGTCTGGGCCTCCATCTGGTCTGAGGACTTAGGAGCCAGCCTTGCCTGTTTCTTCCCTCAGGCCCAGAGTACAAAAGCATGAAGAGCTGCATTTACATTGGCATGGCAAGTGATGATGTGGATGTTTCTGAGCTAGTGGAGACCATCGCAGTCACAGCCCGGGAAATTGAGGAGAACTCAAGGGTATGTAAGACTAATCAATTTCATGTCTTTCCTGAGTTTTGCAGTGGGACACGGGGGACTATCTGTTCATTTCTTTCTTTCCCAAATGTTGGTCCTATGCTAAGACCTGTGATCTAGGGATTATGCTATACATCAGGAATACCAGGAGGCCTTTTCACAGTTGCTGCTCCACAGTTGCTACCTCACCAGGCAATGTGGGGAAAGAGCCATGTTCAACTGAGCAGTATGAGCAAGTACTGAGGCTTAAGACAGCTGAGCTTTTGGGAACTTGCTCACCTCTGCAATATTCTGAGGTGAGACTTCCTAACTAAAAGGAGCTGACCTTAAGGACAAACAGCACAAGTGTCTAGTAGCAAGGAAAACCAGCCTAGAAGACTAGAAGACAGACTCCAACTCAGCCTTGTTTGAGAGCAGACACACAAACATGCTGCAGTTTACTTTGGGGTAGGGAAGGGATGAGGAGGTTAGCAAAGGCCAAGGAGCTGGCTGCATTCACTATTGGTTAGACTTTTAGACTTTGGGTTTTTCCCAAGCTTGGCTATTCTGACTTTGTCTCAGCATTAAACTATGTTAGTTACATTATGAATGTAAGTAGTTATTTCTCTTGTTTGGCAAATGGAGCCAGACAACAAGTTATATCTGCTGGGGTCTGCATGAGCTTTCATTTTCTGTTTACTTTTCTATTTTAACTTTTGCTCATGTATTTCAATGCAGAAGTCTAACATATTGACAGACTTCTGGGAAAATGTCACCAATGCTGTTTACTGTGTAAATAGTTGTAGGCCCTGGGCAAAAAGCTTAGACAAATAGTATCTTTCTTGCTTTTACAGCTTCTAGAGAACATGACAGAAGTTGTTCGGAAGGGAATTCAGGAGGCTCAGGTTCAGCTACAGAAGGCAAATGAGGAGCGGCTTCTGGAAGAGGTAGATTCCTGTCAGAACTCTCCAGGCTGGCGTCCTGGGCAACAGGCTCAACAGGCAGTTCTGAACAAGGGTTCTATTTTGCAGGGAGTGTTACGGCAAATCCCTGTAGTAGGATCCGTGCTGAATTGGTTTGCTCCAGTCCAGGCTTCACAAAAGGGAAGAAGTTTTAACTTAACAGCAGGTAGGACTTCTCACTGGTCTATGCTTAGATCTGTTATTTCAGATTTTGACCAGATGCCTTTAGCTTCTAGTACCTTCATGCTTTTATACCTCCCTGGATTCTCTGCCAGGATTGAATTGAAGCAGACTGTTCCTACTGCCATGTCATCTCCCCCATGTTTCTGCTGAAACAATGAGAAAGCAAGTAGATACTTGATCCCACGTGCATTGCTCTTCCTTGGGAACAAGGACATAGTGTCCAGTTGGCCAGCATCTGGGAGCAGTGCACTGTAGACACTGACATAAGGAGCCATCCTGGGTATTCTGTGCAGAACAGGGCTCCTTCTCCAAGGGGAACCTAATGATTATAGCACACAGCACTGGGATTTTTTTTAAACTAGTGCTATTACCAACTTCTGGGAGATAAAGGCTGTGGCACCTTTCTTATCCTACCAAAGAAATGCTCCCAAAATTTGATGTTCCTTCCCTTGGTCCTTCTTCAGAAAATAATGGCTGGATTCTCACGATAGCCAAAGATATCATTAGATTTTCCTGGTATGGTGGCATAAGAATATAACCCTGGCATTTAGGAGGCTGAAGGTTGCCTATCAGAGTTATGTGAGATTCTGTCTCAAAACACCATGAACATGTAATGCTTTATCTGTCAGACCTCAGCCATTAGCAGGAGCATCTGCTCTTTCATGCTAAAGTGCATTTCCCAGCTGGAGCTGGGTCCTGGCACTCTGCACACACTGACTGAGCACTCCGGGACAGAGGCTAGGGAGAGAGATGGGCAGCTGCAGGCTGGGTTTGCTCCAGTCAAAGTCATTGGGGAGCCAAATGGCTATAGACCTGGTTAGGACACAAAGCCAATTGAGGGCAAGTGACATCTCAGGATGTTTATGCCAAGAGCTTCTGCCCACTCCTTTGTTTTCCTTACAGGCTCTCTGGAGTCCACAGAATACACCTATGTCCACAAAGTACAAGGTACAGGAGTGACACCACCTCCCACACCCTCAGGCACTCGAGGCAAACAGAGGCTTCCAGGTGGGTTAAACCTCTCCACATTTCACCATCATTAATAGAAGAAAACCAGTTCTCTTCCACTTAAGGAATGAACTCTACATGCTGTTGATTCCTGACTCGTTGTTCCCGTCTGTGCCTTTGTTTTCTTTAATCCAGAATTCCATTCCCTTCACTGAAACAACCATTCATGCACCTGTGATATATTCCCACAGATATGCCTCCATGGTACTCCAAAGGCAAGCATTGATTTAATCAAAGTGTTCACTCCAATTAGGGTCACCATAGAATCACTGACCTGGGGAGCATTTTAGTGTCACAATCTTCTTTAGCTCCTGCCTCACCTCTGAAATGCTTCTAAGCCAGAATTCCAGCATTCCTGCAATATTCCTTTGCTACATCAATGTATCACCAGTTTCAGCATAGTCTGTCTTCTGTCTCTAGGTCAGAAGCCTTTTAAAAGGTCCCTGAGAGGCTCAGATGCTGTGAGTGAGACCAGCTCAGTCAGCCACATTGAAGACCTGGAAAAGGTGGAACAGCTGTCCAGTGGGCCAGAGCACGACAACCTAGAGGCCCACTGTCCCGAGCAGCCTCCTGGGGCTGCTGACCCCACAGCCAGACAGACTGAGGCCCTGCAGAACAAGGCCCAGCATCAGGAAGATGAGCACTCACAGGTAGAGGAGCTGGAGCGCTTGAGATAAAGGTCAGCAGTACTGGGCTAAAGCTGGCTTGACTGTCGTGTCAGGGAGACGTGAGCTATGCCACATGCTATGATAAAAACTTGTTTATGCTAAACTGAGGTTTGCACAGATACATGTCAGAAAACCAGGCTTTCTAGGGGGCAATTAATTGTTTTATCTGTAAGTAGAACAAATGACAATTGATTATTTTGGCCTGTCCAACATAGGCATACCCTTTCTTCCTGTACCATAAACATTTTGTACTGAGAGAACAAGTGTACTTCAAGAACCTACCACTTGAAACTCTGCTCTCATCTCTCTGAGTCCAGTCGTGATGAGACTATAGTGACTCTCCAGGTTCTCTTCCATCTGTCTTAGTAGCTCTGTAGTTCGGTCAAGTTATGGTAGATGCCTGCCTCATTGGTTGGCATCAGGGAATGGGTCTCAGTAGGACTGTGAGTAAGAGTATCAGAAGCCCTCTGCTCTGCCCACTGCTGCTTTTCCTGGAGCCTGAGTAAGAACTGTCTACATGAGCTGTGGCACGAGGACCACCCCTTGCTGCATCTTTTCTCCCTTACACATGCTTTGTAAACAAATGTAAGGACTCACCTGTTAATAGTAACTAAGATCCCTTCCTGACCATATTTAAGTATATTTTTAAACACTGGTAATGCTTTTAAGTTGGTGCCCAGTGTGCACTATGCTCATGGCTGTTTGGGACAGGAAGCCCTCTGGAGGCCACAATGACGAGCTCAGTGCCGTGTGCTGTGCAGCACGGTAAGGCTGAAGCAAACAGGCCTTTGGCTTGCTTCTCATGATGTGGCTATAGCTTCTCTTCTGCCTGAAGCCCACCCTGGGTCCAGCTCGGGAAAGAGCCAGAGAAGTCGCCTCTTCCAGGCTAACCAGCCAGAGCTTGCTGCCTCATTCCTGTCCACTTCTATTCCTTCAAGTACTGTGTCACCTGTAGTACCCTAAGATGCCCCACCCCGTGCCTTTCTAGTCCCTAAAAGTCAAAACAGTGGAAGATGCTAAGATGGTGTTCCTGCAGACTGCAGCGCTGGAGCCTTAGTTACACCACATGAAGCCTATAATTACACTGAGTTAGTCCACCGGGGTGATTGCTGACAGCTGCCCCTTGTCAACATGCAGTCTTTCTCTTTTTTGGGTGCAAATGATTAAATACAGTCTTCCCTGTTTATTTGGTGCAATGAAGTATAGCAGGTGACATGGGGTAGGGGCAAATTATCACCTTTAACAAGATTGATTTTTAAATGTTTTTGTACATTTGGAATTGTTACCTGGTTTTGCTGCAACAGAAATTACCTTGAGACACTATCTGATGTTGGCTTAAATAAAGGCTCTTGAAATTGCTACCTTTGAACTTGGTATAAATCTTAACTTTTTATCAGATAACAGAAAGAGGGTTTGGGAGATGTGGGATGGTTGGTGGTTTGGTGGGTGGGTGGGTGGGTTGGTTGGTTGGTTGGTTGGTTGGTTGGTTGGTTGGTTGGTTGGAGACAAGGTTTCTCTGAACAGCCCTGGCTGTCCTGGAACTCACTTTGTAGACCAGGCTGGCCTCAAACTCTCAGAGATTTGCCTGCTTGGCCTCCCAAAGTGCTAGAACTAAAGGCTGCAATACCAGGCAACATAATAGTTTCTAAACAGTAACTTACTGGCCCTAACTGACCGTCTTAGTGATGGCGTATGTGAAAGCTGAAAGCTGGCCTTCGTGATGTCCAGACTGATTTGGCCTCCCAGGAGCTTGTCAGAAGGTAAAACCTCAATTATTTCTTTCTGAACCTTGCATCTTGCCTAGAACAGAGCAGTTTTGACAGGAAGTTTCTAAAATAAGGAGTTTTCCTGATGAACTTGTCTCTGAAGTTGCCGCCTACTCGCCAGTGAAGCCACTTGCCTCTGTCCCTCACTGCTGGAGAAGTGTTTACTTTGTGGTGGGTAAAAAGTCACCTGAACAAATCACCTTTGCCAAAATAAGACTTTATTTTGAAAGACAAAAGGGAAGGAAGAAGTGAAAGTGAGCAGGTGTAGATTCCAAACCAGCAACCGTCTTTATCAGGCCAAAAAGTTGAATTCTTCAGTAACTCTGATCTGATGTTAGCTCCCTGGAGAGATCTTTTCCCATAAGCCATCTTTATTTTTTTTGTAGAGGAGAGCTTTATTTCCAGGAAACAGTATATTCTCTGGAGATGGGAATTTTTTTAAAAACATCAAGGTAGATCTAATATGTTCAACAAAGTGGGGGGGCTCGGCCAGAGGAGAAGTGGAAAGGTGCTGAAAAGACAAGACGGTGGATGTGAGAGGGACCAGGATGCATCTCTCGTTCAGCGACAGAGTAGCTCTGGGCTGTATACACATTCCCTGGGCTAGTGTCAGTGTGGGGCCTTTGTACATGTGGGGAAACACACTTCAGTGCTTACTGCTTCACCTGTGTAACATACAGCTGCCAGGACGTCACTAATCCCCCACTGCCATAAAGGAAATAGAGACCGCTAATGGCAACAAGACAACAGTCACCCTCACCCATTGAGGAGAAGCAGCTTTAGCTGGTCTAACCCTGTTTTCTTACAGATGGGAACCAGGGTGCAGAGACTTAAGGTGTAGCCAACCTGTAAACTCTCACCTCTAGGATTTGCTTGTCATCTTGCTGCAACCAGAAATCCACGTGTGGGAATGGCGTCCAGGAGCACGGGCCTATTCGAAGTTGTTCTGTCTTTGCATCATAAATGCTAATCATCTAAAAGAACCATTTCCATGACAAGCTGTAAGGATACTGCCCTGCCACTGCTGTAGTCTAGTTCCAAGGTTGTCTGTCCCCTTAGCTGATAAGCTGCCCATACTGACCTCCCGTAATAACAAGGCTGCCACCATCAAATGCTTCCCTGTGCGTTGCTGTGTTTACTTTGGACGACAAGCCTACAAGAAGACATTATGCTGCCCTTTCAAGGAGAAGCTCATGGTGAAAGGTTCCAGGTCACATGTCCAGTGAGCATCAGCAGTGCCTCAAAGCCAGGTAGCTCTGACTAAAGCCTATATTCCTCGTGGCTACACAAAATACTGCACCTCTTTATTACTACCCCAAGCAAATAGTCATCAAGTCACCTAAAACAGCACCAAAGTATGACAGCTCACACCTGCCATCCAGCACTCAGGAGGCTGAGGCTGAACCAGAGAAGATCACTTTGGGTTCCAGGACAGCCTGGATGACAGAGTGAGGCCTTGTCTCACAAAAGGAATGAAAGAAAGGTCTGGGTCTTTTGTTTTTGTTGCTGTTTGTCTGTCTTGTTTTTGAGTCGGGGACTGACTGTGGTAGACCAGGCTGGCCTTAAACTCAAGAGAGAGCTTCCTGCCTTAAAAGTGTGCAACACCATTCCTCACCTGGTTTTCTGTTTTGCAGTGGGTCTCACTTAGCTTGGGCTGGCCTTAACTCCTGAATGTGGGATCACAAATGTGTGCACCATCCGCTCTGTAGAAGCTGATTGGCCAAAAGACCCATTTCTTAAATTCCCAAATCATGCCAGTGGTAATTTTCAGCTTTGAGAAGGGTACTCAATATTCTAATTATTAACAAATAACAAAGAGAATCCTAAAGTGAGTTCCAGGCCACCCTAGGCTACAGAATGACCCTTTGTCTTAAAAAATAAATAAATAAATAAAAGGAAAAAAGAAAGACAGACAGACAAACAAAACCACCAAGCTGATTAGTAGTTGATAATCCCACCACTTGGTAGAGGCTGATGCAGGAGGCTTACCACAATGCGAAAGTCACCCTAGGCTACATAGCAAAACCGTATCAAATGCAAAAAAAAATTTTTTTTTTCAGATAGGGTTTCTCTGTGTATCTCTGGCTGTCCTGGAACTCACTCTGTAGACCAGGCTGGCCTCGAACTAAAAAAATCCACCTGCCTCTGCCTCCCAAGTGCTGGGATTAAAGGCGTGAGCCACCACTGCCCAGCTTAAATGCAATATTTTTTAAAGACAAAATTAGGATTCCTGAAAATAGTAAAAGACCGGAAAAACATATGTCTAACTCTAAACATTTTACTGAGATGTTAGCACTACAAAAACAAGCAGCCTTTGAGCTTGCTGGCACATACATGAGACCAGGCATCTGTATCCTGTGTCTTCAGCTGCTTTGAGACAGAGACAAGACCTCCTACAAAAGCTGAAACTACATATTCAGCAAGACTGGCTGGCTAGAAACCTCAATAGTCCACCTGTCTGTCTCTCCCTAGCACTAAGACTAGAAGCAAGCACAGCACACCCAGCTCCTTAGCCAGTGCTAAGGATCATGTTTACACAGCAAGCAAGTACTTGGCTAATGAACCATCTCCTCAGCTCTTGTTTGGCTTCTTTTTTGAAAACTACACATCCTAGTTTGGCTTCTACTTTTCAGCAACCCACCTGTCTGCCTCCTGTGTGCTTAAATTAAAACTGTGCCACCATGCCAGGCTCATTCTGGGCATTTTAAATTCTTCTAGCTTCAGATGGGATGAGTATTTAATTAAAAAGCATCATAGAGACCAAGACACAATTGTACACTTGTGTGATCCCAGCCCTGGGAAATGTTGACGCTGTTACACAACAAGCTCTTGTATAAAAATAAAAGGGCCTAGGCTAGAGGTGCTCGGTGACATACCCGGCATATGTGCGGTAGCGCCTTGACCACATCCTCCGCACTACTAAAAACAAGGAAAAATACAGTGCCCTAAGGAAATTAAACTTTTAATCTGACTTAGTGACTCAGTGTACTACTCCTTGATCACTTCCGTCCCTGCCGTCCTTTCTATGGGAAGAGGCCCCAGACTGTTACTGTCTCCTTATCTTCCAGGAAGAGAACTAGTGTCTGGCACTTAGAACCTCTTAACTCTTGAGGGAGTGGGCTGGGTCCCTGGTTAGGAGGTAGCCATAACTTTTCTCAGTTCTAAAAACTTGAGGTTCTTGGGGTTCCCTCTTTATCCATCCCACAAAAATGGGCTCCCACTCACCGGGCCTCCTGCTAAAGCTCGTGCAGCACGCAGTTGCTCCTCTGGGCCACGATCTTGAAAGGAAGCTCTATAAATCTCTGCAGTTTTAATGTTGACGGCTGCAAGGGACAAGAGAGTGACTCTAAATCAACAAAGATCCAAAATGGGCTTCACATTTCTAGCACTCCACGTCAGAAGCAGAAACAGAAAAGAATGGGATCTGAAAAAAGTCCGAGGTGCTGACAACCTCTGCACTGCACGGGGAAGAACAGCCCCAGACATGCTCTGGAGTCTCAGGGCTCCACAGACACTTGCAAGGCTGTGTCTTGCAAAGTGACAGAGAATAAAAAAGAAGTACCTGTGTGCTCACCACCCAGCTAGCTAAAGAAGGATACACCAGAAGCCCTATGCAATTTGCTAGCCTTAGGACTGGAGAGAGGAGGACCCTGGGCTTCCTGACTTCATTCTCAGAATATATAGAGCTCCAGATACCTCAAACCTTCCCCATGAGCACTGGCTAGAAAAAAAATCCAGAGCCCTACCCATGTGACACTCAGCTGCAGGAGTAGGGGTGGGGTGTGTATACCCTGTGCTGTACGCTGGCATTAACAGTCTCACAGCCTCACAGTAAAAGGTTAACCAAGTAAGGCCCCTTTGCCCAAGGTTTGCAAACCCACTAACAGACCTTTAACCTAGCACAGCCTGCTGTGCCCACAGCAAGCCACGTACACACCCGCCACACACACAGACACAACCGCTACTTACCGATGCCGTAAATGATTGGAAAGTGATTCTCATTTTCTTCCCGATCATTCAATTCTAAGGAACAAAGGGAAGCAGAAGCACTAAGCAGTTGTTCCTCATGAAGGAAAAGCTCAGTCAGTGCAGAGCCCCAGGTAGGCCACTGGCCAGCCCTGCCTGCCCAGGAACACAGAGAGCACCTAACAGCCTGGAAACCAGACATCAGGGCCTTTGTGTAGAAGCAGTGTGAGCATCCAATTCAGTTGGGTAGGACCTGGTGGCAAGAAGTCTACCTAGTGTTAACGAGAGGTGGGGACAAAGGCATCCAATGGGTGACAGTCTCTTTTGAGTGTTTTCTCCAATTCCTAACCTGATGGTAGCTGTTGTAAGACAGGGCTGAAGAGATGGCTCAGCAGTTAAGAGCACTGACTGCTCTTCCAGAGCTCCTGAGTTCAGTTCTCAGCAACCACATGGTGGCTCACAACCATCTGTAATGGGATCTAAATACATTGACGGTGAACTCACATAAAAAAATAAATCTTAAGAAAGTATAGACAAAACCTTCTTGAGCCCTTAAGCCCCTTTGGGGAATGCAGCAGAACTTACCTGTCACACATAATGTCACTAAGTGAATGTCATCATCCTGTTTGTCAAATTCACCTGCAATTGATGTAAAAAAAGTGCCCAAGTTAACAGGGTGTGTGAGTGTGGTGAAGACATATATGCATGGAACTGTTCTAGTAGGGTATGGGGTATAGCTCAGCTGACACAGTAACTTAGCATGCTCAAGGTCCTGGGTTCAATCCCTGGCACTACAGAAACAGGCTTGGTGCCACATTCAATCTCAAGGCCAGTCTGTGCTGCATAAGATCCTGTCTCAAAAAGGGGGCCAGGTGAGAGTAGAGGTTAGACCAGCAAGAAGGCAAAATCTGTAAAGGCTCTTGCAATCTATGTTTCATATATGGGACCCACTTCAACAATTCGCTCTTACCTCCATGCTCAAGCTATATGGTGCACATGACCCAGTGCTCATTTGCACTTAAACATAAAAGAAAAAGCGGAGTCTGTTACATCTAACTAATGGGGCTGGAGACACGGCTCAGTGGTTAAAGCACTTACTTTACCCTGGCAGAGGGCCTACGCTCAGCTCCCAGCACCCACAAAGGGGTGTTCTACGAGGAGACCAAGCTTTTTTGAGTCTATCAGAGCAAAAGAAATTCCTTTACGTGTCTAAGAGTTCGCCGGTGATGCATGTGTACCCTGTGCACAGTGGTTCCGGGAACCACCGGTTCTGGAACTGGAGCTATAGACAGCTGTGAGCCGCCATGTTGGTCTTGGGAATTAAACCTGGGTCCTCTGGAAGAACAACCAGTGCTCTTAACCACTGAGCCATCATTCCAGTCCCCAGAGGACAAGAGAACAAAAGTAAGTAGGTTCTGAGTGCCCCTCACCCCACTGTAGGTTACCCTTCAGTCTCTGCACAGCTAAGCTCATAACAGAGACAACATACCAGACACACCATATAGTTTTTAGTTTTATATTCTGGTTGTTTCTGTAAGCACAGGTCCCTCCAACCCCCTCCTCCCCACCCTCACTCCTGCCCCATGCAATTAAAACTTCTTAATAAGGTTTATTTGACACAGGGTCTCATTATATAGCCCTGGATGCTCTGAACTTAGTATGTTTGTTAACCAGGCCACCCTGAAACTCAGATCCACCTGCCTCAGCCTCCCACAGGGCTAGGATTAAAGGGGTGTTCTACCATACCAAGCTTTCACAAGTGTTTTTGTTGGTCTCATTGTGTAGCTCAGGCTGGTTAGGAATAAACAACCTTCTGCCTCGCTCTCCTCCCAAGTGTTGGACTGCGAGCCTGGACTGCACGCCTGGCTCAGTAGGTAACATCTAGTAGGTCTGTAACTTCTCAGGACACTGGGTGTTCCCTGTTGTCAGCACTGCTGTATTGCTTGTTCATCTGTGGGTCAGACTCTGTGCAAATGTTTGGTTTTTTACATTTTCTTTCTTGTGTGTGCACACTGTGAAGCGTGTAAAGAGGTCAGAGGTCAACTTACAGGAGTCAGTTTCCTCCTTCCAAAGATCAAACTCGGTCAGGCTTGGTGAGAAGTGCCTTCACGCACTGAGACGCCTGCCAGCCTCTTTCTGTGCACACTTTAGATGGTTGTCTTAGAATGGGTTCCTGGATGGCAGGCTGCCCCAGGACATGTGTGTAGCATTGGTGAGTACCTAGTACACAACCAACACATAACCAGTCTTCACTGATCTAACAGGAAAGGCTATCATTGCTGTTTTCATTTTCTGAAGACTACAAAGACCACTCCTGCCAGAAGAGTAATTCTGTTTCTATACAGCTCAGAGTATGTGCTCCCCAAGAATTCATTAATTCCTGTTTTAAAAGGGCATCTTTGACACATTTGTAATTGCAGTGGGAGGGGAACTTACTAAGAAGCTGATGAGTCAGTTTCTGTGACAGCTGCCTGTCATCACTGAAGCCTCCCACAAGATGGACTTCCAGCCTGCCAAGAGAGGTGCGGTGGTGAGAGCCTGGAGCAGACGGGACTGAGTGCTGGTTTTAAGATGATATTTAGTTAGTGGCTCCATGAACATCCACAGTATGCTTCTGTGTCTCCCACAGCACAGGATGAAAATACTTGTGGCACAACAGGGTGCCACATGAGGTTGCCAAGGCTAGAAGCAAGGCTGTCACCCAGGGTCCTCAGTGCAGTGTCACCCGGCCACCCACATGGAACACTCCAGAACTGCTCAATACCTCCACCAAAGAGCATCTGGGCTGTGACCACCATGGCTCCTACCAGGCTGGCCTTGATGTCCACAATAACTAAACACTGTCCGAAAGTAGACCAGGAAAAGCTAACAGTTACGTTCTAAGAACCCTTGTGGCTAGCCTAGGCCAAAGCAAAAGGAAAAGACTATTTTACAACCACACAAGTCAAAAGCCTGTAAAGCTTGCAAGCCTGTAACACAGACCCAGCCACAAGATTTGAGTTTTAAAAAGGACTCAGTGCCTACACACTCTTAGCATATCAAGGCCCAACATTCAATTTCTAGCTATACATACATACACAAAGTTTAAACTTGGTTTATTTTTTAAGATAAGGCTAGCCTCAAACTAAGATATCCTCCTGCCCCTACCTCCCAATACTGGAATTAAAGGTGTGCTACCATACCTTCTCCCCATTTTTTTAACTTACTTATTGCACTATAAAGATGACAATAGTGTCCCCAAGACCTTAAGTACCTGTGTCTGACTGTACTAGTTCCTTCAAAGGCTACCAGAAAATAAGAGACAAGTATAGTAACAGAACAAGTAGACCAGTTATATGAGCAAGTGGAAGCCAGGCCTGGGTCACAGACCAGAGCTTAACGAGCTATGTGGCTTTGGTACACGACCACATGTCACAGGGTGAGGATGAAATGCTGAGGCACAGTTAGTCGGGGCTGGCTCCTACCCTATATCCATGCTCAAATTGTTGGCCTACTGAGGTGTATAGCATGGGATGAGCACTGTCACACTCAGCTGACCCTGCTGCCTTTTTCAGTCCTTCCTACCCATTTACTTACCTGCCTGCCTTAGAGTATGAGCACTGAGCTACACTGAACAAGAAGTTCTTGGGCCCTAGAACAAGAGGCTCCCACAGAAATACCTCCTGAGATGCAAAAATTCCAACATTATACAAATTCAAAGCCAAACTCAGTTTATAATTGAGCACAGAAGCCTGACACTAAGGACTAAGCACTAAGGAGGCCAGGGAGAGAGCATCATGAGTTCAAGTCAGACTACGTAGTGAGCCCTGTCCAACAAAAAGTCCAATACTGGCTTTCCCTCCTGTCTAACCATCCATCCATCTACCCACCCATCCCCCCATCCATCCATCCATCCTCCCATCCATCCACCCATC
>JANHMN010000002.1:92972950-93031742 GCA_030674055.1 Rhabdomys pumilio | reverse complement strand
TGAATGAGTGAGAGTGTGCTGGAAGCCAGAGGTCAGTATCGTATGCCTTCCTCTATTATTCTGTTCCTTATTTCTGTATTGTGTGTGCATGCACATACACATGTGGCATGTGGCAGGTGCCACACACATGGCATGAACTCCTTGAGGCCAGAGGGCAACCCTTAGGTATTAGTTTTCTCCTCCAGCATGTATGTTCCAGACACCAAAAGTGGTCATTGGGTCTGGCGCAAGCCCATATGAGCCATCCTGACAGCCTGCCTTAGTGTTTTGAGACAGAATCTCTCACTGATGCTGAGTCTCACTGGTTTTGGCTAGACTGGCTGGTCACCCAGCACCTGGATCCAGTGTTCCACCCCTCAGCACTGGGATTACATAAGCACTCTGAAGCCTTTTATGTGGGTGCTAGGATCCAAACTGAGATCCCTGTGCTTGCCAGGCAGGCATGTCATCCACTGAGCCAAGATCCCTGTCCCATACTTCCTAAAGTAGTTATGGCCCACTTGCCACAGTGTCTCATATTTCTTGGTATTTAATCCATGTGCACTCAAGTGTCTCTCAGTCCTTTCCTTTCCCAATGACCTATTGAATGGTACTGCTTTTTCTGTTGGAGGTCAGCAAACTTTTCTGTCAGAATGACTAGATGAGAAGCCCAAAGGTCTCTGTGGTTATTCAGTGAAACAGCCAGAACAATGGATGTGGTTGTGTTCTAATAAAATGTGACATGCAAGTTTGAATTCATGTAATTTACTGTTATAAAATATTCCTTTCACTTCTTCTGGGGGTATATCTTAGCAGTAGGCATTTGTCTAGCATGTGTGAGGCCACGGGAAAAGGAAAGTCCATCTGCAACCCTGGAGACCAGCCCACACCCCTTACCCTTCTGCCATGTTCAACTTTCTCTGCCAGTGGCACATGAACGTGAAAGTAGCTGCCCCACCATGAAGCGTGGGTGTGTACCAGATCACTAGCAGGAAGTCTGTGTGTGGCTTAGTGGCTGGGATATGGAATGGGAGGTCCTGGGCTCCTGCCCAGCACAGCACAGAAAACTCTTAAAAACTGTAGAAGCCAACACACAGTGCATCATCAGGCTACTCATGAGTGCCAAGCCCCAAGTTTCTGACTGCTGTCTTCCCTGGAACATACTGTGTAATCTCCAAATGGCCTGGCTCAGCATCCTAGCCGACAGTGCTTATGGGGGGTCTCTCCACATGTGCTCAGTTAAGTTTTTGTGTTAGCAGCCCCACATTGCAAGTGGCTACTATACTGAATTATACAACATCCAAAGAGCAGACAGCAGGGTTCCAATCCTGACTTCTTTTTAAGCAATGGGCTTGAGAATCATGCTGTGTCTTAGTCAGTGTTTTATTGCTGTGAAGAAATACCATGCCAAAGGTAACTCTTATTTAAAAGGAAAAAAAAAAAAAAGCATTTAATTTGGGGCCTTCTCAAGAAGCACACAGGCATGCTGATAAGAGCAATAGCTGAAAGTTTTACAGGCAGAGAGACACTGGGTCTGGCATGGGCTTTTGAAACATCCAAACCCACCCCCCAATGATGTGCCTCCTCTAAGAAGGCCACACCCCCCATTCATTCCCAAATAGTTTTACTAACTAGAGACCCAGCATTCAAACATGAGCCTATAGGGGCCATTCTCACTTAAACCACCACACTCTGTGTCTGATGCTCTCAGACCTCAATCTAGTCAATAAGAGTAAAGAAAGACACTCTCATTGGGCACAGCACAGGGCCTTCTACTGTGGCTGACCAAAGGGTACCTAAAACCAGACAGCAGTAAACCCAGACATACCAGGGAAGGAGGTTAACAGTAACAATGTGGGATTGCCTTCACAGCTGGCTATGATGAAAGGTGTTTCAAACTTCGTAGGCAGCATGGTGGAGCAGGCCTGTTGAGGCTTCAAAGATCATGAGTTGGTCATCTACAGTGAGACCTCTCACGAAAGAAGGGAGGGAGGGGAGACACACAGGACAGTTAAGTGTTCTGGAATTTTCCATCTAAAATGTTCATTGTTGCCCAAGGAAGTGTAATGGCGGGAGAGGGGGAGGGGGAGGGAGATAGTAATCAGGCTTATGACTCTGGGGCTGTGTACTCACAGATACTGATGTGTGAAAGACATACAGGAAGCCAGGCATGGTGGTGCAAGCCGCTAATCCTAGAATTTGGGAGCCAGAGGTAGGCATATCTGTGTTCCAGGACAGCCAGGGATACAAAGAGAAACCCTGTCTCACACCACCACCACCCAGAAAGAAAGAGGGAAAGGGTGAGGGAAAGTACAGGAAACGGCACATGGGACTGAGCCGGGCATAGGAGTCCATAGTTTACACCTGCAATCCTAGCACTTACAAGGCTGAGACATACGTGAGTGTGTGGAAAGCCAGCCTGAGCTATACAATGAAACTGTATCAGGAAAAAAACAATACATAGTACACTGTCAGTCATTCAAAAAGTGTATCATGGGTGGGGTGGGGAACTGCAATCAAGATGTAATATGTGAGAGAATAAATTAATTTTTAAGAATGTATCATGATGGGCACATTGGATAATATCTCTAATCACAGTATAGCTGAAGAGGTCTAGGGAATTCAAGGTCAGATTGTCTCTCTAAAAAGAAAAGGGGGAAGGCAGGGCTCACACAGGATGCTGCAGAAATGGTCAGTAGTTAAAACTGTGTGCTGTGGAAAATCTACCAGAAGTAGGGTCCCAGCACTCAAACGCCAAGACTCCCACACATGCCTGTAACCCCAACTGGGGTTAGCTATGGGTGAGGCAAGCTAAGACCCATAGTCAGAGAGAGACCACGCCTCAAAGGAATTGCACACATCGGCGAGATAGATGCTTGATGCCACCTTCTGGCCTCCATGTGTACACACATGCACGCTCACCTATATGCACATACATTCACACAGATAAATACACAAAAGTTGGCATTTGCTGGTACACATCTCTAACCCCAGCATGAAGGAGATGAAGATGAAGGAGATGAAGGATGAAGGAGAGAGTTCTGAGAGTCAGAGGCCAGTCTACGGTGAGATCCCAGAGCTACAGAGAGCCTGTCCCAAGTCTTTTTAAATAGTGGATTGCCTAGCCTGTAAATAAAGTACGGGAAGCAGAGACAAGCAGATCTCTGAGTTTGAGGCCAGCCTGGTCTACAGAGCAAGTTCAGGACAGCCTACACAGAGAAACCCCATCTCAAAAACAAAATTAAACCAAAACTATGAGAAGAATCTACTTCCCTCTACAAAGCCTACATACACATCATCCACTAAGGAAAGTGAGCCTTCGACTCAGCCATCCACACTTCAGCTGCTCCCCTGGCCTTCACCTGCAGCCCTCCTTGCCCTCACTGGGACCTCCCTGCCCCCCTCTTCCCACTCCCCTCCCCCACCTTCCTTGCTCTTGAAAGCCAACTCTGCATCCCTTCTGGCTGTCTCTCCCTAAATAAACCAAACCCTTGCTTCCGGAGGCACCACCCCACATTACCTTGTCTCTGCCTTCTCATGTAATGTGCTGCATGACCACAAAAAGTACAAGTTTCAGACATAGGAAAGAATCCCCTAAATCGATGAAGTGGCTGGAACTTTTCATGTATTATTGTTGGCTTCATCAACGAAGTGTACAGTGCCTAGTCCGATTTGCAGGAGCCAGTATTACGATCAGTCCGTCTTGAAATTCAATTAACAGTCACAGTCTCCCTGTTCCATACTTCTCAGGGATCATTCTGCCCATTCATTTACCCAACAAATATTTGGTTAGCACAATGCCATCTACTTTCAGGAAGCGTTTGCTCCAGGAAGTAGATACAGGGGAAGACAAAGCAAGTAAGCAGACAGAACTACAAACCCCACAGCGACTCACAGGAAACTTTTAGAATGTTTTCCGTAACCTCAGGCTCCTGGGCTTCACCTCTCAGAGTGAACGTGGGCATCTTTCCTTCAAGGCTATAACTGATTAGGAAACAGGTCCCCTTCTAAACTGTTCTATGTGAGATTGATGGACCGGCTGAGTTCAAACTAGCATGTGGAATACTTGGTCACCACTACCTTCTCTATGAGCCCCCTTTCAGAAGTCCCCACAAGGAAAGAACAAAACTCCCAGAGCCAGCAACTTCCACACGAAGCCCACATTTCTGGCTAAAAATAATCCAGCCCCCCACGTCCTGGAGGGGCAGGAATGGGCGTGCAAAGGACTGGTCCCCCCGCCCACACCTGTCTGCATCTGGGTAATGCGAGGAGTCGCACGAGCACCCCGACCTGCAGAGCTCGCCTAGTGCAGATGGGGGCCCTGTGTCCTCACGCTATGTACGTGCTGTGAAACCTTCCATAAGTCACTTAAACTCTCTGGGCCCCGTCTCAGCAGGTCCCTAGTGAAAGCGCGTCGGTGGCCAGGCTGCGGAGATCCCACTCGCCCCGCAAGCCCCGGTGAGCCACTCACCTCCAGAAGCGGGTGCGCTCGGACCAGCTCCGCAGCCGACCGTGGCAGACGGACGCGCTGTCCGTCCACCAGCAGAGGCATTGCCTAGGCCGCCGCCAGGCCGAGGTAGGCGGCCACCGCCCCGCCCCATGCCCCGCCCGCCGCGGGCGCCACGCCCACCGCGCAGTCTGCCGGGATATGTAGTCCAAGACGTACGTGAAGCAGCCCGAAGGGATAAAGGAAATGGAAAACCCTTTGGATTGCAAGGCATCACGGGAGATTTTGTGGGAGGCTACTCATTACCACGTCCTTCGTGGCGGGTGCCCGTAGCTGTAGTAGTAGAGACGTGGCATTAGGGACGTGGAAAGAACCGCAAGGGTAGCCCCGCGCTTTGCGTCACCCAGCCCTGACCCCTGCCTCGGGCCGAATTGATTCGCAAAAGTGTGATCAATTAACTAACGTCCGTTCCAGCAGGCAGACACAGTGCAGAAGGCGTGGGAAACGCTTGAAGTACGGCCCCAGCTGGCACCGCGGGGGCGTGGGTGCGGAAGAAACAGGGCCGCCCTGCCCTGGCGGGCGGACCAGAGACCCCACCTCTGCATTTCCTCCTTGCTCCTCAGCGCTCTTCTAGGACCCAGACGTGGCTGCTGTGAACCGCTCACTTGTGTTATCGCTCCATTGCTAAGTCGCCAAAGTCACTTACCTTTAACCGATTTGTCTAAATTTAAACCCTGTTTTCTGTGACTCCAAGCCAAGTCCTAACATATTCTCAGATAGAGCTGTAAATAATACACTTAAAACTAAGTTTTGGCTAAGACAGAATTATGATCTTGCCACGACAGAATTATGACCTCAGCCTCCATTTCCAGCATAAAATATAATTACATAGCATTTACAAAAGTAACTGACCACCAGAGAGAGGTAGAAGAAGTTCGGGTTAACAGGTACCAAAACTGGAAGATGTTTTTTATTGAACTTGGGGGTCACAACCTCCAAGTCAGGTCCAGTCCACCTGTCTTCAATAAGCCAATTGACTATAAAGAGCCTAGTTTAAAAAAAAAAAAAAAATAGCCGAAAAGGGAGATTTATTCGAAAGGGGGGATTTATTCCATATGGCCAAATTGGTAAGAGGGACAAAGAGGCCCAGGAAACCATTCAACTCTGTCTTCGTGAGGTCCAAGGATTTGCACATATAAGCAGACCATTGACCCGTGTGGGAGCCAGACTCTTGTTAAGAGTCCTAGATGAAAAGACAAGAGGGGCCGGGTAGTGGTGGAGCTCGCCGTTAATCCTAGCACTTGGGAGGCAGAGGCAGGCGGATTTCAGTTTGAGGCCAACCTGGTCTACAGAGTGAGTTCCAGGACAGCCAGGACTACACAGAGAAACCCTGTCTCTAAAAATCGAAAAAAAAAAAAAAAAAAAAAAAAAAAAAAAAAAAAAAAGACAGAGGGACCGCTAGTTCTGTGTCCTTGTTCAGAAACAGACTTGGCAGAACCAATGCTCGAAGGAGTCAAAGTTTGTGGAGATCTGACTCCTCCCCCCTGGAGTGTGGCTATCAGTCCTACGGTAGCTGTTTGAGGTATCTTGTGTTTTTGTCAACATAGTCTTGGCTCAGCTCTCGGCTGACCTCGGCCTTCACCCCCCCCACCCCCCACCCCCGCAAATAGTATATATGATACTGTACTTAATAAACTTGCTTGGTAGCTAAGTCACCAGCTTCTGGAAGACCTCCTGAATCCCAGCTATTACTGTCGTCTTTATTTCTCCTCTATTTCTCATCCCTGTAGGGGTTTGATCTGGTGCTGCCTGTATTCAAATGCTAAATTCTGTACCCCAAGAGCTGGTTGCTCCAAGACTAGCAAATCCTCACATATACCTCCTTTTGTTGTATAACGACTCCCCGCGCCGCTTCCCGCCGCCCCCCCCCACCCCCCCGTTATCCCCGATTGGTTAATGAAGGTGCCTACAGCTGGGCAGGCACCACACGGAAGGAAAAAGGGAGTTTCTATTGGTTTACAGACAATTCCACTAGGCTCCAGTTAGAAGCTACCTAGCAACAGCTGTGTCATTGCCCACTGCCCGGCAGGTGCAAGGCAGGTGTGACACCAGCATACAGAGGACTGCTAGCTACCCCAGTTCTTTTCACTCTATTCCTATGTGTTCTCAGCCGGACTCTCTTCCCTGGCTTTCTCTTTTGGTCTTTCTCCAATTCTACCCCTTTCCAAGTTCCCACTCCCTTCTCCCTCAATAAATATATTAGGTTTATCTCGAGGAATGATTCCTCAGGGTGACACCTGGGCACGGGCCCGCCCACCGCATTATACCAGAGCATTCATTATATTTCATAAGTTTCAGACAGGATAAACTGGAACCATGAGGAAGAGTTCTGGAGCGAGATGATGGAAACACCCCTGAAGCCCAAAGAATCTGACAGTAAGAATTGTAGTGGATAGGAGGCAGAGGTTAACAGATCATTTAACTGCTCAGCTACTGAGGTGCTGCCTGAAATAAATCTAGCTTTCTCTGTGTGATTTATGGAGACTAGCACAAGATAAATACAGCTGCCAGATTAATCTACTACTTATATTTATATTAAAAATAATTCATTTTACAGATCCCTGTTTGAAGTTCGTATTTCTGCTGGTTTGGGGCAACCCATCATTATCTGGGCTTTAGTCTCATTCTGTGGTCTTGACAAGTTTTTAGACCTTTCTTTTAGAAATCTCTCCTGGAGACAAATGCCCCCTCAGGCTGGAGCCTTTTCCTTCTTCCAGCATGAGATTCCTGGAGAAATTCACACTTCTTGGGATCTATTGTTTCAGAAGTCTGACGGAGTTCAGTTTACAGTTGTAAGAATTCAGGACAACTCACTGGCATGTCCCTCTTGGCTTGTGCAGCTTGTTCTTATAGCACCCAGGACCACCTTCCCAGAGTGGTACTTGCCCCGATGGGCTAGGCACTTGTGCATCAACCATTCATCAAGAAAATGGTCTACAGAGTTGCCTACAAGCCCATCTAATAGAGACAGACCCAACTGATGAAGGCATTTTCTCAATTGAGGTTCCTCTTCCCAAGATTTTAGCTTGCATCAATTCTTAACCGTCCTAAGGTTATGTAGCCAACAAACCAGGACACCTCATGAGGTGCCGCTGGCAAACCTAACCCAGCAGGATTCCACTCAAGTTCACTGGAGTTAATGAGTTTGGGGGTTTCTTTACAGAGTATCAGGTGAAATATGACCTAGTGATGTTGGTGTCCTCCACTCAACCAGCTGCATCTGCAGGAATAAGAAAGAGGCCCTCTCCCCTAGGCATCCCAGACCTAACTACTCTGATGCACCATGCAATTAAGACAGTTGCATACAACAGGTGGTAAGCTGCAGGTGCACCCTCAGTTGAGGGTCTCACTGCCTGCCCACCCCTGTGGCAGGATGCAAAGTCAACAAGCCCAGTTGTGATAATTCTTTTGGAAGAGGCTCAGCTGAACTCCCCAAAATGAGTTGCCTGTCTCCTGGAACAATCAATCACAACACAGGTGCTTACTTTGCAACTAACTCGGGCTGGCCTAGAACTCACAGAATAGCCTAGGTTAACCTTGAACTCATGCCAGTCCCATCTTAGAGTCTAAAGTACTAAGATTATGGCTTTTTTTTTTTTTTTAATTTCTACTAGTATTTATGTGTTGTGTGAGCTACCTGATGTGGATGCTGTCAACAGAATTTGCCTTCTCTGCTGGAGCAAGTGATATGGTCTACACAGCCGCCTCCAGTCCCTGAGTATGGCTTTGAAATGGTTTTCTGAGCAGTGAGATAGTTAAGTGCTTACTGGGTAGAAAGTGCTAAACTGTATACTAAGTTCTCCATAGATTTATGGATGTGAGGAAAGTAGGAATGTAGGCCAGTGAGCACACCCTCATAGCAGGATCCAAGGACCACCTCTCTCGGCAGTGAGAAGAAACGTTTAAAGAGTATTGTGGCCAGGCGGTGGTGGCGCACGCCTTTGATCCCAGCACTTGGGAGGCAGAGGCAGGCGGATTTCTGAGTTCGAGGCCAGCCTGGTCTACCGAGTGAGTTCCAGGACAGCCAGGGCTACACAGAGAAACCCTGTCTCGAAAAATCAAAAAAAAAAAAAAGAGTATTGTGTGTGCAGGGCAGGGGGGCGTCCGCCTTTAATCCCAGTGCTTGGGAGGCAGAGGCAGATGGATCTCTTGAGGTTGAGGTCAGCCTGGGCCACAGGATAGCTAGAGGTATAGAAAAAAACCTTGCCTCAAAGAGAGAGAAGACACACACACACACAGAGACAGAGAGAGAGAGAGAGAGAGAGAGAGAGAGAGAGAGAGAGAGAGAGAGAGAGAGAGAGAGAGAACACAAGCATTATGTAGAAACTTTAGTGGAAGAATCCCAAAGAACTGAGTGCAGCTTACAGACTGTATACAATACTAAAGCCAGACATAAAGGCATAGGGAGCTGAGGAACCAGACAATAAACTCAGGACCCAGCCTGAAATGAGAGGCAGAGTCCTCCAGTCCCCACAGACCAAACACACACCTGTAAACCAACTCTTCTTACCTCAAGACAGCCGAGGCTTGTGTGTTAGTTTGTATATACTTGGCTCATTAGGAGGTGTAGCCTTGTTGAAGTAGTAGGTGTGTCACTGTGGGTGTGGGATTTTCTACCCTCCTTCTAGCTGCGAATATTCAGCTAGCAGCCTTCAGATGAAGGCACTCCTGTACCATGACCATGCCTACCTGCATGCTGCCATGTTCCTGCCTTGATACTGGACTGAACCTCGGAACCTGTAAGCCAGCCCCAACTAAATGTTTTTATAAGAGTTGCCTTGGTCATGGTGTCTGTTCACAGACAACTTGTCTGGGTGCATGTATGTGTAAGACCCTGGTTTCCATCCTCAAAAAAAAAAAAAAAAAATTCTGTTTTCCAAGGAGAATTCACTAATTTCTTGCAAAAATGTTTAGCTTTTAAAAACATCTCACTACGTCTGGCTTTAACCGAAATGATGTTCCCACTTCAGCCTCCAACTGCTGAAATTACATAACGTGTATTGCCATGACCAGAGCCATGTTTTCTCTGGCTTGTTCAAAGCATGGGGACATCTTAACCAATGCCCACGTGTTTCTAACCATCCCACTCCCTTCAGGAACAGAAGGCTAAGACTCGACACAGCAGTCATGGAAGCATGGCTAGTCTTTATTGAAGCCAGCATTGGTGTGAGCAGGGAGGCCCCAGGTGAGCTAGGCCATACTTTCATTTTCCAATGGATTTTTTTTTTCTCCTCAAACTCCTTTGTAACCCAAGAGGCTTATTTGTCAAAATACCTGCTACATTCCAGCTACATAACAAATCTGACATCCATCAGTTTCTATGAATGCAATTTCATTGCATTTTCAGTCAACAGTTAAAAAATAACTTTGAACAGGGCAGTGGTGGCACAAACTCCCTGCATGCCAGAGTTGAAGACAAGCAAACCTGTGAGTTCAAGACCAGCCTGAGCTACATAGTGATTTCCAGAATAGCCAGGACTACACAGTATAAGAAAAACAGAACCTTGACGTTTCCTAGTGACTTGCCACTAAGGCTGGCCTGGAATTCAGGGATTTGCTTGCCTCATATGAAAGCTTTTTAAAGCAATAAAATTTTCTTTGTTCAAAAAGGTATTCATTCACAGGCAGACTGAAACCCAAGGCTCTACATCAGTCTCATTATAAAGGAGTAATAAATGTTGAGAGGAATTCCATTAAAAAATATTGTGACCAAGAAAATATTGCTTGCCTTTAAATAAATATAAATGGCAAAAAATTAAATATACTTAAAGGGTCATTTTCACAAATACACAAGGTACCATGTAAGGATCCAAGGGAAACAGCCTCCACAGCCCTCGGACACACCTGCCACAGAGGAAGGCTGGCTGTTTGGTGTAAGAACAGCTCTCCTGGCTGAGTCTGTGTTGTGCAAGCTGTGGAATGGTTGACAGATACCCAGGCCCTCTTCAGTCAGCCTGAGCTATGGCTACGGCAGCTGGGTTTATGTGGAATCCTGCACAAATGCCTTTCTGTGTTTCTCTGAATGCTCTCTTCCCGCCTGGCTCCTATGCAGTCCTTTGTGTTCCCTCGGTGAAGCCAGCCCAAGTGTTCAGCTTCACCTCTGCCCAGCTAGACTTCTAGCCAAAAAGAAACCATTACACCATTACACCATCGTAAGCAGGATACAGTCACAAATATTCACAGGCAGGGCTGATCCTGGATAACTCACCAAAACAAGACCAACAAAGTCATACGACCATGGTCCTAATAAAAAGAAACCTGTCCGATGGCCACCTGCCAGGCTGTGGCTGATGTAGGCAAAGATTGCTATGTACACTGTGAAATATTGCACATGACACTCAGCCTTTCCTTATGTCCACAGGGAGCAACTGCAAACATACAAAACCTGGGTCCCTTCAGATGATGGCCAAAGTCCAACATGGAAGCTGGACACACGAGACACAAGCTAGTCCGATGTGGGTTAGTAGTGGGCACAGGGCCCGGGGAGGAGTATGCTCAGTCACAGATCCTTGAGAGGAGGAGACTGGTCTGGCGTGTACAGCACAGGAGGGGAGCCCACACTACTGGAAGGACTTCGTAAGTGGGCATCATAGGAGCTCGGGGTTAGGCCAGTCACCGTGTCACTCGGGGGCACTTCGCCTTTCAAAAAGTCATCATCTTCATCCTCCACTAGTTCCTGTGGAGAGAACAGCGTTGAAATAACACAGTGTTGGTCTGAAAAGTTTTCATGGAATGGTGAGATGGTGCTTGTCACCAAGCCTGGAACCTGAGTTTGGACCAACATGTGAAAGGAATGAACTAAACACCCAAGATATGTCTGTGTATTTCTGAGGATCCCAAAACAAGAGCAGACTCTACAGTGAGCATTTGTGGCATTTGTACTTGGTGGCTAATGAGCAGATGGCTGGGTAGTGAAACTCCGCTAGGATCACTTGGTGGAGCCATTGAAGTCTTACCCAACGGGAGCTCTGATTTCAACCTGTGGGTTCTGACCACTGGGATCTGAACAATCGTCTCCAGGGGTCTTTCATAGGGTTTGGTTTTAGACAGGGTTTCATCAGCAGCCACAGCAATCCTCTAGCACCTCCCACACATGCTGGGATCACAGACACCGGCCACACAGTGATTTTCAGCTATTTTCCTTCTCAACACCTCCCTTGCATGCCCCAAACACACAGTCTCGCTATGTAGCAGACTGGACTCAAACCACTTGATTCTCCCACATGCCTAAGATGACAGACATGAACCAGCACACTCAGCTTCGGTGCTGGGATGGAACTCACGGCCTCATATTGTTAGTCAGGCACTCCACCACTAAGCCATCGTGAGGGTGCAAGCAAGCTCATTTCCAACCAACTCTTACTTCACAAAGCCATTATAGAAAGTACCTGATTATTTAAAAGAAAATAAAGCCAGGTGCTGGCGCACACCTTTAATCCCAGCACTCGGGAGGCAGAGATAGGTGGATTTCTGAGTTCGAGGCCAGCCTGTCTACAGTTCCAGGATAGTCAGGACTACACAGAGAAATGTTGTCCCAAAAACCCAAATAAACAAACTAATTAATAAAAATAAAATAAAAAGCCAGATACAAATACACTTGGAACCTTGGCCTTAAGGAGGCAGAGACAGGTGGATTCCAGTGTTCACTGGCTAGCCAGACTCAGGAAAACTCAGCCTGCCAATGAAAGATCCTGTCTGAGAAAATAGTCTAGTTCCTAAGGCCAATACACAGGTCGACTTCTGGTTTCCATACACATGTATGCAACTGATCTCACTCACATACATACAAACACATACAAAAAAAAGAAGACGACAGTGGCCTAGTGAACAGCACTGAGTGAGGGGAGAGGGAGGGCCCAGGACTACATGAAACCACCGTGACAGAGACAAATGCGACAAAACTCCACAGATCCTGTCCATCACTAAAACCACAGCCTGGGCTTTGACTCAAGCAGCACTTGCTGTGGCTCGGTGACTACAGGAGACTCTGACCAATGCCTCCGTCCCAGTTTTACCTGTTTAGTGGGTTTCTTAAACTCCTGCAGCTCTTCAGCACTCACGTCTTCCCAAACCTGATAAACAGGGTCAATGAACTTCTTTGACCTGTCGAGGACGGCATTTCAAAGTCAGTATGTAGCCAAGCGTTCCAGCACCTTGGCTCTCTTCTCAGACACACATCCCAAAGGGGGAAGTAAAGACTATAGCTGACAAGGGAAGTCTGCTGAGTCTGAGGTTTCAACATTAGGATGGACCCCGAGTAATGCAGGTGAGTGATTCAATCTCTGTCCCTCAGATTTCAAGGGAAACTGGTTTTGGCTCACTCAGTAACCAACAAATTATCACACGGACAAACAAACTCTGGAATTCCTACAGGAATCTGCTAAATGTTAAGTCTAGAAAACCAACTACGATGACATCAGCCAGCCAAGACTTATGCAACATGAAACCAGGCAACATGAAAAGCTGCATATAAACTGTCTGGGGCTGGAGAGATAGCTCAGTCATTAAGAGCACTTGCTGTGGTACACATATATACACGCAGGCAAAACATTCGCAAAACAAAATACATTAGAAAAGAAAAAAAGAAAAGAAACTGCAGTTAGCAAAAAGATACAAATACCAAGAATGACTCGGTGGTTTCCCAAAATAATCCATCTAGATAAATCACAAGCACTGGGATGGGACTCAGTCTCTAAAAGATAGATAATGTTGGCAGAAACCTAGGAGGCCAAAGCTGTCAGTCCTCTCTGTCCTGGAAACCAGATTCACACCCCCCCCAGACTAATCCATCTAAACCAACCAGTTTACAAACAAGTCAACAAGCCAGAGAAGGCCTCAGTACCGCCTGGGCTCAGGAAACATGAACTCAGGATGGCCGCCTTGTGAAGCAGTCTGGGGCCTTTGCCAGTCACACACTCACCATCACCCAAATTAACAGTAAGCCCACCAAGGACAGAGCAACTTGCAATCACAGCCTCGGGAAGGGGAAGAGACGACTTACCTTTTAAGCACACAAGGGTCAAAGGGAAAGAAAGTGTCCAGTGGGTTGGTGCAGGTCTGCACAGAGTCTCCACCAGCTGTACTTCGAATAACGGGGAGCATCTGGCGATTGTTCCTCTCCATGATGGTGTAGCAGAACACAAGCTGGTATTTACTGTGGGACACAACAAAGCCGAGGAGGCATGAGCATGATGGGGTCAGGCCTGTGGGCCATGATAGAGATCACAGCTGAAATGCAAACACTGCTGGACATGAGGGCAAAAGAACAGACCCAGTTAAGAGCAGTGCTCAGGCATGAAGGGGCGGCACAGAAACACATGCAGGCAAAACACTCGTATACATTTGGAAAAAAAAGTCAGGTACAGCTAGGTATGGCAGCACACATCTTTGATTCCAGTAGAGGCAGGAGAATCTCTGTGAGTTTGAGGCCAGTCTCATCTACATGGTGAGTTACAGGACAGCCAGACCTACATAGTGAGACCTCATCTCAAAATAACAACACACACACACACACACACACACACACACACACCACCACCACCACCACCAACAACAACAACAACAACAGCAATAACAAGCCAGGCACAGTCCATACTTTTAACCTCAGTGCAAGGCTGGACTCACTGGCTGGCACTGTTGCTCTTAAGCAAAAATTCACTTAAAAGATTTTTCATGAAATTCAAGTCAGCATGGATGAAAATAAAAAATAGTAGCACAATATAACCCAAAGATAACTAATTCCATATTTACATACTGATGAATGATAGTAGGAAAACAATTAAGCCTTTGCTTTCCATAATGACAACATTACTCTTCTGTAAGAAGAGAAAATGTGTGCTACAGTAAAAACCCTGACTCACGCCATGCTGTGGTCGGAAGTCTGAAGCAGTGTCCAGGCAGTGCAGAGCTTAGCTGGGGTAAGGATGTGCCATGCACTTTCCAGAACACCTCAGATTTGTTACTGCTTGATTCTGAATTCATTTTTTGTTGTGCATTCAGAAATTTCACCATTGTCAAGTGCTTCCTGAGAGCCACACTCAGCTATTCCAGTATTTTAACTATCAAGGTCTCCCCCCAGTTTGTTCTAATATGTGTCTCCCTGAAACTAAGGATTTGTGGCTTTCTGATACCTCGTAGTCCACTAGTTTGCCTGTTTAGTATTCGTTTGTCCATTAAGTATTAGAGTCCTAGGCTGCTCTGGATAAAAGCCTGACTCCAGTGTAGCTAAAGAATAAAATACCTGGCTGTAGTATTCTTGTAAGAACAGCATTACTGGTTTCTTCATATGCATTGCTCTTGAAAATGGACTGGAATTTACTCTCAGTGTCAAAGTGAATGGCATCCAGCACCAAGCTCCACCCCTTGACTTTTTAATGCCCATAAGGAAAATACAAACGACTCACTTTGTGACAGCAGCAAAGAAGTTAACCACTGATGGCAGGCAGATCTTCAGTGGATTCAGCTGGCTCAGCACAATGCGCTCAAAATTTAGACTCTGAAGATAACGTAGACCTTCGATTAAAAGAGGGGAAGGGTTAAGATATCTTTCAAAGCACAAATTATTACATATGTAAAAAACCAATTTTAAGGCCTCTATAGTAGGACACATGCTTAGGATGGGCTTGAGCCCCAGTACACCATACCCCAAAATAAAGATATTATAAACAAGTTACTTGCAGAAATACAGGAATAAAGGTCAAGCCAATTACTGGCACCAGTACAACTATTCGAAAGAAAGAAACAAGTTCCTATTGGGTGAAGAATTACTTGGCAACCTGGAATCTGTATCCGTAAGCTCGGAGCAGACTGAGTGCACACGGCAGAGAGACCATAGAAGCTCAACTTCCAACAGACACCAAGAGACTCAGTCCAACTCCTTAGTAGTGCAGCCCAGCACCATTCTAAGATTGCGTGTTACTGACAATATTTCCTCCCTCTCCCTCAGTCCCTCCTACAAAGAAATCCTAGCCCAAGCTGAGGTAGAAAAATTATGAATTTTATGAATTATGAAGTCAACTTGGGTTCCATTGTGAAATCACCTCAAAAAAATTTCTTTAAATAAAATGCAGGTATATTTATTATTTTGAACCAAGCAGACCAATTCATGTCTGTTTTCTTAATTACTAATTAAGCTGGTAATTAAAACTACCAATTTAAAATTATATAGGAATGGAGAGATGGTCCAGTAGTTATGAGCACTTAATTGGTCTTGTAGAAGACTAAGACTGAGTTCCAAGCTCAGTACTATCTGTGGCTCTGATTCCAGGGGTCTGATGCCCTCTTATGACCTCCATGGGCACCAGGCACACACATGATGCACAGATATACATGCAAGCAAAACATCCATACACATAAAGTTAATAAACCTATTAATAAATTATATTATAAATAATATATATGTATGTATATTTATGTGTATATACATTCAAAAATCACATACAAAGCCAAGTATGGAACACAACTATAATCTCATCTCTTGGGAGGCTTAGGTAAGGTAGCACACACATACATACACACACAGACTCTGACACAAATAGACATAGTTATCTCACACACACATACACACACAAGCCGCGTGTGCACACACATAAGCACACCCCTATTGGGGTCCAGGCATAACCCCTAACCCACATATGGCCCTGGGACTTCAGGAAACTACAGGCATGTGATGAAGCCTAGGACAATGGTTCTCAACCTGCGCATCACAGTCCTGTTGAGAGGTCACATGACTCTCTCACAGGAGCCACCTAAGACTGTCAGAAAACACAGACACTTACGATTCATAACAGTAGCAAAATTAGAATTATGAAGTAATAATGAAAATATTTTTGTGGCTGGGGGTCCTCACAACATGAACTGTATTAACGGGTCGCAGCATTAAGAAGACTAAAAAATACTGACCTAGGAGGAATGTTGTCCTGGGGCAAAACAAGACCACGAGAAAGTACAGCAAGAAGAACTCAAATAAGGGGAACCAAAGACACTGCTTGCTCAAGCTCCAAGGGCAAGGCTCTCTCTAGTAGCAGCTAAACAATACATCAACAGCAGTGGGAAAAAATAAAAGTTGTTCATTCCTGAAGTGAACCCAGAACTCAAAGGTCCATGATGTTCCTGTGGTGACAGGCCACCCACAACTCGCTCACACATTTAAATGTGTCACAGAGAACAAAGGGGAACTGTGAGAGAGGCTCCAGGAAAAACATGGCACAGGGCCTCGGGTACATTTTGTCCCCTGGGTTGCTCGTGGACATGATTCTGTGCCTCCTGTGACAAACATTCACATTCGATTTATAAGACAGGTTTATTCTTGTTGGATGTCAGAACATAGCTACAGGACCCAATCTGCTCAGTGTACCATGAATCTGGACATGGCCTCTGCCTTGCTTTGTTTCCCAGACATAATCTATAGCACGTGCCAGGCAACTGTGTTTAGACTGGTCTGTCCTGAGAAAGCTCTGGAAAGGGCTGCTCTGTCTGGTAATATTTAGCATGTGGCGTAGATAACAGTATGTCGATAATATTTACTGGCGTTTATTTACATGGTTTTCTGATCATGTGTTTCTGAACTCAAGCAACTGTCCATGGTTCACTGCCTTCTGTGCTATATTCCTGTATAAAAGCACACTGAGACTGAAGTAAGGTTGTCTATATTAGACTACAC
This sequence comes from Rhabdomys pumilio, assembly GCA_030674055.1. Classification (NCBI taxonomy): domain Eukaryota; kingdom Metazoa; phylum Chordata; class Mammalia; order Rodentia; family Muridae; genus Rhabdomys; species Rhabdomys pumilio. The sequence goes on along the minus strand of JANHMN010000002.1, from coordinate 93,014,595 downwards.
TCCACCCCGTTCTTTCAGGTCCTCAGACACCAGCTCTTAAAGACAATACCTGCACATTTCGATGGAATTCGGCAAACTCAAGACCAGCAGTGGGGCCCTAAAGGTGTAAGTACAATAAGAAAGCTCAGCCTGGACCCACACCACTGACCTTCCTTCAAGTTTCCACTCAAAAGCTGCTTGTGCCTAAAAACAAAAGTGTAGAACACAGCTTGGCAGGCTGAATAAAATGGTCCATGGAGTGCAACATCACAAAAAGCCTTTGCTCCCGAATCCTGATTATTAAGGTACATGTGCAACCAGTTAACCAAAAGATCCAGACATGACTTTACAGTGCTAGAAAGAGAAAAAAGGCAGGGTTATTGATTTTATCAGAAAGTTAGTCACAGAAACACACACTATCCATTATAGAAGGCTCAAATAATACCTATAGGCTGGGGTGTAGCTCACGGGTAGGCAATTGCTTAAATGCATGATGTCTTGGGGTCCATCCCCATCACAAAAAAGAAATAAATCAGGAAAATAATAATAATAAAGAAAACTAAACAAAAACAAATAAGCAAACAAAAAAACTCACCAAAACCTTAGCCAAAAACAAAGAAGCAGAAGGAAAGGGGTGGTCGTAGGAAGTTGCCTCCCAATTTTTCGTTGTGGTTTTCCGTTTGTTTTGAGACAGGGTTTTTCTGTGTAGCCCACGCTGTCCTTGAACTCGGAGTTCCACCTACCTCTGCCTCCCAAGTGCTGGGATTAAAGGTTATCTTCCAATTTTTAAGGTAAGACCGTGCTAATTTTTGTAGAGCAAGAGGCCTTAGGGCCTGACTTGCAGAACAAGTTTGTCTCAGAAAAATACAATGAAACAAAACAGAAAACAAAATACTTCCAAGGATGGAGCTGAATTATTCCAGCAGGCTTCCTGGATCAGCTCCCAACCCAATGGGTATGTGGCTAAGAATCACATCTTCTTCTGGTCTGGACTTAAAAAGTAGAGCCTCGTAGACTTTCAGTTGACTAGGAGATGGGTTTACAGCATCTCTGCTGAAAGATAGCTTCTGGAGCCCCCTGAAGAAACTGGCCTCCATCCCACATCTAATTACCTTAAAAAGAGTTTTCCTCAGGTCAAACAGACACAAGTGACTTGGAAAGCAAGTGAAAAATGACAAACCTACAAAAAGAATCAAGAAAATCGACACCACCATGCTATCCATGAAGACACAACAGGCTCTCAGGATGACACACACTTTCTAAAACCCTCGTGTACTTCTATCATCCAAATGGAGCTTTCCCCTTCGCAAGCTGCTTCTTAGAAACAAAGACATCTTCCTGTAGTGAACAGATTTCCCCCTTGCTTTACAAAGACAGACCAAAAGTATATAACCTATTTCTTTGACTAAGAAAACACTATAATCTTCATAAAGCAAAACATTAAAAAGCATTTGGAGGGCTGGAGAGATGGCTCAGCAGCTAAGAGCACTAACTGCTCTTCCAGAGGACCTGAGTTCAATTCCCAGAAACCACAGGATCTGATGCCCTCTTCTGGTGTATCTGAAGAGAGTGACAGTATACTCACATAAAATAAATATATAAATCTTAAAACAACAACAAAAGACATTTAGAAAATTAAGATACTTACATGAGAGGAATAAATTTAGCTCTTGCTAAAAAGCTCCCAATGTAATTTGCAGCAGCTTGCCTGATGATGGCGGGGTTATTTGGATCCTGCAACTTTTTCCAGAGATGTTCCAAAAATGCTTCTGCAAATCCCTGTAACAAGAGAGACTGCTAGCTTGATCTTTCTAATGTTGAAGACATTCTAGCTCTCAGCACCCTGAAGATGTCACCTAACAATGTAGTTACACTGCTAAACAGGAAAGAGCAGCCATGGTTCTTCTTTAAAAACAAAGCCCAGCAGACTCAGCTTTCCTCCCACCCCATCTCTTTGTGTCACTGACACCTAGAAACACTGACTCTCTAGGACTCAGCGGCCAGGCTGGGCTGGGACTCAGGCCATGTCCTTCTTGACCTCTATTACAGTCTCTCCAGCCTCATCCCAGACCTTAGCAGAATACCTGTGTAGGGCAGTAGGCTGTGAGAAGCAGCTGGGTGTTTGGTTGAGCATGAGTTTCGAACCCAGGAACCTTTATAGGATGGCAGGAGTTCAACTCTGCTCCCAGGCCCTGGTTCTTTTCACTTAAGCTTCAGTCCTCCAACAACCCCTCCCACAGAGAGGTTTATGACCATCAGTCACAAGGAAGGGTCCCTCAGGCTCTCCCACATGCAGATGAGGCATCTCCAAGCTCTCAGGTCAAGCCAATAGACATTATCTGCTGTCAGACCCTAACTCACCCCAAAACTGTATATAAGGGTTCTATTTAGGGGAAGTAAAGGCGCGCGCTCAAGAATCATCCTGGTGTCCCAGAGTTTTTGTCACAAGAGCTGTAACATGGAACCTGCCTGGGACACCAAGCTGCCTCCTTGCCAGCTAGCTGGCTCCTTACCGGCTCAGCCCAGGCCTGGAGAGACAGGTGTAGCACCTGGGAGAGACCTGACCGTGAGCAGTGTGACCTCCTGCTCACACTGTGTCCTTTGGCCTCAACCTTGCATCAAACCTATAGACAGTAGCGAGCCCTCTCTGCTCTCACTCTGTCCCCAGTCGGGAGATCGTTGTGGGACCAACATACCTCAGGGGCCCTTCTCCCTCCATCTATTCCTCAATGAATCTGCCAAACCTTGGCATGGATGCAGCTTTCCCTCTCCCTGTGAACCTTCTCAGCACACTACTCCCTTGTAGCCTATCCTTATTCCTTCGTATCAGCCCCCATACTTTCTTTTCTAACCCAAAGGTCCCCAAGAGTTCCAGGCAGGGACTCAGGTAGATGAATCACACTGTCCTCCATTAAGATCTCTCCATTCTCACCCTCAGAAAACATTCACCTCCAACTCTTAGTCTAGACCCAAGGCCCCCCTTGAAATTCCATCCCTATCTCTCTTCAATTCTGTGATATTATGTTGACCTACTTCCAGGATCCCCTGACACACCTCCAACTCCCTGTGGACCCCATCTCTAGCGTAAACAGGACCACCGGTATGCCTGAAGCCCCCTCAGCCTTCTCTCTTTTAGTCCATCTCTACTCCTTCCTCTTTACCACACACACACACACACACACACACTTCCAGAGGCACTCTCTATCAGACAACCCATCACTTCCCTGAGATCCAGAGAGGGCAACAGAACACCTACTCAAAGCCAAGACCAGATATCAACACCAAGAATCACCTCAATTACCTCAAACCCTGATGCCTAGACAGCAGTGCAAAGACACAACTTTAACACCCAAAAGAACACACCTTCACCAGAACCCAGCAATCCTGCCACAGCAGGCTCTGAGAAATGCAGCATAGCTGAAGCACACATAAGGAATTTAAAATAGCAATCATGAGTATATTCAAGAACCTTAGGAACAGACTGACATGAGGAGATTCCTTAATGAAGTCCTGAGCACACAAAGAGCGGAATGAAATAATGACAACAGTTCAAGACACCAAAGTTAGAAGAGAAGCTGGTGGCGGCAGCACACGCCTTCAATTCCAAAAAACATACTACAAGAGGGAAAGATCCCCCATGCTCATGGATCAGTAGAATGAATACAGCGAAAACGGCAATCCTGCAAAAGCAGTCTAGAGATCCAACACAATTCCCCACCGAACTTCAAAGAGCGACTTCCAGCTTCATATGGAGAAAGAGAGAGCGAGACAGAGACAGGGGGAGGGAGGGAGGGAGGGAGGGAAGGAAGGAAGGAGGGAGAGAGAGAGCGCTGTTTATCAATGGAATCAAATTGGAAGACCTAGACATTAGTCCAAACACCTATGGTCAGCTAATTTTTTTATCAAAAAAAAAAAAAAAAAAAAAAAAAAAAAAAGCCAGAAATACACACTGGACAAAAGAGCATTTTCAACAAATTATACTGACCAAGTCAACCTGGATGGCTGCATGGCTGCCATGTAGAAGAATGTAAATAGATAGGGATTAATCCTCCTGCACAAAATTCAACTACAAAGAAATCAAAGACTTCAATATAAGGCCAGATACCCAGATACCCAGAAGAAAAAGTGGGGAATAATCTTGAACTCATTGGCAGAAGAGAAGACTTTCTGAACAGAACACTGATAGCACAGGCACTAAGAACAATAAATAAGACTTCATGGAATTAAAAGCCTTCTGTGCAGCAAGGGACACTGTCATTGGACAAAGTGGAAGACTACAGAATGGGAAAAGAACTTACACCAGTTACACATCTGAGAAATCTAAAATATATAAAGAACTCAAAAACCAAAACCTGAACATCAGGAAAATAACCCAATTTAAAAATGGGGCACATAATTCTTTTTTTTTTTTTTGGTTTTTCGATACAGGGTTTCTCTGTGTAGCCCTGGCTGTCCTGGAACTCACTTGGTAGACCAGGCTGACCTCGAACTCAAATCCGCCTGCCTCTGCCTCCCAAGTGCTGGGATTAAAGGCGTGCGCCACCACCGCCCGGCAATAGCTGCAGGGCACATAATTCTTAACACAGAGTTCTTAAAAGATGAAACACAAATGGCTGAGAAGCATTTAAAGAAATGTTCAAGGATCCTTAGTCATCAAGAAAATCCAAGTCAAAACTACTCTGAGATTTCATTCTACACCCGTCAGAATGGCTGAGATCAATAAGACAAAGGACAGCTCATGCTGGCAAGGATGGAGGGGAGGAAAACACTCATCCACTGCTGAGGGAGTACAACTTTTACAGCCAGTATGGAAATCAGAGTGGTGGTGCCTCAGGAAGCTGGACATAGATCTACCTCACTAAAGGGTATCTACCGAAAGGACTCTGCATCCCACTACAGAGAGACTTGATCGTCCATGGTCATTGCTCTATTTATTCATAACAGCTAGAACTAGCAACAACTCAGATCTCATCAACAGATGAACGAATAAAGAAAATACAATACATTTACAAGATGGATTACACGATTTCAGCTGTGGAAAAAAAGAGAGGAAAGGAAGGAAGAAAGAACGAACAGACTTATTGAATTTACAAGTAAATGGATGGAGATAGGGAAAAAAAATCATCCTAAGAGTCATAATTCAAACACCAAAGACAAAATCATATGTGGATATCGAAGTACTTAAGCCTTCCAAAGGCTTCAATACAACCACAGAGGTTAGGTATAAAAGAACAAACTAGAAGGGATGGGAGGAGCTCCCAAGGTAGGGAAAACAGAATATATAGACACAGGGAAGAGACAGGAATGGGAGGATTAACTGGAGAGAGAGAAGAGGAAGAGGAGGAAAGGAGGGACAGCTAACACTGTGACATTTGAAGGGTCATTTAGAATCCTACTGTAGTAGAAGCTTCTGAAAATACATACATATTTGAAAGAAGTATAAATGGAAGCACCAAACATCAGGGAAGACAAACCACAACTACACATCTTTCAACACAACGTGAAACCTCCAGGGCCAGGAACAGGTTACATCTTTGTTGTAACCCATTGTTTGGGTTGTTGAGTTGTTGGCCAAAGAAACTTCCCCAAAATTCAAGCTATTGCCAAACCTATTAGTTGTTCTCCACAAACTGATAAGGCCTGATAGCTAAAGATAACACTCGAAATCTCACCGAACAGTCTTCACCTTTTGCTGACTAGCGTGCATGGTACTAGAAAGGACTGTGTATGCTACCAAAGGAGAAATGTGAATAGCAACCCAGCTTCAAATCCTTCGATCTACAAGGGTGACCTGCCTCCATGACACACTGTGGCAAAAGCAGCACAACTGTTGAAGTAACCAACCACTATCTGATTGAATTTAAGGCCCACTCCAAGTGATGGAATCTATGCCTGACTGCCAAGAACCTGAGATTGACAGACCACAGACTTAACAAAAACCCAAATACTACTGTTTGGCTAGATGAAGCCATAAAATAATTCTTAATAACATTCTGCTTTACTTATTGATTGGTGTCTCACTCATCCATCATAAGAGAAAATTCTTGCAGTAAGATGGAAATGTGTAGCAGAATTTCCCCCTAATCAATTTAAATATTAATACAAGAAGCCTGTGATTGGAGAGGAAAAAGGGAGGCGGAGCAAAGAGTTTCAGAGACAGAGACGGGGAGGCGGGGGAAGGAAGATGGAGGAAGAGGAAGACGATCCAGATTCCTTGTGGCTTTAATTAGCCACAGGTAGCTATGAATATCATAAAAGGATTAGAATAATTGGGATAACTTGTCTAATCTAGGTGGGCAGCTTGTATCATTATCAATTGGCTCTGATATTATTGTGTGGGCATCTTGTGAATGGAGAATTTACTGATATATAAATCTGACTGATTAATTATAAGCTTCTAGAGTTTTGATTTACTGGGTGACAACTAGCCGCAGGGGGAGATAGCTGAGAAGGACAGTGGTTCTGAGGCAGCGACTAGGAGGTGGGAAGACCTACAACAAGAGAACCTTGAGATGGGCGGTCTCTACCTGGGGCTAGTCCTGGAGGCAGAGGGGGTGGCAAGGGCCTGAGAGTAGTCGGAGATAGCCAGGATGTTGCATTTTTTATTATTTCTTGCAACAGGAATGCATATAGAGACCCGCATCTTGACAATGAGAGTGAGAGACCTTTGGCCACTCAGTTCTAAATGGGTTGTCTCCATCAAATCCCTCCCCTCAGAGCCCAGGAACTATGCAGAAGAGCAAGCAGAAAGAGAAGCCATCTCGTTTCTCCCAAAGCTTTTCAAATCATACTTAAGGGCGAGCTTCATGTCCAGGAGTAAACAGCCAATATACATCTTATTTTTTGCTTGTATATTAAGGTTGCTGACTTTCTGGTTTTGTAAATGTTGTTTGTGTCTGTATGTCTTTATGTACCATTTCTGTTTCTTTTCTTATGTGCTGTTATTATTATTATTTGTGGGTTTTGGCTGCTGTTGTTGCCTGTTTGTTTTCTCAGAGAGAAAGAAAGGCCTGAAGGACCTGGGATATAAGGATTAGGAAACCATCTTCAGAATAGATTGTATTTTTTAAATAAAAAAAGAAGAAAAGAAAAACCTACCTCTTAAAACTAAAAAAGTATATCCCAGGTGGAAAATGATCCAATGGACCTCAAAATCCATGCAAAGATCGAGGCACAGCGGTGTCTCTACGGTTCCTACCAGTGGGCGGGAGAATGACTGAAGCCCACAAAAGCTGGTGAGAGGGCTCAGCAGGGAAAGGTGCCTGCCTCTAATCATGACATCCAAGTCTGAAGTTGGGATTCATACAGTAGATGGAGGGAACACGCTCACAAATGCTGTCCTTACCTCTATAGGTATATGGGGGCAAGGTGCATGCATGCTCATGTATGTACATACATACACACACACACACACACACACACACACACACTCCATACCACCACAAGCAACAACACCACCAGAAACAGACACACACACCTAAATAAATGTCACCTGTAATTTTACAAGTCACAGCAGAACTAGAGGGACAACTCAGCAGCTAAGAGCACTTGCTGCTCTTGCACAGAACCTATGAGCACCCACATGGAGGGTCACAATCCTAACTATAGTCTCAGGGGATTCAATGCCCTCTTCTGACCTGAGGACACCAGACAGACATGCAAGTGTTACATAGAAAGACATGCAGGCCAAATACCCATATATACAATTAAAAAAATAAAATCTCTCTCTCTCACTCACACTCACACACACACACACACTTCTGTGCACAACGTAGGTCTGAGGGAGAGCTCTGCAAAAGCTCTGTTGAGTACAGGCTGGCCTACTCAGCGACAAGTTCCAAGGCAGTAAGGGATATGTAGTGATATCCTATCTCAAAAAAGACTCTGAGTGATTTAGATGCTGAGCCAAACCTGAAAACCAGAGTTTATCCACACTCCTCAGAACTCCTCAGAAGTTCTTGCTATGAATACAAAGCATTCTATTTGTTCATCAGCCACACAAATGCAAGATTAAATAGACGAATAATTGCCAATAAGCTTCCTAGCAAAAAGGCACACCCTACAGCAGCTCCCTAGAGACTGTTTTCTAAAGTCAGGAATACTCAGGTTTCATTAAGACTGAGGTTGGCTTTTGGACCAACTTTCTCTGGATTGTTGTAGGCTCTACAAAATAGTTGACCAAAACAGGGCTGGGGAGGCTCGTGTGTCTTTGATTTTGTTATACTAAAAGGAGAAAGCCCAAACCTACAGTTTAAAGCTCTGCGTTAAGAAGTTTGGTTATGAGACCAAAAGATGGTTCAATGAGCTATGCTGATCCCTGGGACCCAAGTAGTAGAAGAGAACAAACTCCCTCAGGGTGTCCTCTGACCTTTGTGAACACTGCAGCAAGTCCAAGTATGTACACACACACACACACACACACACACACTATAATTAAGGGCTGGAGAGAAGGCTCAGTAACAAGAGAGTTTGCTACTCCTTTAAAAGACAGCTTGATTCCTAGTCCCTACCTCAGGTGGCTCTCAATACTGTGAGAGAATAAAAGAAATAATACCCCAGGCCAGGTATAGTGGAGTGTGCCTATAGTGCTAGTTCTTAGGAGGCAGAGGCAGCCAGACCTGAGTTTGATACCAGTCTGGTCTACATCTCTAGTTCCAGAACAGCCAGGGCTATATACAAAGACTCTGTCTTTAAAAACATTCCACAAACATCTCCAGGGTTGAGAGACAAGGATAGCTTGGTTGGTAGACTACTTGCTTGCTTGCTTCCCTTACAAGAGCTGGATTTAAGCCCCAGTGCCAAAAGGGGAAGCGCACCATCTAGTGACCAAAGGCAGGCCAACACCTTTAGTGTCTTCCACAGTTGTTAAGGAGGAAAATGTGGAATAAGATAATAAAATAGGGCTAGAGAGATGGGCTGGGGATTAGAAGCTCATGTTGCTCCAGAAAACCAAAGTTCAGCTCCAGGGGATCTGATGCCTTCTTCTAAATGCTGTGGGCAACATACATAACTACACACAGACATGCACAGGTACACATACTTTTAAACAATACGTTTTTAGCTGAGCCTGGTAGCTTATACCTCTGATCCCAGTCAGTATTCATGAGGTAAAGACAGGCGATCTCTAGAGTTCCAGGCTAGCCAATCAATCCATCCATCCATCCATCCATCCATCCATCCATCCATCCATCCATCAATCAAACATGGCAAGGCCAATTTACTTACCAATTTGAAGCTGCAAAGGAAAAACATGAAGAACTGTACATGGCAGGAGGCATGTGTGGGCAACACAAGTTTGTCAAAGATGGATATCAGATCACGGTATAAATCCTTTGTTTTATCGTTATCAATTTTACCTACAGAGAAAAATTTTAAGTTAATTTCATAGACATTTTCAAAGAAACACAATACCATTAGGAATCAGCACTTGAAAGCAGTGGTGGTACAGGCCTTTAATCTCAGCACTCAGGAGGCAGAGGCAGATGAATCTCTCTGAGTTCCTAGCCAGAACTAGTCTACAAAATTAGTTCCAAGATAGCCAAGGCTGTCAGACAGAGAAAACTTCTCTTGAAAAACCAAACCAAACCAACCAACAAACAAACAAAAAATCAGCATTTGGGCAACAGATATACATTCATGAGGCTCAAGTACAAAAAGTAAGGAAAAGGCTGAAAAGCAAAAAAGTAAATCCAAACCAAACCCTCAGAATTAAGCAGGCAGCAGTTCTGCATCCTGAGCCATCTCAATGGCTCCAGACTTTGCCTTTCTCAAAGCAAATCAAAGTAATTCAAATGACAAGGAAATCAAGGCCTTACTTCACACACTGCTGTGAAGCCACAGTCTCATGTAGCCCAAGCTGGCCTGCAATTCTATGTACAAAAGGCTGATCTTGAACTCGTGTTCCTCCTGCCTCTCTACCTCCCAAAGTCTGAGACTACAGACATGGACTACTATGTCCATATCATCTATGCTGACCAAACTCATTCCTTCTTTTTGGCTTTTGAGACAGAGCTTCTCCATATATCCACGCCTGTCCCGAGACTTGGGTCTCTAACTCAGAGATCCACCTGCCTCCCTTGTGCCACCAAGGCTGGCTAATAAAGTCATTCTTAAACCACAGAAGAGTGCATGGACATGCAGTCTCCAGGTTGTTGCCTGAGGACTAGTTTGTTCTGTAAAGTTAAAGTCCTGACACTGAGCATAATAAATACACCTGCAGAGGCCTCTCAAGAAACTAGAGAACACAGGCGTCATCCTAAGATGGCCAGCACACCATTGTTAAACTTCCGGAGCATCTCAATACAAGTGATCGCTTCTAACGTTGTCCAAACACCACCTAACGCCTAACAGTGAGAACATTATGGGCTTTGATGTTCACTTCGAATACTGAAGTCTTAACCCTATTGCCTCCATTTTCAAACTGTGACACTGGGACGAAGGTGATGTGTCTGGCCCTTTATCTCATCCTCAGGGTACCCTGGTTGTTACCATGCACACGGCAGACATCCTCAATGTAGGACAGCAGCAAGGAAAGCAGGATGTCCAGGCGCTCTGCGGTAGGATGGGCCATCTGGCTAGGCCTCTCCTGGTCAGCTTTCTTCTCGGTGTCAGTGTCCTCATCTTCGTCCTTTGAACAAGTGGAAACTGATATTACAAGAGTCACAGAATCCTTAAGTGTCTAGGGAAACCGACACAGGCCACTACTTCTTCTAAATGACAAGAAAACACACACATTGTCCCAGACTCTCAAGCAGAAATGTGGACCAGTCAGGTATTGGATTTTAGATAAACACCAATCTATTCTCTCTTTTTCCCTTTTCTTTATTTTTGGGGGGTTTGAGGAACGGGGCAAGTGTGAGAGGGAGGGATTGGGACTGGATCCTCATGCAGACTAAGACTAAGATGTGTACCCCCAGCCCGACCCTAAAGAAGACCCAGACAGAACTGGCTATGCCAACAACAAATTCCCATCCCTGAGTCTGCAGAGCTGTAGCTATGTCACCTTTCCTAGGTCTTGGCAGCATCTTAGAGCTACTGTGTGGTCTGCAAAGAATACACAGCCTCTACAGTCACAGCCTCAGAACCAATAATGTCCAGGAGTCAAAGGTGGCACAGAACCAGTGGGATTCTCAGTAACCGCAGTCTGTCTCATCTCCAGAATCTACATGGGAGAAGACAACAGACTCCAAACAACTGCACTCTGGCCCATGCTCCCATGGCACACAGGTGCCACTTCCTGCCTCATCAGAAAACAGGCTCTCACTTAGCTCCTCCCAGCTCTCTTGCTCCCCATGCCTCAATTGAGGACTCAACAGTACCCCTCATCCCAATTAGAAAGTGACGGCTTTAAGGCATCTAACAGGCAAAATATAGAAACTAGGCCCTAGAGAGATGGCTTTGCTGTTAAAGAGTACTGGATGCTCTTCCAGAGGACCTGGATTCTATTCCACATGGCAGCGCACACCTATCTGTAACTACAGTCCACGGCAGCTTCTGACACCCTCACACAGACATACATGCAGACAAAACATCAATGAACATAAAATACAGGAACTAAACTGGGACACTTTGTGCTTGCTGTTTCCGCAGATGCTTGTGGCTTACAGAAACAATGAAAAACATTTGATGAATGAAAATGAAACAAATTTCACCAAAAACAAACTTAAAGCCTTAGACAAAGATAAGGCTACTGCACTTATCTTAAAGGGCTCATTAGCATCTGATAGAGGCAGTAAATAATATGTCAACACTGGACATGTTACTTACCTGTAATCCCAACAACATACTCATTTAAGAAGGTATTCACAAGTTTGTTAAACTATTTATTTATTTACCACAAGTATGTGAGCAGGCACACATGTGCACACATGTATGGGGAGGCTACAGGTTGCTCAGTTTCGTCTTCCTTGGGACTGCTGCCCAGCTCTGAGACAGAGTCTCTCACTAATCTGGAGCTCACTACTTATTCTAGGCTGGCCCAACTGCCATGCCAGAAGAAGTCTTCCTGTCTGTGCCTCACTAGTGCTAGGATTCTGAGCATGTTACTATACCCAACAATTATCTGGGTTCTAGGAGTTAAACTAAGGTCCTTACACACACACAGCAAGCACTCTGTCTGCACAGCTATCCTTCTAGCCCCTCCACTACTTTGCCTTAACAGAAATCCTTGAAAAAGCTAAGCCAATGGCTATCTTTCCACAATCTGAAGTGACAAAGCCCCGATGTATGCTTCTGTTAGCAGAAATACTAATAAGGATAAGAATCAAAATACAAGATTAAAACAAAGGAGTTTAGCCATCAATGTCAAAACAAAGAGATGCTGACCATATTGAACAGTCCTTCTGTGGTATCTGTCCCACCACAAGTCTGAGCTGCTGTCTCTTCAGCATCTTCAATATCCTGCCGCGATACACTCACCTATATCAGAAAAAATAAATGAAAGCATTTAAAAAACTGCAGCTATTGCCGGGCGGTGGTGGCGCACGCCTTTAATCCCAGCACTTGGGAGGCAGAGGCAGGCGGATTTGAGTTCGAGGCCAGCCTGGTCTACCAAGTGAGTTCCAGGACAGCCAGGGCTACACAGAGAAACCCTGTATCGAAAAACCAAAAAAAAAAAAAAAAAAAAAAAAAAGAGGCAGCTATTTGTAGCTGAAAATTAATCTACTATACATACTTTATACTGTTTGTCTTTTGAGACAGAGTCTCTCCACATAGTCCAGGCTGTCCTGGAACTCACTTTTTAGACCACACTGGTCTTGAACTCATAGAGATGCCTCTGCAGCCTGAGTGCTGAGTGTTGGGAGGGCACTCTGCCTCCTCTTGAGTGCTGAGATTAAAGGAGTGCACACCCTTCCCCTCCTCCCCAGCTGTTCAGGCTATACAGGGATACAGCTCAATACCCTGTCTCAATAAACAAAATTCAGAGACTGGAGAAATGGCTCAGCTGTTGAGACCATTTGTTCTTTCCCATCCTTCCACTCTTCTATCTTTCTATCCATCCATTCATCTGGTTTTTCAGGGCAGGACTTCTCTATGGAGCACTGGCTGGCCTGGAACTCACTCTATGTACCAGACTGGCCTCAAACTCTAGAGATCTGCCTGCCTTCACTGAGTGTGCCACCTCCATCACCAGCTAAAAGCACTTCTTCCCCCCTACCCCCAGTTCAACTCCCAGCATTCACATGGCAGCTCACACCCATCCTTGAACCTCTCAAGTACCACAAACACAAGAGATGCATAGACATACAATCAAACAAAACATAAATATATACATAAATAATACATAAAATAAGACAAATTCATAGATAGGGAGGGAAGGAAGGAGAAAGGGGGAGAGAGGAAAATAAATAGACAGACAGACAGACAGACAGAGCGAGCCAGGGAGATAGCTTAGTGGGTAAAGGTAATTGCTACCAAGTCACTCAAGCCCCAGAACAGACATGGTGTTCCTAAGGTGTCTTTGGATCTCCATATCCTGTCATTGCACAGGATACAAAAAGTAAACAAATGCTTACGATGGGGAATCAGGCTAGTGAGATGGCTCAGCGGTTAAGAGCAGACTATTCTTCCAGAGGTCATGAGTTCAAATCCCAGCAACCACATAGTGGCTCACATCCGTAATGAGATCTGATGCCCTCTTATGGGGTGTCTAAAGACAGCTACAGTGTATTTACATATAATAAAAAAACAAAAACCTTTGGGCCAGAGCAAGCAGAGCTGGTGAGTGGGAGAAGGAAAGGGGGGGTGGGAAAGATGGGAGAAATCAAAAGCTAACAAAAATAAAAAATACTAAATGCTTTTCTCCACTAAGAATTCTATCTTGCTGGGCATGGCAATGCATGCTTTAATCCCAGCACTCAAAAGACAAAGGCAGGCAGATCTCTGTGATTTCAAGGCCCACCTGGTATAGAGAATGAATTCCAGGGCAACCAGGACTACACAGAAAGACCCTGTCTCAAAGAACAACAGCTGGGGTGGGGGGTAAGGGTGTGCACTCCTTTAATCTCAGCACTCATGAGGAGGCAGAGGCAGGTAGATAGATCTCTGTGAGTTTGAGGCCAGCCTGGTCTACAAAGCAAGTCCAGGACAGATAGGGCTCTGTTACAGAGAGAAACTGTCTTAAAAAACCAAAATCAAAACAAAACAAAACAAAACAAAAATCAACAAAAGAGGAGATCAAAACAATTGTATCTCCTCAGGTTTTCAAGTATTCCCAATTCAAGTCTCCTATTCAAGTATTTAAGCCCCGCTTCTGAGCCGCGCCTACACCTCAGCCTCTAAAAAGCCTAACCATCTTCAATATTCACTGGCAAACCATCTTAGAAAACACCAAAAAGTACTACAATTCTAACGCCTTTTTAAAATTTCACATGCAAGGACTAAAGAAACAGCTTGACACTTAAGAGCAAATACTGACTGCTTTTGCAGAAGACAAGGGTTTGATTTTCCAAGAGCTACATAGTTGCTCACAACCACCCCTAAGTGCAATAATAGGGGATGCCTCTTCTGATCCCCACAGGCACAATTGATCAATACATTAATTAATTAATTTTGTGTGTTATGTATATACATATGCATGTCTGCATGTATGTGACCTAGATTTATACACGTTTATGAGGGCAGGCCCAATGTTATGAGTCTCCCTCAATTGCTTTCAACCTTATTCACCAAGGTAGGCCTTTCGGAACCTAGAGTATGCAGATAAGGCTAGTCTAGCTAGGCAGCTAGCTTTGGAGACTCACTCTATTTTTGCTTTCCAACATTTTCACAGGCCATAACACCTATTCAAAGTTTTCATGAGCACTTCACTTTCTGAACCATCTACACAAGCCAAGACCAAGGACTCTTGCTTTGCTCATCCTTGACAGTACTGACCAGACTCTCTTCTTCCAGATCCTCCCAACACCCACAGATTAAGTTACCTCCCCTTCTGACCACTCCTGCTCCCTGCCCTGACTGCACTGTTCCTCTAGTGTAGTCCTAGTTCTCTAGCTACAACTCTCGGTAAGCGTCTCAGTCAGTGTTTTACTGCTCTGAAGAGACAGGACAGAAGCAACTCCTATAAAGGACAACGTTTTAACTGGGGCTGCCTTACAGTTTCAGAGGCTTAGCCCATTATCACGATGGGGAGAAGCATGGCAGCATGCAGGCAGACATGATGCTGGAGAAGTTCTAAGTTCAACATCTTGACCTGCAGGCAGCAGCAGGCCACTGTACCCCACCCTAGGCTGAGCTTGAGCATAGGAGACCTCAAAGCCCACCCCACAGTGACACACTTCCTCCAACAAGGCCACACCTACTCTAAAGGGCCACACCTTCTAATAGTGCTACTCCCTGTGGGCCAAGAATTTAAACACATGAGTCTATGGGGGTCATACTTATTAAAACTACCACAGTAAGTACTCTCCAACTAACCCCTACCTACAACTAAACCTGTGCAAACTGGAACATGTATCTTGAAACAGCCATCTGAACAGCTTCTTTCCTCTGTTTCTTTAAACAAAACAAAGCCTGACCTGTAGAGGGGAGGAAGGGGCGAGGGGACAGAGTGGGAGCAAGAGGTCAAGAAAGCAGGAGTGTAAGTAAGAATCCAAACAGAAACTGATGCAGCATCTCATTTCAACATTCATTCTGGGTCTTCTTCATTCACAGCATGTCATACATACAGTCCCATCAGGCAGTCTAGCTCACAGCACTTCCCACAATGCACCACTGCCTTTGATGACTTTTTGCCTTGTCCCTAACCATAGACTGAACCATCTACAATTCCCAGAAAATAGAAGAAGTTCAAAAAGTGTGACCAGAATGAAGCAAAGAACTGGGCTGTTTTCCACACATGAATACATAGTCACAAAACTCCACAAATAAAAATAGAGGAAAAAACACAGGTGATCTGATACTTACATCTAACTTGAGTAACTTTTCAATAATAAGCTCCAGAATTTCACGCCTCAGAGTTGGGAAATATAAGCTTATTCTTAATAAGTTATGAACATAGCATTCCTAAGCATGAGACATAAAAAGATGAACAATTCAGCACAGTGCTTCAGGACATAAGCAAAACATCAATTACAAAACTTTTATTTAATAGAAACGTTTCTAAACTGACTGCTCAGATCTATATACGCTAAGTATAACTAATCATCCCCAGCCGCATTTCTACTTAGTAACACAGGATTAACTGCTGGCAACTTCTCTCTAATGCACTCCTCTGTGGCGCGGAGCATCAAGCCCAGGACCTCATGCACGCTGCACCAGCACTGCCACTGAGCCCATCGGCAGCTTCCCTGGTAACTCAACACAAAAGTTGGTTCTGAGAAGGATTCTGACCATGACCTGCACATAGTAATAACACTAAGACTTCCAAGGAATTAGACACTAGGTGTGGTAGCTCACACCCATAACCCCGGCACAGGAGGTCTTGAGGCCAGACTGGGCTACAAATTAAGACTCCGAGTCAAAAAAATACAGAAACAAAAAGAAAACAATACAAGGAATGTTCTCAGTCTCCTCTCTTGATTTTTTGGGATAGGATCTCGTACTATAACTCGAACTTGCAGGATTACAGGCCTACTCCACAACACTCAGTGAAATAACCCCGAGTTTAAAAATCTAGAAAGGTATTTTTAAGATATTGATATTAGGGATTGGCTCAGAGGTTAAGAGCACTTATTGCTCTTCCAGAGGACTCAGGTTCAATTCTTAGCACCCACATGGCAGCTCACAACTGTGTGTAACTCCAGTTCCAGGGTATCTGACATCTTCATACACACAAGCAGGCAGAACACCGATGTACATAAAATGAAAATAAATCATTAAGAAAAAATTTTTTTTAAAAATTCAGAGTAGGGGGCTGGAGAGATGGCTCAGTGGTTAAGAGCACTGACTGCTTTCCCAGAGGTCTTGAGTTCAATTTCCAGCAACCACATGGTGGCTCACAACCATCAGTAATGGGGTCTGATGCCCTCTTCTGGTGTCTGAAGACAGCAACAGCTACTCACACACATAAAATAAATATATTTTTAAAATATTATTTAATCTGGGTGGTGGTAGCACAAGTCTTTAATCCCAGCACTTGGGAGGCAGAGGCAGGTGGATTTCTGAGTTGGAGGTCAACCTGGTCTATAGAGGAGAAACCCTGTCTTGAAAAACCAAAAGAAAGGAAAAAAAAAGAAAGGAAAAAAAAAAGCAATCTCAATCTTTCCATGAAAGATTTCTTACCAGTGTTCTCTCTGATTTCCTCACAAATGGGAATTTGTCTACCAGTATCGGCATTAGAAACCATGGTGTCCTATTTAAAAAAAAAAAAAAATACAATCCATGTTAACTACACTTTCTAAGATGCTGGTATTTGCATATAAGCAATAAGGACATAAGAGACAATAGAGACAGCCTACCTCAAGCAAGTAAACCGAAGCCAAGGGAATCTCAGAGAAAACGCTTACAGCAAGTTACATGAGAATATTCTTTACTAATTTTGTTATGAGCCAGGCACTGGTGGCGTGCGCCTTTAATCCCAGCACTTGGGAGACAGAGGCAGGCGGATTTCTGAGTTTGAGGCCAGCCTGGTCTACATGAGTTCCAGGACAGCCAGGACTACACAGAGAAACCCTGTCTTGAAAAACCAAAAAATTGCTGGGTGTTGGTGGCGCACGCCTTTAATCCCAGCACTTGGGAGGCAGAGGCAGGTGGATTTCTGAGTTCAAGGCCAGCCTGGTCTACAGAGTGAGTTCCAGGACAGCCAGGACTACAGAGAAACCCTGTCTCAAAACAAAACAAAACAAAACAAAAACAAAACTGTTATGACAGCAAGTCAAAAGACAAGCTTTTCTTCCAACAAAAGCTTAACAGACTTCAGTTTAAATTTTGAAACATATATCAGTACGTAAGTATAGTAAACAGGCAAAGTATCATGTAGCCCAGGCTAGCCTCAAGCTGTGCATAGCCAAAAATGACCCTGAATGCCTAACCTTCCCTCCTGTCCCCACCTTCCCACCTGCTGAGATTCCACATATGCATTACACAGTCCCCCATCCCCAACTTCCCATGTCTAGTTAATAAAAGTAACACTGTCAAGTAAATCCACAAACCCACCAAGCTTTTTATAACTGCATTTCATTCATATGGCACAGTGCAAGTATACATACAGGATCTCAGTAAAAGTATTTAGATACCATATCCATTAAAGTTAAAAGTAAAATACCAACTTCTATACAAAACAGAGGTAGGACCACTAAGTGTAAATTAAATATAAATTAAACAGTTAAACGGGCATGAGATGATTTGAAGGGAAAGACATCTGCATCTTGAATTTGAGTCCTAGCTACAAGGTGGCAGAATGGAACCTAGTCTGATGTCTTATGACATCTGATAGATATAACACACTGATACCTGTGCCCACACACAAATTAAATTTTTAAATAAATTAAAATAACAAACAAATAAATAGAAAATAGAAACACCATTTTCAACATGTGCTATCAACACAGTTGAAAAAGAGCATATAACACAAGTTTTAATGCTACTATACTTTATAATCTACTGATCATCTCTCGCCTCCTTCCAGAGATGTGTGCACACATTACAGGCAGGTGACCCACTAGAATTAACCCCCAACCTGTTAAACCAAACACCATGATTCAAAGTCAACAAAAGAATACTCACGATGGGACATATCTTGTTATTATTTGCAAGGCTCTGTGACAAGTGTCAAAATTTGCAGGAAGATCTACAAAGAAAAATTTGAGTATAAACATCAAAATTAAAAACTGCAAAATCATGTCGCTAAAGCTAAAAAAAACTTTTTAACGGAAACTTACTAACTGACCAGAGAAATAAGAATTGCATGCTGTCTCTTCAATTAACAATGAGGATTAAACAGAATAATTATGTCACACCTGCATAGATCCTTCTAGAAGAGCTAGTTTTTAGCTAAGCATGGCAACACATGCATATAATGAAGCATTCCAGAGGCCGAAGCAGGATTGCTGAGTTGGAGGCCAGGCCGGGTCTACAGAGACACTACTTAAAAAATAAAATAAAATAAAATAAAATAAAATGTCGGGTTGGGGAAAGGGAGTCAGCTGGTAGAGTGCTTGCCTGACATTCACAAAACACTGACTTCAATATACACAAAATAGACATGGCAGTATATACTGTAACCCAGTGTTCAGGAGGGAGGGAAAGAAGATCCTAAGTTCAAGTCCTTTCCAGGAACATAAGATCAAGACCAGTTTTGGAATACATAAGACCTTGTCTCCAATGTGGGTTGGGGAGTACTATTTATTCTAGTAATACACTTAGGATGGGCCACTGTACAATAGGAATGTGTCAGAGAGTCTATCAAGGTGGGTGTGGTGGTACAGTCTTTAACCCCAGCACTCAAAGGCAGAATCAGATGGATCTCTGTGAATGTGAGGCCAACCTGGTCCACCTATGAATTTCAAGACGGCCAGGGCTACATAGTGAGACCCTTCCTGTCTCAAAACAAACCAGAAAGAATCTATCAAAGGGTATCATTTGTCATTGTCCTCCCTCCCCCCCCCAAGAGAGTAAGTGGTGAGACTTTTACCATGTAGGACCTATGTTCTAAGATCATACTTACTGTCATCTTCATCCTCAGAATCGGAAACATCTATGCCACCTTCCTTAACAATCACTCGGGCTTTGGAGAAAAATGAAAATTTGTTATTTTTTTCTGGGCATAAACAATGAATAGGTATTTTTAAAGGTAAGAGACATTAAAGATCACTGAGTAGTTAAGAGAGCTAGCTCTTCCCGAAGACCACACCCCAGCACACACATGGCAGCTCACAAATGCCTGCAACTCTAGTTCCAAGAGACCTGACACATTCTTGTAGCCTCTCTATATACAGAGCACACATACACGTATGTAGGAAAAACACTCACACACACAAACACACACCAAAGTGAAATTAATTGAGTTTGATGACAGTCATATGCTTCCTGCCTATGAACCCTTGTGCCACCCATCACAGGGCTCTGCAAGGTAGCAGCCATCAGAAGCGCCACCATGACCTTAGGCCATAACTGTGAACCTAACTACTGTCTTTAGAACAAGGGAAGTAAGGGCAGAGGAAACAAGGTAGGGGAGAGGAGGAAGAAAACCCATCTACTTACGAGGTACAAAATGAGAAGCAATCATGCTGAGACATGGTCTAAGGAAGACAGTCTGTGCTGACACAAGATTACCAAGAAAAGCCAAATACTCCTCCACCACTGTCTGACTTCTATTCAACCAGGGCAATCTCTAGAGATGAAAGAGGAAGATGACAGAAAGGTGTATACACTGTTTTCAAAGTACCAAACTACCTGCTAGTCAGTGAAATAAAGTGAACTTACCAATATGATGTTTATAAGTTGCTCGAAGTCTTTTGTTAAATACATGACAGAGGAACGAAATTCCAGTAGCCAGTTAATAATCTGGTCATCCTTAAGTAAAAACAAAGAAAAATCACAAGCTGTGTAGTGTTACAGAAAAGTAATGGATCTACTTTGTACCAATCATCTGTCAATAACATGATAAACTCAGAGAGACAGACATGCCGCACTACCACGTGGCAGAGAAGCTGGCCATAGAGTGTGCACTCCTGTGGTCTCAGCCCATGGGAAACAGAGGCTCCAAGTCCAAGGCCTGAGCTAGATACTGAGTTCCAGACAACTTAGATCACATACATATTAACAAACAGAACCGTGAGAAGGGTTAAGTGCAGGACAATCGACCGTGCTCTTTTCTACCGTGTTGGAGAGCCTGGGTTTGCCGTCCAGCACTCCTGCACAAGCTTGCTAACCTGAGCCTGACCACCAAAAGCCATGTAAATATGAAAAGAAGCAGTCTAGGGACTGGAAAGATGGCTCAGCACTCAAAAGCACTGGCTACTCTTCCAGAGGAGACAGGATCAATTCCTAGCACCTACATAGTGGCTCACAACCATCTGTAATTCCAGTACCAGAGGATCCAACCCTTCCTCTAGCTTCTTTAAGCACTAGGCATGTACACTCTGCCCCGATTTACACCAAAGGGAAAATACTTATACATAAGAAATAATCCTCTTTAAAATCTGAGCCTACAAGTGGTCCTCTGACTTCTACCTGTGGCCACACACAAAAATATATAAAAAATTTAAGCTTTTTAATAAAAAAGTTAATCAGCTGTATGTACGTAACAATGGCGCCTGCTTGTAACTCCAACATTCAGAAATAGTGGGAAGGGGATCTCCAGTTTGAGAACAGCCTACACTCCATCGCTTAGACTATCTTCAAACCCCAAACAGAACAGAACACAACAAAAACTGGGGTTGTAGCTCAGTGACAGAGCCCTTGCCTAGCATGCTTACATCCTAGCTTTCAATCCCTAACACTGAAAAGATAGGAACTACAAAAACAGAGACAGGGACTGCTACCACAGTGAGCCCTGATAAGGAACAGAGTGCACACAGCACTCTGAAAAAGGTAGCCACAACTGCTATCATTTCTACCACGCCAAGAATCTGCTGAGACGGGCAAGGCTACAAGAGTGGTGGGTTAGCAGTACTCAAGGCCCGGCTTAACCCCAGAACAACAAAAATCTCAGAACTACTTACTATACAATACAGAAAACTGGGGCCGAGGCTGAAGAACTCATATTGTTCTTGCAAAGAACTTAAGTTGAACTTCCAGGTTTCACAGACACACAAATATATATACACACATACATACATCTATACTTTGGAGGGGAGGAAACTGGTGAGATGTTCAATAGGTAAAAGACCTTGCTGAGCAAGCATGATCCCCATGTCCCAACAGTGAGAGAAGAGAAGACTCCTGAAAGTCGTCTTCTGATCTCTACACATGTTGTGGTACAAGCCTCCCCGCCTCTCCTCCTTTTTCTCTCCCTCCGCACCCCAAATTTGTAATTTTTTATTAGTTTGGTTATTCTCTTTTGTTTATGAGATTGGGTCTCCATATATATCCCTGGCTGTCCAAGAACTCCCTGGGTAGACTAGACTGTTCTCAAACTCAGAGATCTGCCTGTACCTGCCTTTGCCTCCCTAGTCCTGGGACTAAAGGTGTGAACTACCATGTCCAGCCAAATGTATTTTTTTAAGTTAAAATAAAAATAAAATAAAATAAATTAAATTAAATAGAATGTGCTGAGGGCTTGGTACAAGCTCTGAGATGTAGTCTCAGCACTGAGTAAGAGTGAGGAGAATCTGCTCATAGAAACTACAGTTCAACACAAAGACACTACAGAGCAACACATAGAAACTACAGTACAATACAAAGACACTGACCCTTTGAACCTGAGAAAGGAAAGGATCAGGAAAAGCCTTAATACTTCAGGAGCTATTAAAGGGTAATATATTTGTGGAAAACATTTCTAACAAAGAGAAAGCACAATTTCAGTACAGAGTTACTGTTCAGCTCCAGCACATAGTGAACTAGCCAACAAGTAACTCTGGTGAGCAAAGTGCCACACAGGGCACAGAGGCCATGCATGCCAGGAATGGAAAGATCTGCTGAGGCCTGGGAAACAGACACATGGAGGAAAGACCATATGCTTAAGAGAACCAGAGACAGTTCAAAGCAGCTGACATCGCACCAGGATCTGAGATAAAGAAGTTTGTAGATTATAATAGCAGCAGTAAACAGATACAACATGAACTGTGACCCAGGCAGTGTTCTAAGATTTTATCATATGTTAACTCATGTACTCCTTACAAGTATTCACAAAGTAAGTACTACTGTAAGACTCTAGTGAGTCCTGGTTTACTGGGGACCCCCTGAGTGAACAACACAGAGCCGGGGATTGTTGCAAAAGCAAGAGGAATTTGTATTGTTCCCGCATCCAAAAAGAGAGGCAATGGCTCCAGGCAGCTCATTCAGTGGATCTTTATACAGTTTCCAGGGGTAGCATAGAGAAACAGCAGCTAGGCAAAATATGACTGGCAGACAGTGTGACTTTTAAACTGATTGGTCTTTAGGGAATGAGATAACAGGGACTTCCCTTGTCTGTGGGCAGCCAACTTCAGTCCTGTGGGGTGTGTCCCTATGCTCTGAGCCTCCCCGACCCGGTATTCTCCCCTGTAGTCTGAGGAATGCTAATTAGCCTCTCCATTCCTGAGTTGACCCCTTCACTACTATCTCCATTTTACACAAGGAAACCAAAGTACAAGTGCAAGAACTCACCCTAGGGAAGGAAGCAATGCTGCCAGAGCCAGTGTTCAAGTAAGTGTTAAGGAAGACCTCAGCCACAAAGACAAGACATTCAAAGACATACAGGTGAACAGTGGCAAATTTAAAACATGAAGTATCTCTTAAGACTAATCACAGAAAAGTGTTATCAGCTGCACTAAACGTTCATCTTCATTCTACACAGGAAGGTTTTAAGTTGGAGAGCGGCATGCCTAGACATGTCCGGTGAGAAATGAGTCAGGCTTCCCTGTTCAGAACACATCTACATGGAGGAAGATGGAGCATGGCAGGGTCTAAAGAATAAAGTTATTAAAAGAATTCAGGCTTGAGAGCACCAACCAAGCCAAATATAAAAGGTTTTTTTCTGTTTTTTGCCCCAACGTGGATGAACAATTGCTGTAGGTGAGAGAGTCCAGAAAGACTCCAACATTCCTAACTCGAGAATTCGTTTTAATCAATAAACCAGCTTAGCGTACAGAAGGCTACAAAGAGGATCTGGGAAAGAGATGAGTCTGACTCGCCATATGGAGCACATTAACAATTCTGGTAGAGGCAATGTCTTGCGTCCACAGGAGCTATAGCACATGCATTCAGGAGTTATCAAGTTAGAGGTAGATTTCAAAGCCTACACAACTACTGAGTAAAATAAAAGAATCAAGTTAAAAAAAATTCAGAGCTTTAAAAACTGTTTTTAAAACTTCAGGGCTGGAATGGCAGTTCAGTGGTCCAGAGCACTTGTTGCTCTTCCAGAGGCCTGGATTCAGGTTCCAACACCCACTTAGCTGCTCACATTTGGCCTCCATGGGCACCAGGTATGCACACAGTGAACACATACAGAAAGGCAAAGCACTCATACATACAAAAGAAAATAAACCTTAAAAAAATCCACTCAATACCAAAGTTAAGAACCTATCAAAAGATAATGTATACAATCAAGAGCCTATGAATAAAGTAAATAGATAAGTACTAAGAAGACAGAAAGATCACAAGAAAATGAAGCATTTGTAAGTGGATAAGTAACAGTGTCGACTGCTCCATGGTATAAGGCTAGCAAACGCCCACTGCCCACTGAAATGAGCACTGAGGGATTACTGGGAAAGGCCTGGCGTGGTGGCACACACCTTCAATCTCAGAACTCACTATGCAGAGGCAGAAGGATCTCTCTCATTTGGGCTGGCCTGGTCTACATAATGAGTTCTAGAACAGCCAGGGCTATGTACAGACCTGTCTCTCAAGAAAGAAAAGGAAAAACTACTAGGGGTAAAAATATAATCACTGGTAACTTTTGTCAAATAATTAGAGTAGTAATAAACTAACTTAACTGTAAAAAAGTCAGGAGGAATGGGGGTGTGCAGACTGAATGAGAGCAAAATCATAGCTGATCGTGAGAAAGTCCTTATTCAGGTTGGAGGCAGCTCTAAAACATCTTGGAAATCAATTCATTCAGTCTTCTTGGCTCTCCCCCATTCTTTTTTTTTTTTAAGATGTAATTTTATTTTATTTTATTTTATTTTATTTTATTTTATTTTATTTTATGGGTATAAGTGTTCTGCCAGCATGTATGTAAATGCACCATGTACATGCAGGAGAGACCAGAAAAAGGTTTCATATCCCCTGAAAAAAGTTACAGAGAGTTATTAGCTGCCATGTGGGTGCTGGGAACAGAACCTGGGTCTTCTGAAAGAACACCAAATGCTTGTAACCATTGCTACTGTCTCTGTGGCCCACCCCCTTGAAGTCACCATTATGGGTGGAAGGGGCAGGGAAATAGTGGTCATCCAACCACTAGATGCCAGTTCTTCCCTACTTCTGACAACCTACGGTGGGTCCAGCCATTGTTGAATGACCAATAGACAGTAAGTAAGACTGCTCTTGGCTGATAACCACCGAGTTAAATAAGACAGGCTCATACAAGCAAGTACTGGAGGACAAACTAGGACCATTGGTACAGATATGACAGCCTGGAGTCAACTCTAGAGACCCACATGGTAGAAAAACATAGCCAACTCCCAAAGGTGTTCTGGCCTTCACCCTTGCTATAGTATGCCTGAGTGTGCACACGTGTGCAAAAATAATTAAAAGTGATAAATATAGTAAAAATATTTTTTAAAATTACCTTTATATCAGGATCAGACAGCTGGTTCTTCAACAACTCTAAGTCATTTGTTTCACCCTAAACAAAGAAAAGAGAAAATTAAAGTACAATTACTATGGTTTCCTTTAAATATCAATAGAATTTTTATTATGCCTTGGTATCTCATGGAATTGCAAAAGGAACCTGAAACTTCCACACATCCCTCACAATAATAAAGTCAGGACTATAAACCCTTTAAGAATTCCTATTTAAGACAGGCCTGGCTGTCTCACATGCCCATAATCCTAGCTATTCAGAAAGCAAGTCCAAGGTCACCCATCTACACAACCCTATGTCACATATAAAAACTAAAAAAATAAAATAAAATAAGGCCTGCAGCTACAGCTTAGTGGTAGAGGGCTTATCCTAGGCTCAGTCCTAGCACCAAGAAACTTGTGTTAGTAGAATCAGAGGTCTAGGACAAGGGAAGGTAAACAGCCACTCCTTCAGCTATATAGGTGTGTGGACGATAAGCAGATCCTAATGAGAATTCTAAAGTATGACTAAAAAGCACTATAATGATATATATCACCAAGAATTTAGATAGCATCTATTTAAATGTATGCTATAGATGGGAATTATAAGACATAATCATCTATACTTCATCTTCAGTGATGAGATCTAGAAGAACCACTTAACCAACACAAAACCAAAGATCTCTAACTTATTCTTCTACAGTAAAGCTTAGGTAGCTCCTTAAGAGATAAAATGGTGCCAGGTAGTGGTGTGCAAGCCTTTAATCCCAGTACTCAGGAGCTAGAGGCTGGGGTAGGAGGGGGGGGAAAAGGGGGGGGGGGGGGGGTGAGTTAGAAGCTAGCCTGGCCTAAGAGTGAATTCCAGGACAGCCAGGACTACAAAGAGAAACCCTGTCTTGGGGAAGAGAAAGAAGATGGGGGGACGGAGGAGGCGGTGCAGGGGCAGGCAGGTTTAGTGGAGCCAGGCATGGGGGTACACAGTCAGAAGGCAAAGGCAGTGCTGGTGGTTCTCTTAAGTTCAAGGCCAGCACAGTCTACAAAGCAATTCTGGGCCAGCCAGAGTGATATAGTAATTCCCCATCTCAAAACGATGCAAAGCTATTTAATTGGACTATGTGTATAATTCCAGGCTTGAGGCAAGAAGATTAGAGTTAGACATCAGATAGGACTACACAGCCAAGGCTGTCTCCAAAAAAAAGTTAAACAAGCAAAAATTGCTCTAATCTTTTTAATTTTAATTTTAGCACTTGCTAGTTTTCAAGAATATACATTGTGCCCTTCTCCCAGCCTGTCAGCCTGAGCAGGCCAGAACAAGCTGTTTACCACAATAGACCAAACAACAATAGGACCTGGGAGGCATTGGTGGCCTTGGAGACTTGCACTCTGCCACAGGAGCTGAGTTGAATAGATTGCCTGCTGAGCTTGCTTGAAACACCTCTGGCCCTCGATTAAGGATGCATACCCCTCAGCACACTTGTTTTGGTTACTTTTAAGCTTCCAGTAGCATACATATCACTAAATATTCTATTTCAATATGGTATCTAGATATTTCCCTCTATTCCATCTTTTTAAACCCTCGGTTCTTAACCTGAGGATGTTGATCCCCTTGGTGATTGAACCACCTTTCATATGGGGTGGCCTAAGAACACCAGGAAACATATATACTTACATTATAAGTCATAACAGTAGCAAAATTACAGTTATGAAGAAGCAAAGAAAATAATTTTATGGTTGGGGGTCGCCACAACATGAGAAACTGTATTAAAAGGGTCAAAGCACTAGGAAGGTTGAGAACCACTGTTTTAGACAGAGGCTGTGTAACCCTGGCTGGTCTCAAATTCAGATATCCACCTGACTCTGCCTTCAAGTGCTGGGATTAAAGACTCAAGCTACCAAGCCCAGAGTAAAATTTATTTTTAGTTTAAGGAAGGAGCTCAACTAGAACTGTTCCCTGGTGTGGATAAGGTCCTAGTTCCAACCCCCATCACTGAGAAACCTACATAAATAAACATATGAATGCTAAAGTTCATCTTATTCTGTTTACTATCTTTTTGGAGGTGGAGGGAGGGAGGAGTGTACTCACAAGGCACCCAAAGTCTTGAGAATTTGCTCTTCAGTATAATACCTATTAAACTCTGACTAAGCCAAGTCAAACCCCACATAGTATCTCCTCATACCTTTTTGTATTTCAGTAAGACTTCTGTCACAGTTCCACCAAACCGAACAGTTTTTCTTGGGGGAGAATTGAAGAAATCACTCTCTAACGCAAGCATATCTGAAAGCCTGAAGAACCAGGAATACCAGTTATTAAATTCAAGGCAGAGAATGACAACAGTGAACACTACTGAACCAACATCATTTGTGTGATGAGCCTTAAGTTGCTTAAGTTTCTTAAATGAGATTCCTGCTTCCAACCTTCTCCCCAGGAATGCACTCTTCCCTCAGTAAAGCTGTATTCTTGCAGCACATACAATAAGAATTCAAACTCAAACTCCTAATACTTAGAAAGCAGCACTTGGGAAGCTGAGGGCGAATCCAACCTAGGCTATAGAGTGAGATCTTATTAAGAATAAGGGAAGAAAAAGAAAGAAACTCTATTCCCACATTAACCCCGTAAGATCCTGTAAGATCCTGTTTAAGCAGCCACTGTTCCTAACCCCGATCTCATGGTACAATCATTTGTTAAAAGTATGATGTCACTGGGCGGTGGTGGCACACACCTTTAATCCCAGCACTTGGAAGGCAGAGGCAGGCGGATTTCTGAGTTCGAGGCCAGCCTGGTCTACAGAGTGGAGTTCCAGGACAGCCAGAGCTACATAGAGAAACCCTGTCTCAAAAAAAAAAAAAAAAAAAAAATATATATATGAACATTATATAATGCAAGTATCTAAAAGTAACAAAATGACTTGCCATACTTTTACCATTTACAGATAATCACTTTAGTGAATGTGCTTCTTGCCTAAAAGGTAGTATTATAATTCACTTTGTCGTGTTTGATTGGAAAGAGCAGAAGAAATGCTTACTGATTTCAAAAAAAAAAAAAGTATGATGTCCTTTCTGTTACTCAAACTTGTCAAGCTGGTTCCCATTTCACTGTTAATATATATATATATATATATATACACACAAGGTTGTAGCTCACATGTCAGAGGTCTTCTCCACCAGAACCTCACACACTCACCCTTTATCCTGCTAGAACGTTTGTAGTTCTTCATAGCATTTACTGATACCTGAAACTATCTTATCCATTTATTGCTGCCCCCCACGACCCAGTCTCCAGCTATGTTGAGTATGAAAACTTTAGTCTCTGGATAAGCTACTGTCCCCAGTATTTTCTTAACACAGTATGTACACACTTTATAAATAATTGTCAACATTATGCTAAGTGCTTTACAAGGTTTACTTCCTTTAAAAAGAGAATCTTACAAAATCTAAAGATCCCAAATGTTTTATAGGGGTAGGCATTTTAAAATGTTGCGCAAAAATGACTGCTTAGATAATATACGGCTCCACTATGCTACTGCTCGCTTCTGCAGAAACAAATTTCAAATAAATTTTTTGGGATTCAATAGGTCGCCAGTGACAGCTTTCTCCTGGATATCCAAAACCCTGGAAATGCCGTCCACGTGTTGGCCAAGAAAGGGAAGAGAAAGGCGCGGAAGATTGGCCTAGACTCCCACAAGGTACCCCAAGAGTGAGTGAAGACAATGGAACCGACAAGATTCGCTAACGCAGCTTCGCCCGAGCAGAGGGGACCGGAGGCTCCCGGGCGCCTGGGCCGAGCCCGCACGCCGGAACTCCTGCGAGCCCTCCGCACACCCCCAGCGCTGTCAGCCGGCTCGAGCCCCGCACCCGCAGGCGGAGGCCGACAGGATCTTACCCAGTCCGCGACGCGCTCAACGTGGAAGAGGCCGCAGCCGCCACATCACCAGATAAGCGCGTGTGAAGCAGCGGGACTGCCATTCGGCCGGAGCAGCGCGAACGCCGGGCCTTGCGCCGGAAGCCACGGCCTGCCCGCCCCGGAAGTCGTGCTGGGGGAGGCACCTCCTGCCAAACGCGACCCACGTGATGAGAGCGTAGTGATCGCGGCTAGAAGGCTAGTAGACTTTCGCCTGGCCCTATCCCGCCTGAAGCTTCCCTAGGAATAGGATGGCACAGTTAGGTGGAGCCATCAAGGTCGCGTTCCTCAGAACCTCCTTCAGAAAGAAGCTTGTTATAGTGGCGTGCGCACGTAACTCTGGCACTCAGGAGGTAGAGGCAGGAGGATCAGGAGTTCAAAGCCAATGGGTAAATTATTAGGACCTGGGCTACCCAGGTAAAAAGCCCGGTTTGATGTTAGTAATGCCAGCACTGGAGAGGTGGAAATAGAAGGATCTGTGTGACTCGCTGGCCGGCCTTGCATTTCTGGCAAATAACACTGTGCATTGACCTCTGCGAATATGCAAGAACCAACACAGATGTTTAAATCAAATCAAAGAAGTTGTCTTCACGGTGGAGAGATCTGACTGAGCAAAATACAAGATCTGTACCTCATTTCAGACACATATGATAACCTTACTCTGTGTGAAACACATATTACACAGTGACCTAGCCAGAAGCCTGGAGACTGGAAAAAAAAACAAAAACAAAAAAACAAAACAGAGAAGAGAGTTGGACTGATGTTACCATGGGCAAGAGGACCCAGGTTGGGGAGCTGGGCATGATGGTACACACCTTTAATCTCAGTACATGCCTTTAATCTCAGCACTGAGAAGGCAGGCAGGCAGGCAGGCAGAGCTCTGATTCTGAGGCTAGTTTAGACTACGGAGTAAGTTCCAGGACAGCCAGGGTAATACAAAAAGAGCTTGTCTCAAAAACAAGATCCAGGTTGGATTCCCAGCACCCACATGATGGCTCACAAATGTTTCTAACTGCAGTCCCCAGTCCCAGGGGTTCTCATACCTCTGTGAGCACAGCAGGGACACACAGAGATGAATGCAAAACACCCAAACACATAAAATAAATCTTAAGACAGTTTTAGAGTGTTTGCTGTTCAACATACTTTTTCTTTCTTAGGATGCTGAGGATAGATTCCAGAACATTGTTCACACTAGTTGCTCAGCCATCTCTTCTGCCCTTCATCCCCGTCTTTTTTTTTTTCCCCCTTTCTTTTCTGGTATTTGGTTTGGTTTTAAGACAGTGTCTCTCTGGGTAACCCTACAGAGATCCTGCTGCTTTTGCCTCCCAAATGCTGGGACTGAAGGTGCGTGCCACCATATTATTTCTTTCTTTCTGCCTGCCTATTCTTTCTTTTTAGAAAGATTTATGTATTTGTGTGTTTGTATGTGGCCATGTGTTCATGCTGGTGCCTGCGAAGGGATTTCCTGAAACTAGCTGTTGTGAACCACCTTAAGGGAACTGGTAAGCCATCTTTCCAGTCCCGAGGGAAGAATTTTTCTTTGAAAAACAACAGAAACTAAAGCTTTGACATAGCAAGAGAAAAAGGACTGCACCCCACTGTTGTAAGACAGAAAAATGAAACTTTTGGAAGCTGTGTAAAAATTATGAAATGAAACTATTTTAGCATCTTGTCAACCAAAAAGCATAGCTTTGGTTGCAACATTATAAATTCAAATAGCATTCTTCTGTCTTTAAGTGATTTTTGGGTTTTCGAGACAGGGTTTCTCTGTGTAGTCCTGGCTGTCCTGGAACTCACTCTGTAGACCAGGCTGGCCTCGAACTCAGAAATCCACCTGCCTCTGCCTCCCAAATGCTGGGATTAAAGGCATGCGCCACCACCACCACCACCACCACCACCCCCACACCCCCTGGCTTTAGGTGATTTTCTATCTCATGCTGTCTTAAGAGTTTCTGGTGGAGAATGTTACACAGAAATTACTCATGTCTCCAGACCAGGGGAAATAATTGCACATTAGCTGGTTTTATAGAAACCTATTCCCCTCCATTCCAAAGAAAAACAATCAAGATAAACACAGTACATGACTATGATGCATGAAAACTATAAATAAACTATCAAGTAACTGCCAATTCAACCATAACTCCATTAATTTTAAGTTGAACCTATACAGAAAATTAAACACCTGCAATTGTACCACCTAACTTAAGAAACAAACCCCCGAGCTATAATGTTGACTCCCAGAGTCCACTTTATTCTAACTTTCTTCCAAAGGTACTCTGTTTTCATTTTCGTTTTTAGAAGGCGTTTTTAAGGTTTTGTGGTTTGTTGTGAGTGCTGGGGATTGAACTCAGGGTCTTGCCCGTGTAAGGCAAGCTCTCTACAACTAAACTACATCCTCAGCTCTGTAAAGATTCTGTAAATAAAATATTCTGTAAATAAAATATAGATTCATAAACAGTGTGCTCTTGGGGAAAAAAAAACAGTTTAAGACAGTGTGTTAGGGTTGGACTGGTGCTGCTATATATTCAATTGCTAAATTCTGCCCCCACCCCAAATATATACTTCACTACCAAATCAGCAAGAAGCAATTTTAAGAGAAATACACCCCATTTCCAAGAGGTGGGGTAGGTGATTTTTGGTTGTTCAATGGACACGTTAAATGTTTATCAACACCCATCCCAAAAAGGGAAGGTTACAAGTAGTTATGATCTTGAATAAGGAGGATATAAAAAAAGGAGGTTAGATTCAGAGATTTCTTTTTCTCTTTTCTTTCCTGTATCTTTCTCACCTGTGCAGTGTTATAGGAGAAAAGGGGGAGGAAGGTTGATAAGAAAAGAGAGTAGATTATGCAATCTGCTCTTAAACCAAAGAACATTTTATAGCCAATAATATCACATTGTTATAGATCTTTGAATAATGATACATATTAATGCAATATTTTGGTACATTGGCATAGAATTTGTATATTGATACAAATTTGTTTCACATTGGTTTAGGTTATTGTATCATATTATATCATATTGATTAATGTATTGTATTATTGTATTGTATACAAATTTAAGGTTATTTTTGACACACATAATGTATAATATGTTTCAACTTTTATTTGAGGTATTGTACCTCAGAATTCTCAAAGATACAATGTAAAATTCTAGTCCTTTTAAATCTTCTATAAAAATTGAGTAGGATACTTAAGAAATACAAGTTTGTTGTGGCCAGAGCTGCCCCACGTTTGGGGGCCAAAATGTCGGGGACGCTCTATCAATGTTGGAACCCACATTGCCAAAAGCCTTGGGGGCTAAATTGTTAGAGCCCGAACTGCACCAAGCTGCTCCAGTCCACGGGGCGGGGGCTCAGCAAGAGAGTGAGGATGGACGTGAGGAATGGAGACCAGACAGTGTGTGATTCAATCCCGTTTATTCTTCAATCTCTCTTCTTCTCTCCAGGTCCCTAGTTCCCAGTCTTAGTTCTAAGTTGCTAGTCTCTTTCCCAGTTCAAAGTTACTTCTTCCAAGTGCAAGTGTTTAATCTCAAGTACTGATTGTCTAATGTCTAATAATTTCTTCTGTCTGCCTCTCACCTTTTATGTGTCTCCCTTTATTTATTTATTTATTTATTTATTTATTTATTTATTTATTTTGGTTTTTCGAGACAGGGTTTCTCTGTGTAGTCCTGGCTGTCCTGGAACTCACTCTGTAGAGCAGGCTGGCCTCGAACTCAAAAATCCACCTGCCTGTGCCTCCCAAGTGCTGGGATTAAAGGCACACTCACTTCTAAACCACGCCTTTAAGTCATGCCTTTAAGTTACGTCCTTAGGTCTTATCTCTAAATCACACCTTTAAGGCATGCCCTTAAGTCTCAGCTCTAAATCAAACCTTTAAGTCTCACACACCCAAGGGAAAATCTTGGGTATCTAAAACAAGATGTTATCAGAGTGTGCTCAGCTGTTGTAGGCTATTGTAAACAAGTCTCTAGTGGGGTATATGGCTCAAGATGGATGCAAGGATGATAGCCGCCTTCTGTCGGCTCCCCACACAAGTTAATAGAATCATGGTCATATTAGATTCTAGACTAGTTCATTACAATAAGATGCTTCCTAGGTTAAAAAGCTTGCCGATTCAGACATGTTATAGTTAAGTGGTCTACAAAAACCTCAGACACTTCTGAATATGGCATTTAAAGATGTTTTTATTAAGACCTTTTTGACATTAAGACATGTTAGCTCCTCATTCGACTTGGAAGAAGATATGAGAATCAGAAAACCCCATGTGGAGTTGCATAAAATATGGTGTTACGGCCTAGGTAAAATATTAAGGCCTAGGTAACAGTTACTTGGCTAGCCTGCCACTATAAGGAAACTTACTCACATGTTTCTGCTGTTACTAGGAAACTTTCTTTTAAATAAATAAATAAATAAATAAATAAATAAATCTTTATAATAAATAAATAAATAAATAAATCTTTATAATAAATAAATAAATAAAGATTTATTTATTTATTTATTTATTTATTTATTTTATGTATATGAGAACACTGTAGCTGTCTTCAGACATACCAGAAGAGGGCATCAGATCCCATTACAGATGGTTGTGAGCCACCACATGGTTGCTGGGAATTGAACTCAGGACCTCTGGAAGAGCAGTCAGTGTTCTTAACCACTGAGCCATCTCTCCAGCCCACTAGGAAACTTTCTAATGCCAAGATTGATTGCATATTACATATTCTGTTATGTTCTGTGCCCTTGGAAACTAATCAGGATAAAAGTTAATAAAACTGTTTTGTACAAGTTAACCATGGTAAGCTTGGACATAAACCAATCACAGAACCGGGCACTTTCTGCACCTGTTTATAAGCCTTTATGGTATAAATTGCCCTTGGAATAGACCTAAATATAAAAGGGACACCTGCACCAATATAAGAAACTATTTGGGGGTACGAGTGGAGAGATAGCACGGAGGTTAAGAGTACTGATTGCTCTTCCAGAGGACCCTGGTTCAATTGCTAGCACCCATGTGGCAGCTCAGATCTAAGATCTGACAACCTCACACAGACATATGTGCAGGCAAAAATATACCAATGTGAATATAATAAAAATAAAATTTAAAAAAAGAAACTATTTGGAATAAGACTTCCCTTTTGAGTAGTGGTCCAGTAAAGTTTAAGTTCCCAAGACCTTCCTGGAAACTGACATCCTACTTGGCAGAAAGAGACATGTGTATGAGTAACTGACATCCTGGTTGGCAAGGTACATGAACATTAAACAAGGCGAGTTCCCTTCCATAGTTGAGTGCCCCAACTAATGGGAGCAGGACAAATGTACAACAAAGACATGTTCCTAAGGAAATCCCCTATCCCTAAATCCTGATTGGGTGAAATAACTTGGCACAGATATTTCCGGATTTGGGGTTTTAAAACCCTATAGGGTCTTAACTCAGGGTCAAGGTTCAGTTCCCAATCTGGACCATGGCCCTGGCTGACCAGTCCTGAGGAGTATGCTCAATAAACTATCTCTATCTGACTGATATCAGTATTTGTGTGATTTGTGAGGCAATTTCTGGACCCCACTGGGCAAACACTGCCATTGCTCTGACTACAGACAAAATACTGTCCAAAATAGACATGATGCAGGTTAGTTGACTGGTGAACTCTGCCAATACAGGGTAAGCAGCCCTGCTTAATTCTTGCTTCTCAAAAGGTATGTCAGATATACTGAGCCAGAAGGTGAAGATAAATGCACCAACATTATAGAGACAATTCTGGAGGACTATACAGACAGCCAACTATATCATTTCTATAATTTTGGAAGCTGCTTGCTCTGCACTTCCTACACACTCAGGTAATATTTATTCCTTCTTAAATCTCTGATGAAGTTGAATACTAGATAGTTATAGTCTCACAATTATACTTAAGTTGTTTAGGACTTAGAAAGATGTTTTAGGGTCTAGAAGATATTTTTCATTCTAAGAAAATATTATTAAGTTAGTAATATAAATTATGATAAAAATGATTTAGATACAAAACTCTGAATTCAGGATAGATGATATGATACGTTTCTATATGTGCCCTACCCCCAGCCTGGAGCAGGCAGAAAAGAGCATGTTTACCACAATAGACCTAGTAATAGAACCTAGGTGGAGTTCTCCACCTAGGCAGGTACAACTTCCTACAGGAACTTAGAAGAACAGACTGCCTGCTGAGCTTGCCTTGTGACATAATCCTAATTCAGCTCAAACAAAGGATGGGTTCTCCAATGGGTTCGGTGGGGTTTTCCTGTTAAATAGAAGAGATGAATATTAAACTTCCGAGCCTTGATCAGAAAACTTGTCTTGGCTTCATGCTTCTCTTGCCTCTCTGTCTCCCTTTTTCATTTCCAGCCCTTTCAGTTGAACCCAGCTCGTCCGTGGCCACAGGTGGCTCCATCTATAGTTGTGAGATTAAGTAGACTGGACATTATGAATGTAACTCCTACCTAATAATTTTCACAATTATTTTATATATGTTCCTATTGTATGTTGTTGTTTCATGTATATGAGTGCTCTATTTGCACGTATACCTACACGCCAGAAGAGGGCATCAGAACTAATTATAGATGGTTGTAAGCCACCATATAGTTACTAGGAATTGAACTAAGGATCTCTGAAAAAGCAGCTGGTGCCCTTAAACACTGTGCCATCTCTCCAGTATTAAAGTTAATATTTAAATCAGCAGCACCCAATCAGTCTTGTTACAGGGTCACCATGTTCCCAACTAGACAAGGCCTGAGGCCAAGAGCAGCTTGCTCCCACTGCTGCTCAACTCTGACCAAAGCTCATGCCAGCCAAAGCATCAACCCTTGCACCCACAAGACCCATGGTCTCCGCAATGCTTGGCTGAGCCCAGACCATCCCACCATCTACGCAGTATCTGGTAGAAATGAGACTCTAATGCTTAAATATTATCTAATAGCTTTATATATTTGGAAAGGCTCAATTAACAAGATGCCCACACAATTAGAGGTGTTACCCAATGTCTAACCTAAATATTACAACTACCTTAGACTGCTAGAGACAAACTTACATCCGCTGCCATCTTCCCCTCTCCTCCCGTCCTCTCCCTCCTAGCTCCTCACTCCACCTACCTCTCATACAGCCCAATTGCCAAGCTTTATGCAAATGTAGTGGGAAGATATCCTGCTACACTCCAACACTGAATGTTATTTTTTTATTGTAAGAGAAAGAACCTTTTTATTTAGACAAAAAGGGGGAAAATGTTGCGGGTTGGTCTGGTGCTCCTATGTATTCAAACGCTAAATACTGGCACCCAAGATCTAGTTGCCCCCAATGAGCAGATCCTCATGGTCTCCAAGTGATGCAATGTAAACTTTGTTCCCCAATTTAAAACTATTGATTAAATGAAACTAGCAACTGTCAATTGCTGAGGGAATTAGAGAGAGGTGGAGTTTGAGTTATCAAGCTTGGGTCACAGGTTGGGATCACAAGAGAAAGGAGAGAGACAGAGGGGGGAGAGAGGGGGAGTGAGACAGAGAGAGGGGGAAGGAGAAAGAGAAAGAAAGAAAGAGAGAGAGAGAGAGAGAGAGAGAGAGAGAGAGAACAGAGGAGGAAAAGACAGAGAGAACAGGAGGTCTCCATTAGTCATGATGGACCAGCAGCACATGCCAGAGTGAAATGGCTTCGTGGGATGCCAGACTGCTAGAGCAGAAATAACCCCCCAAAATTTCAAACAAGTATTTGGGGAACACAGTTGGAGTAGTAGCCAGACTAGCATTAGCAAATTAGATTAGGGGTAATCCCTCAGTAATTGTGCCAAGCCTAATAAGTAAATCACAGTTTGAGTCTCATTCATTTGAAGCTGAACAGGGTAAGCATAATTTATATCAGTTTACACAGTGTCCCTCTATTGCCTCAAATTAATAGTCCCCCTGAGTAATCCTGAGTGCTAGGAGTATACACACAGTGTGCCCCTCTGTCTGTTGGTATTGTTGGATTTTTACTGTTTTTGTTGTTTTGTTTGTATGTTTCTTAGAGACAAAGGCAAATCTGGCTTCAAGCTCCTTTTGTAGACAAAGCTGGCTTTGAATTCTTGATCCCTCTGCCTCCACCTCCCAAGTGCTGAAATTACAGGTGTGCACCACGACACCCTACCAGAGTTACTGCTGGGTTTGTTTGTTTGTTTTTTGTTTTTGTTTTGTTTTGTTTTGTTTTTTTGGTTTTTCGAGACAGGGTTTCTCTGTGTAGCCCTGGCTGTCCTGGAACTCACTCTGTAGACCAGGCTGGCCTCGAACTCAGAAATCCACCTGCCTCTGCCTCCCAAGAGCTGGGATTAAAGGCATGTGCCACCACTGCCCAGCCTGGTTGGTTTTTTTGTTTTTGTTTTTTGTTTTTGGTTTTTTTTTTTTTTTGCTTTGTTTTGTTTGGTCCTGACGTTTAAGTAAAGGGTCTTGTGTAAGCACATGTTCTGCACTGAGATACACTCCAGCAAAGAATTGTTTTTACATGTCTTTGGATTTTGTAAAAGTTACATGACTACCTATTTTCAACAATATATTTCTATAATTCACGTTGTATAATATAAAGTTGTAGTTTCTCTGCCATATTGCATTCTATTATCTGAATACA
This sequence comes from Rhabdomys pumilio, assembly GCA_030674055.1. Taxonomy (NCBI): domain Eukaryota; kingdom Metazoa; phylum Chordata; class Mammalia; order Rodentia; family Muridae; genus Rhabdomys; species Rhabdomys pumilio. Next base: position 92,976,802 of record JANHMN010000002.1, on the reverse strand, counting down.
TTAAAAATTTTTCCATAGAGAAATTGATCAGTAGTAAAGAGCACTTGCTATTCTTACAGAGGACCCAGGTTCTGCTGAGTCCTGCATGGCCATGCTAAAGGGATGGTGTGACATACATAGTTCCCATTCCTGGAGCAGAGTTAGCAGAGCATGGGCCTCCGCAAGTGTTGACAGGGTTGCTAGGAATGAGGCTTGTTAGTATAACAATGTGCATAATGTACTTTATGTTCTTCCTTCAGGAGGTATTCTCCCAGCCAAGTTAAAGACTCAATGAAAATTAGAAGCAGAATGAATCCAGGAGGAGGCAAGGGTGTGTCTAATGTTCTTAGCAAACTGGTAAACACTGTGACCTTCAGGACAGCCCTTATGGTTGTGTGAAAGAACTCTGAAAATCTGAGTTCAGAAATGTATAATTTCTCAACTATGTAAAATATAAGGATACAATATGAATTATATGATACAATATGAATTATATGAGGGGTTTCATGGACCTAAAAGAACAGAGATAGTTATACTATAAGCCAGCTTTTCAGAAAGATAGGAAGGAGATAAAGAGATTTAGGGAGTGGTGATCTCAAAAAACAAACAAACAAACAAACAAACAAAACCAGGATCCCAGCCAGCTAAATTTATTGTTTGAGCTTACAAAGGCAGGCAGATTCGGTCAGCCTGAGACAGACCTAGATTAGGCCCAGGCGTGGAGGGAATGGCATGATCCCATCCAGCTAGTTTATTGTCTGTGCTTACAAAGGCAGGCAGATCTCTGAATTCATTTGCTACGTTAAAAAATATATACTTTCTTTTCTTTTCTAAGAATCAAGGGACTAAGTTCATAGAATGCTGATTCATGGGATAATAAAAAGGGAACCTGTGGGAAGCCATGGCAAGGCCTTACTCTTGGCAAACACTCACCCTTGGCTCTCCTATCTACTATTCTTCTTTCTGTTTACCTTCCATGATTCACTTGTCAGTTCTCAGAACTTCGAACAAGGCCTCATAGCAACCCACCTTAGTAATCCTTCCTCCTCATCTCTAGATTTATTATTATTATTATTATTATTATTATTATTATTATTATTATTTTGGTTTTTTCGAGACAGGTTTTCTCTGTGTAGCCCTGGCTGTCCTGAAACTCACTCTGTAGACCAGGCTGGCCTCGAACTCAGAAATCCGAACTCAGAAATCCGCCTGCCTCTGCCTCCCAAGTGCTGGGATTAAAGGCGTGCACCACCACTGCCCGGCCCTGATCTCTATATTTAGCCAACATCCTGCTAGGTAGATGTTTTTAGAGCCCCTGGTAATGGAAAGGCTTTGTGAGAATAACTTAGTTAGACCCCACAGCTGCAGCTAGCTTCCTCCACCTGCAAAGCCCTCTTTCCTTTCCTACCCCTCCCCATATCCTGTTTTCAGAGTATATAACCTGTGTGAACAATAAAATCTTTGGCAGCTTGATCAGATTTCTTGACTTGCTGTGCCTCCTTATTTTCTCGAGCATCTCAGTCTTCTCCACAGGGTCTAAGGGTCCCACTTGATTGTCCAGCTGGCCTGGACAGGAACCTGGGTAAAGAATTGAATTGATATGTAAATAAAAGACTGAGTTCTGGTCTGCAAGAAAAAACTACTTGGAGAGCAATCACAGCTCTTTTAGAATGTTTTCTAGCAGCTTTTCTGACTTTGGTCAGAAAACCCATGAGCTATACAGAGAGCTTTTAGCATTTTTTCTAGCAAGAGAGAGCTGTCTGGAAATCTCTAGGGAGATGTCTTGAGTAGAACACAGCTGTCAGCTTGTACCCACCATTGGCTTGGAGTCGTTTCTTTCACCTCTCCCAAACACCCTTTCCTCAGAAACACTCTCCAAGCAGAGGCTGGTCCTTGGCAAGGTTCAGTTCTCAACAGAAGGCTGCCTCAAGGAGGGATTTATCTTGAGCAGAGAGTAGTCTCCAGCAGACTATAGAGCCAGAAGCCATCTATAGAGAGCTGTCTAGAGAGCTATATTGAGCAGAACACAAGGCTGTCAGCTTGTACCCACAATTGACTTCTAGTCATTCGTTTGATGCTCCTAAACACAGCTGTTAGCTTCTATCCATAATTGACTTTGAATCGTTTCTTCTGCTTCTCCCAAACACCAATTCCTCAGGATCCCCTCTGTAAACTGAGGTTGGTCCTTGGCATCCAGGCTCACTATGCAGCTCAAACAAATGTAGACAGGGATACTTTTTTTTGTTGTTGTTGTTTTGTTTTGTTTTTTCGAGACAGGGTTTCTCCATGTTGCCCTGGCTGTCCTGGAACTCACTCTGTAAACCAGGCTGTCCTCGAACTCAGAAATCTGCCTGCCTCTGCCTCCCAAGTGCTGGGATTAAAGGCGTGAGCCACCACTGCCCAGCTGACAGGGATACTTAATTACAGACATAGTCAAATGAAAATTATAAGGTAAAATAAAAATGGAACTTGGCTTAGTCCTTTATGCTACTGTAACAAGATACATGAGATTGGATAATTTAAAAACAATACAGATGTATTCATCAAAAGTTTAGAGTCTAGGAGGTCCAAGGACAAGGCACTAGTAAGTTTCATGCCTGGTGAGAGCCCAGTGGTGATTTCTAAGAGAATTCACTGTTGCTGAGTTATAGAAGATGAATGCTGCATCCTTACACAGTAGAGAGAACAGAGGTGGGCTTGGGGGTGGGGAGTATAGCTTAGTGACTGTACTCCTGCCTGAGTTCAAAGTCCATTCCCAAAAGGGGTGTCAAGAAATTCAGGAAGAGACAAAAGGCCTATAAGAACCTAACACCTCTCCCCCCCACACACACACCCCTGTCTCCTGTTCCCACTAACTCTCATGCAGGCTGCAAATCCAATCCCTGAGGCTCTGAACTCAACTCAAAAGCTCTGAGAGCATTTTCTTAGTACTGAGAGTCCCTCTACAAAGCAGCTTTCAGCCTGGCATGGTGGCACACACATTTAATCCCAACACTGGGGCAGAGGCAGACAGATCTCTGAGTTTGAGGTTTACAGAGCAAGTTCCAGGACAGTTAGGATACACACTGAGAAGATCTTGTCCCTAAATCATCGCCCAAAGAAAGAGGCTTTCCTGTTGTTTTATGTTGTTAACTGACTTTGAACAAATGACTTTGAAAGAGATACCAACCATGGCACATATTCTGTAGAGATATTTTGCATATGCTGAGTCCTTTTCATTGAGAATATAATTTGTTTCATTAGTGGGTTTTTGTTGTTGTTGTATTTTAACAGCTCTCACTCTTTAGCTCTGCCTGTGCTGGAATTTGAAGTAAGTCTCCTGCCTCTGCCTCCCCAGGGTTAGATTTAGCATTATGAGCTACATCACCTGGCTGCTATGTTTTTGTTAGGGGCTTTTAAAAAAGTTACACTTAAGCCTGGGGTGGTAGCATGCCTTTATTCCTATCATTTAGCAGGCAGAAGGATCTGCCTGGTCTATATAGTAGACTCCAGGACAGCCAGGACTAAAGAAAGAAACCCTGTCTCAAAAAATAAATATAAAATAAATTTATTTATATAAAATATAAACAAATTTATATTTATTTTATTTTATAAAAGAAATAAATATAAAATAAAAATTACATTTAAGACACATTTTAATGGTATGTGTATTGGTGTTTTGCCTGCATAAATGTTTGTGCATCACATGCATGCCTGATGTCCTTGGAAGCCACAGAGAGAGTCTAATAGTCCAATCCATTGGGCCCAGAGTTATGGACATTGTGAAAAATCAAACCCAGATCCTCTGCAAAAGCAGCCAGTGCTCTTTCCCAGCCTCCAAATTGAGTGTGTGTGTGTGTGTGTGTGTGTGTGTGTGTGTGTGTGTGTGTGTGT
>JANHMN010000002.1:92918282-92952850 GCA_030674055.1 Rhabdomys pumilio | reverse complement strand
GTGTGTGTGTGTGTGTGTGTGTGTGTGTGTGTGTGTGTGTGTGTGTGCATGTGTGCATGTCTTGCCTAAACCAAGAAAAAAAAGGAAATTGGATGGCTATATAGAGGTACATGGTGGATATAGATGTTTTCTGAACAATTCAACTTGTCTTTGTGCTTGAAAATGTTTACCGTAAAATGTTAAGAGTTCCTACCTTCAAGGGAATGACAGATACTTTACTTTTTATCCAAAAAATGGTTGTCTATAGCCTGGAAACACAGATTCATGTTGCCCCCCCCCCCAACAGTATCCCAATGTGAAACAAAGTTAAATCAAGGTGTTTACTTAAATACATTGGTGGGGTCAGGAGTCATGCGTGTGCTGGGAAGTTAGGAAATACCTGCTACAAGTCTCAGATGCTATCTGATAACATTCTTAGCTTTAGGAGTGGTGGAAGCTAGTGGCCTGCTATGCCTTACTGTCCTGGCAGAGAGGAGATACTCTAATATATAGCCCTAGTGTCACATTGATTGACTTTGATTATTGAAACAATAAGCCCCCCAAAATTAAAAATTCTCCAGGAATCTACCCTGGGGAAAGAGAAAAGCCAAAGTCTGGTGTCAGCCAGAGAAAGAATTGCTTCTCAGAAAGATTTCTCCTAGTTCAATTTATTCACAAGTAGAACCAAGAACAGTGGAAATTATACCTTGATCAGCGCTACTTATATTGTTACCTTTCTTTCTTTCTCTCTTTCTTTCTTTCTTTTTTTCTTTCTTTCTTTCTTTCTTTCTCTTTCTCCCTCCCTTCCTTCTGCTCCTCCTCCTTCTTTTTCTTCTTCTTCTTCAAGACAAAGTCTCTCTCTATAGCCCTGACTGACTTGGAACTCACTCTGTAGACCAGGCTGGCCTCGAACTCAGAAATCCGCCTGCCTCTGCCTCCCAAGTGCTGGGATTAAAGGCGTGCGCCACCACCGCCCGGCTTATTCCTCTTTTCAATGTAACTATGTTAAGTAAGTCTTTTTTCAGTGTTGTTTGCCTCTTTAACTGACATATTTGAGACAATGACAAACCCAAGCTTGTTGGGGGTCTCAGAGTCTAGGCTTTGATTATAAAATTTCTGATAACATGGTAAGTAAATATTTTTTAAAGGTTTGCCTGGTAGTTGGGGGGGAAAAAAAACAAAGCTTGATCAGATATGGAAGGTTGATGATAAATGCTATTAAGGGAACTAAAAATAAACCAAGATAATTCTGTCTCTGGATTTTCAACATTCCTACTGTCCATAATCAAGAATTTAGTCAATCAGTCACCTCTGAGAGCCATCAGCACAGGTGTGGCTGTGTTATGGGAATTCCAGTTCCTGTTACGAACTAAAGGGAAGAAACAGAGATGCCAAGAGGATTCCTATAACTTTATTTTTTTAATCTTATTTTTAATGATGTTTTTAAATGCCTTAACCTCTCTTGTAGCCCACCATCCACCAGAGGAGTGGAAAAGAAAGGATAAGGGGGAGAGGTGGGGAAGTGGACCTATTTAGAAAGTTTCTTTGGAGCAACTTTCATCTGTGTTGTCTGAAAATTGGCAGTTCAATTCACAGGTCAGCAGTGGCAGTTCCATCCAGTCAAAAACACTTCACAGATGCAACAGCAGTGACAGGACCTAGCAGAGATAGCCAAGCCTCAACCTCAGACAGAGTCAGCAGGAGGGATCAACAGGAACACTAGAAGCTTTGGGCTGTGCCACTCTCAGGGACATGAAGATCAGTGAAGACTGGATACCCACAAGCCAAGCTCTGTCTCAGTCACTGTCCATCAAGTCTTATTTCTATCCTCCAAACATCAAGTTCCTCCACATGCCTTGCCTCAGCAGGTGTCTTGCCTCAGCACGTGCATCCAAAAAGAAGTTCTTCATGTGTTTGTCCCTGCAAAACACCATCAATACAACTAACTCTCCAAAGACCCCTTACATTTCCACTTCAGAGCCCACATCTTTATAGCTCCAACTTAGCCTCAGTATAGGAACCAGTCAGGTGGGGGTGACTTTTTCCTAGGTATAGTGTGACCCAACCCTTTGTCCTGATCTTCTGGCCTAGGAAGCCCTGCTCTGAAGACAGCTGGAAGTTTGGGGTTTTAGGTCAGCTGAGGAGGTGGAGGGGTGCCAGGCTGAGGGTACAGAACTTAAAATGAGTGTCTCACCTGAGCAGGAGCTCTGAAGCCAGCAGGGAATCCTGGGCAAATCTCTCCTTTCTGACTGGACAGCTCTTTTCCACTGTACCTTCTCTAAAACCAAGAATGATAGATTCTTGTGAATTTTCACTGCCTTGAAGTACAATATAAAGTTTTTTTGAAACCTAAAAAATTCATTCTTGCATTCAATGTAATTATGCTTGTAATCATTTGTAGAGAAACAGTCATCTTTGAATAGTGGTGCATACCACTTGAAGGAAGAGGCAAACAGATATCAGAATTCTTTGAGGCCAGTCTGGTCTACATAGAGTGAGTTCCAGGACAGCTATACAGAGAAACCCTGTCTCAAAAAGCCAAAAAGTAAACCAGGCTGGGCAGATGAATCAGTGGTTAAGAGCACATATTGTTCTTGCATGGGATGGGAGTTCCATTCTGAGCACCCACATCAGGCAGCTCACAACTGCCTGTAACTCCAGTTCCAGGGGATCTGCTTCCCCTCTGACCTCCTGATTTCTTTATACATAGATGTGCATATGTGCACATAATAAATAATAATAATAATTTATGAAAAGAAGTATAAAAAGGAGATATATTTAAATAATTGGTACTGTTTAATGAGAAAGTGCTATTCAACTTTTTTACTATTATTCCATGCGCATGAGTGCTTTATTTTTATGTATGTCTATTAACCACATATGTGCCTAGTGCCTTCAGAGACCAGAAGAAAGTATCAGATTCTCAAGAACTGGAGTTACAGACTGTGAACTGCCAAGTGGGTACTAGAAGTTGAACCAGAGTCTTCTGGAAGAGCAACTAGGGTTCTTAGCCTCTGAACCATCAACTAATTACAAAAGTACTATTTCTTAAATATATATTATGTGTGTGCAAACATGTGAGCATGTGTGCATGTGTACATATATGTGTGAATGTGTGCATATATGTGTGCATGTGTACCTGAAGGCCAGAGGTCATGTGTCTTTCTCAATCATTCTCTGTCAGAAGCCAGGACCCTCACCCCTCACCCTCACCCTCTATCTCTCCCCACCTACCACCTCTCCCCACCTGCACAACGTCCCCTGCAGCTTGGCAACCACAAGATCCTGCCTGGCAGCTGCAGGTAGATTCAAAGCAGTGTACCGTGTCTTTTGAGAAAAGGAGTTAGATCACCAATTGTTTCAGGGCACAGGCCGAGAAGATTCTGTACTTTCCCACTATACTTCCCACCACCTGGCCTCTCTTACCCCCTCCCCTTGTAAAGCATATTACAAAAAGGTGCCTCGTGCCCAAATACATGGATGGCTCTTGACAAGCAGCTGCTTCCTTGAGTCCTTTCCCTCTCTTGCCCGTTCTTCTTTTTCAGGTTGTGGTCCTCCTCACCCCCCCCCCCAAGAATTACAGGACCCATGAGTCAGGTCAGGTGGCACCCAGACGTGGGGCTCGAGGCATGGACCCCTCTGGATGAATCTTCATTGAAGCGTGCATGCGACATCAAGATTAAGTGAGACAAGGATCGTCGCCTGTGACCTGTCGTCCTCGGGTGAGTTTCATTTTCATTCCATCCCATAAGAATGGGTCATTCTTTGTCGAAGGAGGCTGCCTTCATAAAGGACCTCAAACATGCACTCAGAGAGAGAGAGGAATAAGGGTTAAAAAGAAGGATCTCATAAGTTTTTTTGTCTTTATTGATGAAAAGTGTCCTTGGTTTATGATTGATGGTCCTACCATCCATCCCAAGAAGTGGCAGAAAGTAGGACGTGAATTAAATGAGAAAATTAAAGTTGAAGGCAATGCTACTGTTACTGCAACAATTTTCTCTTTTGGAGGTATTATTAGAGATATTATTGAAGATGCTGATAAAGATTCAGGGAAGTGACAGCTTTTGTCTGTTGCTGAATATTGCTTATCACAGTCTCAGTCTAATTCTACCTGCCCATCTCGCCAACACTCCCAGCCTCCATCTCAGGCCTCCGTTTCTTTTACTCTCATAAATATCCCTCCTGATCAGGCCTCCTCTGCTTCTGATTCGCTTCACCTCTATCCAGATTTGTCTTCTCTCGATCCCCCCCCCCCCCAAATTCTCAGCCTCCTCCTTATGCTTCTTCAGCCTCCACCACAGCTCCGGCTCCTGCAGCTGCCTCCAATCCACAGATTCCTTTTTCCACTCATCTTTGTAACCCTGTTCTACAAAAGCTGTGCTCGCCCTCTGCTGGCAGGTTGCGCCCCAGCTCCTACTTCCCTCTGTTCCCCCTGCCTTACTGCTCAGCGTCACACTCCTCCGCAGCCCTCTCAATTGGTTTCCCGGCCGCTTTTCCCGACCCAGAGTCTTTGGATTCCGGTAATGCTGCCAGCCTTGAAAATGAAACTGCCCAATATTGTAGCACTGACTTGCCTCCTCTTACGGTGGCTTCTACTCCCCCTCCCACACTTGTCTTTCCGACTTTCCCTGCTACTTTGCCTAATCCTCTTTCTGATATGCCAGATCGCCTCTCTTCTCAGGTTCGCGAACTGACGGATATTCTCCGTCTCCAAAAACAAGTTTCGCATCTCTCGGTTCTATGTTCTTCCACTGCCCCTTTTCAAGATTCCCTTCACCTAGCCTTTCCTGTCACCTGATCGCAGGTTGCTCCCTCACCAACGTCTGCGACTTCCTACTCTGAGCTCCAGCCTCTGGACTCTGCATCCTGGCAAACTCCGCCGCCACCTCCAGTTGCCTGGTCCGGCACTCAGCACTCTCCTTCCGCTCCTGCTCCATCTCCTTCCCGCTTTGCTCCTGATTCTTCTTCTCATCTTTCTTGCAAACCCTCCCGAAAACCCCGCCCCCAGCCCGAGATTGAGGCTGGTTCCTCTGAGGATGAATCTAGTACAGAAATTGACAATAAAAGTGATGATGAAGACTCTACAGGGGACCCCACAATCTTCAAAAAACTCCGTTTTAGACATCTTGAAAAGTTAAATTTAACCATTAGTAACGATGGCCCTAATGCCCCCTTTACTCTTTCCCTCCTTGAGAGTCTTGGTGGAGGTGGGTATTTAACTCCCAATGAATGGCTCACTGGCGCTCAATCAGTCCTGACTCGGGACAATTCCTTTCTTGGCAAGCTGATTGGGCAGGTCACAAGCACAAGCCAATCTCTCGAGCACACACTCGCCCTCCAATAAATGGACGCTTGATAAACTCCTGGGTCGAGGGAAATATGCCTCCAACCTAAGACAACAAAAGTTTTCTCTGGATCTCTTAGCTCAGTCCTCTTCGGCAGCTATGAGTGCCTGGAGAGCCATTCCCATGAAAGGCTCTGTTCTTTCCCCATTGACTAAAATCACTCAGGGCAATCAAGAAGAGTTTTCAGAGTTTCAGAGTTTCAGAGAAGCGGCTGAGAGATCTCTGGGACCTGGCCAGGGAAAAAATAAACTTCTCCAACAGCTTGCTTATGAGAATGCTAACTCTGCCTGTAGGGCTGCCCTTTGAGGAAAATATAAAAATAAAGATTTAGATGAGATGATTCGTATCTGCAAAGATGTAGATGCCTTTGCCCAGAAGGTCTCGAAAGCCATCAGTCTGGCTGTGGGAGCAGCCACTAATGGTGGAGCGGGTGGATCCGCCTGTTTCAGATGTGGTCATTTGGGTCACTTCGCTAAACAGTGTCCTCAGGGTAGACCTGTGGCTCAGCCCCCCCTCCCCCCGCCTCAACTGAGGGGAGAGTGTCCGCCTCCGATGACCCCTTGCCCTCACTGTAAGCGAGGCAGACATTGGGCTAACACCTGCCGCTCCAAAACTGATGTTCTGGGCAACCCCCTCCCTCCCCTTCTGGGAAATGGGGTTCGGGGCCAGCCCCGGGCCCCTCAGCCAGTCTTCTTCCTGCCAGCCTCGGGGAACAGCCAGGCAGGGCCACACCAAACCCTCCATCAACAGCTCCCAAACTAGCCTCAGCCCTCCGTAGGGCTACCCCAGGGAGCGCAGGACTGGACCTCTGGACCTCTTCCAGTACAATATTAGATGCAGACAGAGGAGTCCAGATAATTCCTACTGGTGTTTTTGGGCCCCCTCCGTCCCAGACTTATTATCTTATCTTGGGCAGAGCATCTGCCACGCTTCAAGGCATTACCATCTTTCCTTCAATCGTTGATAATGACTACTCTGGAGAAATTAAAGTTTTGGCCACTAGCTCCAGAGGGCCTCTCCACATCCGCCAGGGACAACACCTTGCACAGGCCCTCCCCCTCCCATTGGATACCTCACTACCCTCCTTGGGCCCATCCTGGGGTGCTTCCACCCCAGGGTCCTCAGATGTTTATTGGGTCCAGAGGCTTTCACAAGAACGCCCACAACTCAAACTTAAACTCAATGGCAAAGTTTTTGAGGTCATTCTTGATTCAGGAGTAGACTCCACAGTTATTTCACAGGCCTCTTGGCCCTCCTCTTGGCCCTGTCAGCCTTCTTTAACCCACCTTCAAGGCATTGGCCAGTCTACCAACACCCTTCAAAGCTCCCAATTACTAACTTGGGAGGATCTTGAGGGTAATACTGGACATGTTAGACCATTCATTGTACCTGGCCTACCTATAAACTTATGGGGTCGAGATGTATTGAGTCAAATGGGAGTCCTTATGTTTAGCCCCTCTGTGGCTGTCAACCACCAGATGCTAGACCAGGGGTTTGTCCCTGGACAAGGCTTGGGCAAACACAACCAAGGGATCTCCACCCCAATTGCTGTTACACCAAAGACCTCACGCTCAGGATTAGGTTATGATTCAAATTTTTCCTAAGGACCAATGCTCCCCCTGCACACCAGGCAGATAAAATCACCTGGAAGTCAGATTCCCCTGTCTGGATTGACCAATGGTCCCTCCCCCAACATAAACTCCCAGCGACCATGCAGTTAGTGCAAGAACAATTAGATGCTGGCCACATTGAACCCTCCACCTCCCCTTGGAATACTCCCATTTTTGTGATACAAGAGAAAGGAGGCAGATGGAGACTGCTCCAAGACCTCAGATAAATTAATAAGACAATGGTCCCAATGTGAACCCTCCAGCCTGGCCTCTCCTCTCCTGTGGCAATACCTAAGGGTTACAACAAGATGGTTATTGATTTGAAAGATTGTTTTTTCTGTATCCCCCTACACCCAAAAGATAGTAAGCACTTTGCCTTTAGCCTTCCCATTGTTAACTGCATTGGGTCATCTCCACGATTTCAGTAGAGGGTCCTACCTCAAGGCATGGCCAATAGTCCCACCCTTTGTCAAAAATTTGTGGCCCAGGCCATTGATCCCTTTTGTCTTAGATACCCTGAATTGTACATCATCCATTACATGGATGACATCCTTTTGGCAAGTCCTGATGAGACCACCCTGCTTAGAATTGGCCAAGAGTTGGTAACTGCCCTCCAAGACCTTGGGCTGCAGATTGCTCCCGAAAAGATTCAGCTACAGCCCCCATACTTATTTTTGAGTTTTGAACTTTACCCCTCTAAGGTCCTTTCTCAAAAAATTGAACTCAGAAAAGATTTCTTACAAACACTTAATGATTTTCAACGCCTCTTGGGGGATATAAATTGGTTATGCCCCTATCTAAAATTAACAACTGGGGAGCTTAAGCCTCTATTTGATATTCTTCAAGGAGACTCTGACCCCTCCTCCCCCCGTGTTTTAACCCCTGAGGCCACCTCTGCCCTTAAGCTTGTGGAGAAAGCCATTCAACAACAGACTATTACTTATTATTCTCCCACCTCCCCCTTATGGTTATTGGTTCTTCCTACCGTGTTTGCCCCCACAGGATTGTTGTGGCAGACTAAACCTTTGTATTGGCTTCATTTGCCTGCCACCCCTTCTAAAGTACTACCTGTTTATCCCTCCCTAGTGGCACAAGTAATAAAAATGGGAAGAGAAACCTCCCTGAAACTTTTTGGTAAAGCCCCTGACCTTGTTAGTGTTCCCTATGATGCTGCCCAAGTCCGATGGCTACTCCAGACATCAGATGAATGGGCCATTGTATTTCATTTCAGGGAAAGATAGACAACCACTATCCCTCTGACAAACTCATACAGTTTTTTGATCATCAGGCAGTGGTCTTCCCCAAAATGACTAAGAATTCCCCCATTCCTCAAGCACCATTGATTTTTACAGATAGATCTTCCTCTAGGGTTGCAGCCTTTAATATAAGTGGACAGGTTTCTAGGTTTCAGACCAACTTTTCCTCAGCACAGTTGGTAGAATTGGTTGCTGTTATTCAAGTCTTTAAGACTCTCCCAGATTGTGCTTTTAATTTGTTCACTGACAGTACATATGTGGCTCAATCAGTCCCTTTGTTGGAGACTGTTCCCTTTATACGACCATCTACCAATGCCTCCCCCCTTTTTTCTGAGCTTCAGGAGATTATTTTAACTAGGTCCCATCCGTTTTTTGTGGGTCACATACGTGCCCACTCTGGTCTTCCTGGACCCCTGATCGAGGGAAATGATACTGTTGATAGGGCCACGCGAGGGCCTCCATCGAGTCTGGTGACCTTAGCCCTACCTTCTGACCCTATACAACAAGCACAAAAGGCCCACCAATTACATCATCTGAATGCCTAGACCCTCAGACAGATGTTTTCCATCACCAGAGAACAGGCACGCCAAATTGTAAGTCAGTGTCAAGGATGTCTCACCTTCTTACCCGAGTTACATTTGGGGGTGAACCCTCTTGGCCTCGCCCCAGGAGAAATATGGCAAATGGATGTTACTCATTTTGCCCCTTTTGGTAAACTTAGTTATATACATGTTTCTATTGATACCTTTAGTGGCTTTCTCTGTGTTTCACTTCAACCTGGTAAAGCTACCAAAAATGTTATTAGTCATATGATTTTTTGTCTTGCCTTTATGTCCATACCTAAGCATCATGTGCCGCTATCTGACTAGCAGAAAGACGCAATACAATGGAGTTCTTCACAAAGCAGTTTACTCAGGTTCTCAGCAAGATTCTGACAAGTGGCCCCAAGCCCTCCCCGTGTCCGCCTTAAATCCCTGTAGCCAGCCAATGCACTCCAGTCATGTGTCGTCTCTACAGTGACCTACGTCAGATCGGCCCATATCATGCAACAACCTCATGCCAAATTAGGGCCTGCTTACAACTTGGCATTCAGGCAGCAAGCGCCATCTTAGAGCGAGGTCATCTGGTGTCTCACACCTAAGATGCTTAAGACTGACAACGGCCCTGGATATACCAGCACCTCCTTTAAACAGTTTTGTGCCCAACTTAACATTAAACATGTTATGGGCATCCCATATAATCCTCAAGGACAGGGTATTGTAGAAAGGGCACATCAGACCTTAAAGAATATGTTCTTAAAATTACAACATTCAGTTCTTAATTTTTTGACCCTTGATGAAAGAGGAAAGTCTGCAGCAGACAGATTTTGGCACTCTACTACAGCAGACTCCTATGCCAAGGCCATGTGGAAAGATCTGTTGACATACAAATGGAATGGTCCCAACCCAGTCCTTATCTGGGGGAAAGGACACGCATGCATATATGATTCCAAAGAACAAAATGCCAGATGGCTGCCAGAAAGACTGGTGAAATTGGCTAATCCCACCCCAGGGATACCCCCTGAGAATGGTTCTTAATTGTGCTTCCTTTCAGAAAAATGCATCCAGTTGCCTTGGTTCTCCTGCTCAAGCTCCAGATTTACCCGATTGTGAGTATCAAGCTTCAACATTCCCCATATCAGGTTTATAATTTTACTTGGGTCATAATAAACCAGGCAGGAGACATTGTTAATTCCAGCTCTTTGCTTGGAACCCAGCCTTCATGGCCCTCTTTAGAGGTGGACCTTTGTGCCCTCGCCCTGGGGGCCAGTGCCGATTGGGGAACCCCCTATCACTACTGGCCCCAGAATAGACCGGTTGATACTCCTAACCCCAACTATGATGGCCACCTTATTGGCTGTAACTCTTATGATAGGAGTGTCTCCTTGGCCAATGATGCGTCTGGCCTTTATGTATGCCCTGGCCCCACTCATAGGGATCGTTCTCACAGCTACAAGTGTGGCCATTTTTCTGATTTTTTTTCTGCACATCCTGGGGCTGTGACACCATGGGAGATGCATATTGGAGGCCCCATTCCTCTTGGGATTATATTACCCTACGGAGAAAATTCCTTCCCAAATATTTACAAGAGAAGTTAGGTGTATCCACGGCCAACCCTATGAAATCCCAGTGTCAAAATAATTGGTGTTCTCCCCTCCTCATTTCCTTTACTGAGAGGGGGAAGAATAAAGATTGGAGGGCCAAAGGATTTACATGGGGCTTGCGTCTGAGAGAGTGCACTGCTTGGTCATTTGGCTGCTCAGACCCAGGGCTCACCTTTACAATAAAACTTCTTAAGATCATTCCCAATAAAAATATTGCCGCTGTGGGCCCCAATCCTGTTCTACAACACCCTTCAAGGCCTCTTAACCCCCCCCCCAAACCTACGGCCGCCGCCCCTGGCATTTTGCCTTCACCCTCTCCCTTGGCACTCTTGGCCACCATGTTTCAGCCTACTGCTCCCAAGGGCCCTCTTAGCTCTGCTGATCTTATTGTTTCCTTGGTAAATGCTTCTCTTGAGGCCATCCACAATACCAGTGATCCTAACTATCAAGAATGTTGGATTTGCTTTTCACCCACTCCTCCCTTCTACTAGGGGATAGCTATCCTTGCCATTCCCACCTTTACCAATGATGGTAACAGACTCCTTAGGATTCATTCACCTGAAGGAGGTCTTACCCTTAGCTCCATTTCAGGAATAGGCCTCTGTCTTTTGGGACCCTCCATGCTCCCTCCTAAGGATTTGATTCCGGTATGCAACCAGATATTGATTCTCAATGATGTATTTTTATATACCCTGGCACCTGATGGTACATATTTTGCCTGTGCTTCTGGCTTGACTCCTTATATATATAATCCCAGCTTTTTATATTCTAAAGATTATTGTGTAATTGTTACCATTCTTCCACATTTTTTTATACATGACCCAGAGTCCTTCCTTAATATTATAGATCAAGGACCCTCTCTGAGAACCAAGAGAGAACCTCTGACTGCCCTCACCTTGTCTGTTATATTAGGGATTAGTGCCATTGGTGCAGGCACGGGCATAGCTTCCTTGGTAACTTCCAATAATCACTATGCTCATCTCTAATTCCCTCATTGATAAAGATTTAAATAATTTGAGGGAAGGAGTACAAGACCTCAAGGACTCTGTGGCTTCTCTTTCTGAGGTGGTGTTACAAAACAGGAGAGGACTTGACCTTGTCTTCCTTAAGGAAGGTGGTCTCTGCCTGGCACTCAAAGAAGAATGTTGCTTTTACTACGATAAGACAGGCCTTGTTCAAAATAGCCTGGACAGGGTCAAAAAGAGTTTAGAGGAAAGGAAAAGAGCCAGAGAACAACAAGAGTCATGGTATCAAAATTGGTTCTCTACCTCTCCTTGGCTTACCACCCTGTTGCCTAGTTTATTAGGACCCTTTGTTGGTATTCTTTTGCTTCTCTTGTTTGTCCCTTGGGCTTTTAACCGTCTTACGAGTTTTGTTAAGAACCAGGTTGATTCTGCCATCAAGAAGCCAGTTGGAGTTCATTACCTTCAACTGAAGACTGAAGAAGATACGGAAGTGATCCTGTCAGAGACTGATGCAGCTGCCAATACTCCTGCCTCTTCCTATGGCCGACCCCTAGACTTCCACGCCCTCAAGAAGGGTTCCTGGTATGCCTGACTCTGCCCTCGTTTCTCTCACTAGGGAGCCTGGCCTCTCAAGGTCCCCGACAAAATTCGGCCCTTTATCAAAAAACTTTATAGGCAGTTGCCTTTAATTTGGTCTTTGATTGTGGAGGAGCCTCCTTTTGGAGAACATGTCGCCCCACAGAGAGTGGTCTGGTAAGTCAGTGACGGAAGGCTTGTCTCGTGCAGCTCAACCACACCACCACAAGGTTGCAACCCTACTTAGAGCCCTTTACCATTCAACAAAAAATTCTAGTTTTTCCAGTCGGGATAGACCAAAGAGTGCCCTCTCCATCTAAACAGAGAAGGAGGACATGTCAGAAGCCAGGACCCTCGCCCCTCACCCTCACCCCCTATCTCTCCCCACCTACCACCTCTCCCCATCTGCACAACGTCCCCTGCAGTTTGGCAACCACAAGATCCTGCCTGGCAGCTGCAGGTAGATTCAAAGCAGTGTACCGTGTCTTTTGAGAAAAGGAGTTAGATCACCAATTGTTTCAGGGCACAGGCCGAGAAGATTCTGTACTTTCCCACTATACTTTCCCACCACCTGGCCTCTCTTACCCCCTCCCCTTGTAAAGCATATTACAAAAAGGTGCCTCGCGCCCAAATACATGGCTCTTGACAAGCAACTGCTTCCTTGAGACCTTTCCCTCTCTCACCTGTTCTTCTTTTTCAGGTTGGGGTCCTCCTCACTCCCCCCTCACGAATTGCAGGACCCGTGGGTCGGGTCAATTCTCCACCTCAATTTTAATTTTAAAAAGACATTTTTTAAGTTTATATGTATGAGTGTTTACTTGCATGTATATTTGTATACCAGATGCATGCCTGGTGCCCACACAGACCAGAAGAGGGTATCATGTCCCCTGATGCAGAGATACAGATAGTTGTGAGCCACCATGTAGGTGTTGGGAATTGAGCCCAGGACTTCTGGAAGAGCATACAATACTTTTTTTTTTTTTTTTTTTTTTTTTTTTTTTTTTTTTTTTTTTTTTTTGGTTTTTCGAGACAGGGTTTCTCTGGCTGTCCTGGAACTCACTCTGTAGACCAGGTTGGCCTCGAACTCAGAAATCTGCCTGCCTCTGCCTCCCAAGTGGCATACAATACTCTTAAAATCTGAGCCATCTCTCCAGTCCCATTTTGAATTTTTAAAAAATTAATTATGTGTGTTTGTATATATGGTATGTGTGTGTGTGCACTCATATGTGGGCCATAGTACATTTGTATAGTCAAAAGAAAGCTTAGGGGCTGGAGAGATGGCTTAGCGGTTAAGAGCACTGATTGCTCTTCCAGAAGTCCTGAATTCAATTCCCAGCAACCACATGGTGGCTCACAACCATCTGTAGTGGAATCTGATGCCCTCTTCTGGTGTGTCTGAAGACAGCGATAGTGTACTCATATAAATAAAATAAATAAATAAATCTTTAAAAGAAAGAGAGAGAGAGAGAGAGAGAGAGAGAGAGAGAGAGAGAGAAGGCTCGGATGCCTGTCCTCTCTTTCTATCTGTTTGAGAAAGAATCTTTTCTTGTTCATTGTATTTATGCCAGGCTAGCTGGCCTTTAAGTTTTTAAGGATTCCCACCTTGCTCTAAGGGCTCAAGAATTGTAGACGTGCATTACTGTCCCTATCTTTACATACGATCAGGAATCCAAACACAGGTCTTCCCACTTGCCATAGAACCTTCTTCCCAGGCTCATTTTTTCATTGTTTATTTGTTTTTATTTTGTTACAGGTCTGTTTATATAGCCCAGGATGGTCTCAAATTCTTGATCCTCCTGTCTCAGTTTCCAGTGCTGGGATTGTATTTGTGCATTGCTTAGCTAAGCTTATTTAGTCCACTTTTTTCCTTCCTTCCTTTTCTTTCTTTCATTTTTTTCTTGATTTTTGACAGGGTCTCATTATGTTGACCTGGTGACTCTGGAACTTGCTAGCCTCAAACTCACAGAGATACACTTGTTTCTGCCTCTCAACTGCTAGAGTTAAAAATGTGTTTCACCACGCCCAGCTCAATCTTTTTTGTGTTTATTTTTTGCTTACTTGCTTATGACAGGGTCTCACAGCTTAGTTCAGACTACCCTTAAACTTACCATTAGTCCTGATTGGCCTTGAACTCCTTGGGTTGTAGAAACTAGGGATCTGACTGTACATTCCAAAAAGATGTACCCAGTAGTCACAAGGATGTTAAGTCACACGCAGAGGGAGGAATAAATGACCATTTAGGGACTAAGATAGCCTAAGATATCTTGGGTTTCAGCCTGTAACATTTCAGCACCCCACAGTCTGAGGTTTTGATCAGTCAGTCAGACTTTTAGAGTATGTAATACAGTGATAGAGGAGACCCTTAGTTCACATACCCCCCCCAAAGGTCACCTGATGATGTTACAGGATTTGCAACATAAGGAAAAGCTGACTGGGGTGGACATTGAAATTTTTTTCAGGTGTCTGAGGCAACACAGTAGCTTCTTCCTGAAGGGTAGACTGTAGGAGTAAGGCAAAGGATATTAGACCACATGCTATTCTCCACTATGTCCCTACATGTTCTCTCTTGAACATGAGGTAAGAGATATTAATAGAAGTTAGAAATAACAGCAAACACACATGGGACATTAGCCATATTCTCTGCCAAATATGCAAAGGAATCAGTCACATCCTGACTTCATTGGGTTTCAAATGTTTGTTCATTTGTTTTAAAGCTATTTTTATCATATATAATATATATATATACATATATACATATATATATATATATATATGTATATATATGTTAGAGCTATAGGTGTCTGTAAGTCACCATATGAGTGCTAGGTTCTCTGCAAGAGCAGAGTTCTCTGGACTGCTAGGCCACTCGACCACACCACTCACTGTCTTTTTTTTTTTTTTTTTTTTTTTTTTTCTAAGAATTTCACCTGCAGCTTCACATGTGTATCACTGAGCTACATTCCCAGATCTTGGCTTTAGATGTTTTAGATGTTTGAGACAAACACACCAGATAGCACAGACCTATGGTTCTCTGTCATGGAAAAAGGTGAAGCGAGACGCTCAGCATTGGAAATGACTCTGGAGGAGGAGAGAATCAGAGCTTTGGAGAGAGTAGTTTCTGAGGATCTGACTTGGGTGAGGGTTACAACACACACAGAAATGAACTGGAGAAGGTGTTCCCTGAAGGGTAAACTGCAGAAGCAAGGCTATATGGCTCCCATGGAGCTGCATGAGGCCTCAGCAGTACTGTGTGGAAAAAGGCCCTGCTCTCCTCGGAGCTTCACGGCTACTCTAGAGCTCTTAGTCCATAGTGTGAGGCAGAACTGACTGATTCCCCTGAAAAGGAGAAGATTCTGTGTGAAGAAACTTTCACATGGTTTTCTCCAGATACTTTGTCTACGTCAGATTACAGAGCTCTGTGGAGAATTGTAGTGTGTAACCCTGAGTGGCTGCCAGGATGCAGACAAGATGGGCTGATGAGTGGCCCTGCTAGACAGCTTCCCCACACCTCAATCCCTTCTAGTTTCCTTGAGTTCTGAGCATTATATTAGACCACATCTTATTCTCCTCTATGTCTCTGCCATCTCAAGACCTGAAATCAAATCTATGGGGCTCCTTGGGAACCTCAGCTTTGCCTTAAAATTTGGTAAGACTGAGCATGTGGAGAAAGTATCTTGCACTCTTTCCACAGCAAAGATCATTAACAGATATCCATTACGGTATACCAAACTAAGGTTATAGATATGTCTTAGTCAGGGTTCTATTGCTGTGAAGAGACACAGTGACCATGGCAACTCTTATAAAGAAAAACATTTAATTGGGGCTGGCTTACAGTTCAGAAGTTTGGTTTATTAACCTCATGGCAGGAAGCATGGCAGCATGCAGGCAGACGTGGTGCTGAAGAGGTAGCTGAGAGTTCTATGTCAGGATCTGCAGGCAGTAAGTCATTAGGCTGGGTTTGAGCTTCTGAAGTCTCAAAGCCCATTCCCAGTCATACACTTCCTCCAACAAGGCCACACCTACTTCATCAAGGCCACACCTACTTCATCAAGGCCACACCTACTCCACCTCCAATATAAACATAGCTTTGGCGAAAAGACTTGTGATTCCCATTTTAAAAGGTTGGTATAATAAAAGCCACACCTTAAAAAAAAAAAAAAAAGCTGGCCAGGTGGTAGTGGTGCATACCTTTGAACCCAGCACTTGGGAATCAGAGGCAGGCAGATGCCTGTGAGTTTGAGGATGGCCTAGTCTACAGAGTTTCATGACAGCCAGGGATATGTGGAGAAACCCTGCTTGGGTGGATGGGAGAAAATCTACAATAAAAGTCACCCTATACCAGATACAGAAAGGATAGTTATGATGACATTCAACTATCTGGACCTGGGAACTGAAGAGAAGTTGGTTTTAATATATGTAACTATGTAGAAGGGAGGTGGGGTACAGATATCCGTGAACATTCATTAAGGGTTATACAGTGTATCAGAAAACAAAATGTACCCATGGAAGCGTTATCTGGTCAAAATAAACCAAA
Source organism: Rhabdomys pumilio (assembly GCA_030674055.1). Lineage (NCBI taxonomy): Eukaryota > Metazoa > Chordata > Mammalia > Rodentia > Muridae > Rhabdomys > Rhabdomys pumilio. Next base: position 92,936,442 of record JANHMN010000002.1, on the reverse strand, counting down.
AAGTTCCCTTCTGCAACAATCATTTCTACATGTGAAGAGAACCCTCAGAGATACCAAGCAATAAGTGGTATTCACATTATAGTGTGAGATTTGTCCCTGCCCAGTGTCGCCTTTCCTTTTGCCCAACACAGTGCTGTCCCCACATACTTCTTGTCATGTCATCTTGACTCTACTTCCTGGAAGATCAGCTGACCTTGGATTGCACGTGGTGTGATTTGATGCACGTAGAACGACCCTGGGGTTGGTAGCAGAAGCATGTCTTCCTTTGGATGGCTGTGGATAGTGTGGTGGTTTGAATGAGAATGGCTCCCATGGACTCATATGTTTGAATGCTTGGTCCACAGCTAGTGGAACTGTTTGGGAAGGATTAGGAGTTATGGTCTTTTTGAAGGAGGGGTGCATTTGGGGTGAGCTTTGAGGCTTCAAAACCCCATGCCAGGCCCAACGTGCCTCTCTCTGCATGCAAATAAGGGTGTAAAGCTCCCCGCTACTGCCCCAGCACCATGATGATCAGGGACTAGCCCTTTAAAAACGTAAGCAAGCCCCCATACGCAAAGTACTTAATTTCCTTGATTATGATGTCTCTTTATAGCAATAGAACAGTAACTAGGACAGAAGTATTGACTGTAGGACCTGAGGATGTTGAAAATATCCTTCATTTAGACCTGGGTGGTGACTCTGTTTATATGGTCTGTAAACACACACAGCACCTGAGCCCTGGTGAAAAGATGGCCCATTCCTGGTGCTGAGCGGTAGATAAACAGAGAGCAGTGAGCACAGGAGAGCACAGGAGGCCTGCAGTGACTTCCCTTCTCTGTGACAATCACCCACTCCCCGGAAGTACCATGTCCCAGGAAACTAAGAGGTGCTAGGGGAAGCTGGGAACAGAGGTTTCTCCACACATCCCATGACATAGTCTTTTTCTTTTTTTGTAGTGTAAGAGGTTTATTGAGGGAAAAGAGAGGGTGGAAAAGCCGTCTTTGAGTGGGTACATGAGGGAGAGATAGAGACAGACAGGAAGGCAGGCAGACAGGCAGACAGACAGAGAGAAGAAATGGGAGAAAGAATATTTTGCTTGTTTGTTTTGTACTCAAGGCAGGGTTTCTCTGTGTAGCCCTGGCTGTCCTGGGGCTCACTCTGTAGACCAGGCTGGCCTCACACTAACATTGATCTGCCTGCCTTAGCCTCTCCAGTGCTGGGACTAAAGGTGTGCACCACCACCACCCAGCTCCAGTTAGTCTTTGTCTTTTTTAAAATTAATTAATTAATTTATTTATTATATGAGAGCACTATGGCTGTCTTCAGACACATCAGAAAGAAGGCATTACAGATGTTTGTGAGCTACCATGTGGTTGCTGGGAATTGAACTCAAGACCCCTAGAAGAGGAGTCAGAGAGCCATTTCTCCAGTCAGTCTTCTTAACTGAGGGACAAGTAGGGTTAAAGTCTATGAGGAAGAGGTCCCCCCAGAAGGAGTAAAGAGGCTCATCTAGTTCCCCCTGGTTTACCCCAATACATCCTGCACCAGCAGCCTCTCCCGCCAGGTGATGGAGGCAGCCAGCTCAGCAGAACTGATATAGAACTTTGCCTGTCCATAGAATGGGCTGCAGTGGGCAGTAAAGGAGGCACAGGAGCAGCCTCTGGGAACTAGATCCCCATCTATTGTGTGCCCCAGACAATCCAGGACGGAGGGAGGCTGTGATCCTGGCTAGTTGTGGAGTTGAATCAAAGGCACAGGAGGCTGGATCCTCCAAAAAGTATTGTTTATGGGAAGAAGAAGAAAGTGGGCCCAGGAGGGAATGATGTGGTGAAGAGTAAGAAAATGTGTGTGTGTGCCTGTGTGTATCTGTGCGTGTATCCATATGTGTGCCTGTGTGTGCCTGTGTGTCCATATGTGTACCTGTGTGTATCTGTGTGTCCATATGTGTGCCTGTGTGTATCTGTGTGTCCATATGTGTGCCTGTGTGTGTCTGTGTGTTCATATGTGTGCCTGTGTGTATCTGTGTGTCCATATGTGTGCCTGTGTGTGTCTGTGTAGGACCTCTGGAAGAGCAGCCAGAGAGTGCTGAGACACATCTTCAGCCCCAAAGTAGTCACTGTATTTTGAAACCAGGCACCAGGCCCTGAGTCCCCAAGGCAGAAACTGGCAGACCTAAGACAGTCCAATCACGGGATCAGAACCCCCAAACCCTGGTCTCCCTGTATACTGTCAACCAGTGTCACATTAATGAATACCTGTTCTGACTTGAGTATGAAACTTTGCCCCTACAGACTATTTTGGAACATTCTGGAAACTTTAGGTGTTAGGACCCAGTTGAGAAAGTATGTCCCAGAGGGTGTGCTTTTGAATACATCCCGTATCCCTGGATGGCTGTTTCCCAGCGCTCTGTGTCCTGCTGCTATGAAATGAACAGCTGTTTCTACTTTCACACCCTCCCATCTTCCTTCATGACTCTGTGCGTGACACAGGCCCAGAGTCTACAGAGCTAAGAACTCTCAGAAACTATGAGTCAAAATAACCTTTGTCTCTTTAGTTTGCTAAGTGGCTTCTCACAGGGTTGACCAATAACTACAGCCCCACAGAACCCAGGTGGCTATAACACTGACTGACTCAAAGGCCCTAAGTACCTGCTCTGGGCTATACATTGTACCTACACAGAAATCCCTTTTTTGTTAGTTTTGGGTTTTGTTTTTCATTGTTGTTGTTGTTTTGGTTTTTATGTTTGTTTTTGATGCTGGAAATAAAACCCAGGGTCTCATGCATGGTAGACAGTGTTCCACCACTGAATTTTATCCTCAGCTCTAGGGCAAAATTCTTCACAGAAGTTGTAGCTTAACTCAGTAATTTATTTGACCCTTGTGATGACCACACCACATAGAAGGGAATGAATTCATCCAAAGTCTCCCAGATTATAGTTGGAATATAAATCAAGATCCATCTTAGGGAAAGACTTCCCCCTGAGTCTTCTCTGAAGACTTCAGAAAGGCCATAGTAAATAAACCATATACTGTTCTTCTAACAGCATTAGTTCTTCAGGACAAATGGAACTTTGGTGCAGTTACAAGCAAGCCCAATTCTCAAAGCTTTACAACAACATTCATTTCTTAGGCCGGAGAGATGGTTCAATGGGTAAGAGAGGTCGCTGATCCTGTGGAACACTGTAGTTTGGTTCCCAGAACCTAGGTCAAGAGGTTCACCGTCACCTGGAGCTCCCCTTCCAGGGATCTAGCAATCCTTCTGGCTTCCACAGGCCCCTGCACTCACAAGGTTGTGTCCTATATAGAGACATACAGACAAACATATAATTCATTTTTTAACTTTAAAAAAAATTTTTTTGGTGTGTGTGTGTGTGTGTGTGTGTGTGTGTGTGTGTGAGCGCGCGCGTGCCTTTAATCCCAACATTCAGGAGGCAGGAGAATTTCTGTGAGTTCAAGAGCAGTCTACTCTATAAAGTGAGTTACAGGACTTCATAGAGAAACACCGTGTTGAAAAACAAACAGAAAAGATTTCTTCCCAATACTTTATAACCACAACAGACTAAGTGCTTAGCGTTCATTGGGACCAGCAGTTCTGAGGCAGAAGGAATGACATACCCAGACAATCGCTACCTCTAAAACCTTCTGCTAAAGAGTGACCTAGGTTCCTTTTACCGTATTTCATTGGCCAAATGACCCAACTTCCAGTCTGCTAGGTGAAATAATTATTATCAATGATAAGACATACAAGCTACCCAAACACTTGGGGGGGGGGTTGGTGTGTGTGTGTGTGTGTGTGTGTGTGTGTGTGTGTGTGTGTGTACTCATAGATCCCAGGCTAGCCTCTTAACAACTTAGTATGAAACCAAGGCCTGAACTTGTGCTCGTCCAGCAGCAGCCTGCAGAGTGCTGGGATTATAGGCACACATCATCTGACTTAGCTATTTTGTTTGTGTTCTCCATTAATACTTCTCTGCTCATATCTAGCTGCTACAACCCCCCTTCTCTCTCATTTGCACATGTATGTGTGCACACATGCACACTTTGTTTCCTTCTCCAATACTATAGCTCTCTACCATTAAGCTTTGCAATCTTTATAGTCAGAAAATAAGTTTCTTCCGTTTGCCCACACCAAAAATCAAATACTTCCTAGTAGGAATCTTTATGCCTAGGTCGTCCACCAGGGGGAAGCCTGTATCACCACTCCAGGAATTTCTACTAGCAGCAGGACCTTTGCCTAGTTAAGTCTCTCTTTCTTTGGTGTCTTTGCTCCATGGTCACCACATGGTCACCACATTCCTGCCTATCTGGAAAGTTCATCTCTTACTTGGCTTGGAGAGTTTTCTTTGAGTCCTGAGGGATAGAAGTTGCAAGATTTCTGTCCCTGACCTCATGTTTTATCTCAGCAGATTTCAGACCTGGCTCTGACCACCAGGGCTTTAACTAGATTCATGGGCTTCACTCTCCGTGGCATTCTCCACTGGGCAACCCTTAACCAATAAGAGGCAGGAGCCTAGAGCTTCTATTTGTTCTCTGAATGGGTACTTAGGATACAGTTTCTAAATGAATCCCTAGAAGGTCCTGTTTGTGTGAGCTGTGCTCACTCAGATACAGAAACTTGTTCATGCATTTCTGCCTTCCTCTGTGCTTCATCCTCTGCTCCCTGAATATACTTTACAGCATCCTTGAGCCCAGGCTCTGCTTTTAGGAAACGACAGATAGTCCCATCTGAGACCTGGAGGTTCATATCCTGGAACCAAAATCCTTTGCTATCCTGTCAATGTTTTGCTTACATCTTCATGTCCCCTATGTCTTCATCCTGTCCCTGCAGTCTGCAGAGACTTCTGGGGACAAACAGTACCCAGTCCCCTGTTGTGCCCCAGTACAGAATCTGCCCTTGAGGACATGGTGGTCAGTCCATGCTAGGGACACAGTGAATGAACAACAGAGGAACCAAATCAAGTTTCTTCTCTTTCCTCACTAATGGGTGTTGGAACCTCAGCCTCAAACATGCTTAGCAGCAAGCACATCCGCTGAGCGGTATCTCCAGCTCTTCTTTTTTTCTTTAACCCCCTTGCCCCTGGTTTGAGAAAGGATGTCAGTTGCTCAGGCTGACCTTGAGCTCAATCTGTAGCTTTGAGCTTGACCTCCCTTAGACTATTCTTAAACTTGTCATCCTCCTGCCTCAGCCTCCCAAGCAGCTGCTGAACCTATAGACCTACCTGAGTTGATTCTTTTTAAACATTTATTTAGTGAGCAGAGGTGGGGAATGTGGTCCATGCAGCTGTGGAGGGAGGTGGTTCTTTACTTCTAGCATACAACTCCTGGAATCTTATTGAGGTCCTGAGGCTATAGCACGTGCCCTTATCCACTGAGCTATCTGGCTGGCTCTCAGCTTTCTCAGACAAGCTTTTGCTTAGTAGTTCAGGCTGGCTTAGAACTCACTCTATAGTCTAGTCTGGCCTCAAACTCACAACAATCTTTCTACCTCAGCCTTCCAAAAGCTCAATGTCTTTCCCATAGAGCAAAATTAAGGAAAAGTAAGAAAGAACTCCCACGGGAGGGTCTCCGAGAGAGGAGCCCTCTGCATGATGAGTCTTGAGGGGCTTCACATCACCTGTCTCTGCTCTCAACTTCTGGTTTTTATCTGTCAGTTGAGCACCCTAGCATCTTTCAGGACTTCAATTTCAAAACAATGTCCCATGGCCATCTGCAGGGACCTTCCTGGAACAAGTGGCTACAGATGTTGGGGTCACAGGAGGCCTTGCCCTTTCCTAAGGATGCTGAGCACTTAGGTCGTCACTTACATTTTCTATAATCTAAAAACTTGGAGCATTTGAAACCTCATCTGTCCTATATTAAAAAGCTTTGACTGAGTGGTGACCAAGCCAGGCAGACATATCAGTGATGGCCACACAAGCATGACATGAGACTGCGGAAAGCATATACACTCCAGTGGGGAGAGAGCATTACCCACTGGGTAGCAGGTAAGGAATTTACAGGAAGACTTGCCCTTGTGAATTATCATAGCAGGGGCCAAGGCTGGTTGGGTACCAAGTGGAATGAGTTCTAATCATGGCTTCCTACCTTTTCTTTCTGTCTGCCTGTCTGCCTGTCTGTCTTACCTTTTCCTTTCCTTCTCTTCTTCTTCCTCTTTTTTTTTTTTTTTTGAGACAGGGTCTCTCTGTGTAGCCCTGGCTGTTCTGGAACTCACTGTGTAGACCAGGCTGGCCTCGAACTCAGAGATCTGCCTGCCTCTGCCTCCCAAGTGCTGGGATTAAAGATGTGGACCACCACCTGATAGGATCCTCTACTTTTAATACTTAACATTTAAAAAGTTATGTTAGTGTGTATATATGAACATGACGCACAGGAGGGCACAGTACAAGCACAGAGGTCCAAGCAAAACTGTGTAGAGTCAGGTCTCCCCTCCCCCTTTACATGGGTTCTAGGATCAAACTTAGGTCTCTAGGCTTGTGTGGTTCCCTCTGAGCCATCTCACCAGCCCTTTGGCTTCTGAGTTCTCAGAACCTCAGTGTCTCTCTCTGTGACAGTGAATGGGTTGGGGACCTAGGCTCACAACCTGTGTTGTAAACCTTCAAGCCAGGGAAACCCAATTTCACCTTGTCGTTTACTTATTGCCCCCTCCCCCCCAATCATTCTTACCCTTACTAGAATTTATCCATGGTGGGGGAGAGGGGTTATTTCCCAAGGTTCCGCTGAGATCAGATATGAAATCCAACCAACAAAAATTGGTGCCTAATTGAATAGTGTTGCCTCAGGGGCAGAAAGCAATAATGTGTCCAATTATCATGCCTTTTCCATATGTAGCATTCGTTGAGTATGTCTCCTTGCTTACACACCTTCCCCAGAAGAACCATAACCATCAACAAAAGAGAAGCCTGAGGCAGACCTGCATGGGATAGCTACTCTGGCAGGATGCAGGCGTGGTGTCCTGCTCTGCTCCGTTCTAGCCCCTGTGTCGTCAGCACCCCTCCCCCACCTCTCTGAGGTCTGTCTCATTGTGTAGTCTAGGCTGGTTCTGAACTCCTCACGTTCTTCTGACCCAGCTTTCTAGTTCATCACCACCAAGGCTCCAGCTCTTTTACTGGAAATGGCTGCCTGACTTTGGGCAACCCTTAACTACTTCAGCTTCTAGCTTGGTGGTGGTATTAGTGAGGAGATTGTAGAGAGTTAATTGACGGCCCCACAGGAGCACAGTTACCGGCTTAGTAAAATGTTAAGGTAAATTAGCATAGCCCCGGGGTAAATTAGTATACTGCGCCCCTCCCCAACCCCCTGCACTTTAACAGCAACGACCGCAGCATCTTTACACTATGTGGAGGCATCCCCGGACCTGATCCCCTTTTGGCCTCAGCATTCCATTTGGTGTCTGGATTACTTTTTGGAACTAATCTGCAGAAGTCAGGGATAGACACTCCCCAAGGCTCCAGGTGACCACTCCTGCTTGACTCCGCCCCACGGAAAGAAGGTGAGGTAGGGGGCGGGGCTGGTGGTGGGGGTCGGCAGGATTGGTGAATATACTGGCCCTTCTGGTCAGTCCCACATCTGTCACACTCCTATGTGTGGGCCACCTTTGTGACGAGCAATAATGCTGCTGCTACTGCTGCTGTCGCTGCTGGGACCTGGACCCCGACTCAGCGAAGGTAAGTGAGGACTGGCTTCATCCAGCCTGGGTCAGATTCTGTACCTCCCTATTTTTTCTCATTGCCCCAACTCAACAGCCCTTCCAGCACCCGGAAGCCTTAAAATCCCCAGGGCCTTCTTCAGATGCCCACATATCCACCTTCCCAGACACTCAGGAGTCATGTCTGATTCTTTCTAGGGCCCTCCACTCAGGCATTTCACTCAGGAACTCAGAAGGGGGAGAGGGGGTGGTATTAGAGTCCTCCCTTCATGAACCCCATAGTTACTGCAGTCCTCTCCAGCAGCCTGAAGCTCCTAGCCCCTGATCCTGAGTCCTGTGAACTGGCTATCACTTCTCTTGCTTGTGGGGTCTGAGGTAAGACTTCCAGGCAGGACTCTGTGGATGGGAGGAACAGGGACAGAAATTAAACTCCAGAGTTATAGGAGTGGGTGAGGAAATCCACTTTAGAAAGGCCCCTCTTGGTGACTTCCTAATCCTAGACTACAGTAAGACATACAGGCACAGAGCCAGCCCTGGCTTTACCTGGGTACGGAGGTGCAGGTGTGAGTCTTCTGCTCCCGGACAGGCTCACCCAGATCAACATCTCAGATGCCACAGTTGCTCCAAGCAACACTTGCTGAGTAGTACAGCTCAGAGATGCCTAGGACGACCCACACTGGGCGTATACCTTGGGCTTTTACAATGCCCTGTGGGTCCTGGCACTGCCATTGGAGGTTGCCCACAGGTAGACAGAGCAAACAGACCGCAGCCTGACCTGCCCCACCTATGTTGTCACAAAGGGAGTGTTTTCTTTGGTTCCAAACTTAGTGCTGCTGTGTGTCCCTCACCTGGGCTCTTCATGGGCTGTTTTAGCCTCTGTGAGAGCAGAGTGGGGTGGGGAAGGGGAGCTCTGCAGATGGTTTCAGGGTAGGGTGTTGGGAGTGGTTAGGCTAGGTGTGTCTCACCTGGTGGCTCCTGAGGTCAACAGACCTTTCCTAGAAGCCTTTCTGTGTGCCAGAGCTACTTGAGTCAGATCTGTTCTGGAAGAGCACCCAAGCTAGAAGAGCACCCCCATAAACAGGCAGCAGCATTGCCCACTGGCAGAGTAAGGCAGCAGGGAACAGGCTGAAGAGAAGGCAGGGGCAGTAATGTGATGGCCTGACTGGAAGGAAAGCTGAGTTCTGGGGAGATAGGAAGGCTTGGGGATCCAGCTTAGGATCTCCACTGGGGCTTAGGGTATGGTGGAGCTGGGAGCTGTACCCCAAATTCATGTATACACCTTTAGTCTCATCACTCAGGAGGCTGAAGCAGGAGGATCTCTGTGAGTTTGAGACCACCTCATACACAGAACACATTCTAGGACAGCTACATGGAGAAACCCTGTCTTGAAAAAGTTAAGAAAGAAAGAAAGAAAGAAAGAAAGAAAGAAAGAAAGAAAGAAAGGAAAGGAGAAGGAAAGGGAGAAGGAAAGGGAGAGAGAGAGACAGACAGAGACAGAGAGAGGCAGAGAGAGAGACAGAGACAGAGAGAGAGAGAGAGAGACAGAGAGAGAGAGAGACAGACAGACTCTGGATTGCAATGGAGTTTGTATGGCACAAAGCACTTTATCTTGTGACTTGATGCTGCCTTATCCTGCACTAAGCAAAGGAGAAAAGCAGAGCACAGAGATATGTAATTTGTCCAAAGTCACATACCTAGAAGTGGGATCAAACACAGTTAAGTTGCTACATCTAGGTCCTTCTTGGGCCAGTGCCTCTCACTAGGGATAGGGAAGCTCTGACCTTGAACCTATAACCTTTGTTTACCCCTCAGCAACCAGGAGGTCACATGTGTTTAAGCGTGGACTCCTGGAACTGGCAGGGACCTTGGATTGTGTTGGTCCTCGATCACCGATGGCTTACATGAACTATGGCTGTTACTGTGGCCTTGGTGGCCATGGAGAGCCACGTGACACCATTGACTGGTGAGTATACACTGGTCCCAGAGTAGAAAAGGTCTCCCAAGTCCTAAGACAGCCAAGGGCTACGAGAAAACCCCAACTGAAGTCCAGTTTTGACTCAGGAAGATCCCAGAACTTAGTAATACCTTGAGTACAGAGGGCTCTTGGGTCAATGGGGAGATATCTTGGTGCTAACTAACCTTTACCCTGGCTGTAGACTGATGCCTCCACTGAGGAGTAACATCGAGCTATTTAGACCATTGTACAGCCTGAGGATCTCTGAGGATTTTTAACATACCCATTTCATACATAAGGGAGCCATCAAACTTATCTGGTCCAGCACAGAGCTTGGGCATAAGCAAGAGGGAGGCTTGGAGCTGTTAACTCTTTGTGAACCAGGAAAAGAAAGTTATTCTTGCAAATATGGACATGCATATGTGCACGCACGAACACACACACATTCTTGTTGGGCCTGACCACCTATCTCATCCACTCCACAAGTCCACAAGTATTCATACATACTTACACACTCACTCATTCTGGATGAAAAAACAAGCTCCAACCTTTATTGCTCAGAGAAAGAAAAAGCTACTACCTTTTCATTGCTGAATGAAAGAAGCCCTGCCACTTATTGTTCTTAGTATTTATACTTTCTCAAGAGAATAGATCACATGGTTTTCCAAGCATCTTTACATTCCAGAAGTTCATCATACGTCAAATAAGTTTCAGCAGGAATGTTCACATAGGTTTCAATTAAGATGAGTTATCTAAACATTATCTGCCACTAGTTCCACACATTCATTAAGAGTTTAAAACAATAATTCTTATGTCTTAAGTCAGCACAGTTTAGTTAAGAGGCAACTCATCTGCCTTGTGTCTCACTAATGTTGAAGGTTTGTGTAGATAAACTTAGTTGACATTTCATCTTCTGTCCTTGCACCCACAATAAAGTATCCACTCACACAGTGGTTTCACAGCCAGCACAGAAGGAATGCCTTCCCTGATCACAAGTCTCTTCCAAGCCTGCTTTCTATCCTAATGCAACTAGCCCATGTCACATGAAGGTCACAGAGCCCTAACTGCAGCCTTTATACTAAAGAGGGCTCAAAATTACCTGTATAAATTTAGGAATTCTACAGAATCATTTTTAGGAATTATGAAATCACCAATTTGCCTGCATAGTATTGCTACAAGATAATATATTTTTGTTGATCTGCAGAAAATCTGTCTAATAGGGTGGTCTGATGCCCAGGAATTATTATACTATTTTAATAATGACAGGAAAGGGATATCAGTTGCAAGATGCAATCCTGAGATAAAGTCTCTCTGGGCCTTGCCTCTTAGAGCTCACCTATCACAGTTCATACAGTATGATGATATCTCCAGAGAGGTCACTTGCATGCCTTTAGCCTAACCTAGATGGATCCTGACACCTAATGGCCAAGAAGGTCATTGGGTTGTCCAGGCACAAGTTACAACCTGGACCTAGGAAGGAAGGGAAGATTGCCAGGGTAGCTGGGGCTCAGAGTTACAAGGAGGCAGGCAGGGGTAGACAGGCAAGGTCAGGGAGTGAGGCTGGGAAGTCATGTCCAGCTGCTACAATTTTTCTCCAGGATCTGTATTGTGAGGGACAGCATGTCCATAGGGGACACTAGCTGCTTGAGAAATCTTTGTCAGATGGCGAGGCCAGCAGGATTTCTTCTTTCACACACCTATGGTCTGCCCACTCTCACCTCCAGGTGCTGCCTCTACCATGACTGCTGCTACTCTCGGGCTCAGGATGCCGGCTGCAGCCCCAAGTTAGACCGCTACTCGTGGAGGTGCGCGGACAATCGCATCCTGTGTGGTGAGTGCTCATACCATGTGACTTCCCCGAGTGTCCCCTGGAGATTCTGCAAGAGCCAGACGGCTTCTGTACCCTTGTGGTACCTTAATAAGCTCTCCACAGACCACATGATAGTGTCATTGAACCCTTACAACACACATACATGCACATGTATGTCTTCAGAGTCTGGACCAAAAGGAGAGAAAAGATAACTAGGTGTAAACAACCTAAAAGTCCATCAGGAGGGGATTGAGCAGATGAGCTCATGATGTACCCAGACTGTAGAATATACTCCAATCTGGACAAAGGATGAGGTAGAATCATTTGAGAGCCTGTCTCAGACAAAACAACACAACCAACCAATTAATCAAACAAACAAAAAGAAAATTCAATAAAAAAAAAATGTTAGGTGTAGAGCTGGTGAGATAGTGTAATTTTGTCCCTTGCCTCTCTGGAGCTGAGGGTCAAGACTGGGGCTTCCTTCCCTAGTGTCTACTACGGATCTAAAGCCCCAAGCTCTAAGCAATTTATTTCTCCTGCTCCAGCCTGCCAAGTGCTAGAATTACAAGGATGTTCCACCTAGCTTGGAAGTAAGATGTTTACCTTTAAGGCTACTGGGCAGTCAGGGATGTAGCTAGTGGTAAGAGTGCTTGTCCACTTGTGGGAGCCCCGGATGCCAATACTAAGGCTTAATGGTGCCCTTCCATTTATAGTTTCCTTTCAAATAACTTTAAACGCAGAACTGACTTTTTATATAGTCAGAGTGATCATACAGATGAACTGTGGGTAGGAATACAGTGGGGCTAGTACTCTGAGTACTAGTACTCAGTACTCTGAGGAGCTGCAAACAAAGTAGGTGCCTGACTCCTCTCCCTGTTTCTTTTTTTCTTTTTGAAGGTACTAGGGGTTAGACCTGGGCCTCAAACATGCTAAACAAGTACTCTCCACTGAGCCACACAGCCCTAGCTCTCTCCTTTTTTCTTTTAAATGAGAATAAACACAATACAAATTTCATTGCTTTATAATAATATTACTATGTGAATATATTAAATTATAATTGTGAATATATTAAATTATATATTTATTATTGTTATTATTTCAATTACGAGTTCACCTGACTTCAGTACTTGTATTGGATTCCCTTGTAGCTTAGAGCTACTCTAGTGTGGGTCTGGGAGCCAAACTCAAGCCCTTTGAAAGACCAGGAGGTAATCTGAACCAGTGAACCATCCTCTCCAGCCCAGATTTGTTTTAGCTGGGCTGGTAGAGCACTTGCTGAGAATGTTGACAGCCTGGGTTCCATCACCACACTGAAAAAAATTATTTAAACATTTTTAAAATTATTCTTATTTTTAGAACTTATAATTGCATCGTGTCTCCCTTCCCTTTCCTCCCTCCAAACCCTCTCACATGTACCCCCCAGGCGCCTCTGCCTGTCTCTGTCTCTCTCTCTCTCTGTCTCTCTCTCTGTCTCTCTTTCTCTCTCTTGTATGTTAAGCAAGCTGGCAAGCTGGCTTAACATGCAAAGGCACTTGCTGCCAGGCCTGAGTTTGATCCCCACGACCCACACGGTGGAAGAAGAGACCTGATTCCAGCGAGTTGTCCTGACCTCCTGTGAACGCTGACAAATAAATATAAATATAGATGGGCCCAGTTTTTGCTCAGCCTTGCCAATACTCGTGATTTCTAGCTCTCGCTCTTTTTCTTCTTTTTAAATTTTTAATTTCTATTTCAGGGCTTTGGCAGAGCCCACTTGAGGTTTACTGATAAAACGTGGAGACATTTATTTGGTATAAGACTGTTGGCCTTTCGATGGGGTAGACACTCAGCTACGTTCTACCTTAACCCGACTTCCTGCCATTGTATCCTCACAACGTTGGTCTATCCCTTTATCCTCCTGCTTCCTTCCCAACATGCTTCTGTCTCCTCTTGCCTGCTCACTCTGTTCTCGACTTCATGCCTCTCCTTCCTGTCTCTCACTCTGCCCTGGCTCAATGCCAGCTCTTTATTCTCTAAAAAGCCACACTCCAGCCTGAACCAATCAGCAGCAGGACCACGTGGATCCATTTCTTTGAGTTGCCCTTTGACTAGAATTAGGGCTATCTGACTGCCTTCCAGACAGCTTGTTTTTTTTTTGTTTTTGTTTTTTTTTTTTTTTAAAAAAAAAAGCTGGGAATGAGCCATTGAGAGGACAATACCAAATATTCTGCCAGCACTTAGCTCTCTGCCAGCACAGCAATTAACAATTAAAAACACAGGGGCACATCTACAAGCCATTTGATACAAGGGGAGGGGGGCCATCCAAACAGAGAGCTTTTTCTTCTCCTTCTCCTTCTCCTTCTTCCCTCCCTCCCCTCTCTTTCTTGAGATAGGGGTTCATTGTGAAGCCCTGGGCTGTCCTAGAACTCACTATGTAGACTAGGCTGGTCTCAAACTCACAGTGGTCCACCTGCCTCTGCCTCCCAATTGCTGGGGTTAAAGGCATGCACCACCACTGCCTGGAGTTTTGGTTGCTTTTTAAGACTGGGTCTTACATAGCCCAGGCTGGCCTTGAACCGTTGTTCTGCTTGTCTTTTCTTCCAGGGTTCTGGATCATAGGTATTTCATCCCCTTGGACTATAGGAGGGTTTCTAGTGCTTAGATAAAAGCCAGTATTTTTCAGGAACTTGTGAAACAGGTTTTCTGTCCACAAAAAGGAGTCACTTCCCTTACCTGTGGCAGAAGGGATATATGGCTCTCCGTTGACATATACCTGTGGCAGATATTATAAACTGTATATTTCAAAGGTGTATATCCAAGCCCATGCTAGCTTCCAGGCTCCTGCACTCCCTATTCACAAGTACCCGTTATGTATTTCGAAGCCCTCAGTATCCTGGCCCCCTCACCTCCTCTCCTACCCAGAACTCCCAGGCCTGCTCCACTTGCTCCCAGTACGAGCTACTCAACATTAGTTCTCACCCTTCTCTTTCTGTCTCCCTTGCAGATAGCCCTGGCCATGGCCAGTTTAGGGGTTTTGTTTTGTTTTGTTTTGTTTTGTTTTAATTCTCTGCTCTGGACTCTTACACATGCCTCTGGTTGTTTTCTTTCTCATCTACAACAAAACCTTTCCCCCAAGGGAGTAGCCGTTGTGACAGGATCTTTACTGAGCACCTATGCATACAACTTTCATTAGGATTGTCTTTATGCTGTGGTGAGAATTGTTTATGTTTTGAATTTTCAGCCCTTCTTGTGGCTGCCCTCCTTTCTGTGGATTGTCCTCCCTTCTGTCCTCCTTTCTGAATAATATCCTTGAAACACAGAAGTTTTTCATTTTACTGACATCCTAGTCAGTTATTTTGATGCTTTAAGCATCCATCGAGAGCCAGGTAGTGTTGACTACACACCTTTAACCCCAGCACTTGGGAGGCAGAGGCGGGTCCTAAGTCCGAGGCCAGTCTGGTCTACAGAGTGAGTTCCAAGACAGACAAGGCTACAAAGAGAAATTCTGTCTCAAAAGAACAAAAAACAAACAACAAGCAAAGAATTCATTGAGAAGCCGGGCGGTGGTGGCGCAGGCCTTTAATCCCAGCACTTGGGAGGCAGAGGCAGGCGGATTTCTGAGTTCAAGGCCAGCCTGGTCTACAGAGTGAGTTTCAGGACAGCCAGGACTACACAGAGAAACCCTGTCTTGAAAAAAAACCAAAAAAAAGAGAGAGAGAGAGAGAGAGAGAGAGAGAGAGAATTCATTGAGAAAACAGCACAGCAGAGTCTTACCTGTTCGTTTTCTTCTATTTATTCTAATAGTTTGAGACTTATGGCAGTGGCCAACTTTGAGTTAACTTTTCATACAAACAGTGGGTACGGTGGGGTAGGTCTGACTTCAGTTTTTGGCATATTGTTTTACAGTTGTCTCGCTGTTAAAGAGACCATTCATTGTCTCTTGGATAGCATTAGCACCTTTGTTGAAAATCACTTGACTGTCGATGGGTGATGGTCGCAGTACACTGAAGTGGTCGCAACTCGTTTGGGCTTCAGTTTCTTTACCTGGAAGTTGAATGTTGCAGAGGCGGAAAAAATAAAGGTTCAGAACATGTTAAACAGATTGAGGCAGGGTGTGTGTGTGTGTGTGTGTGTGTGTGTGTGTGTGTTTTTCCCCCTTCCTCTTCCTCTTCCTCTTCCTCTTCCTCTGACTCACCACTAAAACTCAGCTTGTAGAGACTGCCTTACTCTGGAGGCAGAAAGAGCAGGAGCACCTTGGGAGGCTATGTACTGCTCTGGGCCCCGGCTCCCTAGAAGGAAGGCATAGCTGGTAGTATAAAGTTGGATGAGCCAAAAGGCTCAGTGGAGAAGTGTTTGCTGCCAAGCCTGATGACCTGAGTTTGGTCCATGAGACTCACATAGTAAAATGATAAACCAAGTGTGTTGTGGTGCATGTGTGTACCCCTGCCCTTCCCCACCAGAGAAACGGAACCCTCCAAAACCAAAATAAACCAATAGAAAACACTGTCTTAAAGAGTAAAGTTGAATCACTGTGGAGACATTGCAACCCTCCACCCCACTTTTTTAGGGTCTTTTGTTGTTGTTTTTTTGAGACAGAGTCTTTCTATATTGTCCTGGCTGTCTTGGATTTTGCTGTATACCAGGCTGGTCTTGAACTCATGGAGCTCTGCCTCCTGAGTGCTGGTATTAAAGGCATGCATCACCATACCCTTGTCATGGCATATGACTATGACTGCGCACCAGGCACCATCTTGTTTAACCATCTTTCTTTGAGATAAAGCCCCACATGTCCCAAGCTGACCTCAAACACACTATGTAGTCAAGGATGATGCTGAACTTGTGATCCTCCTGCCTCTACTTTTGGACAGGTGGTACCAGTATGGAACTTGGGGCTTTGTACATGCAAGGCAAACATTCTACTCCAACTGAACTGTACCCCTTTCATTTTGTGTTGGGGGAATGGAGGCCCAGAGTTAAGAAGTGACTTGTCCCTGAACTGCCAGCATGAGCAAAGAGGCTTTGTGGGGAAATGGATCTTACAGCTTTCCTACCCTCCCCATTCAGTGTGCATGTTCTCAAAAACACGAGTGTGGAAATGGTATTCATGGAATGGTCGCTGCTGTGTTTGCTGGTGGAGCCTCTGTTTGTTTTCAGAGCTCTTTTCCCTGAGGAAAGACCCAAGGTCTCTGTTACGCGTTTTCAACAAAAATATTCTGTTCGTCTGCTTAGTAGAGATATTCTGAGCATAGTTGTTTATTTAATTACATGTTTGGCCTATTTTCCATTTATGGGCCTGACAAATATATTTAAAATTTTCACCCTATAATAATATTTACCAGCAGGCTTTCATTTTAAGTATAGCCCATGGAAGCTATTTTTCCTTTTCCATCATATATTCTGTATTTATTTTTGAGATAATAGTCTCACATCATAGCCCAGGCTGACTGGCCTGAACTTTTCAAACTTCTGTCTCAGTCTCTTGATTGCCAGGACTAGTAAAATGGGAATAAGAAAACATAGTTGTGGGCTGGCAAGATGCTTTTAGTGGTTAAAGATGCTCTCCTCTCAGCCTGACAGCCTGGTTTAATTCCCAGGACTCACATGGTCACAGGAGAAAACTGATTCCTTTGAGTTGTCATCTGACCTCCATAATCACGGTGACACACATGAACAAACACAAAGATAAATGAAAGTAAAACAATTTTAAAAATGAAAATTTTGGGGAAAAAAGTTGCCGGGTTCGTATGAGCACTGGAAGTAATACAGGGACCTGGTTTACTCCCTCCCTCCCCCAGCCCTCCCTCTCCTCCCCCTCCCCTCTGTCTTTTTCCTTGTGTGTATGCGTGCACATGCATATGTGATAGAGAAAAACTTAGAGAAATCAGTTCTTCTTCCACCATGTGAGTCCTGGGATCAAGGTTTCCAGGCTTGGCAGCAAGTGCCTGGTGCCCACAGAAGACAGAAGAGGGCATCATACAGAGTCAGACTTGGAGACTGTTCTGAGCCAGTGGGTGCTGGGAATCAAACCTTTATAAGAGCAAGTGCTCTTAGCCTCTGAGCCCTCTCTCCAGCACCTATATTAAACAACAACAACAGAAGAACCACATCTGCTGTGACATGGACACAGCAAACTCCAAGAACATGATGCAGAATGACTCTTACCAGGTTCAACAGCTCACATGACTCCATTTGTATGAGATAGTCGATCTCTGCAGACACAAAAGAGACTCAGTGGTGAGAACATGAGGAGTGACTGTTTCAGGTGTACATAGTGTCTGTGTGGGAATAGAAATGAAGAATGAAATGAATACTAACATGGTTAATGTAAAAAGTTTGTTTAATTACTTAATATTTAATTAGTCAATAAGCTGTCTTAAAGTGACTGTTGCTGCAGTGAAACGCCATGACCAAAGCAACTTGAGGAGGAAAGGGTTTATTTGGTTTACATTTCCACAGTGCATCACCGAAGGAAGTCAGGACAGGAACTCATACAGGGCAGGAACCTGGAGGCAGGAGCTGATGCAGAGGCCATGGATGGGGTGCAGCTTACTGGCTTGCTCCTCACGGCTTGCTCAGTCTGCTTTCTTATAGAACCTGGGACTACCTGCTCAGTGATGGCTCCACTCACAACGGGCTGAGTGCTCCCCCATCAATCACTAATTAGGAAAATGCCACACAGGCTTGCCTCCAGCCTGCTGTTATGGAGGCATTTTCTCAATTGAGGTTCCTTCCTCTCTGATGACTCTTAACTTGTATCAAGTTGCTATAGAACTAGCCATTGAGAAATAATTCCT
>JANHMN010000002.1:92862240-92917882 GCA_030674055.1 Rhabdomys pumilio | reverse complement strand
GCAGTACACTGAAGTGGTCGCAACTCGTTTGGGCTTCAGTTTCTTTACCTGGAAGTTGAATGTTGCAGAGGCGGAAAAAATAAAGGTTCAGAACATGTTAAACAGATTGAGGCAGGGTGTGTGTGTGTGTGTGTGTGTGTGTGTGTGTGTGTTTTTCCCCCTTCCTCTTCCTCTTCCTCTTCCTCTTCCTCTTCCTCTTCCTCTGACTCACCACTAAAACTCAGCTTGTAGAGACTGCCTTACTCTGGAGGCAGAAAGAGCAGGAGCACCTTGGGAGGCTATGTACTGCTCTGGGCCCCGGCTCCCTAGAAGGAAGGCATAGCTGGTAGTATAAAGTTGGATGAGCCAAAAGGCTCAGTGGAGAAGTGTTTGCTGCCAAGCCTGATGACCTGAGTTTGGTCCATGAGACTCACATAGTAAAATGATAAACCAAGTGTGTTGTGGTGCATGTGTGTACCCCTGCCCTTCCCCACCAGAGAAACGGAACCCTCCAAAACCAAAATAAACCAATAGAAAACACTGTCTTAAAGAGTAAAGTTGAATCACTGTGGAGACATTGCAACCCTCCACCCCACTTTTTTAGGGTCTTTTGTTGTTGTTTTTTTGAGACAGAGTCTTTCTATATTGTCCTGGCTGTCTTGGATTTTGCTGTATACCAGGCTGGTCTTGAACTCATGGAGCTCTGCCTCCTGAGTGCTGGTATTAAAGGCATGCATCACCATACCCTTGTCATGGCATATGACTATGACTGCGCACCAGGCACCATCTTGTTTAACCATCTTTCTTTGAGATAAAGCCCCACATGTCCCAAGCTGACCTCAAACACACTATGTAGTCAAGGATGATGCTGAACTTGTGATCCTCCTGCCTCTACTTTTGGACAGGTGGTACCAGTATGGAACTTGGGGCTTTGTACATGCAAGGCAAACATTCTACTCCAACTGAACTGTACCCCTTTCATTTTGTGTTGGGGGAATGGAGGCCCAGAGTTAAGAAGTGACTTGTCCCTGAACTGCCAGCATGAGCAAAGAGGCTTTGTGGGGAAATGGATCTTACAGCTTTCCTACCCTCCCCATTCAGTGTGCATGTTCTCAAAAACACGAGTGTGGAAATGGTATTCATGGAATGGTCGCTGCTGTGTTTGCTGGTGGAGCCTCTGTTTGTTTTCAGAGCTCTTTTCCCTGAGGAAAGACCCAAGGTCTCTGTTACGAATTTTCAACAAAAATATTCTGTTTGTCTGCTTAGTAGAGATATTCTGAGCATAGTTGTTTATTTAATTACATGTTTGGCCTATTTTCCATTTATGGGCCTGACAAATATATTTAAAATTTTCAGCCTATAATAATATTTACCAGCAGGCTTTCATTTTAAGTATAGCCCATGGAAGCTATTTTTCCTTTTCCATCATATATTCTGTATTTATTTTTGAGATAATAGTCTCACATCATAGCCCAGGCTGACTGGCCTGAACTTTTCAAACTTCTGTCTCAGTCTCTTGATTGCCAGGACTAGTAAAATGGGAATAAGAAAACATAGTTGTGGGCTGGCAAGATGCTTTTAGTGGTTAAAGATGCTCTCCTCTCAGCCTGACAGCCTGGTTTAATTCCCAGGACTCACATGGTCACAGGAGAAAACTGATTCCTTTGAGTTGTCCTCTGACCTCCATAATCACAGTGACACACATGAACAAACACAAAGATAAATGAAAGTAAAACAATTTTAAAAATGAAAACTTTGGGGAAAAAAGTTGCCGGGTTCCTATGAGCACTGGAAGTAATACAGGGACCTGGTTTACTCCCTCCCTCCCCCAGCCCTCCCTCTCCTCCCCCTCCCCCTCTGTCTTTCTTTCCTTGTGTGTATGTGTGCACATGCATATGTGATAGAGAAAAACTTAGAGAAATCAGTTCTCCTTCCACCGTGTGAGTCCTGGGATCAAGGTTTCCAGGCTTGGCAGCAAGTGCCTGGTGCCCACAGAAGACAGAAGAGGGCATCATACAGAGTCAGACTTGGAGACTGTTCTGAGCCAGTGGGTGCTGGGAATCAAACCTTTATAAGAGCAAGTGCTCTTAGCCTCTGAGCCCTCTCTCCAGCACCTATATTAAACAACAACAACAGAAGAACCACATCTGCTGTGACATGGACACAGCAAACTCCAAGAACATGATGCAGAATGACTCTTACCAGGTTCAACAGCT
The DNA here is from genome assembly GCA_030674055.1 of Rhabdomys pumilio. NCBI lineage: Eukaryota > Metazoa > Chordata > Mammalia > Rodentia > Muridae > Rhabdomys > Rhabdomys pumilio. Next base: position 92,915,687 of record JANHMN010000002.1, on the reverse strand, counting down.
CACATGACTCCATTTGTATGAGATAGTCGATCTCTGCAGACACAAAAGAGACTCGGGATCAGTGGTGAGAACATGAGGAGTGACTGTTTCAGGTGTACATAGTGTCTGTGTGGGAATAGAAATGAAGAATGAAATGAATACTAACACGGTTAATGTAAAGAATTTGTTTAATTACTTAATATTAATCAATAAGCTAACTGTCTTAAAGTGACTGTTGCTGCAGTGAAATGCCATGACCAAAGCGACTTGAGGAGGAAAGGGTTTATTTGGTTGACATTTCCACAGTGCATCACTGAAGGAAGTCAGGACTGGAACTCATACAGGGCAGGAACCTGGAGGCAGGAGCTGATGCAGAGGCCATGGATGGGGTGCAGCTTACTGGCTTGCTCCTCACGGCTTGCTCAGTCTGCTTTCTTATAGAACCTGGGACTACCTGCTCAGTGATGGCTCCACCCACAACGGGCTGAGTGCTCCCCCATCAATCACTAATTAGGAAAATGCCACACAGGCTTGCCTCCAGCCTGCTGTTATGGAGGCATTTTCTCAATTGAGGTTCCTTCCTCTCTGATGACTCTTAACTTGTATCAAGTTGCTATAGAACTAGCCATTGAGAAATAATTCCTTTGCAGTGCCTCATGCATGCTGGGTGAGTACTACTGAGCTACATCCTCAGCCTTCATTAACAGACTCTCTCTCTCTTTCTCTGTCTCTCTCTCTCTGTCTCTCTCTCTCTCTGTCTCTCTCTCTCTCTCTGTCTCTCTCTCTCTCTCTCTCTGTCTCTCTCTCTCTCTCTCTCCCTTTTAGATCATCTTGCAATTTGGCCATGGCTGGCCTGGAACTTGCCTGATAGACCATGTTCTCAAGCTCTCGGCAGTTCAGAGGTTTCATTGTGTGGCTGGCTCCATGCCCTTCACTCACACACAATATGGCTGAATTTCATGGCAGTGGGAGTGCCAGGGTGGAGACTGTTCACTTCATGGGAGACAGCAAGGCAGGAGGAAGAAGGGACTAAGGACTATGCATAGTCTTCAGAGGCATGCTCCCAGTGACTGCTTCCTCCAGATAGGCCCCATCTTTTTGAGTCAGGGTCTCATGAAGTCCATACTGGCTTCAAATTTGCTAGGTAATCAGGGATCACCTTGAATGTCGGATCCTTCTGCCTCTACCTCCCACTCGCTGGGGTTGCATGAATGCGACACGATGCCAGTTTATTTGGTGCTAGAGTCTAGGGCGTTTGCACATGCCAAGCAGTCACTCTATCAACTCAGGGACATCCCCAGTTCTGGGATGGGTACTGTGTAACGTCCTATCTCACCCAGGATGTGTAATTACCATATGAAGTAGAGAATGATCTTGTCTTGTTTACTTCTTACTTTGTTTTGGTGGTGGCAGGAATGGAACCCAGGGCTTCATGCAAACTAGACAAGTGCTCTACCATTGAGCAATACCCTCTGCTCTTTCTGTTTAACATAGAGGATAGAGAAGGTCACAAAATTCAGAGCAAGAACTGTGAACCAAGGCCTGCCTGATGGTTGCCAGGCACCCAATCTTACCTGAATGGATTCCTCAGTGAAACAGTATAGCATTGACAAAGATGGGAAGACAAAAGCTGTGTGGAATTTGGACTTTTCATTTGGCATGACAAGTCCCTTGTAGGCTGGCTGTCACTGCTGCCTCCTCGAGTGGTCTTGTCCATGGTGGGCTGTGGAAAGTTAACAAGTATCTCACAATTGCAAACTGTAACCTGTCCTGCCTCCAGCTTACACTCCCTTGGCGTTTATTCTCATGTGCCTCTGAGTTTCTGCTCTAACCTCAGTTTCCCCACTTCTTTCAGGACCAACAGACAACAAATGCCAAGAACTCCTGTGCAGGTGTGACGAGGAGCTTGCTTACTGCCTGGCAGGGACCGAGTACCACCTGAAATACCTCTTCTTCCCCTCCTTTTTATGTGAGAAGGACTCACCCAAGTGCGACTGATGGGCTCAAATGTCCCTTTGCACATGGAAATGAAATTCGCTTTCAGTACTGAACAACAGCATTCAATTTGTGCCAGGAGTCCCTGGAGGCCAAGTGATAAAGCCTGTGTTTGCTTTCTCCCTCCATTCAGGAAGTCATGACTGTCGGCCTGTGGAGCTGCCAGTTTGATGAAGGTTGAAAGTCCTGGGCCTGTTTTATACAAATACCACTGTGTTGGGCTTGATGTCATTTTTGAAGTTCAACCTTTATGAAAAGCTGTACTATCTTCTAACCTGCTGCAGAGGGTTGCTGGTGAAATGTGATTGAACACCTGCTTAGGCTTGGCTGTGGTAATAACAGTGCCACATGATACATCTAAGAATTGTTACTGTAATAAAAAATGTTCTCTGTCTCCATCTGTAAGAGGTAAATTTTATTTCCTGGAAGCTGGGTGTGGTGGCACACACCTGGAGTGTTCTGCTGGGGAGGCTAAGGTTGAAAGGTCAGCTGAACCCAGGAGTCTGGCACCAGTATGGGCAGAAGAGAAGATACTTTCTAAAAGAAAAAGGAAATTCTTTCCTGGGCTGGTGGTACTGCTGTGTGTCAAAACATTTGTGAAGCATGTTTAAGGTCCTGAGTTTGATTCCCAACATTTCAAGAAAAGAAACTTAAAAATTAAAAGAAAGAAAGAAAGAAAGAGAGAAAGGAAGAAAATGTAGAACAGATCAAACACTAAAAAGTGAAATCACAGGCCAGAAAGATGGCTCAGTGGTTAACAGTGCTTCCTGCTCTTCCAGGGGACTTGAGTTCAGTTTCTTGTCTGCATATTGTTTAGCTCAACTGCTTTTGCTCTGATTCCAGAGAATCTGACACATCTGGATTCTGCAAGTACCTGCTTGCACATGCTCACTTGTACAAACACACACACACACACGCACACACACATGCATGCACTTGCACACTTGCCACAATTAAAAATAAAGTCTTTTTAAAGAGAAATCATTCCAAAGCTTTAGAATGGAAGAAGGAAGCTTTTGCTCTTGGCTTGCTTGCCCTCATTCTAGATGGCAAGTTCATTCTGTCACTGGCATTAGAACCTGCGTCTTTGGGAATTCCAGTGTGTACTGAAGATTAGCTGAGACACCCAGCCTCATGGACTGAGCAACTACTGAATTCTTGGACCTTCCATACATAAGCAGCCATTGTCTGATTAGCTGGATCACATTCTACTAAAATCTTTCTATATATGGAGAGAATTTTGTTACTCAAGAAAACCCTGACTAATATAGATTTTGGTACCAGGAGTGGTTCTAGAACAACAGAAGTACAAGGATGAAACTTTTTTAAGTATTTGGACTTCATTCACTAACACATACAGCTACTGAAGCCATTGCAGCTACTGAAGCCCATGGTGGTGTAAGACTCTGGTGAGCCTTAGCCTACCGGGGACCTCCTGAGTGAACCACACATGGCCGAGAATCGATGCAAAAGGCAAGAGGAATTTATTGTTCCAACATGTTGGGGTTATCCTGCACCCGAAGGTGAGGCCGCGACCCCATGCAGCTCATTCAGTGAGCCTTTGTACAGTTTTTAGAGAAACAGCAACTAGGCACAATATGATTGGCAGAACAGTGTGACTTTTAGGGAATGAGATGACATTCATTTGAATTCAACATTCAACAGAATGACCTTTAGGGAAAGTGTGGTCTTTAGGGAATGAGATGGCCAGGACGTCCCTTGTCTGTGGGTAGCCAAAGGTCCATCCTGTGAAATGTGTCTACACGCTCTGGGCCTCCCCTCTGTGGTCTGAGGAATGCTAATTAGCCTCTCCTTTCCGGAGGGGAGGGGAGCCTAAGTGCTCTATGACACCTCTCTTCCAGGAGGGAAGGGGTCTGGTGGAAGTTTCCAAAGTTCCTGAGCTGACCTCTTCATTCCCCCCTTTTCTTTGTGCATGTTTCAATCTTGAAGCTATTGCAGCTCATATCCCTGGTCCTCTGAACTTAACTCTTGATATCTTGGTCTCAGGACCATCAACTGTACTGTACCTATGTGATCTTTAATAAAGGCAACTAAGTGATTCAAAACGTAAAGGCCAAAAATCAGAGGCAGGAACAAAATTGTCAGGGGTTTTAACAATGTAGAAATCAAGGTAGTAAACCAAGGAGAGTTAGTTGTTAAAGACTCAAACCATCTTTTCTCTCTCTCTCTCTCTCTCTCTCTCTCTCTCTCTCTCTCTCTCTCTCTCCCTCTCCCTTTCTCTCTCTCTCTCTTGGCTAGTCTCTCCCGTACCTTTGCCATTGAATTTTTAACTATCTTCTTCCCATCCCCTGAATGGTCTCCAATATGTGTTTCTCAATTTCCCACACCCTTAGATAGCAAAGAAAAAGTAGCTGATCCCCCCAGGCCCACACACTGATGAGCCTGCTGCCGGCTTCTCTCATATGGGGCACATATATATGGGGGTTTCTTGCAGAACACTTCTCAACTTTGGGTGTCCACACCCTAAGCCCCACCCTCTAAGGTTGCTTCTGGGACACAGTTTTTTTGTTTGTTTGTTTGTTTGTTTGTTTTTTTTGAGACAGGGTTTCTCTGTGTAAGCCTGGCTGTCCTGGAACTCCCTCTGTAGACCAGGCTGGCCTCGAACTCAGAAGTCTGCCTGCCTCTGCCTCCCAAGTGCTGGGATCAAAGGCATGCGCCACCACTGCCCGGCTTGGGACACAGTTTAGATTTAAAAGTCCCTTGTGCCCAACATTTGGGTAATCCCTGCCCCTGTGTCTCTAGGGTGGGGATATCCCAGGAGTCAAGGCCTGCTGCTAACTTACAGAGATCAAAGACAAAGACTGGCCACCAGGCACAAGGTGGGCATTCCACTGTAGTGGACCAAGCCACATCCCTAATGGCTGAGAGTACTTGCCAAGTCACTTTGGTAGGGTTGTGGGGGCTGTTGAGGAAGACACAATATAGCCATTTAATGGTTTTTCTGGTCTTGCAGAAGGGCAGGTAATCTTGAACTTAAGGGAGTTGCTCAGGTGTCTGGCTGCTCTCCAGTTGGCATCAGGTGCAGGTGCTGGGCTGACATGAGTTACATGAACCCAGGCAGTTACTCTATCCACGTTAATGGAGGTCGGGATGGTCAACAGCACCAGGAACGGCCCTTTCCACTTTGCTCACTCGTGTGGAACCTCTGGGGTACCTGTGCTATACAGGGCACTAAGTGTAGGCCACAATTCCTGGCGACTGATCTGGAAAACTTGCAATCGAGCCATAAGATCCTTATCAGCCTGAAAAGTCACTTCTGAGGGGCGAAAGAGCTGGGGTCAAGGGAGTGGGGGTCCCACACAGGAGGGGTGTTCCAGGCTCAGAATAGAGCTAGGGGGAAGGGTCACTGCCCAGCCAGTGACAGTTTCTAAAGACAATTTAGTTAAGGTCTATTTTTAGGGTTCTTTTCATTCTACCTGCCCTGAGCTCTGGAGACAGTACGAACAATGGAGCTTTCAATTAGTTCCCAATATCTCTGCCAATCCCTGACTTACCTTAGAAACAAAAGCAAGACAGTTATCTGATCCAATTATCTTGGGCACTCGAAACCTTGGGAAGATTTCTTCTAATATCTTCTTGGCTACCACAGTAGCTGTTTCCCGCTTAGTGGGGAAAGCCCCAACCCATCCAGAGATAGTATATACAAATTCTAGAGGATATGTGTAACCATATTTTCCTGGCTTAGCTTCTGTAAAATTGGCCTCTCAATATACTCTAGGCTGTTCTCCCATAGGTCTTTTGCCCTGTTTACTCTTGGCCTCATAAGCCTTTGCTTGCTGGCGTACCTTACACTGTTCTACCATCTCTCTGGCCCAAAACCTGAGGTCCATTGTATACATCTTAGATCCCTTGACTGCTTGGATGCGCTTATCTCTCAAGAGTCCATCTGTGCATTTGGCCTAGTAAGTCTTTTGCTTGCTTTCTGGGGAGCATAGTTCTCCCTTCTTGTGTGCACCATTGTCTTTTCTTCTCTAGGTAATAGTTGGTAGGGTGGCTAGCAATCTGAGTCCTTTCTTCTTCCGTGTGTTTTAAGTGAGGCCATCCCTTAATCCAGTCCCATTCCCCAGCGGGTGTCTCTTGCAAGACCATAACCAGGACTGGCTCCTGCATAGCCACTTCTCAAGCCACTTGATCTGCCTGGTTATTGCCTTGAGCCAATGAGTCTCTTCCCTTCTGGTATCCTGGGCAATGAATAGTACTCACAGTTGCCGGCTTCATCGGGGTATCCAAGAACCCAAGATTTCCTCTGATGTGAGCAGTCCTCTCTCTTGGTATATAGCCCTGTGAACATGGGCTGTGGCAAAGGAATACCTGCTCTCTGTTGTAGATGTTAATTTTCTGGCCAAGTTCCAAGGTGGCTTTCTGCACCTACATGCCTGGAGGCGTAGGGATTTAGCCCAGATGACATTTGTGCCATCTACCATAGCAACACTCACTCATCTTTGACCAACATGGAGAAATCTGCTCCCATCTGTAAAGCAGTTGCCTCAGCTCCCAGCAGGGGTCAGTCAGAGAGGTCTTTCCTCTACCCATGGGTTCTTCGTTTGGGCCAGTTAGTTGCGGCCTGTTGGGCAGGAAGTGTATTTGGGCCTTCATCTTGGAGAGTAAGTCTCTCTCCCACAGAGGGCAGGGACAGTCTGGGATGACCATAAATGGATGGGATACCTGGCCCATCCCTAGTTCCACTGTTTTTTGGGTAGTTCATGAATACATTTTGGTGCCAGTGGCTCCTTGGAACCAAGATCTTTTCTTAAAAACGGGGCCATCAGCTTGGAGGAGAACCGAGTTGAGCTCCTGTGTCCAGTAAGAACTAAGTGGGCTTCCCCTCCACTTTCAAGGTTACCCTGGGCTCAGGGAGGGGGTCTGAACCCCGTCCTCCCTAGTTGCTGTCTTCCCCAGGGCTAACACCTTCACTATTTAGGGGTGCTTTTCCCAAGGCCTGGGATTTCCCGCCCCCGGCTTCCATTTGTTGAAGCACTCTCGGGCCCAGCGTCCCTTCTCCTTGCAATGTGTGCACTGGTCCTTTTCAAGGAGTTTTCTGTCTCTTTGATTGGAGTCTCCCTTCTCTGCTTTTCCTACTGTAGCCAAGATCCTCTGTAAATTCCTTTCCTATTGCCTTTTTCTCATCTCCCTTTCATCTTCTTCCTTTCTCTTTCTCTGCTCTTTCTGTCTCCCTGTTATGGTAGACTTCCTCAGCAACCTACACTAAATCCTTTAATGACTTATCCTATAGTCTCTCTAGCCCCTGAAGCTTTTACTTGCTATCTACTAGCCTAGTCTATAAAGGCCATAGTGTGTACTGACAGAATGCCTCCATGAGCCACTGTGGGCAACTCATCTGATCCCTGCCCCCTTGAGACCTGTCAGTGGAGTCTGGCAATAGGCTTTTAGGTGCCTCTTACCTTCTGCCACACTAAAGTCCCAGTCAGATATAGTTAGAAGAAACCCACTGTTGACCACAGCCTGGTCAATCCACCTGAAGTGTCCTTCAGCCTCCCCCACTACCCCCCCCCCCCCCCGCCCCCCGCAGTCGAGAAGTTGAGGTAAGTCTGTCCACTGCTCTTGACTGCCCCAAACACCATGAGCTCTCTGAGCCCCCCAGTTGCTTACAAGCAAGCTGAAAGTTCAGACAGGCTTACAGGTTCAGACTTTGACAAACAGAGAGACAGACAAACCTGCTCAAAACCTCTGATTCACCACTCTCTGGTATGTCCCCACAGGAGGTTGGATTTCTGGCCAATGCACCAAATGTAAGACTCCAGTGAGACTTAGCTTGCTGGGGACCTCCTGAGTGAACCATGCAGAGCTGAGAAGCAATGCAGAAAGCAAGAGGAATTTATTGTTCCTACACATTGGGGTTGTCCTGCACCCAAAGGAGAGGCGGCAGCCCCACGCAGCTCAGTCAGTGAGCTTTTATACAGTTCTTAAAGAAACAGCAACTAGGCGCAATATGATTGGTAGAACAGTGTGACTTTTAAACGGATTGGGTTTTAGGGAATGAGGTGGCAAGGACTTCCCTTGTCTGTGAGTGGCCAAAGGTTCATCCTGTGGTATGTGTCCATGTGCTCTGGGCCTTCCCCACTCGCAGGTCTGTCCCCATCCCCTGTGGTCTGAGGAATGTTCATTAGCCTCTCCCTTCTGGAGTGGAGGGTGCCTAAGTCTTCTATGACCTTTCTCTTCCAGAAGGGGATGGGTCTGGTGGAATTTTCCGAAGTTCCTGAGCTGACCTCTTCAGTGTAAACTATATCACAAACTTAAGATAAATGCATTTGATTATTATGATTCACCCATGGTGAGTGGCAATGGATTTGATGTCCTAGTATATGAAACCTTTGAGAGTTTGTGTGAAAATAAGGAAAATGATGATACTAGTTGCTCCTAGCATCTCTGGAAAAACTTAAAAAGGACAGGGATGAGCTATTTGACAAAATTAACCAATGTCTCGCAGATTACAGTGAAGGGCGGTGATAAAACTGACTGGCTCCAGAGGCACATCAGCACTCTAAAGGGTTAACTGGGTCCTGGAAGAGAATCTTCTCCCCGGCAGCCAGGGAGCCTAAGTTGCAGGCAATCACACTGAAGCCCTCATTATATAAGGTTGGCTGAATTAAAAGGAAAACTCAAGTCCCAGCTTTGGAGGGTGTCAGTGGTTAACTAGGGATGGGGACATGTGGGAGGAGCCCATTGGAGCTGAGAACTTTGAACTTTCAGATTCACAAGGGTTTATCTCACTTGAAAAAAAAATAGTCTCTCCATTTGATGTGGTGGTGCCACAGGGTGTGATGGTGCATGCCTTTAATGCCAGCATTCATGAGGCAGAGGCAGGCTGACCTCTTTAATTTTGAGGTTAGCCTGGTCTACACAGAGAAACCTTGTCTCAAAAAACAAACAAATAAACAAACAAACAACAAACAAAAAGGCTTTCCACTCTCAGCAGAAAATGAACCTGTCTGCCTCTGAAATACTGCCTTTTCTGCCTTTGATGGAAGAAAATAAATCCTTCATTGTCTGCTAAACCAGCTGTGACTTTCTCTGAAGGAGATGCTACCCAAGATTAATGTCCTTCAGGGCCCACCAATAATTGCTCTAGACCTGTAACCAAATTTAAGGCAAAGCAGGCTCCTAGAGGGGAGGTGTGTTAAATCATTAAAGAGCCTAATGAGTTTGCTAATTCAAGCAGAAGTCTGGGGAATATATGTGGCAATGGATTTTAAGGTTGTGGGATAATGGTAGAAGGAACATAAACCCAGATCAGGCTGAGATTAGAGATATGGGCCCTTCGAGTGGAGATTCTAGGTTTAATATGAAAGCTTGCACAGTTAAAAAAATGTCGAAAGTTCGTTTAAATGGTTGGGTGAAGTATTTGTCAAAAGATGGCCTACTTTTGGAGTTGGAAATGCCTGATATCCCATGGCTTAGTGTTCATGAAGGAATTGTAAGGCTTGGGGGAATTGCAATGCTAGGTACTCTGTAAAACCTAATCCTCCACAATGAGAAGGCTCAGAAGACATGCCCTTCAGGAGGCCTGTAAGACACAAACTAGTGAGAGAGGCACCAACACGTCTGAAGAGCTTTACTGTTGTCCTTTTCTCTGTGCCAGACCTTAGGGTTGAAGATGCGCTGCTCAGTTGGATGAATTGAACGGGGTCTAATTGGGCCCCAGTAAGTAGCAGGGGCTGGGTGCCAGCACTGAATCACCAAAAGCAAGGTGATTTATAGGTACACTGTAACTATTAAGGTAGTTATAATGGGCAGCATAGACAAAGCAATGTCCATAATGGCCCCACCCAGAATGGCCAAAGTGAATTTAATGGTGGATGACTCCTACGGACTTTTAGTGCTAGCTAATTACTCATGGTGTTTCCAGGCATGAAACAGGTAAGAAGCCTACTGAATTTTTGTTTGATCTGTAGAAGCCGAAAAGTTCTCAAATGAAAGAAAGGCTACACTGGATCATGGGAAAAGGGAATCTTGACCCATGAGTCAATTTCTAGACTTGAGCTAGCTGGCAGACACAGAACCCTTTGAGTGAGAGGGCAGCCAAGCTCCCCTGAGGAAGGACTTCGATAAAATTGCTAAATGTTTTACTGTTAGTCTTTTCCAGTCCTTCTCCAGAGGGGCCTTTTACAGGGGAAACTGAACAATGGAGGAAAAGAAACAATGAGCTGCTGGAAACTGCTGGATGCTGGTTCTGAACCAACACTGATTCCAGGAGACCTCAAGAAACATAGTGGCCCTCCAATTAAAGCAGGAGCTTATGGACTTCAAGTGGCTAAGAGAAGTGGCTGAAGTCTGACACACAAAGGTTCAGTGGATTCCTGAATTCACCCCCAATCCTAGGATATATAATTGGGATAGATACACTTAGAACTTGGCAGATCTTGTACATTGGTTTCTTGACTTTTGGCATGAGGGCTGTTACGGTTGGAAAGGCTAAATGAGAGCCATTGGAATTGCCTCTACTAGGGAAAATAGTGAATCAAAGACAATGTCAAATCTCTGAAAGAATTACAAAAACTAGGACTTGAAAGATGCTGGGCTGATGGCTGTTACCACATCTCCTTCTGGCTAGTGTACAGAACAGATGGATCATGGAGCATGACAGTTGATTACTGAAAATTCAATCAGGTAGTGACTCTGACTGTAGCTGTTGTACCAGATGCAGTCTCTTACTTGAACAGATTAATACATTTCCTATACGATATGGTATGCAACTACTGATCTAGCAAATGCCTCTTCCTGGGTATAAGGGCCCATTGGAAATAATTTACTTTGAGTTGGCAAGGCCAGCATTATTATACCTTTACTGTTTTACCCCAAGGATGTATTAACTCCCCAGCCCCGTGTCTAAGTTAGAAGGAATCTTGATCGTCTGTCTCTTTCATAACATATTGGTGCACCATATAGGTGGCATTATGCTGATTGGATCAAGCAAGCAAGAGGGAGCAACCACTCTGAACTGACTGGTAACACATTGCATATCAGAGGATGGGAAATAAATCCAACCAAAACTCAACAGCCTTTCCTCAGTGAGTTTCTTAGGAGTCCAGTTGCATGGGGCATGCAGAGATATTTTTCCTAAGGTGAAGGATACGTTATTGCACCTGGCACCTCCCACCACCAAGAAAGAGATGCCTTGGACCTTGGAGACATCACATTCCTCACTTGGGTATGTTACTCCTGCCCATATACCAAGTGACTCAGAAAGCTGCTAGCTTTGTGTGGGGGCTGGAACAGGAGAAGGCTCTTCAACAGGTCTAAGCTGCTGTGCAGGCTGCTCTACCACTTGGAAGACATGACCCCTTAGACCTGGTAGTACTTGAGGTGTCAGTAGCAGATAGGGATGCTGTTTGGAGCCTTTGCAGGCCTCTGTAGGTGAATCACAGAAGAGACCTTTGGGATTTTGGAGCAAGGCCCTAAATCATCTGCAGACAACTACCCTCCCTTTGAAAGACAGCTTTTGGCTTGCTGTTGGGCCTTTATGGAAACTGAACTTTGGACAATGGGCCCCCAAGTTACCATTACACTTGAGCTGCCCTTCATGAGCTGGATGTTTCTGACCCACCAAGTCATGATGCGGGATGTGTACAGCAGCGGCCTATTATCAAATGGAAGTGGTGTATACGTGATCATGCCCGAGTAGGTCCTGAAGATACAAGTTCCATGAAGAAGCTGCCCATGTAAATGGTTTCTACTGTTACAATGCCATCTGTTGCCAAGTGTGCACCTATAGCCTTGTGGGGTGTGCCTTATGATCAGCTGACTGAGGAAAAGATGTCTAAGGCATGGCTTAATTCTGTATGTTCTGCATGTTATGAAGGCACCACCCAGAAGTGGACAGCTGCAGCATTACAATCCCTTTCTGGGACAACCCTCAAAGACACCAGTGGAGGAAAATCTTCAGTGGGCAGAACTTCAGGCTGTACACATTTTGCTTGGAAGGAAAAACTGCCAGATGTGTGATTGTTTGGATTCATGGATTGGCTGGGTGGTCAGGGCCTTGGAAAGAACATAATTAGAAAATACATGAGAAAGACATCTGGGGAAGAAGTGCGTGGCTAGAGCTCTCCAAATGGGCAAAGGATGTGAAGATATTTGTATCCCACGTAAATGCTCATCAAAAGTCAGCTGTGGAAGAACTCAGTAATCAGGTAGACAGGATGGCCCATGAACAAAGTGGCCCTGGAGGCAGAGAGGAAGGTTATGCATGGACTCAGCAACATGGACTTCCACTCACCAATGCGGACCTGACTACAGATGCTACTAAAATCCAGATCCCATATATGCACCACTCCCTAAGGTGTCCTGGTGGCAGGTTGACACTGGACCACTTACTCCATGGAAAGGACAATGCTTTGTTCTTACAGGAGTAGATACCCCTTCTGGATTTGGATTTGACTTTCCTAAACATAGTGCTTTTACCAAAACCACTATCCAGTGGACAAAATGCCTTATCCACTATCATGGTATTCCACACAATATTGCTTCTGACCAAGGAACTCACTTCATAGCTAGAGAAGTACAACAGTGGCCCACAATCATCCTGAAGCAGCTGGCCTGACAGGAAGATGGAATGGACCTTAGAAGACACAATTATACTTCCAGTTAGGTGGCAGCAGCATGGAGGGCTGGGGCAAGAGGCAGGATATTCTTTGAGTCACCATCCAAAATACAGTGTGATTTCTCCCATAGCCAGGATCCACAGGTCCAGGAATCAAGGGATGGAATAGGAAATAGTTCCACTCATTATCACCACTAATGATCCACTAGAAAAAATGTTGCTCCAGTTCTCTAGGCTGTAAGTTCTGCTGGCCTAAAGTTTTGGTTTCAGAGTAGGGAATACTTGCCAGGAACCACAACAAATATTTCATTCTACTGGAAGTTCAGACTTTCCACTTGCCACTCTAGGCTTCTAATGCCCTTAGACCAATATGCTAAGAAAGGAGTAACAGTGTTAAGATGTGTGATAGATCTAGATTAGCAAGGGGAACTTGGATTGCTTCTCCACAATCGAGGTGAGGAAGATGGTGTGGAGGATAGGACATCTCTTAGGGTATCTCTTGGTGGTACCGTGTCCTGAGATTAAAGTCAACAAGAAATTACAACAGCCTAATCCAAGAAGGATGACAAAGGGCACAGACATACCAGAAATAAGGGTATGGGTCACTCCTCCAGGAAAAGAACCAAGACCTGCTGAGATTCTTATGGAGGGTGGAGGAAATACAGAATGGGTAGTAGAGGAAGATAATTAGAAACACCAGCTAAGAGCCAGGCATGGTAGCCCACACCTTTAATCCCAGCACTCAGGAGGCAGAGGCAGGTGGATCTCTGTGAGTTGGAGGCCAGTTTGGTCTACAGAGCTAGTTCTAGGACAACCAGGACTACACAGAAAAAACCTGTCTAGAAAAACAAAATAAAAAAATACCAGCTAACACCATGTGACCAGTTACAGAAACAAAGACTATGGTTGACACGAGTGTTTCTGTCTTATTTTGCTAAGAATGTTTACGCATATACCTGTGTTATCAACGTATCATGTGATAGAACATCAATTAACCTAATATCAATGGTTATCATAATTAAATTTGAGATACTAGAGGAATATCCCTCAAGGGATATTGCCACCTTTTCTAAATTTGTATGTTTGTAGTTGTAGTAGAATACTTATATTATGTTTACATGCTACATTATATTATTATAATACATATTATGTATAAAAATAATATATAATTATATTATTATATTATAAATTAATCACAACATAGAAAGATGCAATTGTGCGTCAAGTTGACAAGACATAGACTTGTGTTGGCTATCTTGGTTGTTACCTGAACTTACCTAAAACCCAAAATTCAAAGGCACACACCTGTAAGAAATCTGCTTAACTTGAAGCAGGTAGATCACTTCTAATCCAGATCTCTGAGGTAGGAAGACACATACTTGGAATGGGATCATGAGAGGGGAAGACACACCTTTAATGAGCTGTGCCTTCTGCCTGCTGGAAAGCTATGTACAGACATGAGACGGGAGCTCTTGCTCTTTGCCTGCTTGTTCTCCCCAGCAAGGCCATCCCTTCCCTGTGTTAGAGACTACTTTTGTCGGGATTCCAGGGTGAACTGAGACACCCAGTTCATCCAGCTAGACCGAACAACTACTGTATTTCTGTTCACAGCTAGCCACTGTTGGATTAGCTGCACTGCAGCCTGTAAATCACTTTAGTAAATCCTCTGTTTATAGACAGATTCAAGTTCTATTATTCGAGAGAACCTTGACTAATACAGACTTAAGAAAAAACCCAAACCATTAAATAACAGTAATAAAGAACTAGGCTGAAGACATGGTTTAGTGCTTAAAGGATATTTGCTGCTCTTTTAGAGGACCCCAAATCAGCTTTAGCACCCACAAAGCAGCTCATAACCATAGGCAACTCCAGTTCCAGAACCTAATGTCCTCTTCTGGCCTTTGCACATGAGGCACACACATGCATGCAAAATATTCATGCATAGAAGATAAAAATAAATATTAAAATACCTAAATAAAAATTTTAATTCAGCCGGGCGGTGGTGGTGCATGCCTTTAATCCCAGCACTTGGGAGGCAGAGGCAGGTGGATTTCTGAGTTCGAGGCCAGCCTGGTCTACAGAGTGAGTTCCAGGACAGCCAAGGCTATACAGAGAAACCTTGTCTTGAAAAACCAAAAAAAAAAAAAAAAAATTTAATTCAAATTTCTATAATCTAAAACACTGTCATCATTTGTGTCCTTTCCTAGTTTTAGAAGATGCAGTTGATACTATGCCCTACTATTTTTCGTCTTTTTCTATCATTAATGTAAAATCTTGGAGACTGCCTCTGGAAACGAAGTACTGGGTTAGGCATGTGGCTCAGGGGCAGAACACTTGCTCACCATGAATAAACCCTGGGTTTCACATCTAGCACTGCTGACTTCTGGATCCTAAAAGTTCCAGGTCTGTCATTTCCTATTTCTGTTAATACGTTTTTAGGATCTTTGTAAAGAGATTCCACTTTGGGCTAGGGGATGTCACTAAGCTAGTGGAGTGTTTAGTTTCCATGCACAAAGCCTAGAGGCCAATTCCTAGCACCATATAAAACTGGGTGTGGTTGCATGTACCTGAGGATCAGAAGCTTAAAATCAGCCTGGCTATATAACCAATTTGAGCCCATCCTGGGCTATATGAGGCTCAGACCTGGAGAGGTGCCATTTTTCAGGGCCTAAACATTTCACATGGATACCTTCCATTTGATGACCCCAAGCCTTCCTGGGAGGTAGGTAGATTCAAGCATTAGCACAAGCCTGTGCTCCAGGATCTGAGCATGCCCACTCTAATGGACACTAGAGTGCCAGCTGATCTGGTTGCTTTCTGCCCAATCTCCTCTTTTCCTGGGCATTATTCATCTTTGAGGTATGGTGTCAGTGCACACGGGGTCAGTGTAAAAGACCTGAGGTGGGGGTGGGATATTGGGAGGCTGGCTAAATATGGTCTAGCCTGGGCAATTCTGAACCCATGAATGCCACTACCAGTGCAATGACCTTTGTCAACCAGCCCCTACCTCCTCATGGGAAGGAAGGCAGGGGTCTCTGGGAATGCAGATACTACCGTGTGCCTGAGCCACAGAGTTGCTGTCTTATGCAGAGAAAGTCAGGTGGTCCTGAGGTTCTGTGAGAAAACTGGGAAAGACAAACTTTCTTCCCTCCCTTTAGAAATCTCTAAGCAGCATCCTGGTTCAACATCCCAGAGCTGGAAACTCAACGCGACTAGGTTATAATACATCAAGCAATGTAGGTTTTTCCTTGTATTTCCTTAGCAATTAGATTTCTCTATAGAGGTTGTATTTGTATAAAAATCTTTAAGTTTTATTTCAAGTAATTTTCCAAACTTCCAATGCAAAGTTTAAGTGAAAGCTTCACTTTGAGATACAAAGAGTTAATGAATTACCAAGTCTCTCTGTCTCCCCCTCTGGATGCAAGCCTGTTTCAGGCAGGCCAAAGCTGATTCGCTCACACTCTACACCTGCGGCGTGCACTAGATCTACACTGGCATACAGGTCACCCTTCAGCTTACTCCATATTTATGACAGCAGTACTTGGCATAATTATACTTGCTTTTATACTAAAGAACAGGACAATAAGGAGTATCCACTGCAGTGTGAGGGCAGCGTACAAAATGTTCCGTGAACAGTTCATACCACATTTATTGTACAGATTAAATTATTCAAAACGAAACACCAAGCAGTGCTCAGTCACCTAAGAAGACTCAGCCTGATGAGCATTCCATTCAACTCACGGAAAGGACTCAATTTCTAATGGTCACAACAGGAAACAATACAGCTAGCCATTACTGTCTCTCAGCCTGAAGTTTTCTCTGGGTTTATTCTGAACCCCACCAGTAAGAAACTATGACTGGATTCTAGGTCTTTCTCTTTATTTTGTATGTGCAACTATCTATGACAAAAACTTACCCTTGTTTTCCTAAACTTGACTCATGGGACAGAACTGGCCCCAACAAGTCTGGTTTGGCAGCCTGTCGGTCTGTGAGGTTAAGGCTACTGACCACAATGGCCTTCCCTTTTATCTTTTCTTCTTTTTGCTTTGTTTTGATTTCTTTTTTTTTTTTTTTCCGGGAGACAGGATTTCTCTCTGTAGCCCTGGCTGTCTTAGAACTCACTCTGTAGACCACTCTGGTCTTGAACTCAAAAATCCACCTGTCTGTTTTCCAAGTGCTCAGACTCAAGAAGTGCACTGCCACTCCAGCCTATATTGGCCTTTTGACAGCATGTCACCCCAAATTATGCCCAAGACTTTCACTTCTGTTGGCCATAGTAGCCTGAGTCTCTCAAGTCCCTGTAAGAAGACTGGCTGGGTGTTGACCACAGAGTCCAGCCTGACCTGGGTAGCAATCAGTTGGCATGGGGCCAGAGGCAGAGGCAGAGGGGTCTGGTTGAAGCCTTGACACGCAGAAGCAGCAGCACCTTGCATTACTAGGGGTAGAAATGAGTCCCTTGTCTTGTTGAGCGTCACAGTTTGGATATCAGGTAGATTCACGGACTCTCTCAGAGTCTTGCTGCCCATCATAACACTTGAGTTTCCAGTCGTCGGACTTCCTTGACCACCAGATCAATGTTAATAATTGGGTTGAAGTACAGAGCCCAGTAAAATAAACAGTTGCAGACAAACTGAGGAATGAGCGGCCAGAACATGGCCATGAAAAGCCCCTGTGTCGATACTTTCCAAAAGTGGCTCCACATCCTCTGGGGCACTGTCCTGAAAAAAAAGAAGAAGAGTGGTGGAGGGTGGGCTTGGATAAGCTGGGTGCTGAGGGTCTACCCTGTCACCTGTCCCCACAACTGAGGAAACACTTCTGCCTCACTAGTCTCCAGCTCCTAGCACATGTCCTCTAAGGATGCTCTCTGTGCACACTGGCACAGCTTCTACCTGCTTTGTCACCCCCCTTTTTTTTCTTTCTTTTTGGTTTCTCGAGACAGGTTTTCTCTATGACAGGTTCTGGCTCTAGACCGGTCTGGCCTCACACTGACAGAGATCCACCTGCCTCTGCCTCTCAATTAAAGGCATGTGCCATCACAACCTGGCAATGGCACTTTTTTTTCCTGAGACAAACTTTCATCTAGCTCAAGCTTGGCCTAAACTTGCTATGCAGCTAAGGATGAGCCTAAACTTCTCACCGTTCTGCCTTTGCCTCCTGAAGGCTGGGATTTCAGACATGTGCCACCATATCTTATTGATGTGGTGCTGGGGATGAAATGCAGAGCAACAAAGTCTAAGCACCAATATCCACATTCTCTAAATGAATAAATGAGTCTGCTGAATAGAAACACTTGAGAGAGTTTCTTACAACAATTTATAAAGCCAGGAATCATGTGAGAGACAGGACATCAACATGAAACAATGTGGTAGCCTGTTTGCCTGGAGCTATCTTCCTGAAACAGTCTGAATTGCTCTGGAGGTACCTGCTTTGCATACCTGGGGACAATGTGAGCATTCTAGGCCCTCCCTCATCTATTTTTCCTATGTGGTCTGAATTGGAGATATGCTTCATATCTTGAGCTTAGCCATGGAGAGCCCAAAACACCCATGCAGTGTAACATGTCTATGAGCACATGATTCAAGCTGGACCAATCAGAGTAAAGGCTTGTTTTAAGTGTGATGGGAAGAGAAGTGCTTGCTTTTTAGTGGTACTGCTAGGCCAAGCTCTAGGGCAACCACAGGCCATGAGATGCAGGAAGAGCTGAGAGGAGCTGAGTAGCACAACCTGTGATAGGACAAGCTGATAGGACAACCTGTGAGTGAGGTGGTCCCGAAGGAGGCAGCTCTAAGGAGAGTATTTGGATCTCTGGGTCTATGCTGGTTTGAATAGGTATGCCCACCATACATGTATTTGAGTACTTTGCCCATAGGGAGTAGCACTATTAGGAGGTGTGGCCTTATTGGAGTAAGCGTGGCCTTCTTTGAGGAAGTGTCACTGTGGGGGGCACACTTTGAGGTCTTATATGTTCAAGCTATGTCCAGTGTGACATACAGTCTCCTTCTGATGCCTGCAGACCAAGATGTAGAACTCTCAGCTCCTTCTCCTGCACCATGCTGGCCTGTATGGTTCCATGCTTCCCTGCCATGACATTAAAGCCTCTGAAACTCTAAGCCAGTCCCACTTAAATGTTGTCCTTGATAAGAGCTGCTATGGTCATAATGTCTCTTCACAACAATAAGGCCCTCACTAAGACAGGGTCCAAACATGCTTTCTACTCTGGATAGGCATTTAAACCCATTGTAGTAAGTTAATTAGGTAGGCTCTTGTCACTTGCCACCAAGAGATTTACTTACAGACTGGGTAGCCCAGTGTTTTCATCCTACATTAATCTGGAAAAGTTATTCTCCCAAGGGCTGGCAAAAAAGAATTAGAACACTATAAAATTCCCATGATGCCTCTCTGGCCTTTACTATATATTGTTCTTTTCTATATTTGGTTTTCCTTTGATTACTCATCAATTAATAAAATCCTTCAAATACGTCCCACCCCAGAAGTTATCTGGCTTACTTTTAAATAAGGATGAGATATGGAAACCAGGTATGGTTGTACATGCTTGTAACTCCAGCATTTGGCAGGCAGAGGCAGGTTTGTTAAGTAGCCAGGGGCTACACATACACACACACACACACACACACACACACTGCATAGTGCAAAGTGGTGCATTCCTTTAGTCCTAGCATTTGTGACCTTAGTCTGCTAGTGAGTAGCTAGACAGAGCTACAAAGCAGGACAAAATAAAAACACACATATACAAAATAATTTAATATACATACACAAAGTAAATAAATACATACATGTACAATGAAAACCTAAAAACTAAACCAACAAACATAAAGAGCCAGGCGGAACGGCATGTGCTTACAGTTCAGAAGCCTGAGGCAGGAGATAACCTGGCACACTATAGGCCATGCCATTTCTGCAAAGGTCTGGGTGTTATAAGAAAGCAAACTGAGCAAGCCGCGATGAGCAAGCCAGGAAGCAGCATGGCCTCTGCTTCAGTTCCTGCCCTGACTTCCCCGGATGAACTACAAAGAGTAAGCTGAAATAAATCCTTTCTTCCACAAACTGATTTCTTTTTTTTTCTAATAAAGAGCTTCTGTGTGTAACAGCCCTGACTGTCTTGAAACTCGATTTGTAGACCAGACTGGCCTTGAACTCACAGAGCTGCCTGTCTCTGATTCCCAGTGCTGAGATTAAAAAAATGTACCACTACACCTGCTTTTCTAAGTTGACTTTGATCACAGTGTTTTATGGCATTAGAAGCCTAAGACAGACCCTATCTCTAACAAAATAAAACAAAGAAACCAAAGAACATCAAGAATAAAACCAAACCACTATGAAATGAAGACTGCCTCCTTTCTTACTTGCTGTTTAGAGAATATTTCTCAAATCAGAGCCTGAGGCATCAAGGTAGAATTTTTTAAAAAGACTTTATTTTTATTCACTTATTTTAGTTATATGTATATGTGTATAGGTTTCTACATATGAATGCAGTGCCCTCAGGAGCCAGAAGAGGATGCCAGATCCCCTGGGGCTGGAGATACAGGCCAGTGTAGGCTGCCTCATGTGGGTGCTAGGAAGTTCTCTCTCCCCATGCCAGGTCTGAAAATACTTTAAGGGGACCATCCTCATTAGTGTTTCTTTACTACTCCCTGTTGCTCCAACCACTTCCCACAGACAGGCACTTACTTCAGCTCGCTTCTTGACCAGATCCTCCAAAAAGAGAACAACTCCAGAACAGACAGCAGCATGGCATTGACGATAAGGAATCGGGAGGTCCAGTAGTGCACCTCCAGCCAGTCCCAGGCAAATTCTGCAATCAGCTGGTATGGGAGAAAGGAGTATTTGACAAGGAATTCTCTCCACTGCTTCCATGTAGGCTCCCTCAGGTCCTTGAAGAAGAACACACAACGGAGTCCCAATCATCACAGAATTGACTTATACAAGTAATGTCAATGGGTGAGCTTTACATTTGGACACACACACACACACACACACACACACACACACACACCTCTACCTGTAACAAAATTTTTTTTCAGTCAACATCTTGTTATATAGCCCTAGCTGGCCTCAAACTCACTTTTTTCTTCTGCATCAGTCTAGAGCTCTCGAATTAAAAGCATGTATGTGGCTTAAATTAGATTAAATTTACTGATCCCCCCCTATAATAATTCATCTTAAAATAAAGTTGGGGCTAGAAAACTGACTTAGTGGTTAAGGATGCATGCTGTCCAATCATGAGGACTGGAGTTTGGATCTTCCTTACTTCATAAAAGCCAGTTATGGTCCTAGACACCCCTGTAGCCCCAGCACTAAGGGGTGGGGGATGTGAGGATCTTTAGGCTTTGCTTCCTGGCTGCCAGCTTACAGAAAACCTTGAACTCCAGATTCAGAGAGACTCTGCCTCCAAGAAACAAGGGAGGAAGAGGTAGAGGAGAACCCCTCCCTCTGGCCTCTGCATAGGTTCAAGCACCTGCACACACTGTGTGTACTGGTATACACATATGCACCAATGTCGCATTCATATACATACAAAAAGTCAAAAATTAAGATCAATGTTACCAAAGAGTTTCAACTGAGAAGTTTATTGTAGGGTTGTAAAAGATCAGAGGTAAAAATCTTAGTAGGCCTGAATTATGAATAAAAGGGTGAAATGAATGTAGATATCTGTCCTACTCCTTTGCGCCTACATGGGAAGTTCAAAACATGCCTAGAATCGAACATTTTAGCTGTGGTAGAATGAATATGGTGGGTGAATAAAAGGCAGACCTAAATATGTACCTCGAAGAAGTAACTTTTTTTTTTTTCTCTTTTTTTTTTTGGTGGTTGTTGTTGTTGTTTTTTGAGACAGTGTTTCTCTGTGTAGTCCTGACTGTCCTGGAACTCACTCTGTAGACCAGGCTGGCCTCAAACTCAGAAATCCATCTGCCTCTGCCTTAAAGGCGTGCGCCACCACTGCCCGGCCAAGAAGTGGTGATCGTGTGTATACAGTACACAGATATCCAACAGTAGCAAACAAAGGATATCACTCTCAAATGACCAACTAGGTTCAGAGAAGTCGTCCCAGCAAAAGGAGTGCCACAGGAGTTGGAGAATGACACATGACATGGAGAAATAGCTGGCCAATGCCTGTAATCATATCCTTGGCCATGGCTTACTACTAGGAGGCTTTAAGGGCAGATCCAAATCCTGCTGTAGCAGGCTAACTACTACCCTTTAGGGGTCCTGCCAAATCTCAAGGCCCATATATCTAATCTCTTAGTATTCTAGACCTACGATGACTTCTTTTATAACAAAATCAATGCTTTTTACAAAAAATATTTCAAGATTAAAAGGGTCATCACTCTGGCTGAGCAGTACAGAAAATGAAGCTGGCTCCCAGGAGAGGCCCAGACTTTCTTTTCTTCCACAGGAGACTTGCCCTGCAAAACTCATACAAAGGCTGGTCTACTTTCTCCAGTTTTGTACAACACTGAGGCACAATAGAATTCGTTTTTCCTACCAGAAGCCTGGTGAAGATGTCCTCGCCAGGGCTGTCTTCCTGAAGAGGGCAGATGGTATGGATGAAGGGCAGGAAGGAGTCTTGGTAGTCAAACAGGTACAGGTATAGCAAGCCAAGTCTTGGTGAGCTCTTGAGGGCATAGAGCAAGAACAGGGACCTGCCTGGGTTGACAGCCTGCAAGGACAAGACAGACATGGGACCATGTTATATATATTGTGGCCAGCTTCCCACCTGCACTCCTTCACTGTCCTGTGACCTTTGCCTCCAGTCTTCTGTGTGGTACAGAGCTCATTTGTTGGGGTACACTGTAAAAAGCTCCAGTCTTGCTGGGCACGGTTGTACACATCTCTAATTTGTGCAAGAAGACCGAGACTCTGAGGCCAGCATTGGCATCAGAACAAGTTCAAGGGTAAGCAACACAGCAAAGAGCGTCTCCAAACCCAAGACGCCGGCTAGGTGTGATGATGCACACTTTCAATCCGTTTCAGGAGACTGATCCTTCTTCTGGCCTCTGAGGGCATGGTGTTGAACATCTATCATCCTGGCACTTGTGGAGTGGAAGTAGGATTGTTCATGACTAGCATTGGTTTCATTGATATCAACTCTACCCTGGGATCATCACAAACAAACCACCAAACCACCAAACCACCAAACCACCACCACCACCACTAAAATTGTACAAATTTTCAACTAAGGAACTCCAGACTCAGTCTTCAAAAATTAGGGTAAATTTTGGAAAAGGTGAATTTTAGGAGTCAAGCATGATGCCTTTTCTCCCAGCACTTGGAGGCAGAGGCAGGTGAATCTCTGTGAGTTCAAAGAAGCCGCTCTGATCTACATAGTGAGTTCTAGGACATCCAGGGCTACATGGTAAGACTCTGTCTCAAAAGAAAGAAATGAATAGAGTCAAGCATAGTGAGGAAGGCATGTAATCCTAGCAGACAGGAGCCCATGGCAGGAAGATGCTGAGTTCCAGGCATGTCTACACAACAGTGAGATTTTGCCTCAAGAAAAGATTTCTATTTGCCTATGTGTTCATTGATCGACCAACCACCCACTCACCCAGCCACCCAGCCACCCAGCCACCCAGCCAGTCAGCCAGCCAACCAGTTATCTAACCACTGTGCTAGCGATTGAACAGAGACCTCTTGTGCATGCATGTCTAAGCTCTATCACTAAGCTATCCCAGTGACTTTTTCTTATTAACAACACACAAGTCACTTTCTCATTTTCAGTAGGTATTTGTGTATCTTTGTCAATTATTTGACCTCTTGGTAACGACAGGCACACATCTCTCTCTTTTTTTTTTCTCTCTCTCTATGTCTGTGGTTTATGTGCTCACATTTGTGAAGGTGTTCTCCCCTTGTGTATGCACAGATCAAAAGTCAATGGTGTCCTCTTCTATTACTTGCTATCTTATTTTCTGTGACACTCTCTCCCTGGACCTAAACCCTACCATTTTGGCTAAGCTGGCTGCCAACAAGCTTTTGGGATCCACCTGTTTCTGCCCTATTAGAGTTAGGGTTACACAGGCTGTCATGCTTTGCTTGTCCATGGGTGCTGTGGATCTGAACTCATGTCCTCATGCTTACACAGCAAGTACTTTACTCACTGAGCCATCTCCCCAGACCCTTAGGCAGGCTTGTCTCCCTCCCTCCTCCCTCCCTCCCTCCCTCCCTCCCTTCCTTCTAAGACAGGGTTTCTCTGTGTATCCCTGGCTGTCCTAGAACTAGTTCTGTAGACCAGCCTGGTCTCAATTCAGAGCTCTACCTGCCTCTGGATTATCACTGCTCCTTTGGGTTATTTTTAGTGTGCTGCCATGGCTATTTACACTCAGTAATTGTTTTCCCATCCAGACTGCTGGTGCATGGCTGCAATCTCAGCAATCAGGAGGCTGAGGTAGGAGGACAGTGAGTTCTTTTGAGTTGTACTACAAAGACAAATTATGTCTAAAAACCAAAACAGGACCCACCCCCACCCCCCACCCCCCACCCCCCACCAATGCAGTTTCCATTGGGATATTAACAAACTGTCCTCCTTTGTGTTACATTAAGAATGGATGGACGCTACCTGATCATTCCATTTGTACCTCTTGAACTACAAAAAAAACCATTTTCCACTACATATTTAAGAGTTATATAGTTTCATCTTTCATCTTTCATCTACAATGCCTCTTTCTTTTTTTTTTCCGAGACAAGGTTTCTCTGTGTAGCCCTGGCTGTCCTGGAACTCACTCTGTAGACCAGGCTGGCCTCCAACTCAGAAATCCGCCTGCCTCTGCCTCCCAAGTGCTGGGATTAAAGGCGTGCGCCACCACCGCCCGGCTACAATGCCTTTTTCAACATGTCTGTATATTCCAGAAATCTGCTCTTTACATTCTGTCTGTGAAGGAGAACCAACTGATACCATCACACTGAGGATCAACTTATCATATACAATAAGATGTAGCTGTGTATTATCTGTGACCTGATAATTCCATGCTTCTTCATATACTGTAAATATATTGTAAATAAGCTGAAGGATGAGGAGAATATCTAAAGCAGCATCATTTGTTATAACCATTAAAATTATCTGGTATTTACACCAATAAAGAAACGAGAGCTGTAAACTGAGTTAAAACCCTGCTAGCTCACTCAGCAAGATAACTTTATTTTCTGAATGACATTTCTTTAGAACTCTTTAGGAATCTCTTTCTATCTGTACCATTCTACCAAGTTAGTCTGCCTTTCTCCTGAGCTCCCCCACACCTGAGGGCTCCTTGGCTTTCCTAGAACAGTGTTTTACCTGTGTCCTGACAGTTGTTTCTATTGTTTCTACAAGTGCAAAGAGAAAATCCCTATCTCTAACCAGGAGTTCCTTCCATAAAGGCCCTTCCAAGCCAAAAAGGAGAAAGCAGGCTCTACCAGAGCTCCGACTGCTTACTAAAGAGCTCTCCAGGTCCTCCCTTGTACTCCTGGCATGGTGAACCACGTGTCATCGCCATGGTGTGCTCTAAGCCAGTCAGTAGAGGCTGAACGATCTCACCTTTACAGTAGCAGTTCTAGATCAATCACCCAGCTGACTTTGCCTCCGGCCATAGAGGAAAGACTACAAGACCTCTCTCAAGTAACTTGCCTTAAAATAGGCAGGAACTTTCCATTCTTTAGCATTTTTATCTATGGGGGCTTTTAAAGGCACACCAAAACTCCATCTCTTCAGGACACACCTAACTACATCTGAAAAACAGCATCTATGTAAGCTTTTATATTTTGCTAATAATTAGGTTCTCTATGTAGAACAATCAAATATCCTGTAACAGTAACAGTGAGAACAGAAAAGTTGCAACTGTCTATCAATAGGAAAATCCATCAATTGTCACACATATCCAGTGAAGGATTCATCAAAGAGATAAAGAATAAACTAGAGCCCCGGAAAAACAGCTATTTGCAGAAGACTGTCCTGGTTCTTACCTCTTGCCTGTGAAACAATGTATCTAGTGGGCACCTCCCATAGATTATGGACAGGGACCTCCCGGTTTATGCAGCACTCACAGACAGGACACCTCTCATAGATTCTGGACAGAGAGACCTGAAAGGCTTGTGAAGCACCCACTGTGGGAACGTGGTGCCCTGAGACTAGCAGTGCTTGTAGTTTCAATGTCTGTAATGTTTTCTTAAGTTACACAGTGAGCAGGAAGTTGTTTTCTGCCACTCCTCTTCCCATCAAAACAAAACAAAACCCCACGAGTTTACCTTGTATTCCCAGAGGTTCTGTGGTGGCTTCACACCCAGGGCTCTCACACGCTCAAGCTCCATGAGGATGGCTCTTCTATGGCTACTGTTTTCTATGGTGTAAGGTGCCCCAGAAAATTCTTCTTCTGTCAAAGTTAAAAGCAGCCTGAAGGGGTGGGGGTGGAAATGACTGTTGAGATTACCCATGGGAGGCAGGCAATGAGTTCTTACACACTGAGTTTGCCTTACTGCACAGGTATGGAGGCTTGCTTGGGAAGGCTGAACATTAAATGCAGACAGCCGTGCTGATGATGACTGCCACGAGCAGTCTGCTTACTGCCAGCCCATTTCCAGTTGGAAGTATTTTTCACAAACCACTGTCATTATTTAACTCTGCAGAATGGCTTCATGTCCATTTTGTGGATCAAAATCTGGCTTCAGAAATCAAGTGCTTTAGGCACATCAGGATGCTTGTTCTTAAGCCTCCAGTCCATTACAGATCCTACAGTCAGATTGTTTTATTTCTAAAAGGGTGTATGGAGGAGAAAACCAGAAGGAAATCCAACTGAACACAATTACATTAAACGTGGTGGCTTTAGCTGGGTTGAATACTGCACATCTGAGATACTAGTGACCTGGATGGCTGAGACAGAAAACTGCTCAGACTGAGGTCAGCCTGGGCAACATAGCAAGATCTCAATTTCAAAAAAGACAAAACCAGTGGTTGTACTGAGATACTGATTCAATTTAATAAGAATTATAAACCCCTTATTTATTTTAGGGGCTGGAGATGGCTCAGCAATTAAGATGGCACTCTTCCAGCAGACCTGGGTTCAATTCTCAAACTGATATGGTAGCTACATTGATCTGTAACTCCAGGTCCAGGAAATCTGAAGGCTTTCTTCTCAGCTCCACATGCTCCAGGCATAATCATTATGCAGAGACAAAAAAATGGAGGCAAAACATACACACACATATATAAAAATAAATAAAATTTAAAAAATCATTATCTATAAAAGCAAGAAAGAAAACAGAGAACAAAATGAAATGAAAACACAAAACAAGCAAATACCCAACAATCTATTTCCACAACAACTCACTGTTAAAAACATCCATGTATGGTGGAGACATAGTTCAGTGGTAGAGAATTTAAAAAGCTAACTTCATTCCTGTAATTATAGTACATGGGAGAACTGAACACTCAAGAGCAGACTGGGATACACTGTTCCGTCTATCTCAAACAAACAAACAAACAAACAAACCAACGAAACAATACAAAATTAAAAAAAAGAGCCCAAAAGCCCAACAACAAATTTATATAACTATGTAAACTAAACAGAAAACACTAGGGCTGGGGAGGGTTTCAACAGGAGAGAGAGAGAGAGAGCACCTATGTAATCCCCTGCACGGCGACCTGCCAAGAAAACACCTTCTGATTTGTGAAGGTGTGTAATAAGATTTTTTTTTGAGACAGGGTATGATGTATAAACCATACAGTTGAGGTTGACCTTGAACTCTGACCCTCCTCCCTCCACCTTCCAAGTGCTGGGGTAACTGTGCACCACCATGTTCAGTTATGTCTATTATGGTACTAACAGCAATAACTTGTGAAGAGTGGCAACATAAAGACATTGTCTCACATCATTCTTACTATTATTGGTTTTTTGTTTTGTTTGTTGAGACATGGTTTTATTGTGTTGTCCTGGATCTCAGTGTAGACCACCTAGCCTTGAACTCAGATCTGCCTGCCTCCGCCTTCTGAATGCTGGGATTAAAGGTGTGCACTCCTGTTGCCCAGCTAGTCTTTAAAAATAATAAATGTTACTTTCATAATGAGGAGTAAGATAGAAATTAAACTATTACTCAACAACATTTCTGAAAAGTAAACACAGACAGACCCTGGGATATGGCCATTCCTCTCCACTCCTCTCCAAGAGAGTTCCCGGAATACATATCGACACAACACCTTGTGTAGGAATGATTTTAGCAGCACTCTTCAAAACAGCTACAAATGAAATAAACTCAGATGCCCGTCAAGTGAAGAACTGACAATCTGGTCTACCTATATAAGGGAGTTTTTCAGAGACAAAATAAAGCATGGATGATGTGTGAACCTTGAAATCAGACTGAGTGAAAGAGCTGCACACAAGGGTTCCATGTTGTATGATTACATAACATGCAAGAGCCACAGGCCAATCCATTTTTGGATAAAGATAATAAAATCTGCTGAAGTGGAAGGAGTGAGGGTGGACCAGGAAGGAAAAGAGTTGTCTTTTGGGAGTCAGGAAATGGCTGGAAATGGTTGTACATATCTGTGAAGACATTACAAACCCATGTTTATTCACTTCTATAAGGAAGAATTTTGTGGCAGGTAGAATGTATCTCAATAAAGCATCTAAAATTATGTCTGGTGTGGACATGATTTCCTTATGTCACCCGGTGGCCTGGAACTTGCCAGGCTGGCCTCAAACTCACAAGAGATATGCCTACCTCTAAGATTAAGGGTCTACACCACTATGGCTACGCTGATATACCAGGCTTTTTAGACTCACCTTCCATTTACTCTTTCAGATAAGAACCTGTCTCTGTACAGGGAGGCCCAAGGGCCTAGCTGTTCTAACCAGAGGACAACTTCTTCCGTCGTCCATTTGTCTACAGCCTTGTGCACCAGGAGGCCATGCTCAGATTCTCTGCTGCGCCAGTGATACACAAGCAGAATGACCTGGAAGGAGACAGGAAGTCAGAAGTGAAAAGGTCAGTTTCAAAGGATGTGAGGATGGGGCCGGGCAAGGAAGGGGCTGAGTCTGAGAAATGACACCAAGTCTATTCAAGAAAGAAGGCAACCTGTGTCATAGAGAAGTGAGGACATAATGTCTCCAGGCTCATTTCTGCTCATGGCTGTGCAAAGATCTGGAAAGGGTACATGGCACACAGTCTAGGAGCAACTGTGTCCCCGACCTCACCAACTCATTTGCCTTTTCTAGGGAGAAACATTAAGATTTTCAGAAGACAGGACTTAAGCAGTCTTTGCACTCTGGCAGTGACGTGTGTGCTCTTAAGAGTCCTGCAACAGTGCAGATATGGCTTCTTAGTCTTGTTTTGTCCCTTTCCTGAGCTCTAAAATGGAGTCATCATGATGCCACTGGACAGGTCAGGAAGAGGGTTGACTAGGAACAGAGCTAACATGTACCCAGGCAACAACTATTTTTTTTAAAGATTTATTTATTTATTTTATGTATGTGAGTACACTATCGCTGTCTTCAGACACACCAGAAGAGTGCATCGGATCCCATTACAGATGGTTGTGAGCCACCATGTGGTTGCTGGGAATTGAACTCAGGTCCTCTGGAAGAGCAGCCAGTGCTCTTAACCACTGAGCTATCTCTCCAGCCCCCAGGCAACAACTATTATGTGGTCTCTGTTATCAACATGCAACACAATTCTACTGGCTACAGTCTGTTAGACATGGTCACACTGTCAACTATTTTAAGTGATGTCAAAAGAACTGACTTCAGAGGCAACTGGGGGTTGGTGCAGAGTACAGATTAAACAGCCAGACTTACTGCCACACCAGTTAAAGCTGTGAGCACGCCGGAGAAGAATCCCCCTCCTCTCGGCTGGTTCACTCGCCCTGTGCTGGGAGCTAGAGGACTCTGATCATTCCCATATTTCTGAAAGGCTGCAAGACTTTGGACTACATCATTATTCTGCTGAATGTCTTCAACTCGCATTCTAATCGCATCAGGAAATAACTTTTCAATGGCATCCCTGTGGAGAAGAGAGAAACCCCAGGCAGGTGTTTGTCAAGACACAGCATTCAGGACTACACCCACCACTACAAACATTTCATAATCCAGACATGCCCAGAAGAGCAACAAAGAGTTCTGCTTTATGATAAAAACAAAAAAATAAACAACAATCTATGTGCCACCATTAAGGAAACAGCCAAATGAAATATTTAGATCCAAGTCTTTTTCCCAGAAAGTACTGGGGACTAAACCTAAGGCCTCACATGCGGCAATCAAGTGTTTTACCACCAGGTAAATACTGCCAGGTGTGGTATGCACGCCTTTAATCCTAGCACTCTGTAGGAGCAGACCTCTGTGAGTTCCAGAATAGCCTGGGTGACACAGTGAGACTGACTCAATAAAATTACTTACAATGATTATGTTCTCGTATGTGTCCAATGTGTGAGAGTGGCCACGCACATGTGGAGGTCAGATGACAATTTTCAGGAGTCTGCTCTCCCTTCTTATCATCAAACTCTGGTCATCATGCTTGAGTGGCAAGTACTATGACCTGCTGAGTCTAGAATACTGAAATCTTATAGTAGAATACCACATGTTTTTATAAATGTACCGACCGGCCTACTCAGTGTCAAGTTAGATAACTGGATGACAACAGTGGTTTTCAATGCACACTAATAATATACTACTGATGTGAGAAAATATTAGCATTTTTCTGTCAGCACATATATTGAAAAGTGTTTCCTTTTATTTTTTGAAAGAAGGTCACATGTATTCCAGGCTAGTCTTGAATTCCTCATATAGCTGAGGATGACTGAGCTCTGAGCTCCTGAATCCTCTTCCTGCACCAGCATGGTCTGCTTCAAAAGGCATTCTTTTGTGCTACAGATTTACTTCCTTCCTGTGTGGGTGTGTGCCTGAGTATGTGCATGGGTGACTTATTTCCAGAGTGGGCATGTGCCTAAGTGTATGTATGGGCGCCACTCCTCAAGCGACAGTTACAGGCATTTGTGAGCTGCCATGTAGGTGCTGAGAATTGAGCACAGATCCCCTGTAGGAGTAGTCTGCGCTTAGCTCCTAAGTTCTCTCTCCAGACCTCTTCAAAGGTTTCAAAACTCTGAATGAAATCACAACTAAGTCATAATTGAGATTATTCTGCAGAAAAGGGAATGATTCTAAGGAAGGAGAGAAGAGACTGTTAGCTTGATTGCTAATTTTGACTCTTAGTAAAATAATATAAACAGTAAACTAAATGTGGCTGTTAACGCAGTGGCCCCACCATTCAGGAAGCCAAACAGGGTGAATACTGTGGTTTTGAGGCTAGCCTGAACTATAGAATGAGACTTTGTTTCAAAAACTGAATGAAAAGTAAAAGTATATGAATGTGTATATGTATGTGGCTTATGTTATTATCATAAAAACTCAATTCAGAAATAGAAAATAAAGTCCAGTTGGAAGAGTATTCTATACAGTTATTTTTTGACAGAAGTGTTATTTCCTTCTTTTATAAAAACCTAGTTTCTTTTTTTTTTTTAATTTCACAAAAGAATCCTGGTAATTGACATCATTTCCACTATTCCTCTCCTCCAATTCTTCCCTGTAAAGTTAACGACTTCTTTATTAGTGCTTTATAGAAGATCCACTGAGTCCATTTAGTGCTGCTGAGGTCTCCGTGTCCAATGTGAGCACTTGGAATTGGGTGAGCCTGCCCTTGAGAGCACTGACTCTCCCTTTCTCAGCAGCCACTGACTGCCTGTAGTTCTTGATTTAGGGGTAGGACTTTAAAGTTGCCATGTCAACTGTCAACTGGTGGCGTGTTTATTCAGGTCTTATTTACACAAACATTTTTCAGGTTTCATGGTTGGAGCTTCCTTGCTGTATCTCAAAAATACCTCATATCCAGCATCTCAGTCTTCATCTCTGGCTCTTAAGATCTTGACCCTTAGGTACAGGGTTATGTTATAATCAACTGGGGCTAAGTGACCACAGTCAGTTACCTTCTGCATTAAGTCCACCAGTTTTGGACCCCTGGAAAAGCATCTGTTTGCTACAAAAAGAATGTTGTGGGCTGAAGAAATGGTTCAGTGGTTAAGAGCACCAACTGCTCTTCCAGAGGTCCCGAGTTCAATTCCCAGCAACCACATGGTGGCTCACAACCATCTGTAATGGGATCTGATACCCTCTTCTGGTGTGCCTAAAGAGAGCAATGGTGTACTCATATGCATTAAAAAAAATGTTGCAGGAATTTTCCTGTCATTTGCAGCGGAGCTCAGTGATTGGGCAGTAGAAGAGGTAGGCGGAACCAGGAGTTGGGAGGAAGAGAGGATAGAGAAAGGAGGATAGGAGAAGCAAGATGGAAGCTAACATTCCTGTTTCTAGCAGTCTCGGGTAGCTATTCATATGAAAAGGTTAGATATTGGGTCTACAATTCTGAGTGTGTGGGCATCTTGTGTATTGACTATTTGCTGCTATATAAATCCACTGGATAATCATTAAGCTTAAAGAGTCTCATTTCTACTGGGTACTAGAATTCTTATATCTACTGCATGGGGGTGGCAGATATTCCCTGGGTTTGGGGGCATGGACTCCACGAAGCTGATAGGCAGAGGCAACTGCCATGCTAACATCTTTGTGGTTCCAGGGCTGGAGCTAGCTGGTTGCGCTTGGAGGCAGCCAGGAGCCAAGCCCCCAAACCACTTTTCCTTATACTTCCCGCTACAAAAGAAGCTTTTTTTTCTTTTCTTTTTTCTTTATTTTTATTTTTTCCCCCAAGACAGGGTTTCTCTGTGTAGCCCTGGCTGTCCTGAAACTCACTCTGTAGACCAGGCTGGTCTGGTATATGAGCGCTGAGAACCAAGCTAAGTATGGTGAAGTCTGGGACTAGTTTTAAAAATATTTCTATTACATTACCTTTTTTTGTGTATGTGTTTATGAATGTGTTGACTTTGGGGAAACCTTTTTTTTCTCCATGGAACATGCTGGAAGTTGGAAGACAACTTTCCACTCTGTGGAAGGAGCAGATTACACTTTGGTTGCCAGGTTTGGCAGTGTGTTAACCTACAGAGCCATCTCGCTGGCCTCGTAGGGGTCTTTGGGTAGAGTAGAGTGGATGATTATGAGCAAGGCTGGGTTAAAGGGTTCACGGACCTTTTGGGTATTCTAGTGATCTGAGAGAGGTTAGGCACTTTGCAAAGGCAACAAGAAGAAAAAGAATAAAGAGCCTTAAAGGCACTGGGTGTGGTAGCACATGACTTTAATCCCATCAGAGGCAGGCAGGTCTCTGTGAACTCTAAGCTACATTGTGAGACCCTGTCTCAAAGAACAAAGGAACAAACCAACCCCTATACACACACACACACACACACACACACACACACACACACACACACCAAACAAAATCTAGGAGGAGCTGAAGAGATTCTGTGTTGAGAGTGTTGCCACTCTTGCAGAGGACCCAAGTTTGATTCCTAGAACCTACATGATGGCTCATAACCAGAACTCCAGTTCCTTCCAGGGGACCCAATACCTTCTTCTGACTTTCTCAGGCAGAAATCATACATACAAATAAAAAGAAACCAAAAGCAAACCAAACAAAACTGGAAAAGCCAACCTGCATGGAAGCACAGAAGAACCAACCATTAGAAAGTGCCCGTGGCCGGCTGTGAGAGAGACTCTACCAGGTCATGATAGTCATACGTTCTACTTAGAGATTATGAAAATTATCATCAGTTACTTCTAGTTGTATAGTTTTATCATTTTCTTCATAAGTATAAATCAGAAACAAGTGTTTTAGAATAGGGGATTACAAGCAATGGTCATAACTGGAAATGTATTTCTGCTTCTTCCCATGGAACATAACAATCAGCTAGGCATGTCGGCCTGTGCCTATAATCTCAGCATTCAGGAGGCTGAGGCAAGAAGCAGTGTGAGTTTGAAGCCAATCTGAGTTGAATGAGACTCAGTCTTAAAATACTAAAAAACCAAGTGGCTTCAGGGGACAGTAGGAAAGGTAATGGGTGTGGAACTCAGGAGACAGACAGGTCCGTCTGTGAACTCAAGGCCAGCCTAATCTACACAGCAGGTCCATGCCAGCCAGTCACAGTGTAGTGAGACCTTGCCTCAAAAATAAATAAAACAGAAGGACAGATCACAACCACTTGTAAGAAAGGTTTTTTGGTTCCTAGCTCCTAGAATGATCTGCCTTAATTCTGTTTCTTTATAAACAGCAGTTCCACAGAGAAACCACACTGCACATCCATGATGTCAATAGGACTCTGTTACCTGAGGAGAATGTTGACTTTGGGAAAACCTTCCCATTTTTCTCTGCATTCTGGACACTCCGTCTTCTTTGAAGACATCCACCATAACGCTAGGCAATGTCGGCAGAAGCTGTGGCCGCAGTTCAGAGTGGTGGGGTCAACCAGGGTGTCGTAACAGCAGTGGCAGGAGAACTCACTCACAGAAATCTGAGGGCTACTGCTTCTGACAGGATCATCTTCTTCCTGCTCTCTTATGCTCACATCATTTTTCTGAGGCTCCTCCATCTCTCAGAAAATTCTGGGATCCACATATGCAGACACTTTCAGGATACTGCTATAACGCATCATAAAGTCTGTGGAGTGAGGGGAGAGGAACAAAACAAGGTGGACAGTAGCTGTGTAAGATTACTGCCATTCTAGTCACGTTTCCTCTCTCTCTCTTTTTTTAAGGGGTGTGGGGGAGGTTGGGGGGTGTCATATAGTCCAGGCTGGCCTCAAACTCTGGATCCTCCTGCTTCGAGCTCCTGGAAGCCAAGAGCAGAGGTGTGTGCCAACATACCTTGTTTCTGTGAAGCTGTGAATTGAACCCAGGGCTTCACACATACTGGACAGAACTCTACCAACTGAGCTGTATTTCAAAACGATCAAATAAAGCACAGCACCCCATACCCACAAAAGGTGGGGGCAAAGGGCACATACTGGAGGTGTGGTAAGATCCTCAGTCTTCTCACTGCTCCCCACACTGGCCACAAAGACAAGAGCTTAGGCTGATGCTTGAAGACACCATGTTAACAGACTGTGTACGCTTGTTCAAGAGTTGAGAAGGGTCACCAGAGTTCAATTGGAAACTAGCCCAAGAGCATATGAAGATCACGTCAAAACAATAAAAGCTATACTACGGTAGCTTACACTGGTAGTTCCAGCAGCAAGGAGACTGAGGCAAACAAACTACCTCCAGCATGAGACCAGCGTCAGGGCTAAAGTTATGTTTTAAGTTTAAATTATTAAGAGAGCTATAAAACAAAATGCCTTTAACCTGTAAGCTCCACTTGCCCAAAGATAGGTAACATCCTAGAATTCTGAGGGCTGGTCTTCAAGTAAGATAACAAACCAAGTGTTCTCACTCCTGTAAACAAGGTTGGCCGACCCAACTGCACAGGATGTTCTTGATCACACGTAGGCAGGAGGAGCAGAGGCAGAAGCACACCAGGATATACGCTTACCTCGACTGGGCAAACGCAACTATGTGGCCTTGTAGAATGTGCCTTTGTAAGTACTGGGACTAATGTGTAATACACAGCCATTTTGAGGGAATCCCAGGTATGGACACAGCTAGTGTCCATCATCCTGGCCGGTATTTAATAAAGCTTGCTTCAATTTTGGCTCAAAAATTGTAGTGGTCTTATTCTTGCCCAGTGGGATTAACACAGCCTAGCAACATAGTGCCAGGCTAGACAGGGCTACATAGCAAAATTTTTACTCCAAAAAAATAGAATGTGCAAGTAAAACAACAACAGAAATGAACACAAGCCCCAGTGTGCAGATCAGCTTCCGCAGTGCGACAAGCTTAGAGCTAGTGTCTACTCCCATGTGATGTTTGCAAAATCAGTATGTTAATGCCAGTGCAGTGCCTAGGACAAAACCCAGTATATGCTAAGTACATCGTAAGTATTTTTGTTTTGGTTTTGCACTGCCTTGTCCATACTAGGCGGGTATTCTAGCACTGAGCTACATCCTCAGCCCAGGACACCATCACTCATTAATTATCTCTTACAAGCTAGGTGCTGAGCCAGATCCTAAGATAAATGACCATCATATCTGAACTCAAAGCCCAGAGAAGGATACAGGCCATCTAAGAGAAATCTAGGCCTGCTCAGGCACTGAGAGCCAGGAGAAGGATACAGGCCATCTAAGTGAAATCTAGGCCTGCCTCAGGCACTGTTTTGTACTTTCGTCAAAACCAGCAAGTGACAAGGCTGTGATCCGATATGGTGTCTCCTACGCCAGGTTAATGAGGATGGCAGATGGCTGATGAGAGCACATAAAAATTTCAGATGCAATGAAGTCAGTGAAGCTGAGTTCTACATGACAAATCTCTCTGTGAATGGGGATGGGCTGGACTGAGGATAATTATAAACAAGTCACAAAGATGTCTTATTTACTGCTCTGCTGCTGTATGAGAACACCATCACCAAGATAACTTACAGAAGGAAAGGGTTTTTGGCTTACCCTTCCAGCGGGGTAAGAGTCCATCAAGGTAGGAAAGCACGTCAACACAGCAGGCATGGCTGGATGAGGATGCTGCAAGCTCACACCTTGCATACTGAACACATGCACAAAACAGCTAAGTAGAAATGATACAATCTTTAAATTCTCAAAGTCCACCCCCAAGGTGATACACTTTCTCTAGCAAAGCCTCACCTCTTAAACCTACCTGTTTCAGTTAGGGTTTTACTGCTGTGAACAAACATGGCCAAGGCAACTATTTGTAAGGACATTTAATTGGGCTGGCTTACAGGTTAGAAGTTCAGTGCATTATCAAGGCAAGAACATGGCAGCATCCAGGCAGGCATGGTGCAGGAGGAGCTAAGAGTTCTACATCTTCATCTGAAGGCTGCTAGCAAAACACTGGCTTCCAGACAGCTAGGATGAGGGTCTTAAAGCCCACACCCACAGTGACACACCCACTCCAACAGGGCCACACCTTCTAACAGTGCCACTCCCTGGGCCTAGCATATACAAACCATCACACTATCCAAACAACTCTCTCTACTAACTAGGAACAATTCAATTGCCCAAGTCTCTGGGCGACATTTACCATTCAAATCACCATATAGGGTATTAATGCCTGGTTCTAAGAAGGCAGAAAACAGAATACAAGGGCTAGGGATTAGTGCTGTGGGGCCTGGGACCATGAGGAAAATATATAATGTTCAGAAAACACATACAAATAAGGGAAGGGGAGACAGTTCTTGCCAGGCAAGCATGGATGCCTGAGTTTGGAGCCTCAGCACCCATGGAAATTTAGGCAAGGGTGGTGTGGGCTTGTAATCCCACTACCAAGGAACCAAAGGCAGGGAGGAGATACATGGAGTTCACTGGCCAATCAGTCTAGCTGAACTGATTTCTAAATAGGCCTCTGTGTCAAAAAATGAAGTGGACACTTTTAATTCCAGCACATGTGAAACAGAGGCAGTTGGGTATCTGTGAATTCTTGGCCAGCCATGGCTATACAGCTCAACAGTGAGATCCTGTCCCTGTCTCAGGGAGGAAAAAGTTGGGGAGCATTCAGGAAGACATTCAACACTGACTTCTCCTTTACATGCGATGCATTCTGTGGGGATGGAAGGCACACATCCGCATATCACACAGATCCTAACCCAAAAAGGTGCCTGTGGTGGATTGAGTAAGAAAGGTACCATGCTGCTGGGCTTTGTGGGACAGCTTTAATCCCAGCACTTGAGAGGCGGAGGTAGGTAAATCTCTTGAGTTTGAGGCCAGCCTGGTGGAGGAGGGCCAGGGCTACACAGAGAAGCCCTGTCTGTGGGGGTGGGGGCAGGAGATGAGGGAGATATGACAAAACAAACAAAAAAGACCCTCATAGGCTCATATATTTGAATGCCAGAGAGTGGAACCATTTCAAAGTACTAGAGTAATTAGGAGGTGTGGCCTTGTTGGAGGTGTATCACTGACAGTTGGCTTTGACATTTTAAAAGCCCGTGCCAGATCCAGGCTCTCTCTGCCCGGAGATCAGGATTTAGCTCTCTTAACTACTGCAACAGTGACAGCATGCCACCATGTTCCCTGTCATGATGATAATGGATATATATAATATATACATATATACAGATATATATAGACATACACACACACACACACACACACACACACACACCCCTCAAGTTTAGAAAAGTTGCCCCTTTGAATGGATGACAAGACTCCCAAAAGGATCTGTATGTAGTAAGCAGCTAGAGACGTGAAACTGTAACTGGCAATGAGAATGAGGTTAAAAGCATAAACTTCAGAGCCATTTGCAGAGAAATTAATGTATACTGAAGTTAATTTCTAAAGAAACAGCCTACTAGCTTGCTGTATCAGCAAGATGGCAGTGGCTAAAGGTGATTGCTGCCAAGGTTGGCAACCTGAGTTGATCCTTGGGAGAGAAACGATTCCACCAGATTGGTCTCTGACCCCATTCATGATCTGTGCCACAGGCTCTCCTTTCCTTCACACAATAAATGTAACAAAAATTGAAAACTGGCTGGCCATAGGAAGGTGGTGGTGCATGCCTTTAATACTTTAAGCATTCAGGAGACGGAGTCTGCTGGATTTCTGTGAGTTCAAGGCCAGTCTGGTCTACGGACCAAGTATTAGGACAGCCAAGGCCACAAAGAGAAACCCTGTCTCAAAAAACAAAAACAAAAAAAAACCCAAAACAACTGGTTTGCCTACTTGAACTGAGAGAAAAAAAAAAACAGCCACAAGATATTAAATATATATTTGATAAATCATATTATATAAAGCTGGGCTCAGTAACTCTCTTGTAAAACTCCTTCTAGAATTGGAGAGATGGCTCAGTAGTTAAGAGCACTGACAGACTATTCTTCCAGAGGTCCTGAGTTCAGCTCTCAGTAACCACATGGTGGCTCAGAACCATCTGTAATGAGATCTGATGCCCTCTGCTGGTGTGTCTTAAGATAGCTACAGTGTACTCACATAAAATAAATAAATAATTCTAAAAAAAACAAAAACAAAAACAAAACAAAAAAAAAAACCCAAAACAACAAAGATTTCTGTGCATTCAAGACCAGCCATGTGGCAGTGAGTTCCAGGCTGGCCAGGGCTACAAAAAGAAATCCTCACTGGGTGTGGTGATACACATCTTTAATTCTAGCACCTGGTGCATCTCTGTGATTTTGAGGCCACCTTGTCTACAGAGCTATTTCCATGACAGCCACGGCTGTTACATAGAGAAACAGTGTCTTGAAAACAACAACAACAAATCTTTACCATCAGAAACCATGCCTAAAAACACAACAACCTAGGTCACATTAGTATGACCTTGTCACGGACAACCAATCCTGGAAACTACCAGAAAGTGTACAATGTGACCCTCAGTTCAGGCTCTTTGCTGTTCTCCTATCTGTATGAACTGGAGTTACTTTCATGGGTAAGAAAGTTATGCTTTTAGACAATCGATAAAATCTAGCTGTGACACTCAGGTCACAAACGCTGGTGCTTTGACTTTGGTATATACATTTTGCTACCCGGTGTTGCATAAAAGGCCTTTTGGAAGCCCCTGTACCTGAGGATGTTTACAGTAATGTGACCAGTTGGGGGAGTCAGGAATTGCTGTCTGAAAGCTATTTCTCAATGAAGTCTACTTAGAATGCAGGTTGGCTACCTTCTCACTTGTCTCTTTCACATCAGAGGCTCTGAAGACTTGAGGGGAAATGGGCAAGGCTGGGCTTAGGGAAATCTTTCCACTCACACTTCCAGTGTGCTCCTGTTCATAGGATACTACATGTTAATTACCTGGTTCAAAACTAATGGGAATATATATCTGAGTGTGTGAAAGCGATAACCGGCTGGCCCCCAGGAGTAAAGAGAGGAACAGAACTCCAAAAGTCTGTACAGGAACAGAGCCATTCCAAAAAGTTGGTGTTTCCAAATGAACAGTAGAGTCCTGGAGCCTAAAGAGGCAAGCCAGTTCTGATCTCCATGCCTTGCCTATATGCAAGGAACAGGCACTTGCTGCATGGCAGCCTGTGGTTTCTGTTAGGTTCTTAGGATCACCACCAAAACAAGATTAAAGATTAGTATCCACCAGGATAAAGGTCTCTTCAAGAATTATACTTTTACTTTCGGAAGTGGTGTGAGACCCTGACTGACCCGCCATAACAACCAAGGCAACAGAAAGGGCGAATTAAGGACACAACCACCCCGCTGGTCAGGCTGTTCCTGATAACAGAGAAAAAGTTAAAAAAAAACAATTCAGAGAAAAGAACGCAGAATGTACTGACTAGTAACCAGCTGTGTCCTCTCCAGCCCTAGATAAACATAGCTCGCCAGAAATAACTGCCTGAGTGAGTGCGGCCAATACGTTTAAATATGTTTAAATACGTTTAAATACGTTTAAAGGCTGAGTGTCCAATAAGGTTTAGACAAGTTTTGCTGTTGCTAAAGTTGCCTATGCTAGACTATAAAAAGTGTGTGCTTTAAAAATTAGGGATCCTTCCTCCTGTGAGTGAAAAGACCCTGGCACTTTTCCTCTTGCTGTTTGCATCAATCTCGGTCTCCCTGTTTCTGTACACTGAGACTTGAGGTTAGAATGGGCCAGAAGAGCCCCTAACAATGACAAAGCATTATGGTCCAGCAGGAACCATTTCCTGTCGTTCATTAGCTTTTGTCAGTATCCACCAACCTGCCAAAGCAACATCTGGTCTGCAGCAGGCTGGCTTTCTTCTCCAGCCTCTCTTTCCTTCATTTTTTTTTTTTTTTTTAGATTTATTTATTTATTTAATGTATGAGTACGCTGTAGCTGTCTTCAGACACACCAGAAGAAGGCATCAGATCCCATTACAGATGGTTTTGAGCCACCATGTGGTTGCTGAGAATTGAACTCAGGACCTCAGCAAGAGCAGTCAGTGCTCTTAACTACCAAGCCATCTCTCCAGCCCTAGAAGGAGCCCCTCCCTCCTCCATTTTAATGCTGTTAGTCCCCAGGAGTTCTCAGCTTTTGCCCCTAATGGGATGCCTTGATAGTTGAAACTGTGTACAAAGTTGTTTTTAGGCTAACTAGCTTTGGGATAGTCAACTGTTGAAGTTCTGACTAGTTTTTCCATCTTGGTTTGCTATCAGGCTCAGAAAGTGGTAGCTTAGGTTTTTCACACATTTTTCTAGATTCAATTTCCATTTTGCTTTATGGTGGGAGGCTACAGAAACCTGCTTGTGTGTGAAACACTCAGGATAATGTGAGGGGCAGGGACCACAAAAGGGTTTAAAAGAGTAGCCTCTGATAACTTGGGCCCTTCCAAGATATCTATAAACTCTCTCTATATATATGTATATTTAATTTTGTGACAGGTCTCAGACTGTAACCCACTAGGACTGAATTTAGCAGTTCTGGTGCTGCTATTAGAGGTATGTATGCAGCACCATGTCTATCTCAACATGACACCCCCATCCCCAGCCCTTC
Source organism: Rhabdomys pumilio (assembly GCA_030674055.1). Classification (NCBI taxonomy): domain Eukaryota; kingdom Metazoa; phylum Chordata; class Mammalia; order Rodentia; family Muridae; genus Rhabdomys; species Rhabdomys pumilio. The sequence continues at coordinate 92,874,713 of JANHMN010000002.1, read as the reverse complement.
AAGCCATAGTTAAGAAGTATAGTTATCTGAAAATCTGTGAAAGAAAACGGATGCTAGGATGCACACAACGTCCCCAATGATGCTCTGCTATCAAAGAACCTGAGATAAATGAATGTCCACTCCTCTTGTAAGCTGTTTGGTCTGATCCTCACCGACATAGTTACTTAGAAGGCTACTTACCACCAGTAGCACTGTTAGCTGTTGGTTTTGTAATTTGCTCATATAGCAAAGTCACTACCACTTAGCCAATTAGCAATATTGTGAGAGCTAAAGTTAGGTTTTAATTATTGTGCCTAAGAGATCCATAGAATTAAAATGTTTCTAACCTTTGTAAACCCACTTGCCCAAGGACAAATACCTTTTGAAATGCTGGAGGCTATTGTTTATATAAGACAAAAATCCATGTGTTTTCACTCCCCTAAACAAGTTTGTCTGACCTAACTGTACTGGATTTGCTTGGTCACATGTAGGTGGGAGGTGCACAGGCAGGAAGTACATCAGGATGTATGCTTGCCCTTTATTGGACCTGGTGGGAAATACACAGCCTTATGGGTTTGCCTTTATAGCCTCTGCAAAACATGACTCGTCACTATTTTCTGGGAACACTGGAATGGATTTGGCCAGAGTTCATAAGCCTAGCCAGGATTAAATTAAAGCTTGCTTCAAACTGGGCTCAAAATTGTGGAAGTGGTCCTATTCTTCCTGGTGGGATTAACAATCTCTCTCCAACTGTCCATCCATCTCCCCTTTTTACTTTATTTGTGGTCATTAGCAGAGTTCTCATTTTATCTCCAGATCAGGAGCTCGTCCCTTCCACTAGCCTCACCTAATACCTTTTGAAAACTGAACCTACTTTACAACAATTATTATCAGCCAGGCGGTGGTAGCAAACACCTTTAATTCCAGCACTCAAGAGGCAGAGGCAGGTGGATCTCTGTGAGTTGGGGACCAGTCTGGTCTACAGAGCAAGGTCCATGAAAGCCAGGGCTACACTAAGAAACCCTGTTTTGGCAAGCAATTTTACCAACTGAGCTATTTTGCAGGCTCCTGAAAACTGGAGTATGGTGGTTCACATCTGTAACACTAGTCCTGGGAGGCTGCAACAAGAGGATTGCTGCCCTTTCATGTCCAACCTGGCTTATATATTGAGATCACTTAAGCCTGTCCCTACCCTCCCAAAATGCAACCTGGAGCTTTTCTCAGTACTTCAGTGAGTGTTTGCTCTAGACACGTGTATGCCCATGACTAAAGCTCCCTGTCCTCAAACATTTGAGGCTTTGTCCACTGTTATTATTTCAGAGGTGCCCCCTTTCGTCATCTTGTTGCCAGTTGTGAGGCCCTACTGGCTGGTGTTTACTTCAATCCATGGCTGTGCCTTCAGGGTATGGAGCCTGATGGCAAGGAGATGGTGGTGGAACTGACAGAGGAGGTGACACAGGTACAGTCTATGGTCATTTGATTCCACTGCTTCTGGGCCATCAACAGTGAAGAAGAACAGTATGGCAAAGGCATGCTGAAGATTACAGTAGTTTGATCTATGTTATATAGGAGGCAGAGAGAGCAAGCTCTGATTATTTTGAGACAGGATCTTACTCTGTAGCCTAGGCTAACCATCAAGTGATGGCAATCTCATCCTCCTAAGTGGTGGATTACAGGCCTTGCCACCTTTACCAACTTAATGCAATAAATGTTATTGAGTTTATCAAGTAAGAAACCATTTAATCTAGGTTTAAGAATGTCTTTCCCAGGCCTTATGTATGGTTCACGTCTTCAATTTGAGCACCAAGAAGGCAGAGGCAGGTGAATTTGAGGCTAGCCTGGTCAACTTAATAGTTCTAGGCCAGGCAGAATTATATAGTAAGATCCTATCTCACAACCCCCACGCCCACCCCAAATACCTGCAATAACAGTACAATAGCAACAACAACAAAGCAAATATGTGTTGAGGAAAGCACTCAGTTGCTAAGTGCTTGCTGTACAAGCCTGAAGACCTAAGTTGGATCTCATATTTTAAAAGATAAACAAATAAATAAGGTGGGCTGGAGAGATGGTTCAGTGGTTAAGAGTTATTGGATGCTCTTCCAAAACACCCAGGTTCAATACCCAGCACCCACGTGGCAGCTCACAACCGTCTGTAACAGGGGATCTGATATCCTCACATGGACATAACACCAATGTACATTAGAAAAATACATACATAAATAAAAAGGCATGTGTAGCTTATTATAACTACAAAGCTGAGAGCTGGAAACAAATAGGTCCTACAACCTAATTAATCAATGAGTTCCAGGCCCAGTGAAGATGGATGGAACCTGATGTACCCTGACCTCTGGCTTCCATGTACACACATATATATTCAAATAAAACCAACCCAAACTCAGTTATTATGATTGAAATTATTCCTAAAATTTGAGGTCTTTTTCAGATTCAGCCTAAAAATTTTTTTCAACCATCTCTTTGCAAAGATACTCAGTGTGAGCAAAATAAGCCCACGTTGGGGCTGAAGAGCTGATGACTCAGTGGTTAGAGCAATGGCTCCTTTTCCAGAGGACTATCCCAGTACCTACGAGGCAGGACACACATCTATAACTCCAGGTCAGGGGACCTGGTGTCATCCTCTGGCTTCTGCAGACAAAAACACTCATACATTTTCTTAATTCATATAAGATAGAAACTTAAAGAATGTCATCCTAAAGATACCATCCTAACAAAGTATTTCTTAAGTCTGAGCTGGAAGGACTGATGTACTCGTTTATCACCTAGTACACACCAAGGTGCTGCAACAGTACAGAAGAGAAAAACAAGCTAGGATTTGACAACACTATCTGGGACATGAACTCCAACTGTTAGCTCTTACAATGTTCCACAAAGAACATTCACAATCAAGTTGGGAGGCCAGGCCTAGTCTGGGATAGCACTATAAATGCTGGCAGAAAACAAAAAGTATCCACCCATCTCTTGTGACTACCAAATAAAAATTAATGTGCCCAGACTAAGTGAGCCAAAGGTCAGGAATGGCAGTAAGAACCAATTGTCAATAATCAGAAGAGAATGTTAGTGGAATAACATAGACAATAAACCTGGCTCTTCTATTAATAAGACAGAAAGCATTTCCAGTCTGTCTAAAACTCTATTTTTCCAATTCCAAAAACTCTTTCTGGAGAAGGCACACAGGTCACTAGGATAAAGGTGACATGCTCCATTAGACCCTGACTTGTTGTCTGAACAGACTGCTTTAAGCTGAGTTGGGCAAGACAAGGGCAGGCTGGGGTCATCAGGCTGAGCTTGTCATCTGCTGTCCCCATGGCAGACATTCTAGGACCTATTCTGCACTACAGAGTACAGCAGTTGTTCAACAACTCAGAAAGCTATTAAGAAAACAAAACAAATCCCCCCAAAACCCACAATACCCCTAAACCAAAAAGCTTACAGGGGATACCAAGTAACACATGCCCTAATGATAGTTGGTTTAAAATATTCATTCTGATGCTGGGATTATAGCTCAGTGGTGGATCAGATGCCTAGAATAACAAAATTCTGAGCATAATCCCCAGTACCTCACAGATAAATCAATTTCAACTCATATTTACAAACTCACGTGTCATTTGAAGATTCAGTTCATCTACATGTTTTATTCTCTTAAGGTACCAAAGTACCAGTTTATTAAGAAAGCATACTTTAATGTAGGTTAATTTTAATAAAAGCAACAAAGCCTAAGAAAACAAGCCAAAAGTCAGTAAAAATCACAACTCAAATCCTGACATTTTTACATGCTACCATTCACTATGAAGTTCAGTTGTTAACCATAAGTACACTTGGGCCGTACATTTATCTACTTGGAAGACTACAGAACATGAGTGAGCAAGCCTCCCCAGCAGGCTAAGACACAGACCGATCACTGATGAGTGTATGAATCACGAGGCTCCTTAGGTAGAAACATTTCTGAAGATTATTTTAAGCTGACCGTTTCAGACGTTTACTAGACACTGAAGTATTTCAGCACAAAAATTCCATACATGAAGTATTTATACAGTTCTGGAATGACAATCAAGAAACACTTTCTGCTAGAGCACCAGTTCTTAGGAAGCAGCAGCGTCATACTCTTCAATGAACTGCCGGAGCTCTTTCACACAGCGCTCACTTATTTCATGTAAATTCTGCCTAAGGGCAAACTGAATGGGCCTTTCTAATGAAGGGTCTTTGTCAACCAGCATTTTCACCACCATTCCAAAGGTCTCACAGTCCTGGCAGTAGGCTTGTTCAATTTCCTTGGTTTTTGACACTATTGCTTTACGGCGATTGGCTACTTGGTCATCAATGAATTCTGTGTCATCTTTTTTGTTTGACTCAGGTTCTTGTGACTGATCCATAAGTACTGGGAATCCAACTTCAAACTCAGACATTTTAGGTAAGTCACTTTCATCTGCCATCTCTGGCTTTTCTACAGTGTGCCTGTTTGCAGCTTTAGGATGTCCCTTTTCATCACACCTTTTGAGTTTGTTTAACATTTCTGATGAAGGAACAGCTGAAGAACTTTTTGGGTGTGTGTCTCTTGATGTTTTCGAAGACTGGCCAGGCCTCTTTTTACTTCCTTCACTGCGTCGTTTGTAGGAGGAATGAGCATGCTTGGACTTCCTAAGCTCTGACCTATGGGAAGAATGCAGTCTGCTTCGTTTTGAAGAGCGCCTCTCACTGGATCCAGATCTGCTATGTGGGGAGGTCTTTCGATCTATACCTGATTTTCTGGAAAAACAAGAAGCCCCTTTACGGGGAGACTGTTGTTTTGAATAACGGGAAGAGGAGGAACATTTTCTTCTACAGTCATCTTTCTCATCCCCACACTCATGCTGTCGGCTTGCAGAAAGATCATCTCTTGTTTTCCTCAGGGTAGATTCATCACTGGAGGCATTCTGAGGTACTTCATCATATGATCTGTTAGACCACATCTCATCTCTTCTGTTCACGGATCCTGGACGGTGACCAAGGATGACTGGGATATGAAGCATGGAAGGTTGGGCTAGCCACAAATTCACCAAGACAGTCCTAGCAGTCCTTTGATGGTCACTGAGATACTAGCCTCAAAATTCACCTGCACACTAGATAGGCTGGACTCTAGGAGACTTGGGCTTCAGTGTAAATTGATGGCTCCAGGTTCCAGGACGCTGGCACGAGGGCTGCCACAGGAGCAGTTAGAGGTCTGGTTGGCATGTGCTGCTGAGTAAAAGTTAAGTATAAACTGTCTTGTATTACTTTCTGTAGGAACAATTGATAGGCACTTCTGAAAGGTTAGTGCACACCTCTTACAGATTTATAAAAATTTTAAAAAGGGGTCAAGAGGATCAATACCTGTCCATACCAACTCTTAAGACAAGTCATTCTGTAAACCTAATCATCCCCAGTTTGGCCTTGTCCTCTCAATATAACTAAGATCTCTATCAGAAAGAGGCCTGTTCCCCACCCACAATCCTCCAGAGTAACATTGTGCTGGTTATTTCAACAAGATTCAACAAGAGTAGTAGTGCATCCCTTTTAATTCCAGCATTCAGGAGATGGAGGCAGGAGCTCTGTGAATTCAAGGCCAACCTGGTCTACATAGCAAGTTTTAGGACAGCCAAAGCTACATAGTAATACTGTTTCAAAACTCAAAAGCCATCGAACAAACAAATGAGCAAAATTACTGACTTCCTAACCAATCTTGAGTCAGAGAAGTGACCTCGCTCTATAATCTTTTTGCCTATTAAGCTATTAGAATAATGGTTTCCACCTTCCTAATGCTACAACTCTTTAATACAATTCCTCATGTGTGGTGACCCCCAACCATAAAATTATTTTTGTTGCTACTTCATAATTGTAATTTTGGTGTTTATGAATTATTAATTTACATATCTGTGTGTTCTGATGGTCTTAGGTAACCCCTGCAAAAGCATCATTCAACCCCAAATTTGTTGAAACTCACAGGCTGAGGACCACTGCACTAGAAGGAAGTAAATCTATCATAGAATCAAGATTTTCCTTTATGCAAACCCATTCACCTTCACTCTCACCCTGTCAAAAGCAGAATTAATGATATGACTCAAATGTGGCAGGAGATTTCAGGTTCTGTAGGCTCTTCCCCTCGAGTCCCATCTACCTCTCAGAAAAGCAAAATGCACTTGCTGACCCTACTCCTATACTTTGCAAATAGTATTCCAGCCACACCTCTCTCCAAATCTGGGACTCCTTGAATTCAAGTCACAGAATCCTATTATATCACACAATAGCTACAAAATGGGCTCTAAATATTTGCAGATGAAAATTGAAGCAAATATCTGACTCTTCATTAATGTAACTCTTAATACCTTGAACAGAATCCCGTGGGAAACTTCAACAACTTGGACTAGAATGTCTGAGAATAAGGCAGGAGAGCACACAGTCTTTCTCTGGTATCTGCTCTAGGACCTCCCAGAGGTGCCAGAATTTGTGGGTGTGCAAGTCCTTTCTGGGTAAGGACAGTGTTTACTGTCTCCTATATCCCTCAGTCTTCTCTCCAACCTCTCTGGTTTCTGTGCAGCCTTGCTGTCCTGTAACTCACAGAGGTCCATGCACCTCTGTATCCCGAGGTGGGGATTAAAGGATTGTGCCACCACCACCAGGCTCCTTTAGTCATCTCATATACATGCTAGTTATACAAGCAACCAGAGTAAGACTGACTACAAAGTACACATGATCAAAATACCAGGCAAACACTTCCTGGAGAGCTGGAGAGGCTAAGGATCTGAGAGTCGGTAGGAAGCTACCGAAGGCTGTGTGCACTTATACACAGCCTCATTTCTCTGGATTCAGTGTAGTGCTAAGCATATGGAAAAAAAAAAAATCAAACCTTGCCTTTTGGAACTGCCTGGATTTTTCTGGCAGGACTGAAGGTAGCACTCAGGACCACATGATAGACAAACACCATACTACTGAGCTACATTCTCCAGCCCATAATTGAACTGAATTTCTCCCTCATCCACTGTTGAACTTGCAAATATGCAATCCACGGATATGGACCTGACTATGTAACCAAAACAAGTTCTTTACAAGATTATCATGAGCCTGGAAGTTTAGAACTATATGTAATCTGCATGTAAATGCTTAACTATGTCTCAGACTAGGTATAGCTAAAGTGAAACTTCGATAATGCTCACTTCCTATTCTTTTTGTTAATCTCTCTTTTTTAATGCTTGAATCATCTCCCTAGAGCAAAATTCCCATCAAACTGCTCAAAACTTTCCCCACTAAACTAGATCCAATGACACAAGCCTGTAACCCCAGCAGCTGAGTGGTGAAGGACTAGGATTTCAGGGCCATCCTTCACCAGCCAGTGAGTGATGCGTGAAACCATCTCAAAACGAAACAACATTCTCTACTACAAAATAATAATAATAATAATAATAATAATAATAATAATAATAATAATCAACAAAACCTACATTTGTGGTTTTATTCAGTGAAGAATATGCATGGCGAAGTAGTAAACTAACTTTTCTAGAGCTGGGAGCTGAAGCCAGGACTTTGTTCACTCTAAATACACTTTCCTACAGAGGCAGTACCTTCAGCCTCAATCCACATAACTAAGGCTTTGAACTCACAATCTTCCTGCCTTGGTCTACCAAGTAACTAAAGGTCTGTGCCATCAGGCTTTGGCTTGGTAAGTGTTGAGACACCATCATGTCTGGCTGTCAAATTAACATTTTCACTTATAGCACAAACTCTTGAGCCAGAACGATCAAGTTAAATCTTAGCTCAACAAACCATTAGCTGCTTGATCTCGGAGAAGTCATTTACCTTTCTTTGTATCACCTGTACAATGGGAATAATAACCATATATCACAACTCAGAATAGTTCCTAGTAGGTTCCATGAAAATGTTACTTCTATTACTAAGATTAGACTCTGTTCATAGACCACCTATAAGTTTCTGCTCCTTGAATGTTTTTTTCATATTCTCCTCCTCCTGAAATGACTAAGGTAATACCATCCTGTTTTGAATGTATTTTGTCTTTCCCCTTTCCCCAACCCAATGTCTGCCTTGCCAACCCATTTGAGGTTACATTTAAAATTATGCCCTGCCAGGAATAAAAGTTTACTCTGATTTTTATCTAATTTTGATGTAAATTAAGGTCTTTGAGGTTTTTGGCTTTTTTCCTTTAAAAACTTTATCCCTGAGCCAAGGCAGGAAGAGATATTTTCAGAGGCACAAACCCACTTTTGGTCTTGCCACCAATAAAAAGGACTTAAAAATTATTGTCTTAATTGGCTTAATCAGCATGGTTGTCAGTAACTATCTTATATGGATCACTACACTCCCATCTGTTAAGATTTCTGAGTCAAAAGTATCCACTAACAAGATACAAAGTGTCTTTGATGATCAAATCACTCCAAACCCAGGTTAACAGTGTCAGGTTTATTTGTGTGTTACCTAATCTGGACTATTTGGTAGAGTGCTTGCCGACTGCTCCTATCGTCAGCAGTGTATAAACTGGGCATGGAGGCACACACATTATATCAGGGACATCTCTCTTTTGCACGAGTCGATTTCTGAGTGGGCTGGGAGTCAGAAAAGGGAAACTCTAGCCCCAGTGTCACTTCAAGAGTTTCATTTTCTCCCTTCTCCATTTCCTGTTACCCAATTCAGAAAGCCAGGGAAATCAGAAGTCCAAGAGTTATTCTTGGACAGCCTGGACTACACAAACCCTTTCTCAATAAATAAAACAAGCCAGGCAAAGTGGCACTTAATCTCCACAGGCAGGTGGATTTCTGTGCATTGTTGGCCACCCTGGTCTGAGTTATTGGTCAGGACTACACAGAGAACCCTGTCTCAACTCCACCGCCCCCCAATAAATAAATAAATAAATAAATAACAAAAACAAAACCCCAAACAAAAGTTAAGTCTTCAGGTTGAGGCTAAGCTGGGCTCCCAGTCTGGTCACCCTCTGTTCTCCTTGAGCTTCCTTATTTCCCATCTATCAGTCCACACTAATATCAACGCTAAAGGATTGTTGGGTTAGATGTCAAACTGCATCCACAGATAGGTAAAAAGTTTACTAATAGCATTACTAACAGTCACATCTTTGTTTGTTTATCAAGACAGGGTTTCTCTGTGTAGCCCTGCTGTCCTGGAACTCACTCTGTAGACCAGGCTGGCCTCGAACCCAGAAATCCGCCTGCCTCTGCCTCCCAGGTGCTGGGACTAAAGGCGTGTGCCACTACTGACCCCTAACAGTCACATCTTACTGAATGCTGACTACAGTGTGATTAGCATTTATAACGCCAGAGGGAAAGGGAAAAAGGGGGCGGGGGGGGGGGGGGGGGGGGGAGTTGTGTCTGAACAGGCCCAGACGGAGGTTTTCTTATCAGGTTTATGGAGGACATACCCAGGCATATACCGTGCACTTGGGTCGGGATACATTCTGGCTGTTTATAAAATAGTAGTGACAAAAATAAATAAAACGTCATTGGCACGTGCAGTCCGTACCTAAAAGGTGAAAGGAAAACTCCTTATTGGCCCCTCCTGGTGTGACGTTGGGGCCACTCCAAGGACGGACCAACGGCTTCCATGGGGAGGACCCAACGGCGACAGTTGAGGGCATGTTAAGGCTCCCACTTTCTCTTCTCAACCAAAGTTAGGGGTTCGCCCTTTGTCCAGTTAAAGGTCCCCAGTTAGACACATTGTATCTCTCTTAAAACACACACACACACGCTCTCCTTAGCACACGATTTCTGAGTCGTGAGATGGGAATGAGAAAAGCTAAGCTCTAGGTCTGCCCCAGTGTCACTTTGGGATCTGATTGTTCCGTTATCCGCATTTCCCATTATAAACCCTCTGCCTTGGGACAGGAAGGTGCCTCGGATCTAGCCGACGTGGCGGGCACCCCTAGCCCGCAAGTGAGTGGAAGCAAGACCCCCTTCTTTGTCACCACCCCAGGGGCGAGTGCTCTGACCGAGACCCCGACGAGGGCGAGGACTAGAGACCCGCAGTGGCGTGCGTTTTCGTCTCGGAAGGAAAGGGGAACTGTCAAGCTGCCGTCCGCAGCCCGGCCGGGACGCACCCAGGCAGGGGTGAAGAAGCCCGCGAGCCTGGGCCCACTCCGCTAGCGCGGCTCGGGGAGCGGGTTCGTTTCCGTCTCCCGCGCCGCACTTCCAAGCCAAGCGCCCTGCCGCCCCATTACCACCCCACACTGTGCCGGAGCTCACCTCGCCACTAGTCCTGTGACCCACTCGGCCACCGCTACCCGCCAGGACCCCGCGGAAGCAGAGGACAAGCCGCACACTTCACTTCCGGAAATAACCTAGGCCTACGGCCGACTAGGATCAGCTCCCGCAACCATAGAGGAGAGACCGCTTTATGCTCTCGACCCCGCGCGACCTCCCCGCTGCCTAGAGCGGCTGCTCAAGGGACCGGCGGGGGCATGCGCACCAACGCGATCCCGCCCCTTCCTCTTCGTCTAATCCGAGCACTGAAGTCACCGGCCCGGGGTCGGGAGGCTCTCATGTTGTTTAGTTTAGCTTTGTTCAGACATCAAAGGCTCTCATAGTGTCCCGTATGCACCGTAATAAATCTTAACTTTACATTTATGAAGAAAACCACAGAAACAGTGCTTAAAGTTTCATTTATAGGGTCGGGATTTGGGATAAAATGGCGTTATCACGTTTACTCTGCAGCTACCCACCTTGATATGGATCTGTTGAGAATTCAGTTGTGCTGTTTTCAGTCTATGACATTGTGAGACCAGGCTAGGCAGGCGGATCTCTGTGAGTCTGAGGCCAGTCTAGTTAATCTACAGAGTGAATTCCAAGACAGCCAAAGCTACATAGTGAAACTTAAAAAACCAAGAAAAAAAAGTTCTTGTTACTCAGATCTGATGTAAAGTACAATCCTCCCCTTTCGTTGTACCCTTGTAAAACCAGTTAACAGGCAACTCTAAAAACTTTTATCTCTCCTATAAGCCAACTGGGGCTGCGCTCTCAAAATCCGATTTAGGATGAGAAGGTCTGTTGGCCTAGGTGTACCCCCAAAATACAGCTTGCTTTAATTGGACAATCATGGATTTGGTCTTCTCAAAATTTTAACATCTTTACGTTGTTGGAGATGGGGCTGGGAATAAAGCCCAGCTGGTCCAGTGCTTGACTAACTAACATAGTAGGTGTGCTGAGTTTGATCCCAGTAGCATATAAACGAACTGGACTTGGTGGCACACCTGTAATCCCAGAATGAGGCAGGGAATAAGCAAGAAGATTAGAAGTCGAAGGCTGTCTGGCATGGTAGCACTTTAACCGCAGTGTTTGGGAGGCAGAGGCAGAATCTCTGTGAGTTCCAAGCCAGCCTGGCCTACAAAGTGAGTCCAAGACTGCAAGGGCTCTGTTGTACAGAGGAGCTCTGTCTTGAAAAAGAAAAAAAAAAAAAAAAAGTTCAAGACTATACCTTAGCTGTAGAGTGAGTTTGAGATCAGCCATCTCTAAATGAATAAATAAGAGTGTTCCTTTCAAATTGCTAAAGAGTAAAAATGATCTATGCCAGCAGAATTTACTTTCTAGAAAGTAATCTAGTAAAGGTATAAACTTGTTTTTCCTCATTGTGATAGGAGATACATAACAGAATTTACCATTTTCTTTTTCCTTATTAAGACACAGTTTTTGTAGTCCAGGTTAGTCCTGAATTCAAGATCCTCTCAAACTCCCCAGATGGTTGGATTGTAGGTGTGTCCCATCATACTCCCCGTTTGTTTGTTTGTTTGTTTGTAGACAGGGTTTCTCTGTGTATCCCTGGCTGTCCTGGAACTCAATCTAAGACCAAACTGAACTTGAATTCACTGAGATCAACCCGCCTCTGTATCTCAAGCAAAAAGGTAGATATGCATAGTATTTAGCATAATAAAAGTTATATTTTATTATGCTGAGGTTAATTACACAAGGTTCACACTCTAAACTCTTAACTATGGTCCTAAGCGTATCTTTCCAAGGCTGCTCACCTATGTGATGTATCTTAGCTGAAGATCAGGTCTAGTCTCTAACAGAAATCTCTGAGGGTCAGCATCCTGGGGGAGACTTTCGAGCTGCAAGGAAGGGAGAGGTGTCATCACTCCAGATGTGCAGAGCAGACATGCAGAGAGAGACAGAGAAAATAATTTCCTAAGGTCTGTGACTCCAGAGAACCCTCACTAAAGCACTCTGTCAAAATAAATAAAGAAGTAAAATATATATTCAAATATGAGAGAATCTAATCTAATCTAATAATGGTTAACTGGGACCAGAAAGTCTAAGAATCTAGTAGTTGCTCAGACTCACAAGGCTAGATGTCTCAGTTGGTCTTTTGGAAATAGGACTCCAATGCCAGTGAAGGAATGGATTTGCTACCAAGGTAAGAGCTTTCTTCTTCCATGTCCTTATATAGGCTCCCAGCAGAAGGTTGCTCCAGATTAGAGTTGTGTCTTCCTACCTCAAGATCTAGGTTAA
>JANHMN010000002.1:92841091-92862230 GCA_030674055.1 Rhabdomys pumilio | reverse complement strand
CCCTGAAACTCTTTGAGATGAGCTGAATGTGGACTGGAGAGATGGCTCAGAGATTAAGAATACTTGGTGCTTTTTGCCACTGCACCTCCAGTGAAGTTGGTGTGACAGGAGTAAATCTTGGATACTGAGTCCTGAGGCAAGTGTTTCAACAGAAGCCTGTCTCCCGGAGAGCCCTGGCGGCCCCCCGAAAAAGGATGTGTTCCAGATTTGTTTTTGCTATTACTGGGGGAAGGTTCTGTGCCATAGCTTTTGCATTACTAAAATATTTTTGGAGATAATCAGTTTGGAGAACAGGGTATGATTGAAAGGTTTATTAGATTGGACACTCCAGAGTTGGCTATATAAGAGGCTATGAATTATAGTAATGGGAAATAGTGTTGGAGAGTTTAGAAAAGGAGAGGGTTTTATGAAGCAGCTAAAAGGAAAATAGCTAGAAAGGACAGCCCGAATTCAGATGAGTTCATTAGCAATCTCCATTACAGGTGTGTAAGACAGCAACATTTTTGGTACCATGTGCAGGAGTGTACGATGGGCAAGGCAATGGATGGATGGAAGTTAATGGAGCCAGAAGTTCTTTAGCAAACTTTAAATTGGCTGGAGAAACAAGTTTTAAGGGACAATATTCAAAGGCTGGATGTTGATTTTGTTAGGCAATGGGTTGTCAGAGACCAAAGGCTCAGAATATACTAACCTCAGACAATGCTGATATCATGTTTGTGAAATCATCATCTGACTCCTGACAGATCTTACGAAAAGTTATTTTTTGTTTGATATTGAAATTGGCCGCCGGGCGGTGGTGGCGCACGCCTTTAATCCCAGCACTTGGGAGGCAGAGGCAGGCGAATTTCTGAGTTCGAGGCCAGCCTGGTCTACCGAGTGAGTTCCAGGACAGCCAGGGCTACGCAGAGAAACCCTGTCTCGAAAAACCAAAAACAAACAAACAAAAACAAACAAACAAAAAACAAACAAACAAAAAAAAAAGAAATTGGCCATGTGTGGCCCAACTGATTTTGGCTATTGTATGATGGTTAACTTCCTCTTTTTTTGTTTAAAAGTCTGATGCTTGCACTTATGAATTACATTCAGATTTAGCACCCTCTTGTGTTTGTGTCTGTCACTCGCCTACTCCTTGCTCACTTGTTACTGGTTCCCTGGTTCTCTCCCGTGTGGGACCCCTGACTGGTGGTGGCGCCTGAACAGGTAAGACTGTTCTCTTCTTCTTTTTTTTTTTTTTTTCTTTCTCAGGCAAGGATAGGAGCTTGTTAGGGAGCTGCAGTCCCGCCAGTAAAGGCTCACTGGCTTAGGATAACTAGTACGGGAAGTCATGGGGCAGACTGCATCAAAAAGCAAGCGATCGTTTCTGTCGATCTTTAGGCACATGCTACGCAGACAAGGCCTAAAAGTCTCCGATGAAGCTCTGTTGGGCTTTTATGACTTTGTCCTTAAAGTCAGTCCCTGGTTCCCGGAGGAGGGGAGCTTAACGCTCACAGATCAGAAACGTGTGGGCCATGAGATGCAGAGGTCCTGTAAAGAAAACTAAAGTAGCTGTCCGCCCAGTGCTTTCACTCTCTGGCAACAAATGCGAGACGTGTTAACAGAAAACACACCTATAGAATTCTTGGTAGAGGAAGCTCCTTCAGGGCCTGATGAGTGCGAGGCGGAGCCTCTCTTAAGAGACATTAAGATTATGAGTCGCTAGGCAGTATTAATAGGAAAGCGAAAGCGCTGCTGAAAGAAAGTGATGATGAGGATTGGGATTTGGAGGATGAAGTAGCTAAGTACAAGCCAGATTCGGACAAATCATTTTCATGATCAGGAGTCGCAGCGGCTGACTGCTCCTATTATAGAACGGCAAGTCCCTCGACTCCATAAATTTCTTCTGCCAGTGGGGTTCGATGGTGCCATGGCGGAGGCCAAGAAGACCAGAGATTTTTCACTTACTTGTCCTGTAGTATTCTATGATGAGGAGGCACCTCAATGGGAGCCCATCCCATTGAAGACCTTGAAAGAGGTCTGCAGTAAAAACCTTTGGCCCCTCTGCTCCTCATACTTTAAAAGTCTTGGATGCAAGTAGAAAACCAATGGCTGACGCCGTACAATTGGTATCAGACAGCCAAGGCTACTTTGACTCCTGGGGATTATATGTTGTGGAGGACTGAATATGAAGACAGGGCCCGAAAGGCCGTACAAGAGAGCATCTTTAAAAAGATGACAAAACCTACAGTGTCAATGTTTTTAGGACAAGGAGAGTACTCTCACCCCGCTAGCCAGATGAGAATACCTAGGCCAATTTTAGAGCAAGTAACCCAGCCATCGGTACTTAGCTGGAAGGCTCTTCCCTCTCCTGGGGCCAAGACCACAGTTCTATCAGGCATAAAACAGCAGCATGATGAGGCATATGAGAATTTTGTTGCGAGATTAGAGGAAGTCATTAACAGAATGCTACCTCCTTCACATGGGACTGAGATGTTGCTAAAACACCTGGCTTGGGAAAATGCCAATTCATTGTGCCAGGACTTGATTAGACCAATCCGAATATCAGGGAATTTGCAAGAGTACATTAAGGCCTGTGTAGATGCTTCATGAGCAGTAGTCCAAGAATGACCTATGCTGGAGCAATGAAAGGAGTACCATTTGGTGCCTACGTTAAGAAAACCTATGGAAATGGGAAAAGGTTAGGTAACCAGGAACCTACATGTTTTGGTTGTGGAAAACCTGGCCACATGAGAAAGGACTGTAAAAATCCTGGCAGAACTCGTGGGCATTACCCTAAATGTGGGAAAGGGAAGCATTGGAGGAATGAGTGTAAATCAAAGTTCCATAAAGATGGAACTCCCTCAAATAAGAAAGTAGAGAGTCCAAAAAACTAGAAGAGGGGCAACCTCTTAGCACCCCACAAAGAGAGGGCAGTAGTCAAGAACTGCAAACATCGAATCCAGAGGCTCCACCATTTACCATATATCATCTCCCACCCCCTCCACCCCCATGTGGGAACCCCAACTGGTCCGTGGCAGTTTTTGTAGAGTGTTAGGTCACAATGTAGGCTCCCAAAATGGCTTTGCCTTTTCTGATTACCTAAGAAACTGCATACCCATCACTCTCTGCTGCAGCAGTTTGCTCTTTATCTCCATAACAACTATCATGTTTCCAAATAGCAAGTCTGATTTCTGCCTGGCTTTTTTTCTTATCTAAGTTTTTAACTGCAATGGGACAATCACCATGCTTTCTCATAGTGGCATAGTACCGGAGCTCAGTAAACAGGGGTTGAGAGGGTTCCATGGGTAGGAGCACTTGCTGCGGAATCAACCAGAGTCACATACAAAACCCCAGCACCCATGTAAAAAGCTAGGCGCAACCCTGCAATCTTGTAGACCCAGTGTTGGGAGTCAGAGACTGGCATTTTAGGAGCTCTCTGGACAGCTACTCTGGCTGAAACAAGTTCAGTCAGTGAGAGGCCCTGTCTCAAGGAAGGTGGAGAACAAAGACAGACACTGGAGGTCCTCATTTGCTCGTTACTAGTGATCACCGACCACCACACACATGCACACATATACTTCTCCAACACTATCCCACAAATTAAGCAAATATTTGTATATATAAAATTAATTTAAAAATTTTTAGACAGACTCTCATTATGTTCCCTAAGCTGGCCTCGAATTTGCAATTCTTCTGCTTCATCCTTCTCAGACCGGGGATTATAGACCCAGGGGAGACCAGTCCTTAAATCTCTTGATCAGCCGGGCAGTGGTGGCGCATGCCTTTAATCCCAGCACTTGGGAGGCAGAGGCAGAGGCAGGCAGATTTCTGAGTTCTAGGCCAGCCTGGTCTACAGGGTGAGTTCCAGGACAGCCAGGGCTATACAGAGAAAGCCTGTCTCGAAAAACAAAAAACCAAACAAACAAAAAACCAAATCTCTTGATCAACCAGGTTCAGGACAGGTAACTTTTCCAACTCGTGGGCCAGGCCTTGAGACTTTGACAGCATTGCCCCATTTCCCTTTCTAGTCAGCCCGGAGGGCCCGGCCCCGCCCCTGACGTGACACAGCTCTGACGCAGGCGCCGCGGCGCGCGCTGTTTCCGGAAGTGTCCTGTGCGGTCTGTTTCGTGGTGGCCTCCGACATCCCCGCCGCTGCTTTTGCGGCGGAACTCTGCGCGTGGACCGGCGTCGGCCTGGGCGGGGCCAAGGTTCCGTCTGCGCCGCAGGATGGAGATAATCCGGAGCAGTGCGTGTCCGCCGCACAACCCCCATCCCTGTCCCCAAACCTACCTAGCGTGCTAGGCCCAGACCTCGTGTGCTTGGCAGGGCCCCGGACAAGTCAGTTCTGCCGGGCTTTACATTCTCTGAAAACTGGTGCTGCTGGTGGGACTTGTCGCTCTGCAAAGCGTGCACCCCTGGCATCCATGCCTTTCTCTTCCCCGCTCATCTGCTCAGTCCTAGTGCATACTTCGAGGCTTAATTCCTGTATCTAGTCACCCCGGAGGAGGTGTCCCTTGTTGTCCTTGCACACTTAGGGACTTGACCGTCTTCTCCGATGCTCCGGGAGCTCCTCCAGACCTTTCTCCCATCCCCCTTTAGTTGGTGGGCAGGAAGGCAGGCCAGGATACCTGTTCTGAGCCTCTTCTTGGTTTCTCTGCAGATTTTAAGATTAATCTTCACAAAGTGTACCAGGCCATAGAGGAGGCTGACTTCTTCGCCATCGATGGGGAGTTTTCAGGTATAACTTCCTTGAAAGCTCTGGGCTTACACCTTGTATAGATAGCTAACCCTCCTTGCCTCCTTGCTCACTGGTCATGGCAAAAGCCTGGGAGAGCTGTGGTGGTTTTGTGGTTGGTCAGGGTGTGAGATTTTTGGATAAAGATTATGGTTCTGGTGCTGCTTAAACTATTTAGGTGTATATGGTTAAAAAGCATGGGTTTAGGTTGAAGTTTTTCTCGTGTGACAAAGTACACCTATCCATGTTTATCATTTTGAAATGCACACTACACACGCACACACCACACACACACACACACACACACACACACACACACACACACACACACACACATATGAGTGACTTGTCTGTGTGTGTATGTGGAGGCTAGAGGTTTTGGGGTATCTTCTCTTGTTGAGTCTAGAGCTGGCTATTTTACTTAGATGGTTGACCAGCAGGCCCCCAGATCTGTCTCTCCCACAAGACCATGCTGGGGTTACAGGTGCCAGGATTACAGCTGTGGAGCCCTGTTTCTGTGTGTTGACATGCTCAGTTTTTATATGGTGAAGGTCCAAACTCAGGTCCTCTTGTTTGCATGGCAAGCATTTTACCCTTTGAGACATTTCCCCAGTCCTATTTCAACTGTTTTGAAGTGGTTTTGGAATTTGGTAGCATTAACTACGCTCATGTTGCTGTGTAGCCAGTACCCTCCATTTCTGGAATTTTTTTTTTTTTTAATCTTAAACAGATCCTACTGATGGATTTATTCTATTAGTCCCTTTAGCCTCTATCAGCCATCGTTTGTCTTTGATTTTGAGCACTCTAGACATCATGTGAGTGGAAACCTATAGGATTTTGAGAGTAGCCAGGGCTGTACTTACATGGCAAGTAAAGGTATCACTTAATACTTTAGTACAAATCTTCATTGCTTAGCTCAGTAGATATACACGTGCTGCAGGTGTGTTTGTGTGTGGTGTTTAAGTGTGTGTACACACGTGTGCGTGAATGGATGCTAGAGTTCAATACTGAATGCTTTTCCTCAAACTCTACTTTATTGTTTTGACACTGTCTCACTGAACCTGGAATTCAGTGCTTCAGCTCCATTGGCTGGGTGGCCAGCGTGCTCCAGGGATCTGCCTATCTCTGCCTCCTCAGTGTTGCATGGAGCTATTTGCATAGGTTCTGGGGATTCCAGTTCAGGTCTTCATGCTTACACAGCAAGTGGTTTGCTGGCTGAGCCATCCCCCTATCCTATAAGTGTTATTTCTCTGTGAATGTAGGAATTCAACCTAGGCCCTCTCATATGCAAGGCAAGCAAACACTTCTACCAATGAACTACACCCACAGCACAAATTAATGTTCATTTTTAAAGAGTGTGATACACTTTGAATTAATTTTAACTAATGGGACTATGAATAGGCAGAGTGGAGACTGACAACACTAGCATTTGACAGTTTTACACTAGCATTTATTAACGAGCTTAATCTTTATTTTTTATGATTTAGGAATCAGCGATGGACCCTCAGTAACAGCATTAACAAGTGGTTTTGACACCCCAGAAGAGAGATATCAGAAGCTTAAAAAGGCAAGTGCATATTCTCAAAAGTCCTTTTCTTTCTCATATAGATCCTCCTGCCATTGAATCATAGAAAGGTAGAATCATTAAATTTACACTTGCATGTTTTCTAAGTGAGATGCATCTTTTCAAATCCAGCCAAAAAGTAACATTCTAGTGATGTTTAAAACAGCAAAAGTCATTGTTCTCTGAGAGACATTCTGGGGAAGGGCTGTTTTTTCTTATTATTAATTCAATATATAGGAAATAGATATGATGTAATTTAAAGGATCAATGTTGGCTCAGGACCCTCCAGACCAAGTTCTCAACACGTTGGTTGCCCCAGAGGAACAGAGGGCAAAGAATAAGAAATAAACATAGGGGACAGAGGATAAGGGAGAAGGGGAAGGGGACAAGGAGATGGGGCAGAGCTATTTGTCCTGGAGGGACAAAGGACTGCCTCTGGATAGAGAGGAGGCAGACATAGTCAATAGGCAAATGAGGGTTTTAAAGGTAAGGGGGAACCCCATGTTAGGGTGAGGTGGTCAGTTTTAATTGGGCATGTTAATTAGATGAGCCAAAGGGGCTTTTGGTTGCTGGACTTCAAATCTGATAGCTGGACCTTGGTAGTCAGCTACAGGAGGAAGAAGTGGCCAAATAAGGGATAGACTTCGGTGGCTAGCTTTAGGGATGTAATCTAATGGTTTTTAGTGAGGCAGAGGGACTAAGAAGGGCAAGGCCTGCCAGAGCCAGTTTACCATCTAACTAACTTGTAGTTTTAGTCATTTGGAAATAGGCCTAATGATATGCTCTGGTGATGAAAGCTGGGTTCTTACTTGGGGATGAAACTAAGAACTGTGTGCACATGAATAAGACTGGTATATAGCCTGCCCAGTGTTTTCTTGTCAGGAGTGTTCTGCCTTAGTTATGCTGAGTGGTCCAGAAAGCCACCAGATTAAGAACATTTGTTCACGTGAGAAACCTGGCTGTCCTGTGTCTGATGTTTTATTACCCTTTTCCAGCATTCCATGGACTTCTTGCTGTTTCAGTTTGGCCTTTGTGCTTTTAAGTATGACCACACCGATTCCAAGTAGGTTGAATTAATGGGTGGTGGGAATTCCTAAATTGTCTCCTGATAGCACCCCTAAGTGTCCTTTCCTTTTTTTCTCTTTTCTTTCCCCAGGCATGTAACGAAGTCATTTAACTTCTATGTTTTCCCCAAGCCTTTCAGTAGATCCTCACCTGATGTCAAATTTGTTTGCCAGGTTAGTAGTGGGTCTGCATTTTCCTTTTGTTTTTGGGATGGAGTGGAAATGTAGAACTTTTTAGATTCAGCTCTTGGAGGTGTGGGCCAGTTACTAGAGTGCTCAGCCAGCATGAATGACACCCTGTGTTCCTCACAGCACCGCACAGTGGTACATGCCTGTGATTCGGCCTTGGGAAGGAGGCAGAATTAGAATTGAATTAGAAACAGTCCTTGACGACATAGGGAGTTTGAGGGCAGTCTGGACTATATGATGCTCTATCTTAAAAACAAAACAAAACCCCAAATGCTCCTCTGCAAACAAACAAACAAACAAACAAACAAACAAACAGATTTAGGCTTTGGGTAAATGATCTCACCTCTTAGACCTTCATTTTTAGGTTTTTAAATTAATGACATTGTTATCTCTCTTTCAGAATGTTGTGAGAGATAGACTGTGGATAGGTACAAAGAAATTAGACCATGAACTTTATTATTTATTAAGAAATACATAATATTTATAATTGATAATATTTACAACCATAAGTTTTATACTATATTGTATTAAAATAATTATACTTACAATAAATAATTAATAAATTATTTATTACTAAAGTTGAGCTGGGGAGCTTGGCGTTGCAGAGGGACTCCGTTCGGGACCTCCTCCCCTACTTCAGGACCCACAGGCTTCTCCCTTCATTGTTTTTGTTCCTTCCCAAGGATGGGGCTTTATTTTCTGAAAGAGTCAATCTTTTTTGTTTTGTTTTTGTTTTTTCAAGACAGGGCTTCTTTGTGTAGCCCTGGATGTTCTGGAACTTACTCTGTAGACCAGGCTGGTCTCAAACTCATAAACTGCTGCCTTTGCCTCCAAAGTGCTGGATTTAAAGGCGTGTGCCACCACTGCCTGGCTAAGAGTCTCAAACTTTTTAAGCCTAGGTCCTCTCCCCTAAGTCACTAATTAGAAAAACCAAAAGTGTACAAGACTATATTTTTCTTTTGAGGGGAGCAAGAATAGAGATGCAGGGAGGCTTACCCTTTGCTCTTGTGGTAGCTGGCTTGGCAGACACTGCTCAAATAAAGTTTTCCATCTGTCTGCTTGATTCTTTGTTGTCATGGATAAGGAGAGTGAACATTAGGTGCATGATAGAAGAGGGGCTGCCTCCTCTCCCCTGCAATACTGAAGCCCAGCTTCTCTCTCCACAGTGACATGGGTGCATCTCAGTCTTCCCCCTTTTTGCCATGAAAGTGGTACTGTAGCTGTGGGTCCCTAGAGGACAGAGTCCTGAGCACTTTCTTCCTCAAGTAACAAGACAAGGGCTGAGACCGTAGCTTAGTAGGGAGAGTACTTGCCTAGAAGGCAGAAGTCACTGGATTTAATTACCAGTACTTGCATAAACTGAACATGATGGTACATGCCCATAATCCCAGATCTGGGGAGGCAGGGGAGGCTGATCAGAAGGTCATGGTTATCTGTAGCTACACAACAAATTTTTGAGGCGAGCCTAGGGTATACAAATCCCTCTCTCAAAAAGCGAAGATAGTAATTAAAATGTGCATACTGTTACTTTAAAATAATAAAAGACACAAACCAGTGATATAGAGAGATAATTGAATATTTGGGAGCAAAGGGGGAAAATGAAGGTAATTTTGTTCTTTCAGCCCTGACCGGCCTAGAACTTGGTAGAATAGGCTGTCCTCGAACTCATAGTGCTTTGTTTGACTCTGCTTTCTGGGTCCTACAGTTAAAGGTGTGAGCCTTCACACCTGGCTGCTTTTTTAGTTTTTAAAAGATGGATTATCACTTTATGGCTAAAACTAAGGTTATAGATTCATATCATGTTTATTTTGGTCTTTTAGCTAGTTTTCTTAAGTTATTATATAAGCTATAATTGATATTTCCTTTTCTCTTTTTATTTAATGGTCCTACTATATGGACATAGGGTCTAGGGCCTCATGCATATGCAAGGATGCCTCTACTAGGTTGTCATATCTCTGACCTGATACTTCCTTTTTTTCTGAAATCAGATACTAGCTGTTTACAAGTTACTCTATTGTAGAGTACTTAAACAACATTCTTAGACGGGGAGGGAGGGGGAATTGCCTCAGTTTGGAAACTTCTTTGGATAGAATTATTTTTAGAAGTAATAATAGTTATTCTGTTTGTATTTATTCATTCATTCATTCATTTGTAGACAGGCTTCAACTATGTAGGTCTGGATGGCCTGGAACTGTTTATATGTGTAGTCTGGCTGGCCTTGAACTAAGAGACAGCTCCCCCCACCCCTCAATCTCCCACCTCCTGTGTCTGTCTCCCAAGCGTTGGGATTAAAGGCATGCACCATCACACCAGCACAAGAACAATTATTTAAAATGAGGATACTATGATTTTGGTCATAATTAATAATATAAAAAAACAGGGATCAGTGCGACGCCTCAGGTAGTGTTCTGGCTGGTCCCTGTTTGTCTTGACACAGTGTCACAGTGTAGTCCAGGCTGCTCTCCCTCACTTTGCAGCCAGGCTGACCACTAATTTGTAATTCTCCAGTCTCATCCTCCTTAGGACTGGCATTTAGGAAATATACTGAGGCAGATCAAAAGAGCTCCACCCATTGTATCAGCTGTAGCATAATAACATGCCAGGTGATCCTTAAGGAAGATGATATTTTTGATGGTAGTCAGAGGTAGATGTCTCAAATGCAAATTAAAATGCTGTTTTTTTTTTTTTTTAAATTTAAAACACTTTTTTTTTTTTTTAAATTATTGTACTAGTTACTTTGTTGCTGTGATAAATATCATGAATAGGACTGAAGAGATAGCCCAGGAGTGGTTAAGAGCACTGGCTAGTCTTCCAGAGGACTCAGATTCGATTCCCAGCAGTTGTGAGCTGCCACATGAATGTACATACGTGTACATGTAGATGTGTACGTAAGTACTTGTGCTTACCACAGTGCACTCATGGAGGTCAGAGGACAACTTGTGACAGTGTTCTTTTTCTACTATGTGGGTCCTAGGGATTGAACTCAGGCCATTAGACTTGTTAGTAAGACCTGCTGAGCCATCTTCCTAGGCTTTGGTCTGGAAGAGCCAAGGAACAGGCAGAGAAAGGTGCAGCCTTGGTGTGTGAGCTTGTAAATTATATGGATGATGTAGATGTGTCTTTGGGTTTCCTAGTTGTTGAGACAAGGCCACCTGAGTTGTACACATGAGGACAACCTTGACGTTTTGGTTCTCCTGTCTCTGCTTCCCAAGTCCTGATGTTGTGGTCCTGAGCCATTGTACCTGGTTTTATGTAATGCTAGGGATGGAACCACAGGACTGTGCATGTCAAGTTTGGACTCTACCAACTGAGTATCGTTAGCCCCACAGAGTGGCCGGTTTTTGACTTTTCCTGTTTTCTCTTGTTGCTAAGGAGCACTTAAGATTGAGTGGTTGTTAATGATTGGTGTGTGTGCTGGCCTTAGCCTCTAATCCCAGCACTCTAGTACTAGTACTTGGAGGTTGAGGTTAGCCTGGTCTAAATAGGGTGTTCTGGGCCAGTGAGAGTTACATAGTGAGACCCTGTGTCCAAAAACAGACCAAAACAAAACAGAAACAAAAACCAAACAACCCCACCCTACCAACGATTTAGATTACCATGCATAGTGGGACATTCCTGTCATTCTAGGGTCTCATGCATAATGTGCATGAGACACTTTATAGACCGAGCTCTATCTCCCTGGCTCTAAAGTTGTTGTTTGCTTGTTTTATTTAAAAGTCTACGAGTGCAGCCTCTGGGGAGATGGCTGAGGCGGATATCAATTCAGATCCCTAGAACCAGTGGAAAATCAGGACATGCTAACCACAATGTGTAATCCCACAGCCACATGTTGAGATAGGTGGGTTCCGGGGCTAGGTGTTTGCTGGCTAGTCAGTCTGGCTGAAAAGGCAAGGATTCAATGAGAGACTATATCTCAAAAATTAAGGTTGAGATTAATTGAGGAAAATACTCAATGTTGACCTCAAGCCTCCACATATGGTTGCATGGGTGAGTTGAGTGCACCTGTGCACACATGTGTTTACACCGCATACAGTCAAGTGCACACATACACAGCCAAGTAGAGAATGCTAAGAAGATATAGACATGAATAGGCACGTGCTCCCTTTTTCACATATTGCACGCGTGTGAGAGTGCGCACGCACGCATGCACACACACACACACACACACACACACACACACACACCACACCACACACACACCTGTAGAGCTGTGTTGTACAAGGTGTTAGGTGCTAGAGTCTGAGTCTGAGTAGATTAAAGATTAAAGTTATACCACAATTGTTCTCAGAGAGTTCTCACCCTTAAATTATATGTGACCTGAAGGCAAAACAACTGTTTCCTTGAAAAATAACTGTTTAATGCTGTGCTGCTAGGTAAGGTATGGAGGAGTGAACTGCAGAATGCTATATAACCCATAATTATGTGGTAGAGAGAGACAACAATATGTATATGCTTTTTTTACTCCACCTTCTCTCTCTCTCTGTTCTCTGAGACTTGATCCTGTATAGTCCAGGCTGATTTCAGGATCTAATCTAAGTAATCTAAGTAGCCAGGACGACCTTGAACTTTGGTTCCTTTTACTAGATGTGTATCACAAATCTGCTTTTGTCTTTAATAAATGGTAAAATAATTGTGTGTCTATCAAAGAAGTTCTTGGAATAAATGCCGTTGTGATCTATTTACTAGTAAATGATTGATTTGTCTACCTATTTTACATGACTATACCCGGGTTTATGTGAAATTCCTTGGGTGAGAGGGGACTTCTAATGGAAAAATTCAGGCAGCCTTGGTTTGGCCCTTAGTAGACAAACCACATATCCAGGTCCCTCTCGATTTGCCTACAGAGGAGTGTTTACGTGAATATATAAGACTTTAGGAGAACACAGGCAACCACTGCAACTGCAGTACTGTTCTCTTTCCTTGCTTTGAGGAAGGGCTTCTGGATGTAGCTAAAGTGATACAATCTTCAAAGTTATTTCCCCAGCTTTAATATACATCTGCTTGCATCTTTCAGCTTCTTCTAGGTGCAGCATATATTTGCTTAGTCAGGCTTGCTTAGTTAGGGATTTTGTTTCTGGATTTTGAACATTCAGAATATCCAACTGGCCAGGTCTGGTGGCACAGGCCTCTCATCCCAGCTACTCAGGAAGCTGAGGCAGGGAGGAACAAGAGCTCAGTCCATCAGTGGTCTGCAGAGTGAGTTCAAAGCTGTCCTTGACGCCTCAGTGAGACCTTGTTTGAAAACAAAAAACAAAACAAAACCTCCAAAACCCAAAACCCCAAAAGCAGAATGCTGAGGGGACAGCTCCGTAGTAGAGCACGTGCACAGCGTGTTTGCAGCCCTAGGTTCAATCCCACTTCTTAGAAACAGGAACCCAGAGAGAACGTTGTGAGGGTTGGGATTGTAGTTCATTTGGTATGGTGCTTTCGGAGAACGAATGAAGTTTTGTAGTCCATCCCCAGTACTCAGACAGCTGTGGTTGTTCACAACTGCAGTTTCAGTGCTCAGAGGAAGCAGGAGGATGAGGAAATTCATGACTACATGAGGCCATGTCTAAAAAAAAAAAAAAAAAAAAAAACCAAATTACAAGATGAGACAAAAGGAAACAATATCCAATTACGATTTTGGGCCTTCAGAGCTGGTAAGACTTCTGAGTGGGTAAAAGTGTTTGCTCTGAGTTCACTTGAAGGTGAAAGGAGAGAAGCAACTCCACAGGTAGTCCTCTCTCTGCCTTCCACTTGTGTATGCCATTCCACCACCACCCCTCTTACACACACACACACCTCAGTGCCCCTGTACAACTAATGATAAGATACGGGCCTTTTGTATACGAGTCAGCATAGAGGTTTATGAATGTACATTACTTCTGTTTACAGCCTTGTAGTCAGTGTAGTAGCAAGATAGTAGGAGCTTCCTGCTATCAGGGGATTGTCTACTCAGTGAATTTTTAACAAATTTTATAACACAAAGAATGGTTTATAAAGCAACTAAGGGAGAAGAACTGTGGTGTTTTAAGTAAATATATAGTCTTGGAAGCTATGGCTAAAGACTGTATTCTGACTTTTGGCCTGCTTTCTTGTTGGGTTGTCATGGTTACTTGTCTGCATTATGTCTCTGCTGTCCTGTCCTGAGGATTGCCTCAAGTCTCACTGACTTGTGTGTTGTCTGTTTCAGAGCTCCAGCATTGACTTCCTGGCGAGCCAAGGATTTGACTTTAATAAAGTGTTTTGCAGTGGTAAGATTGTCTATGTGACTTAGCTTTGTAGTTGATAAACCTTCAAAATCATTCAGAAGTAAATCTCATTTTGTGTGAGAATTAACCATTTTTTAAAATTATTTATTTATTTTATATATGTGAATACATTGTAGCTATTTTCAGTCACACCAGAAGAGGGCATTAGATCCCATTACAGATGGTTGTGAGCCACCGTGTGGTTGCTGGGAATTGAACTCAAGACCTCTGGAAGAGCAGTCAGTGCTCTTAACCACTGAGCCATCTCTCCAGCCCCCAAGAATTACCATTTTTTAAAAAGCCTTTTTATTTTATTAATTTCCAGTTTAATATGTAAACCAGGCTGGTCTCAAAATTGTTATGTAGTTCAAGGATGACCTTACTTTTTTTTCTGTTTTGAGACAGTGATAGGTTTCATGGGCAGCACTGGTGTTACTGGTGCGTGCTGCCCCACTGGGCTTGTCAGTGGGTCCTGGGGCTCCACGCTCACTCCTCACACTTTCGTAGCAGGCATTTAACAGATTGAGCTATGTCGCTGAACCTCCGCTTTTGTTTTTTATTTAAAACTCTTTTTGCATTATATTATCTGTGCATATGCCACTGTGTGGGTACCCATAGAGCTCAGAGTGGGGATGCGCTCAGGCCTTCTAGAAGAACAGCAAATGCTGGTAACTGCTTCAGCTCCACCCTCAGTTTTTGTAGACCTTGATAATTCTGAGCTGAGCAGGAGAGTAGATAGTATTTCCTTGGATGATAATGCAGCATCTTAAACTGTGACTTGGTTGAGACTCATTCATTTGACCTGTGTAGGATTTAGTCACCTCTGTGTCCAAATGTGGGAATGTTTTTTAGTTTCTGCCCATGTGACAGGTGTGTGTAATTCTTAACAAAGTATACACAGTGCTCTGGTCTTTTGGTCACAGTACTCCCTTGTCCATTACTGTAGATCTTAAAATTTGAGACACCTCATGGGGAGAGGTGTGGTCTGTATAGTTGGGATGATTGTAATTGCTCATCTTTGGGGATATGGGTCTGGACAGTGTGTTGAAGAGAGACGTGGCTTCCTTATGTCCCATCCTCATTGCAGAGCATAAGGCTGCGTCATCAGGGAGGTGACTATCAACTATTTGTAGAAGGGTAGTGTTGGACTGTTGGATAGTAGGACATAGTGGGATGACTGTCCTTTCCCATAAATGTTTGAGAGTGAAGGTGCCAGGGAGTGGTAAGTCAGTGGAAGAATGTTTGCCATCGTACGTGAGACTAGGTATCCACTGTACTATTGCAAAAAGAAAAGAGAAGGGAGAAAAAAAAAAAAAAAGAACATTTGAGAATCAGATGTGGTAGTGGCTGCCTGCAATCCCAGTAGTTAGGAATCTGAGGCAGGAGTATTGCCAAGTTCAGTGCCAGTCTTGGCTACAGAACAGAGTCATTGTCTTAAACACAGAAGCCAGAATAACACAGTGTAACCAGAAAAAAATGATGGATGCCTTTAATCCCATCAATTGGGAGGCAGTGAATTTGAGGCCAGCCTTATCTATATAGTGAGTTCTAGGACAGCCAGGGCTACAAAGTAGGACCTGACTCAAAAGAACAAAAACAAACAAATAGTTTTGTGTAAGGGCTGGATGCACAGCTCAGAAGTCGAAAGGTTGCTGCTCTTCCAGAGTGCTGGCGTTTAGTTCCTCCTATACACATCTGGCAGATCACAGTGTCTGTCACTCCAGATCCAGGGGAGCCAGTGCACTCTTCTGATCTCTGCAGGCACCTGTATACAGGTTATAGGCACCTGCGCACAAGACACATATACATACATTTAAATACAAATAAATTTTTAAAAATAATTTTGTGTGCAAAATTGTTATTTCTTCTGATTCTTTTAAAAATTATGTGTAGGAATTCCATATCTGAATCAGGAAGAAGAAAGACAGCTGAGAGAGCAATTTGATGAAAAACGCTCTCAAGCCAATGGGGCAGGATCTCTGGCAAAATGTCCTGTGACAATTCCTGAGGATCAGAAGAAGTTTATTGACCAAGTAATGTAAGTTCTTTAACTGACATGAGAGATGCACTAGTCATGGACTGGGGGCTGTCATACACTGGCAGCATCTGCAGGGACCTAGATAGGTGTGATGTGAGAGG
Source organism: Rhabdomys pumilio (assembly GCA_030674055.1). NCBI lineage: Eukaryota > Metazoa > Chordata > Mammalia > Rodentia > Muridae > Rhabdomys > Rhabdomys pumilio. The sequence goes on along the minus strand of JANHMN010000002.1, from coordinate 92,846,330 downwards.
CAGGCTCTAATTGTAGCCTATTGGAGGATGTCTGTCTCTCACCTGCTTTGTGTTTCACATGTACAGGTGTACACGCAAGGTGATGAGAGAAGCAGTATCTGTTTGTGGCAGGATTTCTGTCTTTCACACCAGCCTGTGCTTCAAATGCAAAAGTGTTCACACAAGTGTGAATGAGAGTTGCAGGCTTTAATTGTGCCATATCTGAATCCAGACAATAACTGCACATTGCATCACATCTGCACCTGTCCCATGCTACTGGGATGGTCTCAGCAGGTGTGCAGATCTTCCTGGACCAAAACTTGCTAGAATGTTCCATATATACTTGTTTTTCTTGGCGAAGTTTATGACAAACAGATGTATTCTGGGAGGAGTATCTAGTCTTTATAGGGTAGCTACCAGCATAATAGCTTTATTAGAAAAGTCAAAATTATATTGCTAGAATTGACGAATTGTTTCTTAATATACTTACAAATTCTGTGTATGTGTGAGTGGTATACACACATGTATGGTGTGTGGTGGGTGTGTGCATGAGGAGGTGAGAGAAGGGGGTTGGATATCCTGCATCTCTCTTATTTTATTACTTGGAGGCAAGATTTCTCCCTGGACCTGAAGCTTGAATCTTTTGGCTAGGCTGGCAGTCAAGCATGCCTTAATGATCCTCCTGCCTCTGCACTACTCCCAACAGCACTGGGTTATGGTTCTTTGTTAAGCCATGCCTGGCTTCTGTTGGTGCTGGGATCTTCATTCACCCTCATGGTTGTGACTCTTAGCTAGCCTCTACAGCTCTAAAATTGATAAATTGTTTGAGAATTTGTTATAATTTTGCTAGTGTCACCAATAATTTCATCCAAAGGATATGTCAAAATATATCTATTTTCTTTGGTTTTGATTGTCTTTTTTATTTGTTCAGACTCTATGGCAAGAGGACCTGTAAGCATAAGAAATATGTTCTTGGGAAATGCTTGTCTATGAAGTATAAAACCTAGGGTTTGGTCCCCAGCACTGCATGAATTGGGTATAGTGGTGCTTAGTTACACTTGTGGCACTCAGCAATTGGGAGGTAGAGGCAGGAGGATCAAAAGTTCAAGCCATCCTCACTGCATAGCAAGTTTGAGGTCATCTTGGGATGTATGAGACTGTCTCAAAGAAAAAAAAGAGAAAAAAACTAGACTGCTTCTGTATGTGTGTTCTAGAGATAGAAGCCCTGCCTCTTCTCGTCTTTGACAGGTGCTCTGTCACTGGCCTTACCCCCAGACCAGCATTTACATTCCTTTTGAATGTATCTATGGCTGATTATTTTGAGTATAGGTTTTGAGTACAATCACTGTTCTGATCACTTCATTCTTTCAAGGCACTGATGGTCATTGTCTGAATCTTATTCATCAGAAAGAAGATAGAGGATTTCCTACAAAGCGAAGAGAAGAGGAGCCTGGAACTTGACCCATGCACTGGGTCAGTTGACTTGTCTGTCGCATGCATTCCTTTTTAGGAGAGGAGGACTTCTGCCTTTGGATGCATGGGAGTTGTTTGTTTGTTTGAGACAGGGTTTCTCTGTGTAACAAGCCCTGGCTATCCTGGACTTGCTTTGTAGACCAGGCTGGCCTGGAACTCACAGAGATCCACCTGCCTCTGCCTCTTGAGTGCTGGGATTAAAGGTGTGTGTGATCACACCTGGCTTGTATGTGGTCTTTTTACAACATCCTTACAGTCTTTCTCTCAGGTGTGTTCCTAAGACTTGAATGCTAACTGTAGCACTACCTCAGCAGGAATATTTATCTTCTGAGACTCAGAATGAACACTTTGTCTGCAACCTATACTTTAGGCTATGCCCAGGAGCAGCACTGTTGGCCTGGAGGAGAGCTAAGCAGACATGGGCTTTAGAAGAGGACTCACTGTCAGGCCACCTCTGTTTTTTCCCTGTAGAGAAAAATACAAGTCAGCATGTGAGAGAGCATCTCAGCATTTTCCCTCCTTTCACTCTGTGACACGCCTCACAGAGGAGTCAGAATGCAAACACCTGTTCTAAACTCTTCTCACAGTGCAGGAAGCAGTGCTTGATCATAATTTCTACCTATTCTCTAAAAGCAATATAATAACATTAAAATGTTGATAAAGAAAGATGATGAGTCCTACCTCAGAAATGCCTGTGATGGTTGTCCATATCTGTCTGTTCCAGTGAGGGCTCTAAATTACATTTTTCCCACCTATTGATTGATCAGTTAGGGTTAACTCTTAATAGTCAAAGCTCATTCCTTTTCTTTTGTTTTATAGGTTTCAAAGAAAACTTATTTATCAGACTTTGAGTTGGAAGTAAGTATTTGAATTAGGTGTAAGGGTGCTCTCCAGACAGGATTTAAAAAATGAAGTATAATCTTCGGTCCTATTGCTCTTTTGAAATTTTCAATTATGGGTCATGTGACTGTGTCATGTTCCCAGCCAGTTCTTAAAACTGACTACTCATATAATTAATTTTCTGTTACCATTTTGTAGATGTCTTAAAACGTATGTAATTTCCTCTGTTCTGTATGTCTTCCTCTCTCTATTTCATACTAAAAACAAAACAAAACAAAAAAACTAAAAAAAAAAAATCTGACAGTGATGTGTACATGAATAATTTTCATTATATTTTATTTTTTGTTTTTTTGAGACAGCGTTTCTTTGTGTATCTTTGACTGTCCTGGAAGTTGCTTTATACACCAGGCTGGCCTCAAACTTACAGATATTTGTCTGCCTCTGCCTCCCAAGTTCTGGGAGGGAATTATTTTTAACCAGGACAGGGGAGGCTGTCTTGTCCAGCCGCCTCTCTTGTCTTATGTCTTATCCTTACATCTATCTCTGCTTTCATGTCTTCTCCTCTTTGGCTGCTGCAAACACTAAGGCAAACTGAAGCCCAGCATCCTCCGACCCTTCTTTTTTTTTTTTTTTTTTTTTGCACCACAAGAAGTCTAAGAAGACTGTTACCACTTGAATTACAAAGTAGGCATTTGGAAGTAAGATGACCTCTGTGGCAATGGGTTGACTGAATTATAAAGTGCCAAGCATTTTAGAAAGTGCTAAAACCCTAAACAGTTCACACAAAACTGGTAACATTCAGTGCATTTGAGAGAAGAGGCAGGGAAACAGCAACTGAGGTGTTGTAAGTAGGGTTATTTTAAAGTCTTTAGTGATGATTGTCCCACTTTAGTAAAACTTGATTTTATAACTACATGGCAGCTTGTTTAATTCTTTGGGGGCTTTAGCAGTCACTGGATTGTTCACTGATGTGAATTTTTTCTTTTTTCGTTTAGGTATCCTAAAGGCATTCATGTTGAGACATTAGAGACTGACAAGGTAACTAAGAGTTATTCAGTGCTCACAGTTAACTAACAGTGATTTGCTGAGGTGTTGATAGTTTTTGCCTTTGCCCTGCCTCCCATGAGCTGTGACTTTGGCCAGCCACCTGTCCTCTCTGAGCCTGATTTTTCTCATTCATATAGTGGGGCTAAGCATGATTATCTTGTGCTAATGTAGCTTATAGCTTTTAATTTTATCTCTATACATGGTTTGTCTGTGTGTAGTATGTATACCACGTACACGTGGAGGTCAGAAAGGAATTGGAGGTGTATGTGTTTGTACGCTACCGTGTAGGTGTACCAAACTGATCTCGGGGCCTCTGCAAGAGCAGCCAGTGCCCTTAACCAGTGACCCACTCCCCCAACTCTCCTTTCAGCTTCTTGATGATTCAGGCTAAGAGTAATGGTACTTGCCTTTAATCCCAGCACTCAGAAGCAAATAGAACTCTGTGAGTTCCAGGCCAGCCTGGTCTATATAGTGATTTCCAGGACAGTTATGTAGAGATACTATGTTTCAAGGGAAACAAAACTAACAAATCCTAACCAAATAAGATTATTTAGTACATAAGTGGAAGTAACCTTTTTTTCCACTTGTAACATATACATTTATTGCAATCTTCCCCCCCACCCAGCCAGGGTTTCTCTGTATAGCCTTGGCTGTCCTGGAACTCACTCGGTAGACCAGGCTGGCCTCGAACTCAGAAATCCGCCTGCCTCTGCCTCCCAAGTGCTGGGATTAAAGGCGTGCGCCACCACCGCCTGGCTGCAACTTTTTTTTTTTTTTCTTTTTAATAGATTTTCTTATTTATTTTATGTATATGAGTACACCGTAGCTGTCTTCAGACATGCCAGGAGAGGGCTTCGGATCCCATTACAGATGGTTGTGAGCCACCATGTGGTTGCTGGGAATTGAACTCAGGACCTCTGGAAGGGCAGTCAGTGCTCTTAACCGCTGAGCCATCTCTCCAGCCCGCAATCTTTTTTTAATTAAAGATTTATTTTTATTTTATGTGCATGAGTGTTTTGCGAGCATATATGTCTGTGTGCCATATGTTATAGTGCCCACAGAAGCCAGAGAAGGACATTGGATTCCCTGGGACTAGAGTCACAGTCAGTTGTTAGTACCATGTGGTGCTGGGAATCAACCTTGGGTCCTCTGGACAAGCAGCCCTGCCCTTAACTGTTAGAGTCAATATTTAATCTCAGTTGGGGGTTTCTATCTCATTTGATCATTCCATTCTCAGATAAAAGATACTAACCTTTTATATTTATAATAAGCCTTTAAAGCACTAGAGCTGGGTAGATATCAACCCTCTAAACTATTAGTTTCTACTTCCCTATCAACCCTGATTTTTAACTTGTCATGGTCCATCTGTGTAGTTCTTACTCCAATTGGCCAGCCCTCATGGACTTGTGTCCATGACTTACTACATGGCGTCTTTTCTTCTTTCCTCCTTGTCTTTCCCAAACCTCAAGCCTGGGAACTGAAATCCCATCTACCTCTCTATGTCCAGCTGTAGGCTGTTGGCATCTTTACTCAACATATATATATGTGTGTGTGTGTGTGTGTGTGTGTGTGTGTGTGTGTGTGTGTATACAGATATATATATATACACATATACATATATATACATACATATACACATTTATATATAAATATATAAATATGTTTTTAATATAAATGCATTTATATATAAATATATATTACATAAATATATGTTTTATATGTATATGTAAATGTATATATTTATATGTATACACATATATACACTCAAGTACATAAATATATAAAATGTATATATTTGTATATGTATTTATATATTTATACACACATACATAAATGTGTTTATTTATTTATACGTGTGTGTGTGTGTGTGTGTGTGTGTGTGTGTGTGTGTGTGTGTGTG
>JANHMN010000002.1:92830959-92841081 GCA_030674055.1 Rhabdomys pumilio | reverse complement strand
GTGTGTGTGTGTGTGTGTGTGTGTGTGTGTGTGTGTGTGTGTGTGTGTTGGTAGTAGGGCCATGTGGAGATCAGAGAATAACTTGTGAGAGTTGGTTTTCTCTTCCCAGGGATATAGCTCAGGTTTGTCGTTAGGTGTCTTCATCTAATGAGCCATCTCTCTGGCTCTTGAAGTATGCTTAATAAATATAAACTATAATTAATGTGAGTGAAGACTAATTATTCAAAGTTTTTCTTGTGTTCATAAAATATGGTGTGGGTACTTTATTTAACAGTAATTATTTAACATTTTAAAATCTGCATGACCTCAATGCTCATTACATGAAGTTTTATTTGTACGGTTTGTAGCTGATTTCAACTGATATTTGTTGGTTTGAAATATTAAAATACTGGAAGTGTCATGGACATGCAGATGTATAGGGGTTGTGTGCCCATTCAGCTTTGACGTTATCTCACAATAGTTTTTGTTGTGCTTGCTTATGCTTTGGATTATAACTTTTTTTTTTCCAAGGCAGAGTTTCTCTGTGTAGCCCTGGCTATCCTGGAACTCGCTCTGTAGACCAGGCTGGCCTCGAACTCAGAAATCTGCCTCCCAAGTGCTGGGATTAAAGGCGTGTGCCACCACTGCCCAGCTGGCTTTAACTTTCTGGTTGTTTTCTTTGTGGCTCATTGAGATGGTTTCATTGTATAGCTGAAGCTGTCCTTTCACCCACTGTATACCCTAATACATCAGAATAGCCATTCAGAGTTATAATCCCAGCACTTTGGAGGCTAAGGGGTTAAATGTCTCCAGAACACTGGGCATTATTTGTCTTTTAGAAGGAGAGACACATAGTTATCAGCAAGGTGGATGAAGAAGAACGCAAAAGGAGAGAGCAGGAGAGGTACACAAAAGAGCAGGTAAGTGCCTACAGTTTAATTCTTTTGCTTAAGAAATGATAATATAGACAGAATTAACTTCTTTCTATGTATTTCTAGATCACAGTTGTTGGATTCGTTTAGCCAGCAGATGGCCACTAGTCAAAGTTTTGTTTTGTTTTGTGTTTTAAAGACCAGTAGGGTGTGTGATTGCATTTTCTGATTCTCTCACCTCAGTCTCTTAGTTGTTCGGATTACAACACTGCACTGTGTTAACTGAAGTTGTTAATTTTTTTGTAAGTCAGCTTGATTGAATTGGAAATTATAACACATCCTGTAAGTAGGTTTGGTGTTGCATGGTCTAATCCCAGCACTTGGACTTGGATGTTGGAGGTAGGAAGGTCAGGAGTTCAAGGCCAGCATATACAAGATCCTAATTCTGAAAATAAGTAACCCTTGCCCTAGTATATGAAGTGATGGGTAAACTGTGAACGCTGCTAATGAAGTAATTAATGAGTAGTTTAACACTTGCTTATTCTACCATCTAAAACAGAAGTGTGTAGATTATTTTATCTTTATTGTTTTAAAGATTTACATTTAAAGATTTAATTTTATTTATGCGTGTGTGTGTGTGTGTGTGTGTGTGTGTGTGTGTGTTTGTGTGTGTCTTTAGAGTGAGTGCCACATCTCCACAGGTATCCTCAGAGTCTAGAGGAGGGCATAAAGCTCTTGAAGCTGAAAGGCATTTGTGAGCTACATAGTGTGGTTGCTGGGTACTGATCTCTGCAAGAGTAGCAAGTGCTCTTAACCTCTGAGCTATTTCTTCAGGTCAAAAAATTATTTTGTTTCATTCATTCATCCATTTGTGTGTGTGTGTGTGTGTGTGTGTGTGTGTGTGTGTGTGTGTACATACATGTGAGTACATATCCCCTTGGAAATCAGAAGAGGCTGTGATACCCCCTAGAACTGGAGTTCCAGGTGGTGCGGGTGCTGGAATGGAACCCAGGTCCTATGCACTCTTAACTCTGGAAGTATCTCTCTAGGTCCCAAGATATTAATTTTACATGCAATTAGGGATCAGTATAACAAATTCTGTGACAGGAAAGGTATCCCACTTGATTGAAAATTTCATTTTGGGGAAGGTTCATTCAAATAAGGGATACAATGTGCCTTTGTATATATGGGATACACACACACACACCAACTTTTAAAAACTTTAATTAGTGTGTGTGTGTATGAGAGAGAGAGAGAGAGAGAGAGAGACAGACAGACAGACAGACAGACAGACACAGACAGACAGACGTGGGTAGGGCTCACTTGTCCAAGGACATACATGTGGAAGTCAGTGGAGAGCTTCGAGGAGTGGTTCTCTTCTTGAGCCTTTACAGTGTTCTGAGGGGCACAGATTGTGAGGCCTTCATAGAAGCAGCTTTACTCTCTGAGCCGTCTTGCAGCCTTATCTGTTTTAATTAGTTTTTTTACTTAGGAGGAGCTGAATGATGCCGTGGGATTTTCAAGAGTCATCCATGCCATCGCTAACTCGGTGAGTCATCCACATTTGGTTTGTTTTTCCTAGTTATATGGCTAAGCACAATATTTAAAATGAAGTGTCTCACTGCTGCTGCAAATTGTTCACTGGTTACCCTTGGAGTGTTTACCTAGTCTGCAGGAAGAAGTTAATAACATGAGCTGCTGCTGTACAATGTACCAGGTCAGAAACCTTCATTGCTCAATTATATCCAAGTCAGTTTTCAGAAAGCCTCTGTTGCGAAAGTACAAACACACACACACACACAACCACATGCGTGTCCTTTGACACACGAGTCCTCCCCACAAACACACTTTGTGAGAAATAAATGTTTTTAAGTTAGCTTTTATATATGTATATATAATATACGTATATATACACACATACGTATCTCCTATACATACAAAGATATAAAAATACATGATCATCCTGCCCTATGATGTCCTTGTATAGCTGCATGAAACTGACTTTCATTAGTCTGAATATGAGAACTAGAAGTCAAGGAGCAAGTAGAGGGATGCAGAGGAGAAATAATTATAAGTTGACTTCCTTTATAGAGTTGCAATTAAATCCCAAAATTCATCTGTTATAATTTTAGTAATAATAAAGCTTTAAAAATATGCTGGCTGTTTGTGTAAGTGTGGTAGAGCATTTTGTGGTAGACATCTTTCCTTGGCCTTCTGAAAGCCATCCACCTTTGGCATGCGTAAACCAGGTGGGGCTCTTGCTTGGGTAGTAGGTCACCTGGGTCTAAGACTTTCTCTTTCGTGGGCAGCTGGGTCCAGGAAGGAGTTGTCTTGTCCCTTACTTAGATGCTGTTTATTGAGAGCCTCTCAGAGTTCAAGTTGTCTGTCGACACGGACAGTGGAGAGGACACACACTGTGTCCTCATTTGAAGACAACACAAATGACAGAGTTGTGTAAAAGATCATTAGCTACAAAGAACTCTGTTACTCAAGCGCAGTTAAACTGCACTGAACATAAAATTGTGTCATTCTGAGAGGAGAAAGGAGTGAGTCACTTCAGTGGCTACTAAGGACACAGGTACCCAGAGAAGCAGTTTCTGGCCATACTTTGTACTGGGTGAACATTTAGCCAGCATGCTTGAAAAGCAGGGGGCCTTCAGTTTTGATCCATGTTAACTAGCATACAAATTCAGCTTACTTTCCAAAGTTGAGGCATTTGTTCTCCGTATACACAGGAGATGTGCATTTCTATTTGCTTAGCTATGCATACTCGGAAGAAATACAGAAGAAGTTCATGATACCTTTGAATACCTATGGAGCCTGGGCCGATCTGAGAACTGGGAAAACGACAAGACTCTCTTTAAAACATTCAGTGTAATAAAAGGATCTAAATAAAACTATTTCCTAGAATTTAGAGGAGATGTGAGAAAAAATTATATATCTTAAAAATGAAGTTATTTCTAATATTAATTTCTTTGTTTGTTTGTTTTTGAGACAGGGTTTCTCTGTATAGCCCTGGCTTTCCTGGAACTCACTCTGTAGACCAGGCTGGCCTTGAACTCAACAATCTCTCTGCCTCTGCCTCCCAAGTGCTGGGATTAAAGACATATGCTACCACTGCCCAACTTAATATATCAATATGTTTTATTAATATCAATAAGCTCTATTAAGCCAATAGGCATATTTATTTATTTATTTGCAGGATTGAAGGTGGAATCTAGTACCCTTTAAGGTTTTTTTATTAAATAAAAATATATTCATGTGTCCGGGTGTTTCTCCTGAGCGTGTGTGCGTGGACTTGGGAGTGCAGCTGCTTACAGAGTACAGAGGAGTGTCAGATTCCCATGGAGCTGTTGTAAGCTGCTCAGTGTGGGTGCTGGGCACTGAACCCGAGTCTTCACAACAGTTAACAGTGTGCACTCTTAACCACTGAGCTATCTCTGGAGCTGCCCCCAACTCCTCTGGGGACTTATATTACACTAAGTCATTATCCAGTTAGTGCACATGTTAGATGTTTCATATATTTGTAAGTATTTTGATGCTACTGAGATTTGACCTTAAGATCTTACAGTTATTAGGCAAAACTTCTGCCCACACAGCTACATCTCTAACCTCTTTCTCTCTGTCTCTGTCTCTCTGTCCCTGTGTGTACACAGACACCCATGGAGGCTGGAGGATAATCTCTGAGAGTCTCTTCTCTTCTTCCATTGTGTTGGTCCTAGCTTTAGGCTTCTGATTTTATACTTACATAAACGCCACAGGAATAATAAAGAATCTCCATGCATATCTTGGACAACTGTTCTGATGCTGCGTGGCTGTTCTGTGGTTATCAGAACCAGGAAGTTCATATCGGTATAATATGAGGAAGTAAACTAAAACTGTAATGTGACTTTCAGGGGCTTCTCAGCTAACTCTTTTCAAAGGTCTGTCCAGGACTGCTGTGCTTGCTTATTTTCACTCCTTGCTCATGTAGACTTTGATGGTCTTTCTTTGTCTATATAGCTTGATGGTGTTGATGAACTTTCAGTGTTTTTGTTAAATGTCCCTCAGCTGGGATTTGTTGTTTCATGTTTAGAATCAGAATGTTCTGCTTTGGCAAGAATACCACAGAAGTGGTTTTTATGATTTTGACCTCAGTAGTGGATTGTTGAGGTACTGTCTACTGAAGTGCTGCTCTGTGAAGCAGTACTGCTTTTCCTTCATAGGTAGTAACTATCTTTGGTGAGTAGCTTGTGCTGTTGTACTTCTGTTGTCTCAGTACTTGAGAGGCAGAGGCAGGAAGGTCAGAAGTTGGGAGGCTAGGCTTCCAAGCATGTAAACATATCATAACATCAGCACCAGCAACCCAGTTTTGTTGTTGTTTGTTTTTGAGACAGAGACTTAGGTTGTTCCATCCTGTTGCCTCAACTTTTCAAGTGTTTGGAGTACAGGTGTCTACCACCATGGTTGGCTATGACCTAGTATTTTTTTTTAAAAGATTTATTTATTTTATGTTTGTGAGTACACTGTTGCTGTCTTCAGACACACCAGAAGATAGCATCGGATCCCATTACAGATGGCTGTGAGCCACCATGTGGTTGCTGGAAATTGAACTCAAGACCTCTGCAAGAGTAGTCAGTGCTCTTAACCACTGAGCCATCGCTCCAGCCCTATAACCTAGTATTTTTATTGCTTATTTTCTTGCTCAATTTGGAATAGTTTTAATTTGTGCTTTTTTAGTTTGGCTTTTATGTTCTTTGAGCAAGTTTCCTGTCCCATTACTTTGAAGATTTCCTGGTGTCAAGTTGTGTTTCCCCTGGAAACAGTGACTTCTTTTAAGAACTCTAGTTCCAGGAGAATGGAGTTTTGTTCATTTTTCAAAGAACAGTTTCTCTATGCAGTCCTCTGTTTCCTGGAACTCACTATGTAGAATAGGCTAGCCCAGCCTGGAACATTTATTTTTATCTGGATTTGTATGCCACTCATAATGAGGTTGCCTGCAGAAGCTAGAAGAGAGCATCCTCAGGTGTCTTTCCAGCTGGAATTACAGGTGATTCTGAGCCACCCAGCACTGGTCTTGGGACACTATTTACTCTTAGCCATTGGTCCATCCTGTAGCCTCTAGAATTCAGTTTGAAACTAAGATCTAGCCTGGGGTTCCTTCTGTGCTGTCCTGGTTCTAGATATCACTGGATACTGTGCATATACACACAGTCCTATTTGCAGAATATGGTTGGTGTGGTTTGATTGAGAATGGCCCCATAGGTTCACAGATTTGAGTGGCACTTCTTGAAAGGAATAGGAGGTGTGGCCTTGGTAGAGGAAGTATTTCTCTGGAGCTGGGCTTTGAGGTTTCAAAAGCTCATGTCAACCCTATAGTCTCTCTTTGCCTTTGCGTCAGGTTGTAGCTCTCAGCTACTGTTCCAGTGACATGCATACCACCGTGTTCCCTACCATTATGATGGACTAACCCTTTAAGCCAGACCCAATTAAATGCTTTCTTTTATAAGAAGAGTTGTGTTGGTCATGGTGTTGCTTCATAGCATCTAGACTCCAACCTTTTCTCAAGCTCTTACAGTTTTTGGCCTCATAGTGTCTAGTCAAGATGCTTTTCTCCAAGTCTTTTCTTCCTAGCCTCTCCTGCATTCTAATTGGAGTGTGCTGCCAAAGTGCTTGGTATTTTAACATTACACTGGGACTCAAGACTTTCACAAATACTGAGACAAAACAAAACAAAACCTCGTCTTGTTGGACCTGGGATATTTTACAAGATTAATTATGTCAAAGAATCAAGTTGACTTCTGAGTTTGGCATGTTGCATAGAGAACCACTGAAACTTTGTAAAAATCTTCACTGTAGTGTTTGGTGCTTACACTGACTAGTTTTGTGTCAGTTTGTCATAGCTAGAGTCATCAGTGGAGAGGGAGTCTCAGTGGAGAAAATGCCTCCATGAAATACAGCTGTAGGGCATTTCCTCAATTAGTGATCAACGGAAGAGGGTCTAGTCCATTGTGGGTGGTGCCATTCCTGGACTGGTAGCCTTAGGTTATATAGAAAGCAGGCTGAGCAAGCTATGGGGAGCAAGTCAGTAAGTAACATCCTCCATGGCCTCTGTTTCAGCTCCTGCCCTAGGTTCCTGTCCTGTCCTGTCCTGTAGTGTCCTGAGTTCCTGTCCTGACTTCCTTTGGTGATAAACAGCACTTCCTTTGGTGATAAACAGCATGTGGAAGTGTAAAACAAACTCTTTTCTCCCCTAATTGCTTTGTGTTTATAGTGTTTCATCAAAGCAGTAGAAACCCGAAGACAATGTTTATGTTAAAAATAGAGTCATCTCGCCTTTAATCCAAGCACTTGGGAGGCAGAGGAAGGCAGATTTCTGAGTTCGAGGCCAGCCTGGTCTACAAAGTGAGTTCCAGGACAGCCAGGGCTACACAGAGAAACCCTGTCTTGAAAAACAAAACAAAACAAAACAAAAAAATAAAGTCATCTAGCCAAGGCTACACAGTGAGATCCAGCTTATCCCAGGCTACAGAGAGAGACCCTATGTCAAACAAAACATAACACCCATCATAACCCACTATTGTGACAAAAGCAAACAAGCAAAATTTGAAAGAGAAGCTGGACATGGTGGCACAAGCCTGATCTCAGCACTTGGGGAACAGAAGCACAAGATCAATAGTTAAAGGTTATCCTCAGCTACATAGATGTTCAAGACTATCCTGGGCTACATTAGGTCTTATCTCAACTCCTACTCTCCTAACCCCCAAAACTGAAACAGCAACATCTTCTCTCTATTTTCTGAGGAATCATAGGGCTGGGAAAATCTAAGGTGTATTAGTAGGTAATTTTTTTTTTTTTTAGTTTTATAAATTTAATAAAGAATTTAATTTTTAGTAGCTACTAAAATGGAGTTATTCATTGTACATGTAGGATTGAGAAGCAGTGCGGACCATCGAGATGGCTCAGTGGGTAAAGTCACTTAATGTGCGAGCCTGGTGACCGAGGCTGATTTTCCAAATCTGTGTAAAGGTAGAAGGAGGGGATGTAGTCCACAAAGTTGTGACTCAGTCTTCCTCTGCAGGCATTCTATGGCTTGTGTATCTGTCCCCTTCACCACCCACTCAAGTGTGTGCATGCGTGTGTGAGTGCTCAAGTGCCCACACACAGACTAGTAATAAGTTTTAAAAGAAGCAATGGTGTGCCAGAGCCATTGGCTCTAGATGGTGTAGGGAGTGAAAATGTGTTGAGTTTAACAACATTAGGAAGTAGTTATTTTTAGATTTTTATAAACATTGTTATAAATAAATCTTTAGACATGTAGGTTTTAAAGATGTTTTAAGAGTCTTAAAAGTATATATTCACAGTCAAAGTTCTCGGGATTTCGGGTTTTATTGTTTCGAGTGCTTCAGTCAAACTACTCCCAGCCAGCACAGTGTTCTCTTTAGTCTCAGCTTCTCAGGGGGCTGAGGCAGGATGGAGGATTGCTGTAGCTCTGAAGTTCAGGGGCAGCCTGGACAGTATAAAGACTTGTCTAAAAAACCAAAACCAACAAGAAACTACATTAAACTTTAGAAAATAACAAGATTAATAAAAATGTGAAAAATGGAAAAAAAAATCACTAAAAATGGGCATAGTGACTGTGCACCTGTAATCTCCACACTTGAGAAGCTGAGGCAGGAAGAGCATGAGGCCTGTGTGGGTTACTAGGGAGCAGCCAGCTAGCCTAGCTGTGTTGTGACTGTCAGCCCTGATGCAACTCTGACATGCTTTTCCTACCCTGTCTTCCCCAGGGGAAGCTGGTTGTTGGACACAACATGCTCTTGGATGTGATGCACACGATTCACCAGTTCTACTGCCCCCTGCCCGAGGTAAGTGACCACAGTGTCAACCCCCTGCCTTTTCTGTCAGTGCTCTCTGCCTGGGTGGTGAGTCCTCATTTCCTGGTATGTGACATGTTCCTAGGAAGACCTTATGTGCTTCTCCTTATTACTTTTATTATTTTATGTATGTGACAAATGTTTTACCTGCATGTATGTGTGCATGCCTGGTACTGAAGGAGTTTCAGAAGAAGGTACTCTAGGACTGGAGTGACAGGAGGTTCTAAGCTGTGGGGTGGATGCTGGGTCTTCTGAAAGAGCAGCCCATGCTGTTTATCACTGAACTCAGACATCATCTTTAAAATATTTTTCCAGGGACCTAGGAAGATAGTTTGAAAGTACTCTGAGCTGCTGAACCAGCTTTGCTGTTTTGATAGGATGTATACATGAGCTATTTTAAGGGGTTAATAGCTGTCAGGTATTGCCAGAGCAAGACTAAATATTTGTTTCCTCCATCAATGATGATAGGTTTGCTTATTTACTGCTGCACACAGGATAGGCCACAGGTATCTCCCGGAGATTAGACCCGGGAGAGCTGGAAAGAGCGTGGCCCCTCAACTGCTACTGCTGAGCACCGTGAGGCTCCCTGGGGACCTCGGGAGTATTTCTGTACTTGAAGCCAGGTCATTTGGGTCATTATCACATGTCTGTGCCCTCTAGTGGCTTTACTCCTTCACTCCGTAACTGCTGTGTCTGTGTCTCTTGCTCTCATCACTCTGCCTTCACCCTCCTTCAGTTTTTTGTCCTTCAGAGACCTCACTGTCTGCCATGACGTGAACCACAAATGCTCCAGCATCCATCCCCAGCTCTGGTCTCTCTCAGGTCCAGGTGTACAGTTCATGCTAGACTGTAGTCCTCAGACCAAGGCATTTTTAATATGTATATTTCAAAGGAGATTTAAAAGTTGGGCTCTCCCCTTTTTTCTTCTTTCACTGTTTTTTAAACCAGTTCTACTTTCTGTTTTTGCTACTCTGATTTCTCAGCTACAATCCTGTGTTTCATGTCAGCCTGAGTTGTGCCAGTCCAGTGGATAATCTTGATGACTTCACACCGTCCCTCACACCTGAGGTCTCATTTACCTCTCAAGTAGCCGTCCTTCTCTTCTGGAGTTCAGCCTGGATTTGAGTCCTTCTCCCCATTTAATCAATTTGTCTCTTGTACTATACCTTGGCAGCATTTTTATAAAAGACCCTGTAGTAAGATATTTTGGGTTTTCCAGAGTGTTTAGTGCTGTGACAGCTCTCTAGCTATCATAGCCCTGAGGCTGCTATGTTGGATAATGCCAGATTTAAGGGGAAAATGAGGAGCTGGCTGTAACCTTCCAGTTTCAACACGTTAGAATATGAAGGGAGAGGCCTGGGCTTGGCAGAACACACACACACACACACACACACACACACACACACACACACACA
>JANHMN010000002.1:92802635-92830949 GCA_030674055.1 Rhabdomys pumilio | reverse complement strand
CTGGCTTGGCCACAGTCCATGAGTTCTAAAGCTGTTTTGTTGTTCCTCTTGCACAGCCCCCAACAGGTGATCCAAATTTGGGTTGTGTGGCTCTAGTTTGCCAATCCATGAATATTAGGGTTCTAGAAGAACTGAACTGATAGAATGAATACACACACACACACACACACACACACACACACACACACACACACACGATTTATTACAGCTAGACAAGCCATGGCTGTCTATTAATGGAATATCCAAGAATCTAGTAGCTGTTCAGTCTAAGGGGTTGCATGTCTCAGCTGGTCTTCAGTACATGCCAGAAACCAGAAGTATCTTTAATGCCAGTGAAGGAATGGACTTGAGCCAGTAATAGCAAGAGTAGCAGACAAAGAGAACAATGTTTCCTTCTTCCATGTTCTTTACGTGGGCTGCCAACAGAAGGAGTGGCACAGATTTAAGGTGGATCTTCCTCCTCAAAAAATCAGGATTAATGGTTTGTTTTATCACCTCAAAAATTCAGAGTAGAAGTGGGTTGTCCCACTTAGATGACTTAATTGTTTAAAAGAAAGAAAGAAAGAAAGAAAGAAAGAAAGAAAGAAAGAAAGAAAGAAAGAGAGGAAGGAAGGAAGGAAGAAAAGTCCCTCACAGGTGTGCCCAGGCATTTGGGTTTTAGATAATTCAACATGTAGTCAAATTAACCAAGAATAGCCATCACTATGCTTTATTTTTATGTACTAAAAAACCAAAACAACTTATTTTAGGGCAGGTGAGGTGTCTCAGTGGTTAAGTGCACTTGCTGCTTTTTCAGAGGGCCTGGGTTTGTTCTGACCCATTGGTGCCTCATAACTGCCTGAAACTCCAGCTCCAGGGGATCTGGTGCCTTTGGGCCTCCCAGATCACTTGCAAAAATGTAGTGTCCATAAACTCATCCATATACACACACAAATAAAAAAATAATTTTTGAAGTGTATGATTGTTTTGCCTACATGTACGAATGTGCTGCAGAGGCCAGAGAAGGGTGATGGACTTCCTGAAACTGGAGTTACTGGAGTATTTGTGGGCCACCATATGGGTGCTGAGAGTTGAATCTGTGTCCTCTGGAAGATCAGCAAGTGCTTTTAACCAGGAGCCATCTCTCTAGCCCCACTTCTTTTTTTAATTGAATCTTCTATGTAGCCCTGACTGCCTTTGAACGCCTCAGTTCAAGTGCTCAGATTACAACATGCTCTTTCTTTCCTGGCTCAGTCCTACTTTAAATTGCTGTGAGTCTGGACTCATCATTTGTTGCTTGTAAGTTTCAGCTTGTAAGATTTGGTTCTCTTGGCGTTTGCTAGGTCATGTTGCCCTATCAGCCCCTGATAATCTTTTGGAGGAGAGCAGTATGCCCACTTCCGTGACAACTCATCCATCACTTTCCAGGATGCAAGAATTCCAGCGAAAGTGGAATTTGCATTTTGTGTCTACAGATGAGCTCATGGTTGTTTTCAGTCGTTCATGTCTTACTAGCCATGGACACCAAAGGAGCAAGGGTTAGGGTTAGGGTTAGGGTTACTGATGATGCAGTTACCATAAGGACTGAGGGAGCATATTTAATATTGTGCTTTTGGTGTTCTTAATAGCAAACAGAGACAGGCACATGGGAGGCATTAAGTATTGATTTGACAAATGAGTGTCTTCTGACTCCTGCTTTTGTAATCCTCTGATGTGTGGCTCTCTTCACATCGCTGACCCTACTTAAGATCCTCAGGTATTCCCACAGTCCTTATTTCTGCATCTGGCTGACTCTTTGGAGTTGGGCCTGTCCAGTTGTATCTGATTGTGCAGAATCTCCAGTCTCTATGAGATTCCATGTTCCCAGGCAAGCTGATGTGTGCTCTGGCTGGCCTGGGTTTGGGTACTTGCTTGATTTTGCCTGCTTTCCTTTAGACTTGCTCCATGTTCTCAGGCTACATCTCCACGTAAACCTTTCCCACCACGTAGTTCTTCCCTGTTTGCTGCCTTGCTAGACCCTTCAGTGCCCAATCCTCCAGGGCTTCGGGGCTTCCCGGTGCCTAAGTTTTGTTCTGTTTTATGTGGCACAGCCCCTTCTCCTAGGCGATAGATCTGAGGAGGATTGACCTCACCTTGTGTGTGAGTGCTCAGAAGATGTGAACTTGAATGAAGCCAGTCCAGTTCAAATTCTACCAGTGTCTTAGTCAGGGTTTCTATTCCTGCACAAACATCATGACTAAGGAACTAGTTGGGGAGGAAAGGGTGTATTCAGCTTACACTTCCATGTTGCTGTTCATCACCGAAGGAAGTCAGGACTGGAACTCAAGTAGGCCAGGAAACAGGAGCTGATGAAGAGGCCATGGAAGGATGTTACTTACTGGCTTGTTTCCCCTGGCTTGCTCAGCTTTCTTTCTTATTGAACACTAGAGTACCAGCCCATAATGGACCTTCCCCCTTTGATCACTAATTGAGAAAATGCCTTACAGCTAGATCTCATGGGAACATTTCCTTAAGTGAGGCACCTTTCTCTGTGATAACTCCAGCTTGTATCAAGTTGACACACAAAACCAGCCAGTACAACCAGAAAGCAGGTGATTAGTTTTATCTCATCAAGGTGCCAAGGTGATTTAGCATGTGTACACAAACACACACATGTCTTTTCATTCCCTGCATTATCAGAAAGAAAAAAAAATGGTTCTTTTGTTTAGCTATGGGAAAAAAAATGGTGAGACTAAGAGACAGTCTGTTGAAGATGGTAGAATAATTACATTTCCTGCCACCAAATTTAAGTTAAAAAACATCTATTTTATTTTTGTGTATAGGTGTTGTCTTAGGGTTTTTTGATTAAACACTATGACCAAAAAGCAAGTTGTGGGTAAAAGTGTTTATTTGACTTACATTTCCATATCGATGTTCATCATGGAAGGAAGTCAGGATAGGAACTCAAATAGGGCAGGAACCTGGAGGCAGGAGCTGATGTAAAGGCCATGGATGGTGGGTGGATACTGCTTATTGGCTTGCTCAGCCTTCTTTTTCATAACAAATCCAGGGCACCAGCCCAGACATGGAACCACCCACAATGGCGTGAGCTCCCCTCCATCAATTACTACTTAAGAAAATGAGCGTATGGAGGCATTTTCTCAGTTGAGGTTTCCTCCTTTCAGATAACTCTAGTTTGTATGACAAGTTGACATAAGGCTAGCCAGCACAGTCTTGCCTGTTCTGTTGCTGTAAAGAGAAACTATGACCAAAGAATCTCTTAGAAAATAAAGTATTTAATTTGGGGCTTGCTTACAGTTCTAGAGTGTGAATCTGTGATCATCATGGTGAAAAGGAAGCAGGCATGGCCTTGGAGCAGTAGCTGAGAGCTTTGTATCCTGGTCTTCAGGCAGCAGGCGGAGGGGCAGGGCTGGAATGGGCTTCTGCAGCCCCAAACCCCAGTAGCACACCTTTCCCAACAAGGCTTCAGCTAATCCTTCCCAAACAGTTCTGCTAACTGTGGACCAAGCTTTCAAACTTAGGAGCCTATGAGGTTATTTATATTCAAACCACTACAGCCTGCTTACATGTTTGTGCACCGCTTAAATGCCTAGTACCAGTGGAAGCCAGAAGAGGGCATTAGGTCCCCTGAGACTAGAGTTATAAACAGTTCAGAGCTGCCGTGTGGGTTCTGGGAATAGAACCCCAGTCTTCTGGAAGAGCAGCCAGTGCTCTTAACTGAGCCATCTCTTCCGACACCTGCACCATAGTTTACAAAGGTCAGTGTAAAGTTAGTCAGTGGCTTATCTAGAATCCACCGTTCCCACTACAGATGGAAGGTGGACGCAGAAAAATCCTTGGAAGCCTATGGGTGAGGCAGCCTGGCATATGGTGAACAAGAGACCCTGGCTCAAACGTATTCAAAGGAGAAGCCTGATATTAGAAATTTTCTTTCACACATGCACTGTGGCAGGCTTGTGCTCAATGTATATATACACATTATGTGCACAGATAAACCAAGATGAAAATAAAAAGAAAGAAACCATGTCTTGTTATTTAGCGGGGAGTTTCTTATGGGACTTCCTGCTACTTGAGCATGACCTTGTAGGTGTTAGTCCAGTATTCTTTGTTACTCCTGGAGGTGGCCATAATTCTACTTTCCTCTTGTTTGTAAAACTTCTTAGTGGTGTTGAAAGGTTAACGACAGACATGAGGGCATTTTTTTTTGTTTGACTTAGCCTTAGACCCTTGTTCATGTATTGTCCATTGACTCACCAACAGCCATTGAGAAGCTGATGTGTATTTCAAGCTAAATACAGTCTGTGTTTAGAGGCTTGAAAAGCTAATTGTAAATGCAGCTTGCTGTGAAGCATGAGTTTACTAAGGCTCATGAGTGTCACTACCCAGGCTAGCATGGCAATTATGTATTTAAATGGGCTAATTCAAAACTAAAGTACTCTCATTTTTGCCCTAGAATTCCTGATCAAAATAAACCTGTAAAATGAATAGTCTAATTTAGGTACTTACTGTTGGTTAAAAGTAACTTTTATTCACCTGATTTAGGTGTTCTCTCAGAGGCTTAATGCTCCTAGCCTACTCTTCGAAGCTTCTAGCCTCTGAACAATCTTATCTAGACCTAGAATGTTTTCAGCCTCTGAGATTTACTGCTGAGTAAGCTCAACCTGTTCTGGCTCAAAGTCTTCTCCAAGCTGACTGATTCAATCTGGCTTCTCTCCTGGCTTCTCCTGCATTGTTCTGCTTGGCCTCAAACTAACTCCGGCAATCTGTTCTCTTCTGGCTCCTTCTTATTCTTTGGCTTGATCTGTCTTTACCTGTGTCTAGCTTGTTCTCTCTCTGCAACCTGTTTCTTTATAACCGCCCCTTAAGTAGCTTCCCTTTCCTCTCTTCTCTTGAGAGTTGGGAGTTGGGCATATCCTATTCTGTCAGATCTTTCTCTGATTTATCACGTTGTCTGCTACTCAGTTAGATATCACTTTCAAACGTGGATACTTCTATAAATAACTACCTTTGTTATTTGGAATTAAAGTTGTATACTAAGGGTGCGTGCGTGCGTGCGTGCGTGCGTGCGTGCGTGCGTGCGTGCGTGCGTGCGTTCCAGCCAGAGGGGTTAAAGGTGTGTGCTAAGGGCTGAGCCACACCACAAATACAAATAGGTTTTTCTGGTAAACAACAATCTTGGTTCACAGTATGCTCGGATATCCTCCAGCAGCTGCTAGTGCCACGTTAGCAATTTACTGAATTCTTAGGCAGGAGTCATACACATGTTCCAAAGTCTCTGTTTTTATGGCCATTTTAATTAACAACCAGAAATAGGCTCAGAGATTTAAGCTGCTTTACAGTGTGTCCATTCCCACTAACTGTAGTGATACCACTTAGTGTCACTATTAGCATAAGTCTGTGAAGTGGAGCACAGTCTGTCAGCTAACACTGAACTCCCTGGGGTGCACTCACTCAGGGCAGTAGTACTTTACATGTGATGGAATCACTTTCCCATAAGTTCAGCTGTATAATCTTTTGGTTATGATATTAATTATCCAGGTCACATAGTTCTCAGGGAGTGAGAACTGGGAGATATTCCTACATTTATTATTTATTTAATTTTCATTACATTAAAACTTTTAATTTTGTGTATTGTCTGTGTGTTGTGTGTGTTGCTAAGGTGAGCCTGTGGAGTCAGAGCACAGCTGTGGGAGTTGGTTCTCTCCTGCCATGTGGCTCTCATTGATCAGGGGGTCAGAGTAGGGCATCCAGTGCCTGGAACTAGTTATGGCTGGTTTTGAGCCACCATGTGGGTGCTGGGAATCTACCCTGGGGCATCTGCAAGAGCAACAACACTCTTAACTCCGGAGTCATCTCTCCAGCTTCTAAGAAATATTTCTTAATTACATGTGGATCTTACCATTTAGCTTGAGGCCCGTGTGAGGCATGACAGTTAGTATTTGAGGAGATAGCTGAGAACTGGAGCTGCTCTTGTGTGTTTTTAGCAGTGCTGTGGTCTGCTAGGGAAACAGTAACAGGTTATCTTCTTGCTTTTCAGGACCTGAATGAGTTTAAGGAGATGACAACATGTGTCTTCCCCAGGTAAGCCTTCTTCAAGAGCCCTGACATTTAAGACACACAGTGAGGCTTATGCAGCACAAGTAGTCAGTTGTGCACGCTGGGAAGGGATCGTCTAATGGATAGAATGCCCCCAGCTTTGCCATAGCTGATTGTTTAAGTTTATGAATAGTTTGATCATCCCACTAAAGATCAGATTCTATCTTAGAGTGGAAATAGAAAAGAGCTGATGGCTCCCTTTTGTCTCTCCTGCATCCTGCTGTCTGAAGGACTGGTGAAGGGTAATGTCACCGTTTTGGCCATTCACATGTGTGGGATGTCCCTATTTAATTGTTGATGTGTCTCAACGGACAGTGCTGTCTCCCCAGTTAAGAACTAGAATCTATAGGCATTCCCCATCCTCACTCCTGCTGTCCAGCATCTGCTTCTCCCTCTCTGGGTAGCCAGGCCCATTGACCACCCAGCTAGACTGGAGGGAAGGCAGGTGCACACAGGCAGAATCTTGGTTAGTGGTGCGTGTGGGGTAAAGAACACATGCATCTGAGAGCAGCTTCAGAGAACTAGCTCAGTTTATTGGGGGGAACAAAGGCTATTTAAACCTTTGTAGGGGATATTGGGGTGAGTGTACATGTACATTATTGGCTGGGGTCAGGGTGCCGGGGTTGCCTCATTTGCATGAGGAGGAATTCTAGGTGCTGCTGGACTTGACCTTATAAGGGGAAAGGAAGTTTAACCTGACCTCTGCCTACATGACCTCCTCTGGGGAGGCAAGGGTCCAGACACAAAGCAATGTGCACCAGGACGGCAGACCTGGAGCCTGAGGGGAGCAATCCTACTCCTGCCCATTGTCCCCATTCTTGCTCTAGGCCTGCTCCTTCTGATCCTATGGCTCCCTGGCCCCACACACTTTCTTTCATCAGTGCCAGTACTATTAGTGTTTTCCACAGTCAGCATTGTATTGCATGCTAGTTTGATTATGCCATGTGTCTCAACCACATGTAGAATTCGTGGAGCTTATACAGTAAGACGGTATGTCTTTTGAAGAAGTGCAAGTTAGGGTAGCTATTGCTTCCATAGCCGTGACGTTTACATTTATGTGGAACTAGATTTAGATGGAGAGAATCTGTACATGTCATTCTCTTCCCTAGTATTTCTGGTCCCTGTAGTAGAGTAGTTAAGTATTCTTCTTTTTCTCATTGCTGTAATGTAATACCTGACAAAATCAGCTGGCGCATGGTCTGAGGGTACAGTCTGTTGGAATAGGAAAGGGATGGTGGGGTTCGTGGAGTCAAGCACTCCTTACAAGAACAGATCAGGAAGCAGAGAAAGGACTTACCTGCCTTCCTCTTCTATTTTACCCACTCAGTGGAGGTAGTGCTACTTTCTTTCTAACTGGGTCTTCCTTCCTCAGTTAAACCTCTGGAAACTTCCTCAAAGGCTGACATGGAGGTGTGCTCGTAGGTCATTCCAAATCCAGTCAATGTTGACAGTGGAGCTTAGCTGGCACTGTAAGAAATAGTAGCAGGAAACTTCCCAGTGCGGATTTTGGCTCCTGTAAGAGTTCAAACCTGGTGGTAGCAGTGGGCAGTGGCACTTTGACAAGGGTGGGTCCCATAGAAAGTAAAATGGGGAATGTTTGCCTCACTTTCAAGATGGATGCTAGCCTCATTCCTCAAGTGCAGGCATGGAACCTGTTCCTCTGGCTGAGTTTGGACTGTACACAACACTTCGGTGAGTGAAGAAAGCCCGCAGATGGGACTCTGTCCTCAGCTCATCAACCAGATTGCCACTCAGTTCTCACTGACCAGTGTGGTTTTTCATCTGTCCACTTCGTTCTGTTTTATGGGAGTGTTTTATCTATGAAATATTTTAAGTATTTTTATATTTTAACAAAGTACATTTTCAATATTGATACATATTTTTCTTACCTTATTAAAATGCATTTTGTTTGCAGACTCTTGGATACGAAGTTGATGGCCAGCACACAGCCTTTTAAGGTATTTTTTAAATCTGAACTATCAGTCATAAGATATAATTTGAAATTTCTGTTTGTTTGAGACAGATTCTTGGTATGCCCAGCAGGCCTTGATCTCATTCTATAGCTGATAGTGGTAACCTTGAACGCCTAATCCCACTGCCTTTGCTGCCCGTGTGCTGGGATGCAAGTCTGTGTCGTCATGTCCAGCTCTCTCTGAAATCTTTTCACTACCACAAGTAGCTTTGGAATTCTGATTTCAATATTATTTCAAACACATTAGAAAATTAGAAAGGAAGAAGAGAGAAATTGGAAAAGAACAGAAATAATATAAAAATGTGAAGTTATCTTTATTTTTCCTGTTTTTGAATGTAAGACATCCCCACCACCCAACCCCCCAGGTTTCTCTGTATAACTGCCTTGGCTGTCCTGGAACTTGCTTTGTAGAGCAGATTGGCCTTAAATTCAGAGATCCACTTGCCTCTGCTTCCCAAGTGCTGGAATTAAAAGCATGCCCAACCACTGCCCAGCTTGTAATTTATGTTATTGAATAGGTTATACTTGCAAACAATTTGTCCTTTCTCTGCCTGCCTTCTTATTTTACATATTTGGGCATATAGTCTAATAAAGAGTATTTAGGTTAATGTATTATGTTCTTTTTTTTTGTTTGTTTGTTTTGTTTTTTTGTTTTTTTGAGACAGGGTTTCTCTGTGTAGCCCTGGTTGTCCTGGAACTCACTCTGTAGACCAGGCTGGCCTCAAACTCAGAAATCCACTTGCCTCTGCCTCCCAAGTGCTGGGATTAAAGGTGTGTGTCACCACTGCCCGGCAATGTATTGCCTTCTTGGACTTTCTGAAGCCTCCTGAACAGTACACTAGGACAGTGGTTTCCAGTTCTGTGTCTCTGCCAGCGATCCTGGAAGTTAAGGACTGCCTGTAGCCTTTCTGCAGTGCTTGTCAAAGTGCTATCATCCCCCAAGTCCTCAGCAAACATGGAAGTTTGTTTTTCTCCTCTGCCACAGTTTTTTTCACAGCTTTGCTTTTGAAGTGAGGTTGGCTTTAAACTCTTCATCCTACTGCCTCAGCCTCCCAGGTAGTAGGATTACAGGTGAGCACCAAGATTGCCTGAGTGTGTAGGTTTTACACTGTAAGTCTTTCCACGTCATCTTTCAGTAGTGAACCTTGAACTTGCTCCTTTCACAAATGTATTCTAATGGCTTCTATTCTTCTAAGAGGCACAAGAGGGCAGTGTGGGATGCTTTTTCCATCTGTATACCCTAAATTGGCTCTCCTTATTCTCTTGCTCTGAGATGAAATGTTCTAATTCTCCACCTCTTGCTTTTCAGGATATCATTAACAACACATCCCTTGCAGAGTTGGAAAAGCGGTTGAAAGAGACACCTTTTGACCCTCCTAAAGTTGGTAAGAATATTGAACCTGTAAACCATCAAACTTTGGAAATGACTAATGTGTTCTGTAGAAAAAAATGTGAAATGTCTTGGAAATGGCAATGTGCTATTTGTGGACTTTGGCTAGGTTAGCTCTCAGGCCCTTGCTGGATGGCTGCTTTTGAATAAAGATGGTATTCTCATTCCACATCTAGCTATGTCCACATCGTGTTAAGAGAGTTGGGTAGCCATTTACTGTGACATTTGGCAATTAAAGTTTTAAGGCATTTATGTCCTAATGCTTGGAATTCTCCCAGAACTTGATGTATCCTTTTATCAGGTGCATTGTTTGAACAGAGACAGAGTCAGTGATTGATCATTGGAGATGCAATAGAAATACATTTTAGGTCTCAGAATACCCAAGAACTGGGTGTGCTGCCGAGATGAGAACACACCTCTGTGTCCTCTGAGCTAAACAATATCACTGAGGAAAGCCAGTGGTCAGGAGGAACGCTTGGTATCATATGAATTGTGTGGTATGTGTGGCCCCACCCCTGTGTTTTGGGGCGCTGTATCCTTGGTCCTGATACCCACATTGTGCTGCTGACCTGCAGTTATCATTCCATGGTTGTGGCCAGAGACACTGCTCACAGCACTAATGGTCCAGAAGTTGGTGATGGAGGGTAGTAGGGTGGACAGGGCCATAGGCATTTGCTTCCCTTCTGAGTAATAGTCCAAGAATCCAATTACAATGTGAGCTAGGTAGAGGGATGGAAATCCATGCCCTGTGTATAACTGTGTAATGGGATAATTGATCTGGGGAGTTGAGCATCAGCAGATGGTGTCTAGATCTTATTTAAGTATTGCAGTGTTAAAAGGCCTTCTTTCTTAGCAAGTGTCAAGCCCAATATTTAGTATGGAGGTAATTAAAGAATTCTTACATAAAAAGTATAAATGGTTCCAACCATTCCATCAATAGTTTCCATTCTAGCTTCTGATGAGGCAGTGGCCTTTTCATTTCCAGCTTGATTCTAGGAAATAATTACTTATGAATAAGTGCTGTATCCTGTCCTATAATTTTCATATTTCTTTGGTACATAATTTACTCAAAAGCAGGTTATTCTTACATTCATACACACTCAGTATGTATCAGTGTGACTAAGAATCATCTTACAAATGGTTTTGTAGTGCAGTGGCCCCATGGACTAAGGGCAGCATTACTGCAAGCTCTGCTCTGTTTTGAGGTTGAGTGCTTTTGTCTGTATAAATTGCTAAGTTTGGAATAGCCAGGGGCCCTGCTGCATTTAGTCGGACTCACTTGTTTTGTGGGGGTTATTTGGGATACTGGTGGGTGATGGTTGTGAGCATGTGGCATGTTCCAGGTGCTAGGGGAGAACTTAGGCAACATCTGGCCATTTGTACCACTCCCCCCAAAGCCTTACAAGGGAAGGTAGATTATCTTATTTTTAGAAAACTGGGGGGCTTAGGGGTACAATGCTTTGTCCAGGGTCATGTTTGTGTGGGTGACAGAGGAGAGGTTGAGAGACACCGCTTGACCTCTCAGTCTTGTGGGTTTGTTAATTAGTTTACTTTGTTTACAGTCTTACTTTGTAGCCGAGGATGGGCTAGAACTAACTAGTTAGCCTAAGCTGGCCTAACACTTGCTGTAGTTCTTTTGAGTCAGCTTCCCAAGTACATCGATTGCAGGTGTGGCCGCTGTGCCCAGCTCGGAGTCCTGCTCAGCTTCTGCTTTCTCCTACATTTATGATAGACTAGCAAGGAGGAATTTTCACAGGATGGGAAACATAGATTGCAAATGGCTCCTGGCACTGTGGCTGCGGAGGCCTACAGCTGACTCTTGGTAAGGAAACTGAGGCCACTTTTTTTGGTCTGAACTGATTGCTGCTTCTTTTCTCTTTAGAAAGTGCAGAAGGCTTTCCAAGCTATGACACAGCATCTGAGCAGCTTCACGAAGCAGGGTATGATGCCTACATCACAGGACTCTGCTTCATCTCCATGGCTAATTACTTAGGTACTTGAGATATATGTTTCTGTTGAATAGAGTGGATCTCCCCTCTTTCCTGTTAGCTCAGCCTGCTGTGATGAATTACCAAAGACCAGGCTTAGATAACAGACCCAAGTTTCTCATGATGTAGGAGACTTGGAAGCCTAGGATTGAGGTACCCACACCTGGACACCAGCTTTCCAACAGTTGTTATTTACGTATCCTCACACTGTAGAGTGTTAGAGGAGGAAGCACCCGAGTTTCTTGTGAAGGAACCAGTTACCCTACTTGACCCCCAAATAGCTCATTTATGGATATCATTGTTTGGAATTTGGCTTCCATGTGGGAGTGGGGAAG
Organism: Rhabdomys pumilio; assembly: GCA_030674055.1. NCBI lineage: Eukaryota > Metazoa > Chordata > Mammalia > Rodentia > Muridae > Rhabdomys > Rhabdomys pumilio. Next base: position 92,819,189 of record JANHMN010000002.1, on the reverse strand, counting down.
AAATGGCAACCTGCATCACCACCGTGGTCCTAGGGTCTGGCCATCCTTATAGAAATAGAAGGGTGTTGAGAGGGGAGTTAGAAGAGTTGAGGCAGGGACACTCTGCAAGGGCACAGCTGACACTGCCTGCTGTAAGTTGTGTGCACCTTCAAGAGTACCATTTCCCCTCACTGAATGTGCCACCCTGTGTCTGAGCTGCACTCTGACCATGTGCTGTGTGTAATACCCTGCTTCTCTTCACTAGGTTCTTTACTCAGTCCACCAAAAATGTGTGTGTCCGCCAGATCAAAGCTCATTGAACCCTTTTTTAACAAGTAAGTAATCAGAGGGTTGCAACCTGGCTCTCACACTATGGACAAGACTTGGGGGACAGGGATGTTTTTTGAAAGTAGAAATTAACTTTTTGGAAAGAAAGCATTGCTGATAGCATATGTCTTTTCCAAAAAAAAAAAAAGTGGTTTTGGCATTTAAATTACCTTCAAGGGATGTTTTAGTTGAATCTACTTCCTATTGAACTTTACATATGACATTATTATTTATTTATATTTGTCTTATTAACTGATTACATGTTATTTCTAAGGAGATGTTAGATGAATGGTGGTATGTTGATCTAGGAAGCCAGGCTTTAAGTGCATGCTCATTGCCTCTCTGTTTGCCTCCTTTTCCTTTTGTGGTGTGCTGGGGATTGAACCATGGTCTCATGCATGCTAGTGTTCTCCTGAAATCTCATCTAATGAGGGAAAAACTTGTTCCTGCAATTTCTGAAGAAGTCTTTTTTTTTTTTTTTAAAGATTTATTTATTTAATGTATGTGAATACACTGTAGTTGTTGTCTACAGACACACCAGAAGAGGGCATTACAGACCCCATTACAGATGGTTGTGAGCCACCATGTGGTTGCTGGGAATTGAACTCAGAACCTCCGGAAGAGCAGTCAGTGCTCTTAACCACTGAGTCATCTCTCCAGCCCTGAAGAAGTCTTAAGTTCAGAGCATTTTTCAAGAATCTCAAAGATTGTTATTTCAAACTGTGACTTGTGTTTGCTTGGCAAGGTTGTGACTAAAGTTATGGATGTGATGCTTAGGCAGCTATGTCTGGCTCAGTGCCACAGCCCTCAACCTTGGCTTCTGCCTCTCCAGCAGAGTTGATATTAGATTGTGTGTGAGCCAGGCAGAATGAGGCAGGCACATCTATCCTGGTAAGAAGCTGCTATTTCAGAGTTAGAAGTTGCATCATCTCTGTAGGTCATATGCAGCAGTTACATCGTATCATGGCTTTACAGGGGAGGATATTGTTTCCTTAGGGTGTCTGTATTAACTATAGTTCCAAGGTTCTCTACTTAGTATGCTATAGTGACAGCTGCTACTTCCAAATCAAGATTCTTACAGGCTCTGGATATTGGTATTCCCTGAGTTAGTGAGTTTTATTGTGAATTATAGTGTGGCTTCCTTTATTTTTTTTTCTCACTAGTTTTTCCTATCATTATTAATTTTATCTGTGAGTGTTGCCTCCTTATGTTTCTATACATCATGTGTGCTTCTGGTACCTTCAGAAATCGGAAGAAGGAGTTAGATCCTCTGTAACTGGAGTTACAAACAATTGTGAGCTGCCATGTAGGTGCTGGGATCTGACCCTGAGTCCTCTGGAAAAGTTGCCAGTTCTCTCAATCACTCAGTAATGCTCTCTCCAGTACTTCTTTCTTCTATTTTTGTTGGTATTTTATCTGGAAGTTCAGAGGAAATATGTATGCTATTGATGACCTTTTCAAAAGAGAGCTATGTAATAGTGTGATGTTTATTGGAAATTAAGTTGACGTTTTTGCATGGAAAGTGAGTTTTGCTAACACATAAAGGCATCTGTGTCTGTGGTGTCTGGCCATTCATTCAGAGTGGGAACAAAAGAGTGAAAAAGCGTTTTCTTAGTGTTTACCTCCTATTTTAGAGCAGTGTTTATCTTTGTAATTCTTCTTAAATCTGCGCCATAGACTATGGAAGCCACTGGTGCCGATACTTATGATTGATGTTTCTAGCGTCCCTTACGTTTTTATGGACATGGTATTCCATTGTCTGTTCAACAGTATTTTTCAAATTTAAATGTTTAGTTCCTGCAAATAATTTGAAGCAGACGTCCTCTCTCTACTCCATCTAAGTCCTTACAACGTCTGGTGTGATGGAGGTTAGAGGATGACTGCTTCTACCTACTGAGTCTCACATGTCCCCAACAGAGCAGAAAGCCTGATCAAGAGCTTCTCTGCATGAGTGCTCTCCAGATGCTGTACAGCAGTCTCATTTCAGGACTTCAGGCCTCTAATCCCAGTACTCAGAAGACTAGTCTGAGACCAGCTCTGCACCATACAGTGAGTTCTAGGCCCACCTAAGCTACAGTGTGAAACCGTCTCCACCAAAACTATAAGGCTTCATTTAGCATGAGAATATCTGTCCATTTAGGGTTTTTCTTTTTGAGGAGCTAAAGTCTAACTAAATACATACCTAAAATAGTTGACTAGGGGATAAGATCAGGAACCTTCTATGGTTTTCACTAAGAAATTGACTTTTGGACTATTTTTTTCTTATTTGTAAAGGAAAGATGTTTCTTTTACCTTTGAAGAGAAAATATTGTGGTTTTCCTACTATGTGTTGTAATCTCTTGAACCAGTGCAGTCATATCTCCTGATGCACCTGCAGTGGGGCCACTGCTACATCTGACGTGTCTTCTGTTGTGGTCTAGGAGTTCCTGCACAAAGCACACGAGTATTGATCTCAGACCGGGATGGTCTATTGTACACATACCCTGATACTGATCAGCCCAGGACCACAAGGGATAACCTAACTGTGGTACCCATCTGTCCTGCAAGCAGGCTTTTTACAGGAAAAAGCAGGTTTAAAAGTTTAAAAGACCAGGGGGAAGCAGTACTACATTTTAGCTTACTAGACAGAGCATTATGAGCTGACGTTTAAGCTGATTGATTGGTCCTGAGTGAGGTAAGTGAGGTGGTGAAAGGAGGAATTTTTGAACATTGAGATAACAGATGAATATTATAATCATAACTTTTGGCTTATAAGTAGCATTCTTCAGTGTGAGCCACAAAAACCACACTGAGCTCCTGCACAGGCGCAGGAGGTTCTGCCCAGTGGTCAGCTTAGACTCGAGTGGCACAGTTGATATTGACCTCTAACTCGATGGGTCCTGTGTAAAGCTTTCTGGAATTCCTTAGGATTAACAAACCTCAGGACTTACAGAGCAAAATAACAGGATGTGTGATCATCATGACCTTGTTAAGTTATTTTCTGTGTTAATGACTGGCAGGCATGTTACAGCAACAATATGAACTAGCTGTCAGGCATGGAACAAAGTGGCCGAAGCTATTCTGGGGGGTGGGGTGGGGAGTGTAGTTAGACCACAACATCTTCCTTCCTAGCGCTGAGCTTGCTTTTATTTGCAGGTCTGACTTATCACATTAAAACTTGAGTCTTGTCATTTTTCAAGTTACCCTGTTTATAAACACCAACCATTGGCTCCCAACATTATATCAATTAATGATTTTAGAAAAATACGACTTTTCTTGTTGCAGGACATTTGATCACCCTGTGAACCCTGAGATTGTGTTATTTACTGAGAAACCTGCTTCTAGTTATGGTGAGGCTCATCCCTTAGCACACACCTTAAACCCTCCTTCCTGGAATCAGAGAAGATGTAACAGAATAGGATATGTCCAACTCTCAAGAGAAAAGACAGGAAAGGGAAGCTACTTAATGGACGGTGCAGAGAAAGGGGGCAGTTTTACTGGGACAGTTAAAGAGAGACAGGTTGCAGAGAGAGACAACAAGCTAGACACAGGTGAAGACAGAACAAGCCAGAGAAAGAGGAGCCAGAAGATTGGAACATCTTGCTAAAGTTAGAGTGATTCAGAGGTCAAGAGAGAGAAGCCAGAGAGTCAGTCAGCTTGGAGGGAAGTTTGGGCCAGAACAGCTGAGTTGAACCAGCCAGCCAGAGATCAGAAAGAACTAGAAAGGGTGAGCTTACTCAGCAGTATGTCTCAGTGGCTGAAAACTTTTTAGGTCTAGATAAGATTGTTCAGAGGCCAGGAGCTTCCAGGACTAAGCCTAGATTAGCAGCTGGACGTAGTAAGCCTGGGAGACTACAATTACGATAGGAGAATAAAAGGTACTTTTACATTTTCTGAAGGTCAACTTATTTCATTGTTATCTTATTTTTTTTACTTTTCTTTTGAAACAGAGTCTCATGTAGCCTCTGTCTTCAGACTTTCTGTGTAGCTGAGGAAGGTCTTGAATTTTTAATTGTTTTGGTTTCCTCTTCCAGGACAATTACTTTTTAGTCGTTTCTCTAAATGTAGTGTTCCCACACTGGCGTGAAATCTGCTGAACTCACACTGCCCTCACAATGTCACAAACAGTAGTGTGCTTTGCTATTATCCAATTTCTGTTTTAAAAGTAAAGTTTGAGACAGATTGGCAGGATGGTTCGGTAGGTAAAGACACTTGGCACACAAGCCTGGCAACCTGAGTTTGATTCTTAGAACCCATTAAAAGTGAGAGAACTCATTCTACAGAGTTGTTCTGACTTCACACACATGCTGTAACATGTTCACCCACATACATAGCATGCACATTATTATATAGAATAATAATTATATATAGAACTTTTAACAAAGAAGAAAAGGGTAAACTTTGAGCAGAAATAAATTCATATTTATGTGCATATGAATATGTGTACCCACTGACAATGGGGATAGAACCCTATATCCCACGTGTGATAAGCCCTATGACTGAGCTACATCTCCATCCAGGGTGAAGTTCGTGTGTGAGTGTGTGTGTGTGTGTGTGTGTGTGTGTGTGTGTGTGTGTGTGAGAGAGAGAGAGAGAGAGAGAGAGAGAGAGAGACAGAGAGAGAGAGAGAGACAGAGAGAGACAGAGAGGGGGAGGGAAGGAGGGAGAGAGAGAGAGAGAAAGAGAGAGAGGGTGTTAGAGAGAGTTGAAGAAAACTGAGGCATGGTAGTAAGAATCTGGGAATCTGGTGGCAATGTCCTGCTTGTTTCCATGGTCAGAACATGATCTGTTTTTATAACTTTGCATAGAAAACCAGACTTAGAGAAGATACTTTGGCCAAACCCTTTCAGGCTGGAATGAGATAAAAATATGCTCTGCTTTTACTGTTACTGAATCACAAAAGGAAAGTCAGGCCTTTGCCTTGTGTCTTATGAACAGCTGCCTGTCTGCAAGGCATCCTGACAGCTCTCGTAGATAACTTTCTAGGAAGCTTTATGACAGTAGATGTTCCACCTCTACTCAGCACTGCCTCCCTGCCCTGCTCCCTAAAAATGGTGTGGTTGTGATAAGAGGTAGGTTTTGCGTTTTTAGTTTTAATGCTTGCAGTGACATGTTTTACCCTTTGGATATATGTCTCTGTGGATACTGCAAGTATGAAGTGTCTCCTTTTGTACGTTCTGCTTTCAAATGAGAAGATTGTGCCAGCCTGGTCAGGGAAGCAAGATCACTTTGAATTGGGCATTTTAAAACGTTCTGTTTTCAGATGACGATAATACTACAGTTAAGGTTGTGACAGTGTATTTAAGAGCAGCGAGTAGAGAGGGAGAAGATTCCTTACAGTCCAGTCCCCCAAATAAAGCACACCATGTTTTGTTCCTTTTATCTTAGGAAATTGACCACGTTCTGGCTATTTTAGCTGTAGTTAGTTAACCTGTCCTGTGCTCCCGATGGGTTGCACGTGAACACCTGCCCAAGAGCTATCTGGATTGTGAATGATATACACTAATGCACGCGTGTGCACACACACACACACACACACACACACACACACACACTCACTCACACACCAGTTATTTTTGATATGCCTTGGGTAGCTCAAAGACTGGGCACTTTAATCCTTCCCACAGCTAGCAAACACTCCCCTCTGGTATTTCAGAGTTAACATTCTTCAAAATCAGTCTTGCATCTCTGCTACCTGAGACCCAGTTGAGAAAGTAGCCACTAGAGTGAGCCACTTATCTGAATTCTTACATGGCCAGTACACCCCTCATGGTGATTCTGCTTCTTCCTCTCCTCTTTCTTCCAAGCCCTGGAATCCTAAAAGTCCCATCTCTGCCCTGCCCAGCCATTGGATGCTGGCATCTTTACTTACCAGTCGAAGCTTACTAGGGGCAGGGTCCCTCAGTGTCTTAACATGTAGACTTCTCTGTAAGCAGTTTCAGGAACCAAACTTAACATTATAACACAAACAGCATTAGGCTAAACCCACTTCAGGCAATAGACAGGGTCTTTCTTTGTTTTTGTTTTTTTTTTTTTCTTTTTTTACTTATTAATAGTTGGGGAGTACTGTGAGTGCACATGTATGCATACCATAGCTTATGTATACCTTGGTGCATGTGTGTATGTTAGAAGAATACTTTTGGAAGTCAGTTCTCTACTTTTATCTTTATGTGGGTTCTGGGGATCAAACTCTAGCTGTTAGGCTGGCCATCTTGATGGTTCTGTTTTTCTTTTTTTTTCAATATGTATGGCTCAAAATTTATCAAAGTTGATTGGTTTGTTTGTTTGTTTTTGAGTCAGGGTCACTCTATGTAGCCCTGGCTATCTTGGAAGCCACTGAGTAGACAAGGCTGGCCTCGAACTCATAGAGATCCTTCTTCTGCCTCCTGCGTGCTGGGATTAAAGGTGTGCACCACTTCATTGAAGAGATTCTGAGACTGAAGGATTAGAGCTTCAGCTCCCGGGAGAGCAGTTCGATTGATAAGTGCCATTCACACTCAGCAGTGTGTTTGTAAGGTCAGGGGTGCTTGGTGGTAATGTGCGCGAGAGGACATACTCTCCTGCCTCTCTGCTCTGCCCCTAGAGAGCGCTGTTTTCCCTTGTCCCTGGTCACACAAAGCAGTCTCCCCTTCCCTACAGCTTGCCACTTGTTAATGCAAGTGTGAGCTGTGTTGCTGGAAGCACGTGTGTCACAGGCCACAGAACTATGTTCCATCTGAATCTCAGGGTGAAACCATTTGCTCACTCTTCTGTGTCTCATCTTTCTCATCTGCAAATTGTGGCTGCTAGGACTCTTCTCTGGGACTCTGAGGGTGGAAAGACACATCATAGCTTGCTTCTCTGTGCCCAGCACACAGGCCTCAGGCAACTTGTCTCTCTTGCCTCTGATCCTCCGGACAATGTGGAGAGTGGAAGGAGGGTTGTTTGGTTCTTACAGGAGACACTGTATAATCGTATCTTCTGCACTGTCCAGAATTTTTAAATAGGACTTTGTATTAAGTTATGACCCTTGACCAGAAAGCAGGCGAGGAAGAGCTGTGGTCGTAGGAAGAAGACTTGAACAGGTCACTTTTCATCTTTTGTTTCCCCCCTTAGAGCCAAGTGGCTATCATCTGCTGGCTGCCAAGTGTTCAGTTGTGTTTTCACCGGGCACGGGCAGTAAGGAGATGACAGCTACTAAGTTATTCAGCACACGCTGTCTCTTTCCTTTTTCTTTTTTACCTGCTTTACTGAGCTAGGAGTTCAGCATAACATGGTTCATCTATCCACCTAGAGTATATAATTTAATGTTTTGTTTGTTTATAAAGTTAATTTTTAAGAATTCATTTTGTGGGTGTATATGTAGGTGTGCACTATACACAGATGTGTGGTGGTCAGAGGACAACTTTTGGGAGCCAATTTTCTTCTGCCATCATATGTCTTCTGGGGATCCAACTCGATTCATCAGGCCTGTGTGGCAAGCACTTTGACTCACTGAGCCATTTACCAGCCAGGGCTGTTAATGTTTTAAAATTGTAGTAAAACACTCATAACCTTTTCTATTTTTGCCACTAAATACAATATTGAGCAATCACCAACACCCTCTAATTGTAGAGCCTTTTGATCCTAGCAGAACTCTATGACCCTCAGGCACCCCCAGCCTGCTTTCTCTCCTTTAACCTTTCACCTTCCTGTGGATGTGTCCTTTGGTGGAGCTGCCCTTGCTGCCCTAGCAGGTGGGTCTTGTGGATATCTTCTCTTTGGATTTGAGTATCTTGTCAGTACCATGTTTTCCTTCCAGAGCTTAGCAGGCTGTGTTTTGTTTTTAAAGAAAAGAAAGGAGCCTTACTATGTTGCCCAAGCTAGACTCAAACCCTTGGCTTCTAGCAATTCTCTTTTATTATCTTCCCAAGTAGCTGTGGCAGTAGACTCTCAGCACTCTTCCCTGTGTGCTAACAGGTGTGTGTGTGTGTGTGTGTGTGTGTGTGTGTGTGTCTGTTGTTATCTGGTGTGTGTGTACGTGCATGTATCTATTATGTGTGTATCTGTTATATTATGTATATTTGTTAGGTGTATGTGTGAATCTGTTGTGTGTGTGTATCTGTTGTGTGTGTGTGTTTATGTATCTGAGTGTGTGTGTGTCTGGTGTGTGTGTCTGTTTTGTATGTGTGAGTACCTGTAGAGACTAGATTCCCTTCAGCTGGAATCAGAGGTGGTGGTTGTGAGCTAGAAGATTGAACTCAGGTCTGCAGGCTTGTCAGCAAAGCCTTTACTCACTCAACTGTCTCACCGGACTTTCTGTGTATCACATTTACATTTGTGTTATTTTGGACATTGTAGCATATAGTGGGATTATAACACATAGTATAGCATATACTGGCATTATCTTTTTTTAGACAGGTAGGGAATGATTCAGATGAGCCATACTTGAAGGCAAGCTATTGTGTCATCAGAGAATAACCTTTCACTTCAGTGCCCTCCCTAGGGGTGGGAGATAGAGGGAAGGATTCCATGTCTGATGAAGGTTATGGGTGTCAGTTCTGTCTTGTGGATTAGAGATGTTCTTTAGTGTGATCTTCATGGTGTGTCTAAAGCTTACTTTGTGGCCAACTCACACACTGAGTGTTTAATTCTCCTCCAGAGGCTCAGGGTTGTCAGCAGTTGCACACATGGTATAGGACATAGGAAGCTGCAGGAACGTTTACGTCGGTTCAGCTCTGCAGCCAGTCAGCCATAGCATTAGGGTTACTCTCACAGTTGTGAGGCTCTCTCTAGAGACCTGCACCATGTCATGCATAGGTCAGATTTCTGTGTCCTCCCTGCATCAGGGGCTGTTTAGTTCTCTGCAGCACAGATGTGAGGGTTGAGAGAAATGTTAATTCACATGAAAGTGACTTCTGTCAAATACTGGGAAGGCAAATCTGACAGGTCAAGACTGATGCAGCGTTTTCAGGAGAGGTTGGGATGTTTTACTCAAGGATGAATACCTCCTTACTTTTTTATTACCAAATCTTATTCTTTGACAGTATCGTACATGTACATAGTACATTCTGGCTGCTTTTCCCTCTACCGTCCCTCATCTCCTTCCGTCCCCTGCCAGCTCCTCTTCTTTCTTACAATTTCCTTTCCATACCCATGACTTTTTGTTTTGTGACATACAGAGTTTAATTAGGACTGTTTCAGTGACCTTGGGTTTGGAGCTATACATTAGCACCTAGTAGTTCCACCAGTGGCTGACAGCTGTTGTGTTTACACTCCTTCCTTTAGTTGCCAGTAGTTCAGCAGTAAATGGTAGGGCCTTCTGAGCCCGTTCCCTATCCATAGTTGACTGTAAGACAGCTTTGGTGTATATGGCCCAGTGCCAGTAGGTGCAGCTACTGTGAGTTCATGACTGCCATGCTGTATCCTGTCCAGGAGTTAGGGCCCTGCAGCCCTTCTTTCTGTCTTTTGGCTCTTTCTATATTCATTCCAACCCCTCTTCTGAAATGTTCTCTGAGCTTTAAGGGGTTTGTCCAAATGTCTTGTTTAGGGCTGGTCATTCACTATCCTTCTTTCTTAGAATTAAATGCAGCGATGAGTCTCTGTATTTCCCTCTGTTTGCTACAAAGACATTAAGGATGGGAGTGTAAAGAATGGGCTCACCTCCAAGTCTTTGTCTACTTAGTTGAAGGTTAATCCAGTGGGGCAAGCCAGGGACCTAGCAAGGGATTCACTCCCAGAAAGGCAAATTCACCTCAAGATAATGTACTTTTCCTTTCCAGAATTTCTTTCCACTCCTCATGAGCTACCATGATGTTTGGCTGGGTCTGACAGTCATTCCTTAGAAAGGCATAACTGTTTCTTTTTCTTCTTGTCTTTTTCTTTCAGATGCTGGCCAGAGCCCAAGTATGCTTTTAATGCTAACTAATGCTATGGGCCTCCTTGCTCTCTCTAAAACTCTCTTCCCTGCTGTGTGGCTGCCTGCTGCCAGGTGGCTGACCTTCATGCTGCCTATCTCAGACATGTGGCTTTTATTCTTCATTTTTTCCTTTCCTTTCCTGGCAGCTGAGAGACTTACAGCTTGCCTGCCCTGGGGTTTTCTTCTTAAATTGTAATAACTTGTCTTCAAGATTCTGTTAGAGTCTGGTCTATGCTTTTGAGGTTCCCTTTGTTGATACCACCAGATGGTGGTGGTTTATCCCAACTCAGGAGGCAGAGACAGGAGAATCTCTGTGAGTTTGGGGCCAGCCTGGTCTACATAGTGAGTTCCAGGCCAGCCAGGGATATATAGTGAGACCTTGTCTCGGAAAAACAAACAAAACCAACCAAAAAAACCAACTACAAAAAAGACTATTGACACTTTCCTCCCTCAGGCAGCCAGTTAACTTTGATTCTTGTTTTGTTTGTAGTATAGCAATGAGGATCTTACCGATTCAACTTTCTCCCTCTTTTTTGAGACAGAGTCTCAGACTCTGAGGGTCTCACTATGTAGCACTGGCTGGCTTAGGATTTCCTATGTAGACCAGGCTAGCCTTGAAGTTACATATAGCCACTTTCCTTTGACTCTTGAGGATTGAAATTATAGTTGTGGGCCACCACACCCAGCTTAACTCTATTCTTGAAATTGAGATAAAAATTTTAAATTATCTGTATGTATCTGTTCTTTGCCTTTAAATTTTTTAATTTTATGGTGCTAAAGATTAAACTCAGGACTTCACATGTATTAGACAAGTCATCTACAGTCAATTTGTCCTATCCTGCCATTCATTAATTTTTTACACTTGGTTGAAGCAAAAGGATAAGCAGTGATAATCTAGAGTATTTTATGTGCTTTGCTTGCATGTGTGTCATATCATAGGCGTGCAGAAGATGGCATTAGAACCAGAGTTATAGTTGGAACTAAAGTATAGATGGTTGTAAGCTGATGCTTTGGTTCTAGGAGCTGAACCTGCATCCTCTACAAGAGCAATCAAGTGCTTAACTACTGAGCCTCCATCTCTTCAGCTCTGGTATATATTTCTGAAAGTCTCTTTTCCCCCACAGAATTTAACCGTTTTTATGGGTGTGATTGTTTTGCCTGCATTTTTATATATGTACCGTGTTTGTGTATAGTACTGAGAAGTTCAGAAGAGGACATTGGGTCCCCTGAAGCTATAGTTCCTAACATGAGAGCCGCCATGTGACTGCAGGGAATCAAGCTAGGTCTTCTACAAGAGCAGCTAGTGCTCTTAGTCTCTGAGCTGCTCTCCAGCCTCAGTTTATAGTTTTCCAAATTTACTATTGTTCATGTGTGTTGTTGAAAATATCTCAATCTGGGGTTTCTGCCCTACCTTTGACCATTTAGTTCCCAGATAAAAGACACATAACAACTTTCATATTTATAGTAAGTGTTAATCAGCACAAGAGCTGGGCAGATATCTGTCCTCTATGCTGCTTTGTTTATTTCCCAGCCAATAATCCCATTTATAATTTGACATGTTTCATCTTTGCTGCTCTTAACTCCAATTAGCCAACCAACATAGCCATTATTTTAAGATTCTTACCCCATGGCAGCTTCTTCTCTCTCCATCTTCTTTTTTCCTACCTCATGGTTCTCCAACTCTAAGCCTGGGAACCCTAAACCCTGCCTTTGTCTCTTCTGCCCAACTCTTGGCTGTCAGTATCTTTATTTACTAATTAGGGATAACTTGGGGGTCAAGTCACATAGCATCGCCTGGGTCTATATGTGATCTGTGGGAGCAACCAGTACTTAGCATAGCAAAAGACCAAACCTCAACACGTGATGTGTATATGTTTGCCACAGTGTGTTTGCAAAGCTCATCTTTGTGTGGTATCCTTTCTCTCCTTCCACCTCTGCATGGGTTTTGGAAAATCATACTGAGGCCACCAGGTTTGTATGGCAAATACCTTTACCTGTCCTGGTGTCTTGTTGGTCTGATGTGAATATTCTTGTTTTATTTTTAATTTGACTTTCAGAATTGGGGAAAGTATCTAAATCTACCAAAAGGAAAACTGGAAATTATACAAAGTATAAAACTTTCCCTGCCTTGAACCTTGTGAAGCGTGCCAGGCTCTGGGTGGTAGGTACACTGAGAGCTGCCCAATGACCTCAGGCGTGCTGTGCTCTGTCTTATCACTTCCTCACACTGTAGGAACATTGACTCATCTCGGTGACACAGTTACGTAAGCACAGTAGTGGACTCCTGCCTATATTGCTAAGCTAAAAATACATTTGGGTTCTTAGTTATAGGTTTGCTTTATTATGCTGGAGGGCTGCATCAATTCTCTTCTGACTTTATTTTTTCTTACAGTAACAGAGCAAAGTTATTCTGCCAATGGTTTATCTGTGAGCTAATCATACCCTGCTCGCCTTTGAGTGCCTGGGAATAATGTGCCTTAATTGCAGGTCACTGAAGCCAAACTAATTGCTTGTTGAACACTTAGATTGCCCTTTTAATCTGCTGTATAATGGCTCCTTTAACAGAAGCACACAGTATATTGTTATCCAAGTAGAGCTAATTAGTATCATTGCAGACACAACAGAAAGCCTGGCTTTGTTTATAATCTAACTAATAAAAGAAAAGACATTGCAGACAGATGTAATTAACAAGTACTATTTTAAGTGTGCCTTTGTATCCATTTCAGAAACTGTACATAATAAAATGCTTGCTATGCTTTATATTTCTGTGATAGCCATGTGTGTGGGTCTGTGCACCTGTGTATGAGGGATGGGCTATGTGAGTGAGTGTACCTGTATAACATGTGGAGGCCAGAGGAGGATATTGGATATCCTTCTTTATCAGTCTCCACCAGGTCCCCTTGAGACTGTATCTCTTGCTGGCAATCAGTGACCCCCAGAGATCCTCTGCATCCCTTGGTGCTGGTGTTATAGGTGCGTGCAGCCTTACCTGGCTTTATCCATAGACGCTGGGGATTTGAATTCAGGGTCACATGCTTGCAAATATTCTTACCCACTGAGCTATTTCCCTTGCCCCACGATAGCTTTCTTTATCAAGGATTGTTTTGTTTTGTTCTTCAGATATGTTTTACATGGTAATAAAATGTGATCGTTTGAGAGGCAGTTACTTCAGTCTATGGAGTCTACCCAACACTTAGTAGTTTATTAAAAAATAAAAATAAATGAATACCATCCTCCTCTTACAAATAAGACTGTAGAAACTTTTTCATATGTTGGTGAAGAGTTAATACTTGCTTTCTTGTGGTTTCTTTGCACTAACAAGTAGGACAGAGTTCTTTCAACTTTTCATTAGCGATTTCATTAATCTGGTTGGCATTATTGAGAAACGACTGAGTGCCGGAAACTGTTGTAGGTGTTGGAGATATCACAATTTGTATTTTTATCTTTATAATGCCTATTTACCTAGAAAGGGGGAAAAATCTCTAAAGTGAATTTTTTTTTTTTTTTTTTTTTTTTTGGTTTTTCGAGACAGGGTTTCTCTGTGTAGCCTTGGCTGTCCTGTCTAAAGTGAATTTCAAGAATTATTCCTCCTTCTCCTTCTCCTCCTCCTCCTCCTCTTCTTCTCTTTCCTCCTCTTCCTCTTCTTCTTCTTCTCTCTCCTCCTCCTCCTCTTCCTCCTCTTCCTCCTCTTCCTCTTTTTCCTCCTTCTCTTCTTTCTCCTCCTTCTTCTTTTTCTCCTTCTCCTTTTTCTTCTTCATTTTTTAAAGAAGTGCATTAATGTAAACATATTTGTTATTCCTCTATTGCTATGACAAAATGCTCTGACCCAAGAAACTTAGAGAAGAAAGAATTGAGTTGGGCTGGTGGTTTCAGAGGGTTAGAGTTTATAAGGAATTCAAACATATGAGTCTATGAAGGCTGTTCTCATTCAAACCACCACAGTAACAAGTAGCTTCTACTGACATTTCAGTGGATGCCTGTTTTTAAAGAAAGAAAGAAAGAAGTTAGTTTGTGAGCTATTTGTTTATTTGTTTTCTTTTGGTAGGTTATTTCTTATGAGGGTCATGGATATTCCCTATTTAAACTTGGAAGGGCCAGACTGTAAGTATATTGTGATTTCCTCATTGTATTTATTATTGTCAGAGTATGGACTGAAAGGGATAACAGAAAAAAAGTGCTGACAAGACATTTTTTACTTAAAAATGAGCAGTAGCTTGTGGTTCGTAGAAATTGCATAATTAGAAGTTCATGAGACCCTTGGGCCTTCATTAATCATGATTTATATTTTCAGGCTATGATATATCTATATCTATCTATAGTTATATTTATAGTTTTATTCCCCCTAAAGTTGAATAATTTCCAATACATATTCCAATACATATATTTTAAAAAATACTCTCTATGTTAGTAATTTGTTGAATTCTGTTTTCTAGTTACTTACGTGTATTATCTCAATTTAGCAAGTTGATTTTTTTAAAATTGCTATCAATCAAATTGTTGTGGATTAGCTAATAGAAGAACAGCCTGCTACTGCCTGGATGTGGCAGTGCACACCTGGATTCCCAGCCCATGGGGACAGAAGTGGGATTTCTTTGTCTTTTCATCAGCCGTGTCTACATAGTAATGAGAATTCTACTGATCCTCTTAGGAGTTGATTGCTAACCATGAAACATTTATGATAGTTCCACAAGGTAGTGTGGGCTGGTTTAACGAAAGAATCTGCTTGCAAAGTATGGTGGTGTATGCTTGTAGTCCGAACACCCTGTGGGCTAAGACAAGCAGAAAATCCCTGGTTTGCCTTGGTTCCTTGTCAGAAGTCAACCTCACTTGTTCCCCAGGAGCTTCCCACCTTGATTTTTGAGACCTGGTGTCTACCTGGAGCTCACTGATTAGGTTAGACTGGTTAGCCAGAAAGTTCTGGGGAGAAATCCCTTCTTACTTCCCCCTCTCTGGCACTGACACTTGAAATACATTCCTCCATATCTACCTGTTTTAATGGGAATTTTAGGGATCAGACTCAGGTCTTGTCCTCTATGACAAGCATCTTACAAACTGAGCTATTTCCCTAACCAATACTTTGCTTACATTTCAGCTGTTGCCCTTTTGTTGTTTCCTGTCTTGTAGTACAGCCTAAGCGCGATCATGTTCTCCATGTGACCTTCCCCAAAGAGTGGAAAACCAGCGACCTGTACCAGCTCTTCAGTGCCTTTGGTGAGCATAGAGCTTGTGATAGCCATTGTCAAGGTTTTCACTCTTCTTGGTGTATAGGTGGTTAGAAGAAGATCATGACAAAGATTTTTAAGTCCATAGGAAGGGTTCATTTCTGAGGTACATTTTATATATATATATATATATATATATATATATATATATATATATATATATCTCCTTTGCTGACAGACTCCAAGATATCAGGGAGCTATCATTATGACTGTCCTTCTTGTGGACTAGGGGAAACAAACCTAGACCAGTGATAAGTAATTTTAAAGAGTAAATCCAAAGAGAATGTCTGTTTTATACTGACAATTTCTGCTTGAAATTGATCAACAAGCACAGATGTGTGAGCTGCCCAAGACTCTAGATATGCATAACATAGGCAGTTCCTCTCATTCTTATCATGTCATAGGTCACGAGTTGCACATCTGCACAAGGTTTGTGAATATACAGTTTTATTATTTTAACAGAGGAAATACTGAAGCTATTTATTCTCTCTGGAAATTCTTAAATAAAGTGAAGGTGGCAAACTGGCCCTAGTAATGATACTTAGTAAATACTTGTATATCTTCAAAAGGTTTACTATGTAGAGATTTAAGAAAATATTCATATGCTGAAGAGATGGTTCAGTGTTTGCTGTGGGAGGTGGTGATCTGAGTGTAATTCCTGGAACCAGTTCCACAAAGTTGTTCTGACCTCCACATGCGTGCTGTGGCTCCTGTAATACACATAGTAGTGATTGTCTTAGTTAGGGTTTCCATTGCTGCAGTGAAACACTGTGGCCAAAGCAAGGTGGGGAGGAAAGGGTATATTTGGCTTATACTACTGTGTTGTAGTCCATCCCTGAAGAAGTCAGGACAGGAACTCAAACGGGGCGGAAACCTGGAGTCAGGAGCTGATGCAGAGGCCATGGAGGAGTGCTGCTTACTGGCTTGCTCAACATGGCTTGCTCAGGCTGCTTTTTTATAGGATCCGGGACCACAAACCAGCCTACTCAAAATAAATCAGGTGCTTCCCCCATCAATCACAAATTAAGAAAATGTTCTAGCCTGAACGGATGCAGGCAATTTTTCTCTTCTCTTCTCTTCTCTTCTCTTCTCTTCTCTTCTCTTCTCTTCTCTTCTCTTCTCTTCTCCCCTCCCCTCCCCTCCCCTCCCCTCCCCTCCTCTCCCCCCTCC
>JANHMN010000002.1:92783621-92802535 GCA_030674055.1 Rhabdomys pumilio | reverse complement strand
TCTTCTCTTCTCTTCTCTTCTCTTCTCTTCTCTTCTCTTTTTTCTTTATTCTTCTTTCCCTTCTTCCTCCTTCTTTTTGTTTTTTGAAACAGGGTTTCTCTTTCTCTGTATAGTCCTGGTTGTTCTGGAACTCACTCTGTAGACCAGGCTAGCCTTAAACTTAGAAATCCACCTGCTTCTGCCTCCCAGTTGCTGGAACTAAAGGCATGTGCCACCATACCTAGCTCAGACATTTTTTCTTAATTGAGGTTTCCTCCTCTCAGATGACTTTAGCTTGTGTTAAGTTGACATAAAACTATCTAGCACAGTAATTAAAAAAAAAAAAAAACAACCCAGTATACTTGAATTGTATATGCAGAGGTATAGAGGAAGTGAAGAAAGATACATTTACCACTGGGTGTTTTATTATGATTCACTGAAAAAATCTATATGGTTGTTTTGTCTGCATTTCTATGTTAGCACCATGTGTGTGCAGTGCCCTGGAAGTCAGAGAGGGCATCGGATCCCCTGATACTGCAGTTGCAGACAGCTGTGAGCCGCTAACCCAGGTCATTTAGAAGAGCAGTTAGTACTCTTAACTGAAAAGCCGTCCCTCCAGTCACACCATTGAGTATTTGATAGATGTTCTTTTTGTTTTCTAAGCTTTCCTATCTTTAAAAAATGAGCACACATTACCTGTTAACTTAAAAGAAACCTTGAATACTGTAAGTGAAAACAGGTATATTTCTAGAAAGTTATGCTGCGATGGTCTCTGCCCTTTGAACCATCCCCACCTTTGAATTTAGCTGCAGATAGAGAAAGGCAGTGAAACACTGACCTTCAGGCTCAGTCCTTTGCAGCCCCTGATGTCATCTATTTAAGTCCTGCCCCTGTGTAGTCTAGTCAGGCTGTAACAGCTAAGGTAAGGAGATGCTTTCCACTTAGTTAATACACAGTCCTGTCGTGTGCTTCTTACTCTCTGGTGCTGTAAGTTCATAGACTTCATGGTAAGACCCAGGGTGATGCTCTTTGCAATGGCTTTTCTAGCTGTCTAGACACTCACTGAGCTGGGTAGGTGTGTTAGGGCAAAGTCAGGAGGATCTCTGTAAGTTCTAGGCCAGCCTGGTCTACAGAGCATACTTCAGAACAGCCTGGACTAGATAGAGAAACCCAAACTGTCATTGAGAGATATGGACTTTGCATCTGGTTAATTTTGGTGTGTGATTTTTTTTTTTTTTTTTTTAAATTCTTTACAATAAAGTTTCAGTAAGTAACACAGACATTAACTGTGTGGCCTTGGACAATGTTCTCTATCAGAAACGACAATAATTGTACTAGGGATAACAGTGTTCTTGTGATCTTGGCATGACAGGATGGAAGAAGCTGGCCCTGCAAGTGCTCAGCAGTGTAGCAGCAACTGCTGTTGCAACACTAACTAGCACTATTCACCTAGAGAGGCAGCTGCCCTGGCAGGGAGTGACGGCTACCAGTGGGAAGCCGGAAGTGAGAGGGTTTTTTTTTGTTTTATTTTGTTTTTGATAGTGACATTAAATGTTTTTTGTTTTGTTTTTTAAATTCTCAGTCTTTGAAAGCCTTAGTTCTTTTGAAAGACTTATTCTTTTTTTGCTAAATTCCAGAGCTGTTTACTTATTGCTAACTCTGGGGCTCTGTATTTTTCCAAGGGCATAAGCAGTCCTTCTCCTCACCTTTCCTTCACAGCCTCCTAGGTTCTGCCCACACACACTGTTGGCTTCAGTGTAGTGCTCACACGTGCTGTTGGCTTCAGTGTAGTGCTCACACATGCTATTAACTTCAGTGTAGTGCTCACACGTGCTGTTGGCTTCAGTGTAGTGTTCACACGTGCTGTTGGCTTCAGTGTAGTGCTCACACACGCTGTTGGCTTCAGCGTAGTGCTCACACACGCTGTTGGCTTCAGTGTAGTGCTCACACGTGCTGTTGGCTTCAGCGTAGTGCTCACACGTGCTGTTGGCTCACACACGCTGTTGGCTTCAGTGTAGTGCTCACACGTGCTGTTGGCTTCAGTGTAGTGCTCACACACGCTGTTGGCTTCAGTGTAGTGCTCACACGCGCTGTTGGCTTCAGCGTAGTGCTCACACGTGCTGTTGGCTTCAGTGTAGTGCTCACACGTGCTGTTGGCTTCAGCGTAGTGCTCACACGTGCTGTTGGCTTCAGCGTAGTGCTCACACACGCTGTTGGCTTCAGCGTAGTGTTCACACACGCTGTTGGCTTCAGTGTAGTGCTCACACACGCTGTTGGCTTCAGTGTAGTGCTCACACACGCTGTTGGCTTCAGCGTAGTGCTCACACACGCTGTTGGCTTCAGCGTAGTGCTCTTTGCTGCTGTTTTCCCTGTAAGCCTGTCTGGTTTTCTCTCTCTACATCCTTAACTTTTTAAAGTGTGCATGTGTGTGCGTGTGTGTGTGTGAGATGGAGTGCATGTAGGAATCATTTCTCTACTTCTTCCGTATGGATTCTGGAAATGGTCAGTCTTGGCTGCAAGCACCTTTATTCACTGAGCTGTTTCAACAGTATATCATTCCTTATTCTTCCTTTTCAAAGTTCATGTCTTTGGAGCAATTTGTTTTGGATTGCTATTGGAAGCTCACAATTTGTCTGGGCTCAGAGTTCTAGTAGTTTGGAGTCAAAGCTTTTCTGACTGCCAGGGTCCCCAGGCAGCACTGGGCGTCTTGGAAGGAGAGAAGAACACAGTCCTTGTGCATCTGTGTCTGTCAGGTTCATCCTCTTCTTGTACAGCCCTGGGGCCTCCATGAGGGCCCTGCCCTGGATGGGTTTGCCTTATCCCCACAGTGCCACCACTGCGTGTCATGAGTCTGCTTCCATATGTTCTCTCCCTTTATGTTCCCAATATCTGAATATCCAGCAATGGATAAGTGTCAACTAAGTGTCAACTAAGTGTCAACTTATAAGTGACAACTAAGTGACAACTAAGTGTCAACTTATAAGTGACAACTAAGTGTCAACGTGGGGCAGGGACAAACCGTCCAAACCATAGCAGCAGTCTTTAAATGAAGTAGCGATAACAGCTTTTGACTGTATGTGATCTCTGAGTTTTGTTTGGGTGTGACCCTAGGATAAGACTAGGGTTCAACCCTGGCATAAGACTTCTCAGAATTATGACATGCCCTTGGAGCAAAGCTTCTTTCTTTCAACTTTTAAAATTTATTTTCACTGTGTTGGTGTGTGTGTAAGTGTATGTATGTATGTATGTATGTATGTATATGTACATACATACATGTGTATATGTATATATGAATGTAAAGTCCAGAGGTTGAAGTCAGATGTCTTCCTCAATTAAATAAAACTCTACCTTATTTTTTTTCTAAAATTAAAAACAATTATACTTGTTCATTGTGCGTGGGCAAACCATAGTATGGCATAGCATGTATAAGAGTCGGTTCTCTCCTTGTACCACGAGTCCTCAGGCTGGAACTCAGATCATCAGTCTTGGCAGGGAGCTCACTCACCCTCTGAGTCATCTCACTGACCTTCTCCATCTGCCTTTTAAGTGCAAGGTCTCTTACTGAACCCACACCTCACCAACTTTGCTAGGCTGCTCACTCTCCAGCACTGTGTACACAGGCATACTTCCCTATGCTCACCTTTTTGTGGGTGCTTGGATCAAACTCAGGTCTTTAAGGTCAAGCACTTTACTGACTGAGTTCTCACCCCATCCTGCCTGATTTTGATTTTAAAACAAAAAATTCAAAGATTTCATTTTTTTCTTGAAAGTTTGTGTGTGCGTGTTTGTGTGTGCGCGCGCGTGTGTGCATGCGTGTGTGGACATACACTTCTTATACCATTGGAGAGGCCACAGGAGGAGGAGATGGAGCATCCTACTGTGGCACTTTCCTTCTTATTGAGACAGGATCTTTGCTGAACCTGAAGCTGTTATAGGCTGGCCGGCCAGTGAGCTTCTGAGATCTTACTGTTTCTAGCCCCACAGTGCTAGAGTTACAGGCCTTTGTAAAGGTCCCAATGCTTGTATAGCAAATGCCCTTATGCACAGAGCCACCTCCTGGCCTGTCTTGAAGTTTTAGCAGAAATAAATAGTGGACTGAAAGTTTTCGGTAGCTGGGTTTCCAGCCTTCACCAGCACTCCATCCCTCTAGACTCTACTGAACCACACCAGTCTGAGTTTATTGTATGGCTTTCTAAATTCTCAGAGGCTCACTTTGTTTTTGATTCGCCATTAACAGGTAACATTCAGATATCCTGGATTGATGACACGTCAGCCTTCGTTTCTCTCAGCCAGCCCGAACAAGTACCAATTGGTTAGTGTCTTGTACATCTATTTTGTTTGTTAATGGGGTGGGGGAGGAGGTCACCTTTATGACAGCTGTGGTTTCAGGCAGCCAGCTGGCTCACCGGCATTTCTGCTTGTTTTATTTTTGAGCTTGCCAGTGAAATAAAGGAAAAAATTAATAAGATGAGTTTTTGATTCATTAGTCTAAAGATACTTACACTGTGGCTCAAGACCCCGTGTAATGTCATGTGACTGAATGTGCGGTTTGAAAATTTGGCAATAGAGAAAAGTTTCTGAGCATGCAAATGGTCAAACAATTTAAAATGAAGCACTAATGAACTAGAGGCAGCCTTCATTCTGAGCGTACAGCATGTGTGTGCTGTGCTGCACTGCTCTCCTGTGATACAGTACCCTCATCAACTGCCTGAAACACCTCCGATTCCAGGTTAGCCCGGTACGCACTTACAGTTCTCTGCTGACGGAGCATCGTGGGTTAATTATGGGAAGAAAGGTCACATTAACTAATACAGCGCCCTTCGGGTTGTGTTATGTTAGACAAGCACATCTATCTCATTAGTGTGTAAATTGCTTTTGTCTTAACAAATAACCAAATTATACGTATAGCAAAATGTTTATTTTCTTTAAAGCAAGACTGTGTCTTCTGTAGATCAGGCTGGCCTTGAATTCACAGAAATTGCCATCCTCTACTTCCCAAGTGCTGGGATTAAAGGTGTGTATCTCCATGTCTGGCTACTAAAGAATTAATTTGGGTTTTTAGTGTTTCGTTAGGAAACCTATTTAAGACTTGGATCCGACGGAGTTGGATCCCCTAGAGCAGTAGGTTTTTGTGCTGTTTTGTTTTAAGTTAGGGTTTCTCTCTGTAGCCCTGGTTGTCTCTGTTGTCACATGGTGAGTACCATGTGGGTACTGGGAATGGAACCCAGAAGAGAGGCAATGCTTTTAACCACTCAGCCATCTCTCCAGCTCATCTCTATTGTACATACCCACTTGTCCTGGCTCATGCAGTTTCTTGGGCAGACTAGATTTTACACTAGGAGGAGTTGAAGCAGCAGCGCTTGGTCTGTCTCCTCATTTGCTTCTATCCTGTTCTTCTCCTAGCATGCTTTTTTAAAAATAAGTTACAGGTATGCTTTGGGAATTTGAGGTAGCAAGTTTGAGGGAGGGAGCTGGGGTGCCTCTGAAGCCTTCACTGGCCTGTTCATCTTTTACTTTTCCTGTTGTGATTTATTCATGCCATTAAACTTGTGTCAAATATTCTTTTTACAAGCAAACTGAATGACAATTCATTTACTTTTTTTTTTTTTTTTGAGACAAGGTTTCTCTGTATAGCCCTGGCTGTGCTGGAACTCACTCTGTAGACCAGGCTGGCCTTGAACTCAGAAATCCACCTGCCTCTGCCTCCCAAGTGCTGGGATTAAAGGCATGCCAACCACCACACCAGGCTTGTCTGTCTGCTTTTCATTTCAAGTGCCAAATACTAGCATAATGTAACTGATGCTATAAAGTGTTAAAACTTTGAGCTTCTACATACAGAAATTCAGGTCCAAATAGTTTGATATTTTTGTTTAATTTTTCACTATCTCAGGGATACAGGCTGTGTTGTAGAAGTAAAAACTTAGACTTTGGTGCCAGTACTACTCAGCCATGTATGGTGTGTGATGCTAGCATGCTACATAACCCGCTAAGTTCTGTTCATCTCTGTGCAGTAAGAATGATAGCATGGGTTTGGTTGGACTGTTGTGAGCGTAGTTATAGCTGACATGTATTAGCTTGGTGATCTTGTATTCTGGTTGCTCAATAGCAGTGGTGTTTCAACGGGAGGTGTTCTTCAGAAAGATATGACACCAAAGATCATGTCAGATGTGGCTGTAAAGGATGCTGCCTGCTATGTATTTTTCAGTTTTTGCTTTGACATTTGCTATCCATTTCCCCAGTCTTTTGACAGATGATTTAGAATACAAAGAGTTGATTAGAGTGTGATGATACCTTCAGTGGGGATCAGGTACCTGAGAGGCAGGCTGTAGAGAGGCTGCAGTATGAATGAAAGGAAAGCAAGAGAACTCTGACCTGCATTGTGGTTGTACCCGCTCTGCTCAATGCTGTCTCCATCAGTGACCTGCAAGCCTTGCAGTGGGAATATCCAGGCTTTTAGTTGACTGTCTCAGGGACTGATAGTAGCCCAGTCATTTGTCAATATGTATCCCTGGAGAGTCACAAAAACCTTTGGGTAGCAGGTTCCCAGTCTGTGAAAGAGTCATGGTTACAGTCCCTTCATAGGTGGCTACAAAGATGGACCAAGGTCACATTAGCCAAGGCCTGACAAATAGTTGTGGGTTCTTTAAAATGTCTTATTCTGGTCCTTTCTGTTGGCAATAGTGATGGGACTGTGCAGAGATGTTTTAAAATCTGCAGAGCATCAATTAGTGGTATTTCACTAAAAAGACAGCATAATTTGGTCATTCATGTCTATGGTTTATCAGTGCTTTTTGTTTTTTAAATACTGTTTTGTTGTCAAATAATGGTTGTTCCTTCCTTGACTTACTGGAAAATTTTTTGAAAAACAACTTTAAGAAAAGGTTTATTCTATTTTACTTGTGTGTGTGTGTGGGGTGTGTGTGTGTGTGTGTGTGTGTGTGTGAGTTAAGTGTGCATATGGTCTGAAGAAGCCGGAGGAGGATGTTGGATCTCCTCAAGCTGGATTGTGAGTCACCTGAATTAGTCACCTGAATTAGTCTGAATTTTTGGAAACCAAACCTGTGTTCTCTGGAAGAACAGTTTGAACTATTTGCCATTGATCTGCCCCTGAGTAATAGCTTTTTGTGTCATTTTGTTTTGAATCAGGGTCTCTATATAGCCCTGGCTGTCTTGGATTTCGCTGTGTATAACAGGCTGGTCTCAAAGTCATAGGGACCCTTTTGTCTCTGCTTCCTGGGTACTGGGATTAAAACCACACCTGCTCTAAGTATTGACTTTTAACCTTAGTATTTTACTTAGTGACACCGATGTCATTAGTTTGTGTCAGAGTGCTATGCAGACATGTGGTTTTGATTGCTTGGTTGTTTTGCCTCCTTGAGGACAACCCTGGGTTCATCTTGTTCACCACTGAATCCTTGGGGCCCAGTGTTTACAACATCATGAGTAAATAAATGGGCTCGAATGGGCAGTGTGAGGAGTGGGCTGAGAGGAAGCTGTGCCATTTACTTTTCCCTCCTAGATCGAGTAGATGCTTGTTATCTTTTATTCATTATTTATTATTTATATGATGATAGTAGGGATGGAGTCCAGGGTCTCATGCATGCAAAGTAAGTGTTCTACAACTGAGTTATATACAGAACCCTTTTTAAGGCGTGTTTTGAGGCTGGGCCTTGATAAATTGCCTGGGCAGACGTTGATTGCACACTCTTCCTACCTTAGCCTCCAGAAGGTTATAGATGTGCAGTACTGAGGCCAGCGATCATCTTGGAAGACACGGTTGTCTCCTTTGTCTGCATTAGATAGTTCTTCACAAAGTTCTTGGCAGCTTACCTATGCTGAGCTTCTGCGCCTCCTTCTCTGGAGCTTACTCAGCTATCCCCTCTGCAGAAGGGCTTCATCCTACCTTTCGTCACTTTTGTCTCTCTGTTTCAGGCGTCCTTTGCAGAACTTTGCTAGGACATCAGCCCACCCCCATGCCTATGAACCATTTTTTTCTTGGTGCCCTGTTTCTCACATAAAGAGATGCTACACTCTAAAAGTGAGACTTTATTCACATGGACTCCAGGGCCCGTTGTGTTTGCAGTGGCTGTCTGACATTAATTAATTACATTAATACAGTGGCTGTACTGACCTGGTTATTATCATGTGATTGGAGAAATGACCTGGAAATTCCTTTTATATTTAATGGGTAGATCTCGTGTCTAGTTTTCTCTTTCTGATTTATAAAACTATATGGATGCTTCATTGAAAGATAATTTGAAGTTTGTTTCTCATAGTAGTATTCTAATGATGCCAAGGATCCGGGTTATCTGAACATGCTACAAATTCCTGTTAGTGTTATCTTAAACAATTGTACAAGCATTTCAGCAGCAGCAGAGGGCCTGTCAGATCAATAATGTAACAATGAAAAAATCATTAAATGCCTATTTATGTAGCAACTCACAATGGCTTCTTTGGCTCTGATACAAATTATTTTTTATTTACATTCAAAGAATTCCATTTAAACTGACAAATGTCTTTTTTTTTTTTTTTTTTTAATTCTAATCAATGTTTTAAAAGTCTTTTGGGAGGCCTGGAGAGATAGATCAGCAGTTAAGAGCACTGACTGCTCATCTGGAGGTCCTGAGTTCAATTTCTACCACATGGTGGCTCAAACCATCTGAAGGGGATCTGATGCCCTCTTCTGGTGTGTCTGAAGACAGCTATAGTGTACTTATATTCATTTTTTAAAAAAGTAAAATTTGCTTTTTTGACCTCTTGAAAATAAAAGTTCTCTTCTTATAGGAAACCAAAACTTAAAACCGTATGTGCATGTGTGCACGTACCGCTTTGTTGTTGTTGTTGTTGTTGTTGTTGTTGTTATTAATATGGTCTCTCTGAACTTGTACCTTACTGATTTGGCTAGGCCGACCGTGAGCTCTAGGAACGCTCTTGCCTAGTTCTTGACTGCTAGGTTTACAGGGCAGCACCATCACGCCCATTTGAAAACCAGTGAGGTTTTTATGAGTTTAACTGTTGATATGTTAGCTGTGCCTTATTTAATTTTAATGTATGCTATGGGTGGAGCCCCAGGGCCTGTGACATGCTTAGCACGTGCTCTGTAGTTGAGGTATACTTCTAGTTCCTTCTCTGTATTAACCTGTTGCACCTGGCAGAGTTTAATATGTAATAAGTCTTTCATGAGATTTGGGAAAGGTTCAGACTTTCTTTCCTATTTCCTTGCTGTTGCTCCAGGGATTTCTGTTGCACACACACAGATCTCCATGGTGTTTTGTTTACCTTTTTTCCCTACTATCTTTCTGTTGTTTAGAAAGATAATTTATTTCAGTATCCAGGCTCTTTGACTCATTATTTCATGACTAGTAGTCCTGTAAGAAGGCAGTCTAGTGGGCTTTGATCTTGTCTACTGACGCTGCTCATTCTGTGGCTCATTCTGTGGCAGGGCTAGCAAGTTGACGTACATGAAGTATGCCCTTGGGATATCACTGCTCAGCCCTCACCCACTGTAAGTTTGCCCAGGACATGGTTTGCCAGAATCCCCCCTGCTCCCCTCACCCCCCACACAGCATGTTTCATGACAAAGTGTAGTTTTTAAAATATTGTACTGAAAATGAAAAACATAGTTTATACTGCTCATTTCTGTGCTTTTGTACAAGGTCTCTTTGTCCTGGTCTTTGTCTTTGAGTTGGTTTGGAATTGTTTCTTAGACACTATGAATACTCTCTTGTGGAAACTCTGGATTTGGTTGTATTCCTCAGAAGGGTGTTTATGGTTTTGTTTTAATTTCACAGACAGTCAGCTTATTTGGGTTTGTGCCTGTGATGGGTGGTGACTTAGATCGTAACTCAGATTTTCAGTTTGCTGCACAAAGGAGTAAGAGTCCTTCAGAGATCTGGCAGATGGCTACTAGGGAAGTCCTTGTATTGCTGTCTCGATGACCTGGGTTCAGATGTGGTTTGTCCTCTGACTTCTTTATGTATATGTGCCATGGCCTGTGCACACTCTCACATACAAACGTGTGCACACATATACAAAAATTTAAACGGATGTGTATTGAACAGAAGTCAGCTGGAAAGTGGTCCGAGTCTACTCACTACTCTGGGTCCTTCTCTGGTGTCCTTCTGCTAGAGCTTCTTGCTTACCCATGGTTACACTCAGCACTCCATGCTTTTCTTTTTCTTCATTATAACAGAAAGACACGAGATTTTTAAAAAATACTTTTGGTCAACTGGGCCTGATGTCCCAGACCTTTAATTCTAGCACTTAGGGAGCAGAGGCAAGTGAATCTCTGTGAGTTCCAAGCCAACAAGGAATACATAATAAGACCCTGTCTTTTTTTTTTTTTTTTAAGTCTTACAGGACCCAGGCAGCAGCCACTTTAATGGCAGTTGCCCTATAGGGCAAAGTCTCCTAGTATGCACTAGTACTTGTGCAGCCACAGGCATGTACAAGCATGCTCGAATGTGTTCTCTCCCTCTCCCCACTTCTCTCTGAGGCAGTGTATCCTCCAAGTGTTTTAGCTTTTCCAAGTCCACCTATTCAGAGCCGTCCTCTTATTCTTTAGGCTTTACATTATCTCTAGCCTGCGGTTTTGCAGTGGAGGACTGTTCTGTTAGGCTCTGGTTTGAGCAGAGCCAGCATGTCCTCTCCTGCTTTTAACCACTGTGCTTTTCTAGCACCTGCCTTTATTTCCTATCTCCCAGCCACACCATTCGCTGTATGTAAACCACCACTTTGCTTAGTAATAATTAATGAGAATACTGAGATCTAAAAAACAGTAACTCAAATGGAACCTGGTGACTCAGGACTAGAATCATAGCTATTTTGAAGCCTGAGGTTGGGGGAATCACAAGTTCAAGGTCTTCCTGGATTACTGGGTGAGTTCAAGGCCAGCCTAGGCAACTTTGTGAGACCTTGTTAAAAGAAGACTGGAGATCTAGCTCAGTGTTAGAATGCTTGCCTAGCATGCACAAGGCCCTAAGTTTAGCTCATCTAATTAAAATTGATTTACTTTTCTTTCAACACAATTTTCTAAAGTATTAGCATGTTGGTTGGCTCATTGTTACTGTGAATTTCTTGTTAATATGTAGAATATTCAAGATTGAACCAAAGATGTTGCTTTCCCTTGCATATTAATTTCTCAGTGTGAGTTGGCTTGCAACAAGTCTCATAAATAAGATTGTTTTAGAGAGAGAGGGCTTTCACTTTGTGAATTTAAATGATATGATTTCTTCACATGAGGACTGGGTTCTGGAAACTTAAAAACATGAGGCCACAGTTCCTAGGTGGTTTAGTTAGCTGAAGGAACAGTGGTCTGTCCTTCCTTCCTTTTTTCTTCCTTCCTTTTTTCCTTCCTTTCTTTCCCTCCTCTTCTTCCTATTTCCCTTTTTTTCTCCTCAAAACAGGGTTTCTCTGTGTAGTCCTGGCTGTCCTAGAACTCACTCTGTTGACCAGGCTGGTCTCCAACTCAGAGATCCACCTGCCTCAGCCTCTGAGTATTTCTAGGTATTTCTAGGAAGGTATGTGATGTGGAGTTGAGCACAGTGGCATACCTCTGTAATTCCAGCACTTGGAAGGTAGACAAAACAGAAAGGTCACAAGTTCAAGGCTACTCTAGGCTACCTAAGAAAAGAAAAGTCCTCTGAATGAAATGAATGTTCTGTGTCAGTGTCTTCTGATTTGAAAATGTGTATGAATAGGGGCTGGAGAGATGGTTGCTTTTGCAGAGGGCCTTGGTTTGGTTCCCAGCACCCATGTTGCAGCTCACAACCATTTGTAACTCTAGTTCCAGGAAATCAGTGCCCTCCTCTGACTTCCTCAAGCTCCAGGCATGCACATGGCACAGGTGTGCATTTAGGGAAAACATTGTACCTATAAAATAAAAACAATTGCATCTTAACAAAACCCACAACTCCTCCTTTCTTTAAAAGCACTCATCACATGCCCAGCCTCTTTCTTCCTTCTTGTAAATAAATGTTTCTTTTATATTTTTGTTAAATATACATTTTTTTTTAATAACATTGTTTGTACCCTCTGCCCTCTGACGTTCTCCTCCCACTCTGACTGACCTCTTCTGTTTTACGCTGTGTGTGTTAGAGCTGCTTGCATGAGCATGGATGGAGAGTTAGTTATTGAAACTTGGGCAGCTTAGACAATGGCTTTCCATTCCCAGCTGCCATTCACTGCCAGTTGCCTCCCAAGCCCCTCCTCCACTGGTTATGGACTGTAGACTGTACTCAATACCCCCCCCCCCCCCACACCCCCAGCCACAGCCACAGCCACCGCTGCTGAGAGCGCATGAGTGCAAGGCCATTCTAGAAAGCATTTCACAGCATTCCCCCATTCTCTGGCTCTTCCATGCTCTCTGACCTCATCTTCAGAGGCGTGCCCTCAACAGTTGCTTATGAGTTGTGAGTCTCTGCATTGACTCTCACCCACCTCAAATGGCAACAGTCTTTCTGTGTAGCTCCAGCTATCCTGGGACTTAGAGATCCCCTTCTACCTCAGCTTCAGAATGGTAGGATTGCAGGAATGTAAATATTTTCAGAACACTTTGAATGCTAATTGGGTTTTGACTTTGCTGTGGGATTTGAATCTGTTTTGGTGTTTGTTCTGATGATGGTGGGATGACACCAGGCCTCACCACTGAACCTCACCCTCCGCCCAAACTCACTTTGTTATTTTACTTATTTTTAGGTTTTATGTATTATTATTGAGTGTATTGTGTGTGTGTGTGTGTGTGTGTGTACATGATCTCTAGGTATGTACACTTGCCACAGATGCACGTGAAGCTCAGAGAAAAAGTTCATAGGGTGAATTCTCTGTTTACTATCTTGTGTAGATTCTGAGGCTTGCAGGTTTGTGGGGCAGGCTCCTCCCCGCCCTTGAGTCTGTGCTGTTGCTATTTCCTAGAAGCTTCTTTGGGCAGGTGTGTTATATTTGTTGTACGTTGTACATATGGACGTAGCCTATTTGGTGCTCTCTCTGGGATGTTTGCATTACGTTAACTATGTTAAATTAGCACTTTAGTAAGCATCTGTTCTTCAGTCCTTGTCTAACTCTTCAATTATTTTCAATTCTGAAGAAATGTAGTCTTTATTTCGTGATAATAACCCAGAACAGACAGCTAAGTTCCTTTCAGTATCATTGTTCCTTGTGGTCTCTGGGCTTTGCTTGTGTTGAGTGGACACTTCTATTAATTCTTTGAACATTTTTATTTAGAGATGATCTTTATGATCAGGAATACAATAAGGTAGATGTTTTAGTTTAGTTACCAATTTATCTTTGGTCATGTATTTCACTCTTGTTTTTGTTTTTATCATACTCACTTTTTAACAGAATGTTACTGTGGTGTGTGTGTGTGTGTGTGTGTGTAAGGGAGCATGTGTGGAAGTCAGAGATCAACTCTGTGGGATTAGTTCTTTCCTTCCTCCTTTGTGTGGGTCTGGGGATTGAACTCAGATCATTAGGTTGTACTTCAAGTACTTACCCACTGAGCCTTCTTGCTGGCCCATCATTTTTACTTTTCAGAATCATGCAGTAAACGTTACATAGCAAGCCTTACCGTTGCTTGCTTGATTGCCAACTCTTAGCAAATCCTTTAGGCTGCTGGAGCAACAGGAGTGTAGAACAATGAGATCAATCTGCTGACTGTACTTGGGCCTCTGAGAAACTAATTTGAGGACTCAGTGGAGATGCATTGGCTCCCAGATTCTTTCTTCTGGAGCTTATGATGAATGCTACTGCTGTCCTTGTTGTTGCTGTTGTTGTTGCTGCTGCTGTTGTTGTCATCCGCCAGTGTCAATAGATGGTTTGAACTGTTAGTTACATTGATCAGATGTGCTAGTCTTTATGCATGGACATTGTTTTGTCATGACTCTTGTCTATAACCTTATTGTTTTAAAAAATGAAGTAGACACAGTGGCTATCTTAGGGCTTCATTGGTATGAAGAGATATTATGATAGCTCCAACTCTTATAAAGCAAAGCATTTAATTGGGGCTGTTTTTAGAGGTTTAGTCCATTATCATGATGGTGAGAAGCATGGTTGCACGCAGGTACACGTGGTGCTGGAGAAGTTGCTGAGAGTTCTACATCTTGATCTGCAGGCAGCAGGAAGAGAGAGACAGACCTTGGGCCTGGCTTCAGCATCTGAATTAAAGCTTACCACCCCCAGGGGAAGTGTGTACTTCCTCCAATAAAGCCACATTTTCTCCCACAAGGCCACACCTCCTAATAGTGCCACTCCTTGGTGACCAAGCATTCAAATCTGTAATTCTTTGGGGTCCATGTTTATTCATACCACCACAGTGGCTCATATATATATCTCCCCAGCAGCAATTAGGAAGGGAACCTCTGGCTACAGAGGTAGACCCTATCTTTAAAAACAAAAATAAGAACAAAATGAAATAAATTTGAAGGCTTAAAAAATCAAGACTTGGATTTGAGGTATTACTGTGTTGCTGAAAGTGTTGCCAACAAGACTCTGGGGCTTTAGAGTTACAGGAGGCTTCAGCTGTGTTCTTCTCCAGACACGGGCTTTCTCAAATGGAACAGACACTATCTGCCAGTCTTCTACCTAAATGGAACTGAGAATGGCACCTCACGACACAGAGAGGCATCTGTCTCTTAGAACTCTTAGTGTGGCCAGCACAACAGCACTTCTTATTGCTGAGTGTAATTGACTCATGGCATCATTTCTTATTGTAGAATTTGTGGAATTAGTTTTTCTGAAATTTTCTTTAACTTTTGATGTAACACTATTCTGAGAAGTTAAACATGAAATAATTTTTATTGTTTTTCTGGATAGCATTTTCTCTGGTGAGTATTCAGACAAGCTGTCTTTTCTTTAAAAAGATATTTGTTTTTGAAGCCCTACTTTATGTTTGTGGAAGCATGGCTGTCACTTTGTCATGAACAGCAGCTGCCAGCAGACACAGGATCGATGGTGGCATGAATATTTGTGGAAAGTGTGTGTGTGTGTGTGTGTGTGTGTGTGTGTGTGTGTGTGTGTGTTTGTATGCACTATTGCATTTGGAAGCCAGAGATTGACATCAGGTATCTTCCTCGATTGCCCTCTATTTTACTTTTTGAGATAGAGTTTGTGTCAGAACCTAAAATTTGCTGATTTATCTAGACTGGCTGATCAGAGAGCTGCAAGGGCCTACCTGTCTGTCTCCGCAGCACTGGATTGTTAGGTGTTACAGTGGTTTGGATAAGAATGGCTCCCATAGGCTCATATGTCTGAATGCTTGGTCCACAGTTAGTGAACAATTTGGGAAGGATTAGGCCGTGTGGCCTTATTGGAGGAATGTGGCACTGGGGGCTTTGAGGTTTCAAAAGCCCACTTCAAACCTGATCTCTCTCTGCCAGTAAATCAGGATGTAAGCTCGCAGCTACTGCTCCAGCACAGTGCCTGTCTGCTTCTCACCATGATGACCACAGACTAACCCTCTAAAACTGTAAGTGAGCCCTCAGTTAAATACATCCTTTTCTAAGAGTTGCCCTGGTCATGGTGTCTCTTCATAGAGTAGTATCTAGGATGGTGTGAATGTGATGTGCCTTGATTTCTGTGTGAGTGCTGAGTTCGGATTCCAACCCTCTGTTTGTGTGGCAGGCACTTTACTTACTGAGACACCTCCCTAGCCCCAAGATCAGGATTTTACCCTAACTCTTTATCCTCTGTTCTCATCTCTGTATTAGTGCATCATTTTGAGCTGGAATTACTATAAAAAGCAACAGTGACTTCAAATAACTCTTGAGTATATTAAAGTTTCCAGTTACTTTGTCAGCTGGCTGGAATGCATCTTTCCCTTTCTGTGTGTGGATTGGAGCAGTGTGGAGGACTGCATGCATTTCTGCAGAGTGCATCAAAGGCAAGGAACTAGTGCTGTGTCAGAGAAAGGAATGGAGAAACTGAGAATAGTATAGTGCCGTACTTTGAAACTGAGAATTATTTTCTCCTCACAAATTCTTTTACCTGATACTATATAGGTAATTTAGAAATTATTATGAAATTATTTAGAAAGTATTATATGGTTTTAAAAGGCCTACTTGTAGTATCATGTTAATTTTAATTACCTGCTAACATGTAACTTGACTCAATTACTTATATCATGAGGAGGCCACATTTGGATATACTTACTGGGACTGGAGAGAGTCAGCCTTAAGAGTGCTGACAGCTCTTACAGAGGACCTGCAAACAATTTCTCTAACTCCCGCTCCAGGGGATCTGACACCCTCCTCTGGCCTCTGACGGTACCTGTACTCAAGTGCACATACCTGCACACATACACATAATTAAAAATAAATTAATCTAGGCATGCTTTTCTTTCTTCCATCCTTCCTTTCCTTCTGACACAGGACTCTATTCTGTAGCCTAAGCTGGCTTTGAACTCAGAGCAGCCTTACTTGGCCTCAGCCTTCCCAGTGCTGGGGTTAATATGATTACACATTTTGTCATCTTATTTTCAGACAAATGTAAGCCCCCTTTTTTGTATTAATTTGTCACTGTATGATGCTAGATGCAGTGGATCTTCATGCTCAGTGCTCGTTAGTTACAAGAGAAAGAAGTAAAATGTTTACAAGGTTCTTGAGCTATAGCTTCATTGAAACCTGCAAGTCACAGAACCTCACGAGCACTGTGATAGAAGGTGGCTCAGGAGACACAGCAGAGTCAGAGGGAAGGTTTCTTGCAATAAGCAGGCTGAGCTCAGCCTCTGGTATGAAGATACATGAGACAGGAAGGGAAGGAAGGCAGACAGTGCAAACATGCATTTGCTATGTGAACAGTCAGGTTGTGAATCTTGTCTTGCCATTGTAGAATTTCATTCTTCTTTTCTTTTTGACTATAGAAGATTTTAAAATAAAATAACACGTAAAGCATTTGTTGATGGTGGCGCTTTGCCCAGACATTGGGTCTCGAGTTAATTATTTAGATGAGGGAACAGGCGTTGGACAGCTAGGGTGCTCCATAGTACACAGTCCAGAGCAGACCAAGTAGAGGGTATTCTAAGCTGCTTCTATTTATTTTGAAATGTCTGGAAAGTTGGTTTTTAATTTTTTTTTTTTTTGCACTGGTTCATAGCTTTAGACTGAGGCCACATTGACTTTATCTGGGAAGCTGCCATATCTATCAGTGCTACACAGCATAATAAATGGACCGTGCTTCCAAGACTTGTTGACAGAGCTTCAGTTCCTAATTTAGAGTTTGTGAGAGTGATTTCTGACAAAGAAGACTAAAAGAGAGAGAGAAAGAGAGAGAGAGAGAGAGAAACACACACACACACACACACGCACGCACGCACGCACACACACACACACACACACACACACACACACACACACACACACACAGTAGGGTGTGAATCCTCCCTACTGGATGGCTTCATACACCCCCAAGTTCTTCCCACAGGGTTTCTCTGCAATCCTGTCTGTACTGGACCTAGCTCCATAGAACAGGCTACCCTCATATAGATTTGCCTGCCTCGTGCGCCACCATCACCTAGCTCACATTCATCTTTTGACACATGTTTACATGCTGTTTACATAAGTGGCGCTGGGGCAAAGCATGGTAGGGTCCTGTGGTTCTGTGTTCCAATTCGCTGCAGGAGTGTGGGAACTCTGGAGAATGCTAGACTGTATTTCCCCATGCTGCCATCAGATGATGGGTTTGTGGGAAACTCGGATGCACTGCTCAGGGTGTGGGAGAATGTAGCCTAGAATGGAGGCCTCAGCTCAAGTGAGAAACAGCATAGGCTGAGTCTGAAGCTGGGGTTCCCTTAACTTCCAGACATCCAGATGCCACTGGAAATTATGAGGAGGAGTTGAGAATGGAGAGGGCTGAGGGGTGGAGTGTTCACTCTAGCTTAGTTTGGCTGCAATTGCCCGGGAGTGGAGGGGCCTTCTGCTGGATGGAGACTTCGGCAGTGGCTCTGTACAGCAAAGTCTTCCTCCACACCGCCCACAGTGGTTCTTGAGGAGAGTACATGCTTGTCCATACTGTTTATTGATTGTTCATCATGGAAAATGGGTTCATACATCTTCCTCAGGGTGAACCAGAGATTAAAAACCTTTTGTATGAAGGAATGTCAGGGGAAGGAAGCTTATTGGCTAAACCCTCAGGGACCATCTAGGTACCTCATTATCATGGAGAGCTCTGTTCTGTGCTACTGACCACTAGTCGTTCTTTATGTGGGGAGCTGTGGTCACGTGTTCCAGGCCAGGAATCTTAGGGAAACTCCTGCTGTCTTCAGATGGGTGCTGGGGTTTTTGAACCTAGTGTACTTTACCAAGTTTCCTGGCACGCTCTACTGCCCCACAGGGCCTGGTCGTAGGGTGGGTATAAATGGTGTTTTCGATCAGACTTGGACATGCCGAACTAATACATGTCATTTAATGCTCAACTCCCACCCCAGGAGACCTGGCCTTGAAGTAGGAACTATGGGGTAGTGCTTGGAACACTTGTAAAGTCCTGAGGGAGAAGCCTTTCTTTGGGGCTTATGAGGGGCAGTGCTGGATTGAGAGAGGACAGAATGGTGGAAACTGCCTGGTGTTTCTCAGCTGTGGATCATCTGATGACAATTGTGAGGTCACTGAGTGAGTGGTGACCAGCTTTATGTTTCCAGTGCTGGAGGCGGGACTTAGCACCTTCACATACCAGGCAAGGGCTTTGCCAGAGAGCTCTTCCCCGAGTTGAAGTGTTGTTAAAAGGGAAGACCCTAAGAATGCCAGCGTGCCCCATAGTGAGGGACCGTTTCACTTGTTTTGATGCGGCCCTAGTCTCCTGAGACAGTGTCATCATGCACAGCTTTTCTTTTTTCTATCACTGGGGATGGAACCAAAGTCCTCATACATTCTAGGCAGACATCTGTGGTCCTGGCTGCTGCTGTTGCTGCTGTTGCTACTGCTACTGCTGCTGGTGCTACATCTATTCTT
>JANHMN010000002.1:92757451-92778720 GCA_030674055.1 Rhabdomys pumilio | reverse complement strand
TCTCTCTCTCTCTCTCTCTCTCTCTCTCTCTCTCTCTCTCTCTCTCTGTGTCTGTCTGTCTGTCTGCCTGCCTGCCTGTCTGTCTGTGTCTGTCTGTGTGTTTCTCATTTGTTTGTTTGTTTGTTTTTTGAGACAGGCTTCCCTGTGTAGCCCTTGCTGTCCTGGAACTCACTCTATAAACCAGTATGGCTTTTGAACTCAGAGATCTACCTGTTTCTGCCTCCTGAGTGCTGGGACCAAAGGCATGTGCCACCATCATCCAGCATGTGTCTGTCTTTTGACACAGGGTCTTGGTCTGTAATGGAAACTGGCTTATAGCTCACTGCAGTCTGGGATAGCTTCAAACATGCAGCAGTCCTCCTACTTTGCACATTTTGGAATCCCATTTGCCATTCCTTCTCTACAGCAGCACCTGACAGGTGAGAAGCATTGAAGGTGAAATACAGTGCTGTCAGCAGATAGCCCAGGCCAGGAGCTCTGTGTCAGCATAGATGGGCCAAAGAAGACCCCACATCTGGGAGGGTGGATTGGCCAAATATTTCACTGTAGGCAAGTTTTCTTTTTGTGTGTGCAGATGGGTTCATGTGCATGTGTAGGCCAGAAGACAACCTCAGATGTCACTCACTCCTCAGGTACCTGGCACCTTCTTTTTTAAGACAGGATCTCACTACTGATTAGGCTAGGCTGGCTGGACAGTGAGCCCCACCATGGTGTCCCTGCCTCACTAGTGCTGGGATTACAAGTACCCACTACCACACCCAGCTTTTTTCCCTGTATGTGCATTGGTCTTTTGTCTGCATGTCTGTGTGTGTGAGGGTGCCATATCCCCTAGAACTAGAGTTACAGACAGCTGTGAGCCCCATATGGGTGCTGGGAATTGAATCTAGCTTCTCTGGAATAGCGGACAGTGCTCTTAACCTCTGAGCCATCTTTCCAACCCCCATACCCTGCTTTTTAAAAATGGGTTTTGGGGGCTGGAAAGGTGGTTCCCCATGGAAGAGCACTTGTTGCTCTTGTAGAGAACCAGGATTTGATCCCAGTACCCATGTGGCAGAGTATAACCCACTATAATTCTAGTTCCAGAGGGCCCAGCATCCTCTTCTGGCCTTCACAGGTACTGTATGCATGTGGCACACAGACATAAGCTAATG
This sequence comes from Rhabdomys pumilio, assembly GCA_030674055.1. NCBI lineage: Eukaryota > Metazoa > Chordata > Mammalia > Rodentia > Muridae > Rhabdomys > Rhabdomys pumilio. Next base: position 92,777,569 of record JANHMN010000002.1, on the reverse strand, counting down.
GAAAATACCCATACACTTAAAATCAAAATAGATAATTCTGAAAAAACTTAGAGTGAGGTTTGAAGTCAAGTCTTCATGCTTAGGAGCTGTAGTGGTTTGAATGAAAATGGCCTCCCATAGGCTCATATCTTTGAATGCTTAGTCATGAGAAAGTGGCACTATTTAAAAGGATTAGGTGGGAGATGTGGCTGTGTAGGAGGAAATAGATCACTTGGGTGTGGGCTTTGAGGTTTCAGATGCTCTCTCTTCCTGCTACCTGCCAATCCAGATTTAAATTTTTTGGCTCTTTCTCTAACATCATATCTGCCTGTGTGCTGCCATGCTTCACACCATAATGGACTAAACCTCTGAAACTGTAAGCCAGCCCCAATTACATTTTTCTTTTATAAGAGTTGCCATGGTCATGATGTCTCACCACAGCAGTAGAACATTAAGACACAAGGCAAAAACTTTACTGGCTAAGTTTTCTGTCCATTTCTATAGTGGCTGGTTTTTTTTTTTATTTGTTTGTTTTTGGTTTTTTTTTTGTTTTTTTTTGTTTTTTTTGTTTTTGGTTTTTCAAGACAGTGTTTCTCTGAGTAGCCCTGGCTGTCCTGGAACTCACTCTGTAGACCAGGCTGGCCTCGAACTCAAGAAATCTGCCTGCCTCTGCCTCCCAATTGTATAGTGGCTGTATTTTAAAGCTCCACTAAAAAAAAAGATGTAATGGTTCCTATGTTGATGGCCAACTCGTGGGCTAGCCCAGACACTTTCTATGCTCCCATTTCCCTGCCTTATTTTTTTGAAGCATATTCTGGACTATAGTATACTGACTGGTGAATATTTCTGTGGGCATCCCCCAGAATGTTACCTCTTTTTAAAACAAGCTAAAACTGTAGCTGTGCTGAGACTGGGCAGGGTGTGACGGAGCCTCATGCTTGGCAGCCCTGGCTTCAAGTCTTCAGCCAAATGACAGTACCTGTCCTCAAGCTATCTTGGTTCTGTGTATGACTAGCAGCTTTTTAATGTACAGCTTTCTGGAACAGAGGCAACGTCACTTACTTTCCAACCGTGAAAGCTCTCAGAATTACTTGTACTTTATTTTAGCTACCTTGAACCTTTTAGACACATAGATTTCCACTTGAATCTTCTAACTCTCATAGTTCAGAAGGCAGAAGAGTGCCAGAGATATTTTTGGCTCATGTTTTTGGCTCTATCTTATCTCATACTTTAATTCAGCTCAATGACTCAAGCTCACATTATGTATAATTTATTGTTTATTAGTTATTCTCTGGTGACTGTAGGGATTCATAGACTTCCTGAATACTTTCTATATAACTTTTTCTTTTCTTGGTCTATCCTAGGGATCAGACCAAAGGCCTCATAGATATTAGAAAGACAAACACTCTTCCACTGGCCTGTTCTTGCAGGTTGTTGTTGTTTTACAGAAGTGTCACATAGAATGTGGTTTTGGGTTTCTTAGCAGTGGGAACAGCTGCATGTCAGTCTGTCTAGATTGTCTCCTTATCCTTTGTGGAAGCAGTGCATTATTAAGGGTGCTGGAGTGCAAAGGGTCCATAGAGCAGACCAGTCTGTCATATCCTTAACCTTCCAAACACAGGGAGACCTTGGATTGATGTGCCGTGTTAGCTCAAGACATATCAACCTAATGCTTTAGGGTTGTGAGCATTAGAGACAATAGGAGAGTGGGGATTGTGACTATAGGACTCTCTAAAGGGTAATGATCCAGAATGGCTTTTATTGGGCCATCCTATGGTTTAGGCGGTATTCAGAACCTTTGACATTGCTGATCCATCCCCCCACCCAGTTTGTTTTGGTTTTGTCTTTTTTTTTTTTTTTTTTTTTTTTTTGAGACAGGGTATCACATAGCCCAGTCTGGTTTTGAACTTACTGCATAGCCAGTGGCTTTGGACTTCTGCTTTCTCCCTCCCAAATGCTAGGATTCCATATGTATACCAGCAAACCAGTGTATAGATTTATAGCACAGAGTTTCTTTGGGCTTTGGGAAAGCAGAATGATAAGTCAACAAACCAGGTATAGTCAGACAGGGTGGCCACAGGACTATAATGGTTGTATGCCAGCACTTGGGAAGCTGTGACATGAGGGTTGGGGACTCAAAGCCAGCCAGCCTCTATCACAGGCAAAAAGGAGAAACTGACTCTTGGTTTCCCTGTTTGTCATGTTCACTAAGTAATTCTCTTAGCATCTCTCTTTTTTTTTTTTTTTTTTTTTTTTAAAGAGAGCAATCATAAATTTTAATCAAATAATTCAAGGAATTTAAAGAGCATCTCTGGTTTCATTTTCTTTCCTTTATTGTAATCATAAAGCTTTATCTCTCTGTAATATATATATATATATATATATATATATATATATATATATATATTTAATTTTACACACACACACACACACACACACACACACACACGCACACACACACTACTCTGGCTACAGAGGCCCTTTCCCTTCCCTGCCGTCAAATGGAGTTAGAGTGCCAGGGTCCACATTCCTTCCAGGTGGCCAGCCATGCACCTTGTGGATGTGAAATGCTAACTGAGGTGAGAGTTAGTGTCATGACTGCCTTCTTCTTGAAGTCTATGTGTTGGATAGAATTTAGATTTAAAATGTGCATTACTCAAATCTCCTTTTACATGAAAGTGGATTGGGAATTGACTTGTTACTGTTTGTCATAACATTGAAAAATAATAGTTTCGTCCATGGCCAAGGGAAAAAGTATTAGGTGACCACGCAGTAAGCCACATTTGCAATAAATAAAACCTTTTCTCCATGTCTAACGTAAGTTTTATTTTGTTTTTGTTTTTTTAACATGGCATGCTTGGAACCCAACCTAGGGACTACGCATGATACGTAAATATATAGCACTGAGGGTCACCTGCAGGGCTCATTTAGTAAATCTTTTTCTTCCAACATAATATTTTTATTAATTGTTTCAGAATTTCATGCACTGCCCCATTCCTCCAAGGTCCATTCTCCCATCCTTGTACACTCCCACCTCCCTTTCCACCAAGTCCAATTTGTATTGCCCATATATGCACTGGAGGTTGGTCAGACTCTTAGTAGGCAGCCTCTTAAAGAAAATTGACTCCTTCCCACCTCTACTGCCTGCTAGAAGCCATCAACTGTGAGGAACTACACTTCAACATTGTCCCCCAATGAGAGCTCTAAGCTACTGTGCCCACAGTGCCACCCTGTAGGCACATCAGCAAGAGAGACAGCAGTGGCAGCTCTATGCCAAGGGCCAGGCCTGCAGACCTAGTGGTAGCACTGGCCTAGCTGGCAGCAATGGGCCAAGGCAGGCCTGCAGGTGGCCTGCGCCTTCCAGCATGTGAGGACGAGTCATACTCAGCAGGTACATGCTCCTTTGTCTGTTGTGGCTGTGTTCCCGTACCTATACTTCCGCTTCTCTCTACACACACTCTCCACTCTGTTCGGCTATCCTTCTCATTTCTCTATCACACATTCATGTATTAAAGTGGTGTTGCAAACTGCTGTGTGTCACACAGTATATTATTTTGCCCAAACAGCTTTTACATCCAAAGGTTTCTGAAGTACCATAAATATAGCACATGGTGGGGGTGGGCGTGGGACACAAAGCAAGCTCCGCTGCATAACTCCTGCCCTCAGTGCCGGCTGTCCTGCCTGCTTCCTAGGCATGACTGACCATCGACCATTGTGTGTGCAGCCCTCTTGTAGTGCCCCATTCCCAGGCTCTTCTCCCTCTACCAGGGTGAGCAGCAGGAGTATAGCAGTAGGACGTCAATGATGCAGACAGTAAATCTTTTTTTTAATAATTTATTTCTGTGGAGGCCCCCAAGTGCTATAGTGTGTATACAGAGAACAGCTTCCAAAGGCCTGTTCTTTATGTAGGTCCTAGAGATCAAAGTTGGCTAAGCAGACTTGGTAGCAAATGTCTTTATCAGCTGAGCCATTTTGCCAGCCCAAAGTATAGAAGCTCTTAAGTGTACTGTGTATTCCTTCTGTGACCAGTGAAGTGAGCTTTGTAAGGGGTGTCTGGGGCCTGGGCTGTCTGGCTAGTATAGTGCATAGATCAAAGGTTCCTTGTTTTGAAACAGCCTTACCCAGACTAGCCTTAAACTGGAGAGCCTCCTTTCTCAGCCTCACAGGCAGCTGGAACTATAGGTAAGCATTACTGTGCCTGGTCTTTTTCTTACTTATTTCTGAATAATTTTATTTCTTTGTAATTAGCTTCTCTAAATTTTTACCTTAATTCTTTTTTAAAAAATTTTATATTCTCAGAATAATAAATTATTCTCAACTAATTATTCACTTCTAACAATAATTTTTAAATTCTATAAAAGATTGGAAATTATCATTTTGATGCTGACATACATTTATCTATCTGTCTGTCTGTCTGTCTGCCTGCCTATCTATCTATAGTGTGAAGTGATAAAAGAATTTCTGTTCAGTTTGTGATAACTGTGTTACTTTTACATATAAACACTGCATGAAATGGTCAGTGGAGGCTGAGTTTAGTGTAAACTAGGGTCTACTTATTTTTGAGTAGGGTTTCTTGTACCCAGGTTGGGGGTCAAGCTCCCTATGTAGGTGAGGATGACCTTGAGTGCATCCAGATTCTCATGCCTCCACCTCCTGAGTCCTGAGCTCACAGGATGCCCACCAATTCTGACTTACACAGTGACAGGGACCAAACCCCGAGCTTCCTGTATACTAGGTAAGCATTCTACCAACTGAGCTATACCTCCAGCCTCTAGCCTGTAGCCTGGAAATTTTGAGATGAGCTATAGTCAAATACCAAATAAATTAGATGAGATATCATAATTTTTCCCCCCTTGACAAGGTTTTTCTGTGTAGCCTTGGGTGTCCCAGGACTCACTCCGTAGAGAAGGCTGACCTCAAACTCAGAGATCCACCTGCCTCTGCTTTCTGAGCGCTGAGATTAAAGGCATGTGCCACACCATCCAGCATAATTGCTCTTTCTCATAGAAAGCTTACTTGGTCTTTGCTGGCACTGACCTTCTGATAATATGCCCAAAGGTTCTCATAACTTTATTTTATTATTTTTGGCTGAGCTATAATTACTGTAATTACTGGTTTTTTTTTTTGTTTGTTTGTTTTTTTTTTTTTTTTTTTTTTTTAGTTATGTTTTAAGGCAGGTGTGGTGGCTCACAGTTATTTTCCCAGCACCCAGGAGACCAGGACAGGGTTCAAAATCTAACGGTGCTAGTACATAAGTTCAAGGCTAGCCTGGGATACAGAATGAGACTATGTCAAAACAAACAGAAATTGTTCTGAAAGTAAGGATGTATAACCCACTAGTACAATACATGCCTAGCTTTAACAATGCCCTATCTATGTTCGGCCTTCAGCAACATTAGTAAATATAGAAACAGCAAATTTCACCTCATTATTATAGAACACATCGCTGTGGGTACATGAGACTCTGTTCTATACCAGGTAAATCCAGTGACAGAACTTCTGTGTTCTGAAGCTACAAAGAAAATGTGTTTACTTTCTGTTTTATTTTGGTTTGTTTTTTGATATTTTATTTGTTTGTTTGTTTGTTTGTTTCATTTCTTTTGGACAGAGTCTCTTTATACATCCCTGGCTGTCTTGGAACTCATCATATAGACCAGGCTGGTCTCAAACTCAACAGAGATCCACCTACTTCTGCCTCCCCAAGGCAGAGATTAAAGGCATAAGACACCATTCCCTACTTTGCCTTTTTTTTTGTTTTGTTTTGTTTTTGTTTGTTTGTTTTTTTGAGACAGGGTTTCTCTGTGTAGCCCTGGCTGTCCTGGAACTCACTCTGTAGACCAGGCTGGCCTTAAACTCAGAAATCCACCTGCCTCTGCCTCCCAAGTGCTGGGACTAAAGGCGTGCACCACCACTGCCCAACCCTGCTTTGCCTTTTATTTAAAAAACAAAACAAAGCAAAACATTTTTAATGTGAAGTATGGTGACTTACTCTTGTAATCCTAGCACTTGGAGGACTGAGACCGGAGAATAACTATGAGTTTAAGGCCAGCCTGGAATACGTAGTGAGACTTTTGTCTCAAAAAAACAAACAGCATAAAAAATCTAAAATAAACCAAATAGCTATTGACTATCTAGATGGAAATTTTAATTTTAATTAAAAAAAAAAAAAAAGACATTTTAGCCAGGCATGGTGGTTCACACCTTTCATCCCAGCACTCGGGAGGCCAAGGCAGGCAGCCCTCTGTGAGTTTGAGACCAGCCTGGTCTACAAAGTGAGTTCCAAGGCTTTCTTACACAAAGAACCCTGTCTTGAAAAATAAACAAAATCATCATCATCATCATTAAAATGACCTTTTTATTGAAGAAAGTGAGCCTGAGCGTACAGCTCAGTGATAATGTCTGCCTGTTGTACCTGAGACCTGGAGCCTCCAGCATTAAATAAACAATAGAAGCAAACAGAATACAAGAATGTGATCAGTGTAATTTATCTCCCTACTTGAATGCTTATTTATATCACTCAGTTTTAGCTAGACCCGGGACCTCACAGGCTGTATCCCCAGCCCAAGAGTGATGTTTTGAAAGCTTCAGACAGATAGTTGTATTTGTATTGGTCTGACTGACTTATGACACTCCTGTCTGTCCAGTGTGTCTCATGATAAACCCTTCTGGAGGAGCACTGCATAGGCCAGAACAGCTTGTCAGAGCAGAAAGCGTGTCATCCTGGGCCTTTTGTGTGCTTGCTCTGTTTGATAATTTAGCTGTGGTTGCCTCAGGTTTCTCTGCTGCATCTCCTGTCTTTAAATTCAGAGGTGCCATTTGTGTGATTCTCAGAGGCCTTGAGCACTTGTTTCTTAGTGACTGACTATGTTGTGCGGTGGCTCTCAACCTTCCTAATGCTACAATCCTTTAATAGACTTCCCCATGTTGTAGTGATCCCCAGCCATACAAGTATTTTTGTTGCTACTTCATAACTGTAATTTTGTTACGATTTGTAGTGTAACTATTTTTGGAGATAGAGGTTTGCCAAAGGGGCTGTGACCCACAGGCTGAGAGCCATGCTTTATAGCATACCCATTTTATCTTACTGCTAAAGTGCTTGCTCCAGTCAAATCCTTGGAAGGTAAGCCTGGTGGCTCAGTGGCTCAGTGCAAATGTAGGCTGATGAGAAGCAGAGAAGCGTGTCAGTGGTAGAATGGCAGCACTTGGGTATTTGTGATGAAGGGACAGACACTTTGAGGACATGTCCCCTCGCTAGGGAGCAGACGAGTGTGCAGATGTGCATATTTGAATGTCCTTTGGATGATTATTTTCAAGAGGTGAGACTGGTTTTGCTTGTCCCTCTTACTGAGTATGTTTCAGGAGTGTGGTGGGGAAGAGATGAGATGTGGACCTGCTTTTCCATGAGAAAATTAACTCTCATGTTCCTTTGAGTATGGCCTGCTGGTTGTAGCCTATGTGCACACCTGTGGGTTTAATAATGCACTCACATGCAAACCGTCTTCCTTTTGTATGTGAGAGAAGTGTTCACTGTCCTCTGGTCTCACTGAGATGGCTGCTGTTCCCCATTGCCCCCTCTAAAGGATTTTCACAGTAAGTATTGACTAAAGGCAGCTGTCAGCTTGAGGATCCCACACTTCCATGCCTGTTAGCTCCAGCCTTTGATCCTGCTGCAGATATACCCAGGGTTAGCCCTTCAGTTCAGGAATCAGGTAGAGAGAGGGAGAGGTAGATGCCAGGCAAATGTTCCCTCAGCCCACTGCTCCGTCCTGTCAGAGGATATTGTTGAAGCCTTTAAATCCTGGAGCCGAGCTTTAATTTTCAAGACGGTAATGGAGCACATGTCTATAATCCCTGTACTGAGGAGGATCACTACAGGTTCAAGGTTAGCCTGGTCTACATGACAAGTTTTAGGCCAGCTAGGGCAAGTCCTTGTCTCTAATAAACAATATTTTTTTAAAAAAAATTTTAAGTGATAAAAATAATTCAAACAGCACATAGTCAAGTCCCCTTGAGAACTTATCAACAGGGTGCTTGTAGTTTTTTGGACATAGCAGTGGCTCACCATTAACCTGGCTTCCCTTGTTAACAGAATATTTCCCAGTTCTGTGATTTGGGCAGCCCCCAATAATGCATGTGTTTTCTGAGAGCACCATGGGCTGAGGCCCTGCTAGGCAGAGGCTGCTGGGAACTGGGAGGGTAACTAGGCCCAGTGTGGTTCAGTCACTCACCTACTGCAGTTTATGCAGTGGTGGGCTTCTTCCTCATTCTCTGTATCCATTATCCAGCTAGCAGAGCATGCTGGGGTGGAATAGGAGAGAAACTAGACTCCACACGCATTTACAGTTCACTGAGCAGTGAATCCCCTACCAAATCTACTAGTCAGACTCTTTCATCTCTAATTCAGACCTATGGAGTCTTTACCTTGGTCTATGGTATCATTAGAATTTGCAGTCAGAGATCTGGATGTAGCCTTAGCATTCCTGTCTTTTTTTTTAAGTCCTGAAGGCTGCCCTCACCCCACACAGAGCACTGTCTGCTAGACAGCTAACTGCCATGGAAATTAGCAGTTCCCTTTTATTTGCTTCATTAAACCACAGCTATGTGCGATGTAAAGATGTAGACTTGTTTATTAAGCAAGCCTAGAAATGAAACTGCTGGTCTGGGGAGATGGCTTAGTGCTTGTTGTCTAAGTATGAGGACCGAAGCTCAGACCCGGCATCCGTGTAAAAGCTGAGTGGGCATGGCCATCTGCAGTCTCAGCACTCAGCAGGCAGAGACAGGATCCCGGGTGCAGGCTGGCTATCTTGACCAGCAGTTGGGCACACATGCATGGGCTCTGTGCAGTTAAACATGCATCCATGTACACGCAAAGTGCACATATACAAAAGAACACTGCTTCTGTTAAACACACTAGCTGTGGGACTTGAGAGTTTCCCGAGAGAACAATGTAGAGTACTTTTAAGGTTCATAAGCACCACATTGTCAGTCAGAAAGCAGTCTGTTTGCTGTGCAGGCATGACTCCAGGAGTCATTTCTCAACTTAACTGATACTGAGGGTTTTTGGACATTGTAGGAAATCCGGGGGTCACTAAGAACTTTCAGGTACATTGTTAAAAAGTACTGAAAATACCACCAAGCATAGCAGGATCACATTTCCCAGTATGTGTCATGTATCTGTATCTCTGTGTTAGGCTTCACTCCATTTATCTAACCAGTTCATTTGCATTGTGTATTCAAGGGGTTAAAACTAACTATGTTTTCCAATGGTCTTAGGTAACTCCTGTGACAAGGTTGTTCAACACCCACCCCCACCCCCACCCCCAAGAGGTAACCACCCATAGGTTGAAAACCACTGCTTGAAAAGCTTTTACCAAGGGAAAGACTTGCTCTTGCTGATTCTTGGGCTCTCCTTTTCCTCTCTCTGCCCTTTATTTCCCACTCCATAGAAACATGTGTCTGGCTTAACAAATGGCACTGTATGGTGTGTCTCTTTTGGGCAACTTACTGTCTTCTTGTCCAGACCTAAATGCTACCTATGAGTCCGACATCTGCAGAGAAACTAAAGAAGAAAGATATGAAAAGGTAGAACAGACTATCAAAGATTATGAAGTACATATGGAAATGATCTGGTAATTAAACAGAAAATGATGTGTGTATAGAGTTCTTATCCCAAGTGTGAAAGCAGAAGAGACTTTCACATTGAAAGATTTAGACTGGGTGTGGTGGTGCAGGCCTATAATCCTAGCATTTAGGCAAAGGAATTAGGAGTTCGAGGCCTGTCTCTGCAATAAAGCAAGTTCAAGGCCAGCCTGGTTATATGAGACTTTGTTTCTAGAAAAAAATAATGGAAATAATTTCTGGGCGTGATGATGTACTGCTATGCTTCCAGCTCCGTGGGAGGTTAGGCAGTAAGATGAAAAGCGAGCGTGCTCTTCTGTGGTCTGTGTTGCCATCGGGGCTGCACTTTCTCATCAGTCAGTGGGTGATACAGACAGAACAAACAAAGCCAGTGTTCCCACTCTTGGCTTATTTCCCACGTGGAAAAGTGTGGCTTGTATAGATTTCTCCCCTGATTCAGATAGTGTCATTTAAACTCACTGTCACTATTTCAACCTGTAATCTGAGGAGATTGCATTACAGTTTGTTTGGTTTTGTTCTGATTGAATGAAAATGAGTGTGTGACTACTCCAGGGTACGGATGAGGAGAATGGTTTGTTGTTGTTTTTATTATAGACTTGAGGGGAGAGTACAGACACAGGCATCTGGGAGAGTCTAGACCAGTGGTTCTCAACCTTCCTAACACTGTGACCTTTTATCCTCATGTTGTGGTGACCCCAACCATAATTATTTTGTTGCTGCTGCTTCATAACTGTAATTCTGCTACTGTTACGGATCTTTATGTAAATATGTTTTCTGACAGAGTGAAATGGTTGTTTGACTCCCAAAGGAGTCAACCACCCACAGGTTGAGAACCACTGGCATAGACTGAACATGGCTATGGGGTGGGGGAGCAAGAGAGGAGGGAATAGAGAGAAGAGGGTAATGAGGCCCAGAGTGAGCCAAGAGCAGAGGACAAGAGAGTGCATGGCTGAAATGGCAGGTTTCTGTAGGAAAGAGAAGCTGGGGAGGCAAAGCCCAGCCCCTGGGCTGGCAGGGTTTAGGGTAGCGGGTGAGTGAGACTGATAGGACGAGCCACAGGTACTGAGTGAGCCTTGTCCTGGGGTATCTTTGGGGCATGGCTGAGATAAAGTTTCTCTACATAGCCCTGGCTGCCCTAGAACTCACTATGTAGACCAGGCTGGCCCTGCAGATCCTCCTTCCTCTATTTCCCAGGAGCCAGAATTAAAAGCGCATGTGTTGCCATACCCAGCTCTCATTCCTTTCCTTATGAAATGGCTCTCACTGTGCTGAGGTAGATATGGAGGTGCTCCCTGATAGTGTGGAGTAGGTGACCAAGTGTTGAGGCAGCAGTGGTGGCATTTCTTAGATCTTCATGGGGTATGACATGATTCATAGGTACACTGAGGCTCTGGAGAAATGTATCAGATGCTTGCTGTATAACCTGCGGCTTCTGCACCTGCAGCTGAATTGCTGGTTGGAGAACTGCAAGGCTAGGTAGATGGTTCTTGTCCCTAGTAGAATGGTATGGCCCACCAGGAAGTGTTGAGTGCACCATCGTGGTAGCTGGACAGGCCTTACTAATGAGAACCACAGACACAAAGCTGTCCTGTCCACAGTTTGCATGGAACTTATGTGATTCCCACACTCCCTCCAGTTCCTCTTTTTTACTAGGTTTTAGTCTTTATTTTCCCTTTTCTTTTCCTTTCTCCCTCCCTCTCTCTTTCCTTCCTTTCCTCCCTCCTTCCCTCCCTTTTTTCTTCCTTTCTTTCTTCATTTCCTTCTCTTTTTCTTTCTTTATGTTTTGAGACAGAGTTTCTCTGTGTCACCCTGGCTGTCCTGGAACTCACTCTGTAGAAGACCAGGCTAACTTCAAACTTCAAGGTCCCCTGCCTTGACCTCCCAAGAGCTGAGATTAAAAGAATGTGCCACCACACCTGGCTTCCTCTTAGGTTTCTTAGTTGACAACTAAGCTGAGTTTTGAGGTGTGAAAACATTCTTTTATCAAATGAAAGGCACATTCAGCATCAGTGGACATGTGATGAGTCTCCACTAGCTTATAAACAGCTACAGAAACTTCAGAATCTTCACAGGTGACTGCTTACCCAGGTTGTTTTGTATTCAGTATGGTTATAACAACTGGAACGTGATGGTACATATACTTTATCAAAACATCAAAGATACTGTAGCAGATGAGTGACTGACTATAAGCAACTCTACACAGCCAGAGAGCATGCGGTGCATTTTTATATTTGGTGTTTGTCTGCACCTAGCACTGGGAGCAGAGCTGAAAGGAGTGTGAAGGAATACAGACATGATCATTGTGTTTTACCAGGCTGTCTGTGTATGTTATGCAAATAAGTTAACTTTAAAGACCTAGCCTTTGTAACCTGTCAAATTCCAGGCTAATTTGAAGCCTATTTTATTCCCCTTGAGGTAATGGGGATTGAATCCATGCCTTCTGTATGCTACTCAGGTACCACTGAGCTTCAACAGCCACACCAAGCAAGGCTCTCCTTAACCCTGTCAACCAGCACTTCTGTTACATGGAGACTCCTGCTAATCCCACTGGACAGGAGTGAAAATCATTTCTTAAATTCTTTGATTAAATTAAGTAAGCTTTATTTTCTGTCAAGACAGGGCTGTCTCCCTAAAGTGGGTTTTGAAAATAGCATCGAACATAGGAGACAGTGGGGTTTATATAGCACAAAAAATCCGGCAAGACTAGGGGGTTTATAAGGGTTGGGAGATTTCTGGGGGAAATCTTGGTTATATGGGAATGTGGCTGAACATTTCAAACTTATTTGGCAGAACATCTTATCAGGGTGGAGGTCAGGGTATAGGGTGTGGAACTTGACAAATCCCAGAAAATGGGTCAAGACCTGTCAAATGCATTTTACAGAAAACAGGAATGAACTTACTTTGACTTTTCAATAAGGCGGCTTCTAGTCTTAAGATGGAATCAGGCTGGTCCATCACTCTAATAGGTTGTATCCTAAAGGGTTTTTTTGTTGGTTAACCTTTTAGAACACCAGGCATTGTTAACAGCGAGTCCTGGGCTGGATCATGGGCACCAGTGAGCTGGGTATATTTCAGACTTTGGGTCAGGGCCTGTGAATAGGTGAGGAAATTCATGCTAATTGAGAGCTACATTAGCAAAGAGAAAGAAGAAGGGGAAACATGACAACTCCTGTGCTGATGGAGGAGTCTTCCAGTCATTAGTGTGTGCTGCCAGGTCAGTGATGGTCACTGGCAGAAGCAGCGACGTCAGGCAAGGTGCATAACCCATTCAAGACAGCTTTCCTGGACGTGGGGTTGGAGATGAAAGAGGTCTATTAAGGTTAGCATAGTAATATATTACTGGCTAACACACAGCACTCAGTGTGTGATGACAGCTCTGTAAGCCATGCTTTACATCTGTTTCCCTCCACATCAGTGTGTCTGTCAGCAGACCTGAAAGGTACTGCTGAGAGAGAACATCAGGGCAGCACAGAAGCCTCGGCTCTCCAGTCTCCCCATGTGTCATTCAGTGTCACCACACAGGATGGATGAAGGGCCACAGAGGCAGCCATTTTCTGGACTGGCTCACCCTTTTTTGCCTGTTTGGGTACCTTGGAAACATCTATGTTTCCCTGGATTTCTGTAGATTCCTGCTGCACTTAGATCTGTCTGGTCCCTTGATGGGTAGAAATAGCATCAAAGACTACCAGGAAAATGTTTGCCAGGACCATTAGGCTCAGGTATTTTTGCATTGTTTTCTTTTTAACTCTTGACTTTAAGAGTTTTAAAGTCAGCCCTCCTGCAGAATCCACAGGAAAGTCTTCTATTTTTTCTCCACTGAGTGGGAGCAGGTGTCATTGAGTTCTGTGGAACATGGAGCAACTTTTATGTCTAACGTTCATGTTTACGTATACAGACGCACAAAATGTTAGACAGCATCCATCCATATGTGGGGAACAAAGCCACAATGGCAGCAGTGGTGCAAGGCCCAGTATGCAGCTGCTGTAGGGACTGAGAGGTGCCTATTGGCAAAGAGCAGAGGCCACTCTTGGCCTTTGTCTCTCCAGGGAGTGACAGCACATCAGGGTGTCTATACAAAACTTACGTGGAAACATGGACAGACTGTATGATGTACCTGTGTCACTTCCTAGGAACACTATCTGGGATCCTATAGAGTATGTGGGATCTTGAAAAAAACATAGATTTCAGGGGTGAGGAGGAGATGGCTTAGTGGATAAAAGCACTTGCTACACAGTTATAAAGACTTGAGTTCAAATCCTTAGAGTCATGTAAAAAGTCAGATGTGGCTGGATAATGCCAGCACAGAGTTGGGGAGGACAAAGGGAATACTGGCTTGCAAACTGCCAGAAAAGACTTTTTTTGGCAGGGGTGGGGTAGGGGGGAGGATAAAGCATAGGAATACCTGACATCCTCCTCAGTCTACAGGCAGGGTGTGCACAACACACACTCACTATGGACTTTAGTTTGGAACATACACTAAACACTGGCAACCTCTGGCACTTTGGAGTAGGCATTTCTGAGTCTCAGTTTACAAGGTCTTTTGAGTTTAGCTAAACACCAATAGATAGTTCTTTCTGGTAACCACAGTACAATCCCAGCCCTCAAGAACTTTGGCTTAATTCAGCTGTTCAAACAATGCAGACATTGTGGTATATAATTCATGGTAGCTAATGTGCACACCTTCCAACTTACCACCATTTACAATGACTACAGCATCTAAGAAACAATTGTACACTTTCTGAGCTGCCCAGGGATGTAGTTACCACACTGACACCCATGAACTGGGCAGGGGAATTACCTTCCTGTCAATGAAAAATCAAAATAAGAGTTACTTGGCTGCTCTTAAAGACATTTTCTGTAAACAACATGTACTGGAAATGGCTAAGCTGAACAGACAAGATGGATAGGAAACAGACTATCCGTTCTATTTATATAAGATGAAATTGACATCACAAAACCATCTTTCCATCAAAGAATGCAGGCATTGCTAAGAAGCCATGCCTGCCTTCTGTTTCTCTGGCTTCCTTTCCTGATTTCCTGCTGTGGTAACTTCTGTTTAAAATTCTTGTTGGTCATTTTCTTGCTTGTTTTATTTTTCTTGTCTGTCTGTCTGTCTGTCTGTCTGTTTGTCTGTCTGATGCAGGGTCCTCATGTAGTCTTCTCATTTTGAACTTGGTATGTAGCTGACCCTGTCCTTGAACTTCTGATCCTCCTGCCTCCACCTCCCAAGTACTAGGATTAGATGTTTGTGCCACTATGCCTGGCTTGTAAATGTTTGCCTTTGAACTTGATAAAACAGGAGTCATAGACTTGGGGCTTGCATTCCCACCCACATTTCATCACTAAGATGGGTCTAGTTCTTTGTCCATGTGTGTTTTCTCATCTTTCATCATGTGGTCATTCTGTAGTTCACCTATCGCCAATAATTCAGTGCTTCTTCTGTGTGATGGAGGCCTGTGGTTTATGTGTCTTTGACTGTTTTCTTGTGTTTCATACTTAGTGCTGACATTTTTCTCTAGTCTGGTGATAAGAGAATTCTCTATGCTGAATGTACTCCTGATGTCTTCTCCCAGGCCACGGACATCCTCACTCTCCTTACAGAGACTTTTGGTGGCAGTTTTGATATTAACATGGCTTCTGTCCTCGGGTTTCTCTTTTAGGCCTTTTGTGTCCTCATAAATCCCTCCTAACTGCGGCTCAGAAAGTTCACTTATAGTTTCTTTTTGGATTTTCAAAATTTGCCTTTGACATTTAACTTCCCCATCTGGAGTGGATTTTCTTGTCCCCATATACAACTAGGAATCTGATTTCATTTTTCCTATGGATAAACAAATTTCCCAAGTCTTCATTTTTTAGGCTCTTCTTTCAAAATTCATCATTTTGCAAATTCAGAATTTTACTTCTAAGTTTTTACTTCTATACTATTGGCCTATTTGTTTATATCTTTCTAGTAACTACACTTAATTTTGTTTTGAGATAGGGTTTATGCTGTAGCCTAGGCTGTCCTTGAATTTGTGGTTACTTTTTTTAGACTCTACCCTAACCCTAACCTGTAACCCCTAAACCTCTAAGCTGGTGTGTGTGTGTGTGTGTGTGTGTGTGTGTGTGTGTGTGTGTGTGTGTATTCACTCAGCAGAGCAGCTGCACACCTGTGGAGGTCAGAGGACAACCTTGGTTGTTTGAGTCAGGGCCTCATCACTGCAGCGTCATGTTAGGCCAGCTGGTCAGTGACTCTCTGGGGATACTCCTGTTTCCACCTCCAGTCTGGATGGAGAAGCACTGGGATTTCAGACATTCTTGGCCTTACCTGGGTTCTAGAGATGCAAGCTCAGACACTCATGCTTATGAGTTAGATGTTTTACCTCTCGAGCTACCTCTGAGCCCCAAGGTTCTTAACAAAAATTTTAAAATCTAGTAAGAAATCATAGTGAATCTTGTTATGTTGTATGCCAGCTGTCTTAGTTTGGGTTTCTGTTGCTGCAGTGAAGCACCATAACTAAAAGCAAATTGGGGAAGAAAGTGTTTATTTGGCTAAAACTTCCACATCATACTCCATCATCAAAGGTAGTGAGGGCAGGTACTCAAGCAGGGCAGGAACCTGTAGACAGACAGGCCATGGAGGGTACTGCTTACTGGCTTACTCAGCCTGCCTCTTATTGAGCCCAGGACCACCCGCCCAGGGGTGGCCCCACCCACAATGGGCAGGGTCCTCCCCCACCAATGACTAATTAAGAGAATACTTTACACGTCTGCCTACAAACATGGTCTTATGGAGAATTTTTTAAAATTTATGTTTCTTCTTCTCAGATGACTTTAGCTTGTGTCAAGTTGACATAAAACTATCCAGCAAACCAACTAAAAAAAGTTAATTAAACACAAGTAAAAAGGGGAACTCGACATTTTAAGTAATTCATTAAACTCGCAATACAGAATTTTATAAGACGTTTGTCAGCCTCAGTAAGTAAATGCCTGCCTGCAAATACACAGTCAACAGAATGTCACTTTTAGATATCTGTCTACATATTTCTCAAGTGTTCATTTCAAGCTCTGCTGTGGAGCTTCTTTGACAATCAGTGTCTCTGTCTGTGGTCACTGGGACACCCATTGCTCTGGGTGTTGTGAAGGTAAAGCGCTGTGCTGTGTGCCAAGCGACAACAGACCAGGCACAAAGAGTGAGATTATTATGTGAGAACAACCTCACTTGCCTACAGGGAAACAGGGTAGACTCCCAGTGTGTTGGTCTCCCATTGGCTTTGACAAAGTGGTAGAAGCAAAAGAGGCCCTTAAATCATTTCGCTGACTAATCTGGAGAAGTCACATGTCACAGGCAGCACTGATGCATGCTGCTTCTAACAGGCGAGCTGGATGCTGAAGGACTAGGTTGACAGCCAATTCATTTTGCTGATTCACCTGTCAGAGGCCTGGCTCTGAGCCAGATCTTTGCTTCTAGTTGAAAGGCCCGGAGCTGCAAAGCTGCCAGACAGTGCTGGTAAATCATTACCTGTTTCCCCTTTCAAGTGACCCTGATTTCAATGTGCTCAGATGTGCTCCCTGCCTGTTAGGGAACTGTGTCTGGGGCACAGTGACTGGGAGCCGTGGGATTATTGCTGAGCACAGCAGCTTGCTGTCCCCTGGTCCTGTCATGGCCTTAGCTGCTGCGGAGATGCTGATCTGAGCCTGCTCTTCTCCCTGGGAATGCACATTCCACTCCAGAGAGGAGTTATTATTGTAAGTGTCTGGAGAGACCTTCCAGCCAGAGGGAACTGCAGGGGGACCAGAAGACCTCCAACTTTGGCTGCCAGGACACCCTCATGATGCTGGTTCAATGCTCTAGTGTTGACTTCCACCAGAGCTCTTTACAGAGTGGGCTGTGACCTCGGAGCTTGTAGTTGTGAACTCATGGTTTGCTAACAATTCCTGCCATTTTCTTTGCCTTAATTACCTTGAGGTATTTTTTCTCTTTAACTATGAAAAGTATAGTAAACTTTTTAGTAAAATTTTATATGTCTCAAAGAATTTAAGTTTTTTCCTTTATAAGAATTATGTATGTATGTATGTATGCATGCATGCATGCATGCATATATAATCTTCCTTTATGTATGGTGTTCATAGGAGGTGAGTAGTGTACTTGTTAGTGTGTGTCCTCATGAGCACATGGATGCTCATATATGTGGAATAGAAGCTGGACATCAGCAAAGGGTGTGTTTCTTGTACCATTATGCTCTTAAGACAGTATCCCTTTGTGACTCTGAAACTCACTGATTTGTCTAAGATGGCTGGTCAGCCAGTGAGCCTCGGGGATCTGCATGTGTCCATGCCTGTGCCCAGTGCTGGGTGACAGGAACACACAAACACCCTGGCTTTTTCACAGGCACTGAGGATCTGGATGTAGGTTCTTGTGCTTATGCAGCAGGCTCTTTCCTCGCTGAACACCTCTCCTCCTCGCGGAGCACCTCTCCTCCTTCCTTCTTTCTGGTCCATTTTAAGATAAAAAAAAAAAAAAAAGCCAGCTCTTGCACTGTGTAGCATCTGCTTCTTGATCTTTGCTCTCTTTTCCGTGGATTAAGGTTCCTGGTACACGGGAGTCTGTTTTATTTCTCCTTCCTGCAGGCCAAATTATTCTGGTACTCAGAATAGGCTGAGTGTAGCATAGGCTGGTCTTAAGGTGTCATCCCTTCGTCTTGGCCCTTTGAATGTGGGGATTTTGAGCCTATGTCACAAAGCCTAGCCCATTGTTCAATTCTGGGGTACCCTGAGACTATGAGTTCATCTGCCTCCATGCATCCACTCATGTATCTGTTATGAACTCAGCCAGGTGCACATATACAAACTGGCCGTCAGGGTGCTGGTGCGGCTGCTTAGGTACCAAGACTGCCCCTGACAGCAGGACTAGGCTCTTAGCATCTCCTACAAATGTTAGAGAGAACTATTGGTGAGCAAGGAAAGCACATGCCCAAACTGCACCCATTATGATAGAGCCTTCCACCCAGGACAGGCCTCCCACCCGCCCTTACTCTCTTACTGCTTCTGTGTTCCATCCACTAACCTCAAGGAAGGAGCAGCATGCGTTTGGAACAACAGTAATCAGCCCAGAGCTGGCACAGAGCTCAGTGGAAGAGCACTTGCTTTGGGTGCTCCAGGCCCTGGGTTCTGTGTTCAGTGGTACATACCTAGAAACAAAAAATAAAAACAACTGACCTATCATTTGCACTTGCAAGGTGTAGCCAGATGTGTAATGTGGGGAATAAGGGCAGTCTTTAAAAGTAGAGGGTGAAGGCAAGTGTTAAAAATTATGGAGCTCTTGGAACTGAGGCGCAGAGTAGCAGGAAGGGCCCTGGCATTAGGGTAACCTGGTGTTGAGTGTTGGCAGAGTAACCTCTAGGTAACTCCAGACCTCTGTGACATTGATGTTTCATTGTGTACGGATATGTGTTGGGGGGTTCGAGGTCAGAAGATGATCTCAGGTGTTGGTCCTTGGCTTGGGTACCTTCCACCTTTGTTTGGGTCGGGTTTGTCATTGACCTGGAACTTTGTGGTGTAGGCTAGGATAGCTGGCCTTCAAGTTTCCCAGGATTTGCCTGCCTCTGTCTGTCTCTTAGGTTCTCACTGCTGGGATTGCTGGCACAATGTTCCTGGTTTGTTCTTTTGTTTCTTGTTTTTCTGTAGTATGAGTTCAGATCCTCATGCTTGTAAAGCCATCACTTTACTGAATAAGCTTTTTTTCCCAGGCCATTGTTACTCATCTTTAAAGACAATTCCTGTCTCATGGGCATACATGGAATTTAAACACAGTATCTATGGAACATGGAGCACAGACATATAACAGAGCTGTTTTGATGGTGACATACCAGTGTGCATGCAGCCTTGGCACCACTTGGTTTTTAATAGTGAGAGTTTGCATTTGGTTGCTTGTTTTTTCTTTCTTATCCTGAAAAATGAAAGGTTTTCAGGTGGTCTTGCTATAAATACCTACAGCATTAGTGTTTTATTTATGTCTTTGCAGTGCTTTCCAGTTTGCAAAGCCCCACACTGGGGGAGGCTGAGCAACAATGACATGTCTCCACATGAGGAGACCCGGCAGCTTCTGGGCTGGGGACTCTTAGGCCATCTTTCCTAAGTGCTCTCTTTATTCTTTTCTAAGGATTTTTTTTCTCTTCCTTGTAGCTGTTAATACCAGTAAGTATGCGGAAAGTTATCGGATCCAGACCTATGCTGAGTATGTGGGAAAAAACCGGGAAGGCAAACAGGTCAAGAGGAAGTGGACAGAAGACAGCTGGAAGGAGGTGGACAGAAAGCGGCCCCGTGTGCCAGGCCCCTGTTACCACACCAACAGGTGAGCACCTGCTTGGGTGGAGCTTGAGCTAGTCCAGCACTGGTCCTCAGCACTCCTTCATGAGTGTAAGTACCTGACTCTTGTGAGGAAAATACCTTTGCCCTAGCTTTTTGCATAATAGTATAAGTAACTGTGATTACCGCTTGACTTCTTTGTTAGCGGTTTCT
>JANHMN010000002.1:92727372-92757441 GCA_030674055.1 Rhabdomys pumilio | reverse complement strand
TCCTCCTCCTCCTCCTTTTCCTCCTCCTCCTATTCCTCCTCCTCTTCCTCCTCCTCCTTCTACAGCTTTGCCATGTAGCCCAGGTTGTCCTTGAATTCACAGACCTCTGCAGTGCTAGAAATGTGCCCTAGCTTATGAGTATTCCAGTTCCTTACATCTGTGAGGTCATATAGACCTCAGCTTTCCCCATTAACTCTCCTGCAACACCATCAAGGCAGATGGAATGTATTCTCTTCCCATTTTAGGAGTAGGGAAGTGAAGGTTCCATGAGCTGACCAGCAATATAGTGAGAGGTCAGATTACAGTTGCTTCTGTTGACATCTAGTCTCTTCCTTTCCCAGGTGCCAAGTACCTTCTGCCTCCTCCTAGATCGCCTGTGTGCGTGTAACTCAGGCAGTAGAGCATTGACCTAGCACACACGAGACCCCAAGTTTATTCCCAGTACCACAAGATAAGTAGGTAGATAGATATGTAGAAAAAAGATTAATTTAGCCTATTTGGTTTATCTTTGAGAGAGGAATTATATAGTATTGTGCTTGCCTTTTCTTTAAAAAAAAAAAAAAACTTGTTTCTGAGATTTGCTTTTGTGTGCATTGACTTAAAATTTTTTATTGTTGAGTACTATTCTTTGTGTGACTATACAGCATTTATTTAGGTTGGTGAACATTTGGATGGTTTCTAGTTTGAGGCTGTTTGCTGTGATGATGTATGTGTGAAACAGTAATGTCAGCTTGTTTTCATTTCTCTTAAGTGAATAGGACTAGGAACGTGGACCAGGGGATGTATGGCATCTGTGTGTTTGTTAAGCTTTAAGCTTTGTAGAAACATTTACAGCCCACTAATAATGTGTGAATTCCATTTCTTTACGTACTTGCCAATGCTACAGTTTCTGTTTCAACTATTCTAGACTGTGAGCTAGCATCATATCATGATTCTAGTTTGCACCTCTCTTGTGACTAATGCAGTGGCCTCCGTTTTATATTTGCATTGCTAGGATTCTAGTCAACTCTGTGCTGAGTCCTTGGCTGTCTTTTTAATATACTTGTTGGCCATCAGGTGTCCTCATTTAGAGGTTTATTACTTGTCATGCCCCCAACCCCCAAACTCTGTTGGCTGTTTCTTTCTGTTGGTTCATAGTTCTTCTAAGTATTCTGGATCAGAAGTAGGCACTGAACACATAATTTGTGATTGGTTTGCTTATTCAGTTTTTAGTGATATCTCTTACTGAGGAGATATTTTAAAGTTTTGTGGTAGTTTGAATGACAGTGCCCCTCATAGGCTCTGCCATTTGAGAGTTTGGTCCCCATTTAGTGGTGCTGTCTTGGGGAAGGGGGTCTTAGGAGATGTGACCTTGCTGGAGGAAGTATGTTACTTGGGGAGGCTTGGAACTTTCAAAGACTTGTACTATGAAGCAGTTTGCTTTCTGCTTCATGCTTGAGGTTTAAGATGAGTGCTCTCAGCTTGCTGCCCCAGCCACCATGCCTGCTGCCGCCATGCTTCCCCACGTGTGAGCACCCAGCATGGTATCTACCTAGGATCTAGAAGGAGGCAGAAGGTACTTAGCACCTGGGGAAAGGAAAAGACAAGATGCTGATGGGAACAGCTCTGACCCTAGCCTCTCCTTCTGTTGCTGGTCACCTCATTGAACCTCCATCTCTTTACCCTAAGATGGTAATAGAGTTTGATCCCTCTGGACACATAAACCTAAGTAAACACTTCTGTCAGTTGTCCTGGTCCTGGTGTGTGATCACAACAGCAAACGGACTACTACCACGATGATATGCTGGTTAGGGCTTTTTTTTGTGTGGTTAATAGATTTTTTTTTTCTTAAAAAATGTTTGCTTACCCTAAGGCAGTCATGATTTTGTTCCTGTTGTCTTCAGGAGGGTTTGTGGTTTGTGCTTTTCTGTTTGGGTCATGATCCAGTTCAGATGAATGTTGCCTATCTCATGAAGTGTGGAGGATCTTAAATGCCTTCCAAGAGCTCTTGTTTAAAGGTTGCTCTCCCTGCTGCTGCTGGGAGAAGGCCGACGCTTCACACATGGGCCCTGTTTAGAGGGAATAGGTCATTGGGAAAATACCCATCAAGGAAACTCTGGACACTGTCTCTTCCCTCTGCCTTGGGCCACCATGAGCTGAGCAGCCTTACTCCACCAAGTGTCTCTGCTGTTTGTGCTGTGCCACCTTGAATCCAGAACCAGGGGGTCAGGCAGCCAGAAGCTGAAACTCCTGATACCATGAGCCAAACTAAATTGCTTTTTTTTTTTTTTTTTTTTTTTTGATCAAGCCAGCTCAGTCAGTCAACAGGGTCTCAGAAGGAGTGAGGATTGAAAAAGAAAAACAGACAAAATTATAACATGACTGCAGCCACTACTGAGGCTGAAGCAGCTTTATTTCTCTTCAGCCTGCTTTTATATCATTCAAGGTATACAAAACACACGGTCAGTTCTTAGATCAAAGACAAAATAATCAAGTGAAGTAAACAAGGAGATCACACAAGAAAGCAACCAAGCAGAGTAGCAAACAGGATCACACAAGGTAATAGTTAAGCAAAGCAGTGAGCAAGGCTCCATGGTCACGGTTTCTAATATTCTTATCTGAGCCTGCTTCCTTGTCCAAGCCCAGTGACAAATGCCAAATTCCTAGAAGCTGCACCGAAAGCTCTCAACATTTCTTAGACATTTTGTCACAGTAGTCAGGATGATTAATCCATGGAGGCTAAAGTCTGATGTTTCCCATAGGGCTGCCTGGTTGTTGTTCAAATAACATTTGTTTAGGAAAAGTACAAAACAAAGGAATGGGGTAACTGGAGACACTTGCCTGTGCAAAGGAACCAGGTTCAGTTCCCAGCATCCACATGGCAGCTCACAGACACCTATACCTCTAGCTCCAGGGGCTCTGATGCTATCTTCTGGCATTTATGGGCATTGTATGCACCTACAGACAAGCAGATATACACACATTCATGCAAATAAAAATTAAAATAGGACTTTCCAAACAAAACAAACCACTAAACTCGTCATGACTCAATGAATTAACCTTTGTGAAAAATAAACAGGCCTGCATATGTCTCTTCTAGTCTCCTCTGTTGCATTTATGTCTTTTTAAATGCAAATTCAAAACCGCCTTATTTCTGAGGTTTTCTAAAAAGTCTTGACCTCAGCTAACACCCAGGTTCTAACTTTGATTTTTTTCTTCAAACAAGAAGTTTGTCTTCCTTTGTTTCTTCCTTTAAACAAGTTACACTGATATTTTCAAATTTTACAGTTGACTTCTAGATATTTTTTCAGTTTTGCACATATATATATATACACATATAATATATATACACATATAATATATATAAAAATATCATATATATATATATATATGTATGATGTCTTTTATAACTGACTGAGATTGTATTGGTCGAGGAGCAGAGTACATAGACATTTCAATTCTTAACACAGTACCCAAACTCTGAAGAGTCACATTGTGTCCATGTACGCAAATGAAGAACTACCTATTGTTTTTCTTTGAACTTATTCCAATGATGTTCCAGCCTCAAACTTAACAAGTTTTCCTAAGATCTCTCATAACAACCAAATGCTCATAATCTTCAGTTCCACAGACTCAATTTTGTGCCACATATAGAACACACTCAGAATTTCCATCTTTCACAGCAGATTATTACATCTGTTAGGAAAATGGACTGCCATGACCACAGACATCACAGTTCTGACAGGGCAAGGACCAAGGAGTGGTTTCCTTAGGAAATGGTTCTACTAGAAACAGGGGACCAGATATAACTGAAAATATTCCAGACACCAATGCATGACTGAGACTCCAAACTGCCATTTAGTATGCTTTGTGTTGTAGGATATAAAACTAGCCCCTCTACAGAACGTTATGGCGACCCTCGAGACAGTCTCTTTCCTCATTCAGTATCTTACTATCTTCTGGGTGTACATAAATAAATAAATAAATAAATAAATAAACAAACAAACAAACAAACAACCAGCAAATGATTTAACCTCTTAAAAAAACCATTTACACTTAAGAAATGGGATGAGAGGTGGGTAGGATTCCCTCACCTTGTAAAAATGTTTCTAGAACTACTAAAAAAACTCGCATTTACAAAATAGTTGATAAAAATATTCCTCTGGATTGTACAAGAAGGGAGGCAGGGACCGCTGACAGACATGATGGATGCTTAGTCGGACTTGGATTCTTTCTCTTCTTTGGAGACTGGACTCTGGTTTTCCGTCTCTCTGCTTTCTGCAGGCACGTCTGTAGTTCGCTGGTCAGCCACTCCAGCCCGTTTGCCCTTCACTCCCCTCTTCCCTTGGTTTGTGCTTTTTGTCTGATTGATACTTTCTCACAGCCTTTTTCCACCTTGCATCACCTTGGCAGGGACAGGCTTGGCTGACAGCCTCGGGGAGCGGCTTGGGTTTGGCCTTTGCAGATCCATGGTGCTAACCTTCCTCTAGGGCATCATTGCAGAGCAGGGTGGGAGACATGTGCAACACAGAATCTGACACGGAGCAGTACTTTGAATATTATATTTTTAATACTTTATTAATTTAATATTTAATTTTTATGTTTTTATGATATTATATATGGAATTGTTTTCTACATTTGTATTTTCAAGTTGTTTTCTGTTTTTATATAGAAATATAATCCATGGTTATAGACTGACCATACACCATGCAGCCTCCTTAAATTCCTGTATTTATTCTGTTTGTATGTGTACACTGTTGGATTCTAAAGATCTAATAACACAGGATGTACTCCCCCAGAGATACTCACAGATAGGACTTGCTCTAATAAGATGAGGTTTATTGATGAATTGATACTAGCCGGTACCGGGGTTCTCTTGTATGTAGGCAAGAAGAACCCTGAGCCAAAATTGAGGGCAGTATTTATACCATATTCACGGGACTCATAAAGGCAGTTATACAATTACTTTTTAAACATTAACCATAAAGGCCAAACTCTAACAGCTGTTCTCAGGCTCGGTTTCTGTCCTCAGGACCAGTTGTTAAGTAACTAACAATGAAGGTCAGCTTAAGTAGCCTCTATTTACCCAGGTTTTACTGTGTTAAGGGCTCATAAACTCCTATCTTGGGTCTTTCTTCCTCTGGAATGCCTTTGACATGTGCTTCTCCTGGGATGTGTCCCTGGGGGAAGTTAATGTTTGAGTTTAAAACCCAAATCGGAGCTTTTTATTAATTTTAAGTTTCTACAGCACCATGAGCCTCTATCAGTCATCTTAGATCAAAGACTTTCTGATACAGTCCCAATCGTTCTGTAAGGTTTTTTTTTTTAAGATTTATTTTTAGTTTTGATTTTCCAGACCTTTGTTTATTAGGGATGAGATGTCAGTGCTTTATCAAAGAGGAAGAGGTCATAAAAGGATAGTGGGTCAATGCCCCTCAGCTGGGATATTGTTGGCCACAATGAGAACTGTAAAAACATGAACCCAAGCTCCTGCAGAAGCCTCTCTATGTCTGCTGCTGGGAAACTGTTTGGGAGGCCACTGAGAACTGCATGGAACGCTGGTCCCTGTGGGGCTCCTCCCATGGTGTCGTTGCACATAGCCTCCCCATGCTGCCTCTTGTTCCCAGGCTCAGAATGCCAGGGTCACTGCAGTCTCTTCAGGCAGCCTGACTTGTGTACTACACAGGTCATCCTCCTGGTTGGTGGGGGCTTCACACCAAGAGAGGATGGGGTCTGGCTTTGTCACTGGTGGGCATGAGCAGAACCACACCACCACACCTCCTGGCTGTTTCTGCTGTGTCCCCTTCACCCTTTTCTCAGACCCTTTGTCCTGTGACTGACTCTCCACCGTCTGCACTCTGCACTCTACACTCTGTGTCGTTCTCCTGTGGCTCCCATGTGTAGCTGACAGCTCCTGCCCTTGGCTCCCTTTCCTCATGTTCCTGCTGTTTTCAGTCACCAGCACTGTCTTATCTCTTGCCTCCCAAGTCCATTCACAGAAAATCCATTCATTAGGAAAGCAGAAAAGCCAGTCTCTCCTCAGATATTGATAGGCTCACCCTGCCTTCTCAGGTGTCCCTCATGCCAGCTTTCAGAGCCCTTTGCCTTGTGACTCTTGGAGAAAGTAAGGAGAGGAAGAGCTGACACTGTTCTTTCATATTAACCCTTCTAGCACCTCACCCCTGTACATGTGCTATTCCAGAACGCGTGCTGTATGAGCTAGGGACTGTAGCACTTGGAACACAGCTTCCTTGATGTGTTTATAAAAAGATAAAGAGATATATATGGTGAGGTGTGGGGGAAGGGGAAGTCTCAGCTGGCCCATGCTGAGGAATCCCTTCCCCCTGAGGGACCAGCCATAGGATGATACAATATAGAACAGAGTTTTTATTTGTAGCGTAGAACAGTTTATTCAGGGCATGGGGAGAGGAGTTAGGGGAGGAGGAGGAGGAAGAGGAGAAGGAGAGAGAGAGAGAGAGAGAGAGAGAGAGAGAGAGAGAGAGGTGGAGAGAAGTGGAGAGGAGAAAGAAATTTGTTGCAGTCAACAAAGATGAAAAAGGAGTTGGAGATCTGAAGACCGCTTTGACATCAGACATGGAGTATAAAATTTGGAGTTTGCCCAGATGGTTTCCTGTCTTGCTTTGGGGATTGCAGTTAAGTGATTGGATGGATCTCAGAAGAGACTGTGAACTTTTTGGACATTTATCATTGTTGAGACTGCTATGGACTATGGGGACTGTGGAAGTTGGACTGAATGTATTTTTATTATGTTATGGGTAGGTATGGCCCCCATAGACTCATGTGTTTGAACAAGCCTATGGGGGCCAGGGAGTGGAATGTGGTGGTTTGAATATGCTTGGCCCAGGAAGTGGCACTATCAGGACATGTGACCGTGTTGGAGGAAGAAGTATGTCACAGTGGGGGTGAGTTTTGAGACCTTCCTCCTAGCCATGTGAAAGAGTCTGCTCCCGTCTTCCTTTCAGTGAAGCTGTAGAACTCTTGGCTCCTCCAGCACTGTGACCACGTGGATACTGCCATGCTTCCCATCATCATCATCATGATAATGAACTAGATCTTTGAAACTGTAAGCCAGCCCCAATTAAATGTTGTCCTTATAAGAGTTGCCTTGGTCATGGTGTCTGTTCCCAATAGTAAAACCCTAAGTAAGACACATTCTTTCTATTAGAATATTTTCATTGTTATTTTTATTTGTTGTGTATATGTGATATATATACGTGAGGTATATCCATGTGCCTCAGCTTGTGTAGAGGTCTGACGATAACTCTCAGGAGGCAGTTCTCTTCTTCCACTGTCGGAGTTCTGGGACTCAAACTCAGGTTGTCAGTCTTGTGTAGCAAGTACTGTTACCTACTGAGTCACCTCACCAGCTGGTTTTAACAAATGCTGTCAATGAAGTACATAAACATTGTTTTTAGAGCCGAGTAAGATTTATTTTTTATAATAAAAACTAGAAGACTCAAATGACTATTATTCAGTATTTTCAATTTGGAAAGGAATTGGTTTGTAAGAGGTCACTCCCTGTTCTATCTAAAATAAAAACACTTCTTTTATTTTCTTTTATTTATTTATTTATTTATTTATTTATTTATTTATTTATTTATTTAATTTTTTGGTTTTTTGAGACAGGGTTTCTCTGTGTAGCCCTGGCTGACCTGGAACTCACTCTGTAGACCAGGCTAGCCTCGAACTCAGAAATCCGCCTGCCTCTGCCTCCCAAAACACTTCTTTTAAAGGCAGCAGACACCTGCTGTTTTCACCTGCCCCCCAAGCAAATGCACCCCAGTCACCCTGACTACCTGGACCTCCCATCTTCAACTTAGTTCTGTGTCCTCCTCTGCCTCCTTGAACTGTTGTTCCAAATCTTTTGTAATTCCCAGGGCCTTTGCTGTTTATACACAAATGCCTTGGACTTTGAGTGGGATGGATGGCTCAGAGTCTTTCTTCACTCCATGCCCAGTTGCTTGTAGAAGCTCCTCTGACCTGCATTTGCAGCGGCCTCAGTGGCAACCATACCTCCTGTAGCTCTGCTTGTGTGTAATTGGTATTGTCAGGTTGATGCTTCGTTGCACTTGTATTTTTTCCGTCCATTTTCTCCTTCCACGTAGCTTTTTTAAAATGTTGCATGGTTTTGTCACTAGAAACAAGGAGATGTGCTTTTCTGTCTGAGCATGAATTGAATCTTTGTGTTGATAGTCAGGCCCTGGAAGCTGTGATGTGATTGGTAACCAGTCACGATGTACAGGCTGAAAGAGCCTCGGTGAGGCTGATGCAGGGCATACAATGTTGCTCCCACCAAACCCTAAGTTGTATGTTTGGGAAGAAACTTCTCAGGATACACACTTAGTTTTGTGTCGTGCCTCCACAGGGTCATTTAGACTGCTTGTGTATTCCTTCCTTGATCTCTTTGACTGTTTTGAATAGCACAGATGTCTATAGAATATCTCTCATCTAAGTCTGTCAGACAGTATTGTAAGTAACACTTGGAAAAAACTATTATTATGGCTGCCAGTGTGACTACATTGTTACTGGTCACCTTAGGCTCCCTGCTAAGATGGTGTCAGGTTTCTCCACCTGAAGTACTATTTTCCCCAGGTCCACACTCTGCTCTTTGAGAGGGAGTCACTGTGGTGTGCCTTCTCAGGGACTGTCTGCAGGTTCAGCCAAATGGCTGTTAGAATTTTCAGAGAAGATAATTGCATCTGTACTAAGATGTACAGACTTTTGTTTCTTATTACTGTTGCCAAAGATACAGTGTAATGACTACTTAGATGGCATTTTATCACATAGATGTCATAAATAATCTAGACATGATTTAAAGGATGCAGAATTATATGGGTCGGTTATATGCAATAGGGCCACATCTTCTATGAGGGGTTTAGCATCCTTAGTGTTCGGTGCTCCTCAGGGTCTTAGGACCAGCCTCTGAGCAGTTATGTCCTCCCTACCTGAGGGAGGGGCCTCCCAGTGCTAGGTGTGAGGTTAGGACCACATCTGGGTTTTAAGGGTCCCTTGCTTTCCTTGCTTGGCTTTGTATGAGTGAAAGTTGTCTTAGGTTGTAGTCTCCCTAATCAGAGACTCTCTTCAAACGTGTTCTAATTACTCATTCCTTGTTAATTAGTGAGCTAAAACTGGCTGAGAAACTCAAAGAGAGGGTAGAGGCAGATACAGTTTTTAGTCAATCAATTAAATAGTTTGTGTGTGGGGTGCGTGTACTGTATTGAGTATGTAAAGGTCTGACAACATACAGGATTGGATTCTTTTTCCCACTGTGTGGGTTCTAAGTATAGAGCGCTCAGACAGGCAGTGTCAGTGACAAGCACCCAATCCACTGAGCCGTCCAATCAGCTGATAAAGGCAGGATTACACACGTTCCTGTGTACAGTGACAGTGTGAGAGGCTCTTTGAAATGTATCTTTGCTCTGAGATTACTTACTTCCCTCTGGCTTGATTTTTGTGTCTGTATAAGTTTTTGCAAACGTAAAAGTGTGCCCTTGCCTCCTATTGTGCATAAACTTTAAGTTGAAATTGATCACCTATACCTAATCATAAAACTAAAAACTATGAAACTGCTAGAAGAAGTATAAGAAAGTCTTGATGACCTTAATCGAGGCCAAGATGGATGGATGGATGGATGGATGGATGGATGGATGGATGGATGGATGGACTGATTGAGTGTTTTTGAGACAGGATTACTCATGTAGCCTTGGCCTACCTGGGACTTGCTCTGTAGACCAGGCTGGCCTATAACTCAGAGAACTACCTGCCTCTGTCTTCTGAGTGCTGGGATTAAAGGTAATTAATTTCACCTTTAAGTAAATAAATGACTGTTCCTGTCTGGTGCTGTGCTGATTAGCTAGGACTTCCAGTGTAGTGTTGAACAGAAGACCTGAGTCTTTTTATCTTTTATCTTTTTCTATTGCTGATCTAAAGGGGAGGCTTTTAAGTTTTTAGTTTTAGTGACTTTCTGACTAGATTGAGGGATACAAGTTCAGGGCATGGGCAGCAAGAAGCTGGTGGTCTTACCAGTCCCCAGGATGTGAAGATGGCTGCCTGACCTGCTAGCTGATTCTTGTTGCTTACCTCCACTCTCCACATTGCCTGGTGTCCTGCATCTGAGGCTTCAACAGAAGGGTCATGGTCCCAGCCACTAAGCCTGTCTGGCTGCTGCTGGTCTGGCTACTCCTTCACTAGGGTCAGGTACAGACTCTAGAAGAAACTTTAGCTCATGCCATCAGGAATCTGGGGCCTACCATTAGTACCTACTAGTTCTCAGGCAAACTAGTCTTCTAAAGGTCACCCATGCAGATCACCCTCTCTAGGCGTATTCTTTGGCAAACTTCTCGTTTTCCTCTTCAAGGTTATTTACAGTCGACATCAGTCCTCTGCTGCCTGGCATAGTCTCTGTCCAGGCAGGTGCGAGCCTCTCTCCACAGACCAATAGTCTGTGTATCAGTTGGTCATATTTAAAATCCTGATTGTTTTTTCTCAGTACTGGGGGTTTGAGCCCCGGGAATGTATCTACTAAGATGTTCTTCCACAGAGCTACATGTCCCAGCCTTCCTGAGGTTTTAAATGGTTTGGAATGTTTACCTTGGGGTAGGAAGGGTATGTTGTTTTAGTTTTCCTCCTGTGGCTGTGGTTTTATTGTTGGACTGATTGGCAAATCCTTTTCAGTGGGTCAGTGGTAGATTTTAGTACAGAAGTAGATTTCATTCTTATTCTAGATGCTCTTAGTTTAGCTTCGAGTAGTTGAACAACATTCAGTGTTCTTCATTTAGGAGTTCAGATTAAAGTAGCTGTCTTTCCTGGTCTTCGTCATCCAAGTTTTCATGTTGAAGTAAAAGGAGTTAACAATAGGAATTATTTTAAAATGTCAAACTAGACTGTTATGAAAAGTATTTCTAATTGAATGATATAAATTCTTTGTAACCCATTGTTTTTTCTCTTACTAAAGCCAATCTCATGTTCACAAATATGCTTCATGCGAAGGATTGAATGTGTGCTCATACAACCTCTGTCCAATCCTCCCTGACAGATGCAGAGATATATGTTCCCACCTCATAAGAACTCACACAGACAGATGTGTGTGCTCCCACCTCATAAGAACTCACACAGACAGACATGTGTGCTCCCATCTCATAAGAACTCACACAGACAGATGTGTGCCCCCACCTCATAAGAACTCACACAGACAGACATGTGTGCTCCCATCTTATAAGAACTCACACAGACAGATGTGTGCTCCTACCTCATAAGAACTCACACAGACAGATGTGTGCTCCCATCTGATAAGAACTCACACAGACAGATGTGTGCTCCCATCTGATAAGAATTCACACAGACAGATGTGTGTGCTCTCACCTCATAAGAACTCACACAGACAGATGTGTGTGCTCCCACCTCATAAGAACTCACACAGACAGACATGTGTGCTCCTATCCTGTGGCAATACCTTTCACTGTGGTGCAGCTCTCTCTCATACAGACATGTGTTAGTGCGTGTTAATTTGGTTTTCAAATTCAATTGCTTGATTAGCAACAAGAGTCATTGGCTGGGTAAGAGCACTTGTGCATAAGCATAGTGACCTGAGTTCTATCCCCAGCACCTATATAAAGAGCCATGCATGTCTGTGCTTGTACCTGTAACCTTAGCACCATGAGGGGTCAAGGACAGGCCATCAGCCCAAGCTTGCTAGTTAGGCAGCTTAGCAGAAGAAACAGCAAGTTCCAGGTTCAGTGACAGACCCTGTCAAGGAAATAATGCAGAGTGATGGACAGTATACTTGATCTCTTCTTGCCTTCACACATAAACATTGGTATACACACATGCACACACATAAGGAAAAGAGAGAGGCAAATGGGGAGGGAAGGCAAGTGTTAGTTTGCTAGCTTTTGAACAAAGTAAAGCTGTTCATCACCCCCTCCTCCTACCCAGATCTTACTCCAAATGCATTAACAGTCATGCTGGTGGGATGTGGCTCTATGAGTCTGTGAATGCAATAAGAGAGCGTATTCTAGCTCCCATTTACCCACATTTTTCTAATTTATTTCATTCTCTGAACAATGGGACATTCCTCATTTCTTGTTCATTCCCTTAACTGCCTCTTACTAGGTTATGCATTTATCTTTTTAATGAATGTGAACTATGTATTTCTTCAAGCTTGCCTTCTTGCTTTAGGGGGAGAGCTTCCACTTATTTGTTCCACTCAGGAAAGTAGCAGAGGACTAGCTTTCTAGGTTCTGTACCAGATACTTAGAACTTAATGGGGGGGGGGACAACAGAGAGAAAAAGAGAGAGAGAGAGAAAGAGACAGAGACAGAGATAGAGGGAGGGAGTGTGAGAGTGTGTGTGAGAGTTGTGAGAGTGTTATTCTTAGGGTTTCCATTGCTGTGAAGAAACAGCATGATCAAAGCATCTCTCTCTCTCTCTCTCTCTCTCTCTCTCTCTCTCTCTCTCTTTCTCTCTCTCTCAATATTTATTTATTTTATTGTTTGTGAGTATACTGTCACTGTCTTCAGACATACCAGAAGAGGGCATCAGATCCATTACAGATGGTTGTGAGCCACAATGTGGTTGCTGGGAATTGAACTCAGGACTTCTGGAAGAACAGCCAATGCTCTTAACCGCTGAGTCAACTCTCCAGGCCCCTAGAGCAACTCTTTAAAAGGACAGCATTTAGTCGAGGCTGACTTACAGGTTCAGAGGTTCAATCTGTTATCATCATGGTGGGAAGCATGGCATCATGTAGGCAGACTTGATGCTGGAGGAACCTTGAGTTCTACATATTGATCTGAAGGCAGCCAGAAGAAGACAGCTCCCAGACAGCTAGAAGGAGGGTCTGAAAGCCCACTCCAACAATGACACACTTCCTCCAACAAGGCTGTACTTCCTAATAGTGCTACTTCTATGCGCCAAGCATATTTCAACCACCACGTACGCACAGAGAGAGAGAGAGAGAGACAGACAGACAGACAGACAGACAGACACACACACACAGAGTAACAGCACAAGCTCTATAGGTTACGGAAGCAGAATGACAAAGCATCAAAAAGGGATGAGTCCTCCAGGCTGGGGGATGGGTGTACCTCAGTTGTCTTCAGTCAGCTTTGCAATTGAGAAGCCATTCTGAGGATGAGGGTTCTTTTTCAAGGCAGCATATGCCATGGGAACATAGTTTAGACTTGAAGACCCCCAAACTCGGGAGACCCTTACTCAAGTCTCAGGAAGTTACGGCCACCCAAAAATCGCAAGACACCACACCTGGATGTAATCAGCAGAGGCTTTATTAGGGAGAGTTGGCCGGCCAAGGTCAATTCGTGTGCTCACACAGGAGCTGAATTGACCCAGAGTGGCGGGCTAAGGGGCTTTTTAAAGGGGCAAACCACAGACCAAGGGAGTGAGGAAGGGGTGAGGGTTGCCAAGGATACATAACATAAAAATAGCGAAATATTCCAGAGGAACCCAACCTAAATGATTCAGGGTCATGTGAAAAAACACTCTGTATACTCATTCTTCTCAAAAGTGTAGTTCTGCCATGTCACGGTGCCCTACCCTGTCATTTACTTAACTATTTCTGATTAACTGTTTCTCACTTGCAGCCCTGCCCAGTCATCGTGGTTGCAGGTTTCTTGACGCCACCTAAATGACTTACATTCTTTACTTTCCTTCTTGGTCAGCCAGTTCCCGAAACTGGTCTGGCTTGTTTCATAGAAAATTTTCCATGCCCTTAGAAAAACTTAAGAAAAAAATCTATATACATATATAAAATGATTTTCATAATTTTCACTCTACAAACTGAATGACGCCTGTAACTACCCTGCAGCACCTACCATCTGGACTCCCTCTGTCGGCAGTGATGGAGATAGTGCAGACTGAGCTAAGTCAAGACACAGATAGGAAACAGGACAGGACCCAGAGAGAAGTGCATATGTGTGGCCAGCGCATTTCCAGTGCTGTTTCCATGCAGGAGTTCCTTCCTGGCATTTTAGGGATCTGTGTGTTATTCCACATCATGAAAAAAACCACTTGGAAGATGAAGAAAAGGCACGGTGTGAACTGCAGTGTGGGTATGTGCTTGCACATTGCTAGTTCAAAGGCCTGCAGACTCAGGAAGTCTTCAGAGCATGGTCTCAACCAGTTCACAGTGGAACCCACATGAGATCTGCCAGAACCTGGGACTAAACCTGGAGCCTTACTCCTTGCAATCACTTCACTTGTTGTGAAGTGTGTTTGTCACCATCTGCCACCAGCAGTGACTCATTCTCACTAGTGAAAACACATCAGGTTTTACATTCAGGAACAAATTGTAAAAATCCCAGGAAGGTTTCACCCTAGATCTCTGGGCTATCTAGTTTCAGGTTCTAAGTTACTCAAGCAGTATCAGATGTGGATTCCATTTTGTGGAGTTGGTTTTAAGTCAAATTAGGCATTGGTTGGTTACCTTGTAATTACCCTATAAATATCATCACACTAGCATTGTTTGAAGACAGCACACTATTATAGATCAAAGGGTTTGTGGTTGGTGGGTGTTTATGTTCCTCCTCTGGTAGCTTGTAGAGTACCTTCCTGTATCAGAAGGCAGTATTATATGTAGGCACAAGCTTGCCTTCTCTGTGCTTATATCTTTTTTTTTTTTAAGATTTATTTATTTACTTCATGTATATGAGTACACTGTCGCTGTCTTCAGACACACCAGAAGAGGGCATCAGATCCCATTACAGATGGTTGTGAGCCACCATGTGGTTGCTGGGAATTGAACTCAGGACCTTTGGAAGAGCAGGCAGTGCTCTTAACCACTGAGCCATTTCAGCAGCCCACCTTCTCCATGTTTAATGAGTTGTGTAGGAATTGTCTTCAGCAATGGGGCCTTGCTGTCAGTTTTTGGGGAGCAACTTACTGTCCTGGCAACAGCTTGGTTGTTTTAGGGTTCCCATGAGACCCTCTGACCAACAACTCAGTTAGATGTAACTCATTCCTGGTACTGGAAGCTTCATTTGGGACAGTAGATGTCCAGTTGGGGCCCTGTCCAGCTTATTATTTGGACACCTTCGTATATGCGTATATTTTAGGAAGCTTTCACTGTGTTGTGCTTCTATATTACCCCTCAAATGGTTCTTAATTTTAGCTGTCTCTCTCCACATTCCTTCTCCTATTTCTCTTCTCTCTCTCCTCCCATTCCAGCCACCCCTCCCTTCATCTATATCTGTTTTATTTCATTTTTCTAACGAGACCTGTGTGTTCCCTCCAGTCCAGTGTTCTCGCCCTTCCTACTGCTGTGACGCTTTTACACAGTCTGTCATGCTGTGGGGACCCCAAAACATAAATTATCTTCACTGCTGCTTCATACCTGTAAGTTTGCTACTGTTGTGAATCATAATGGAAGTATTCATGACCCACGGGTGAGGAACTGCTGCTCTTGTCCCTTACTCTATACCTGCCCCCTGAGGTTCTGTAGAGTGTAGTTTGGTTATCATTGCCCTTCCTTACAGCTAACATCCACACAGAAGCCAGTACATACTGTATCTGTCTGGGACACCTCACTCAGGATGATTAGTTTCATCTATTTGCCAGGAAAATTCATGATGTCATTTTTTAATGGCTAAGTAAAACTCCATTGTGTAGATGTCCCACATTTTCATTATCCATCTTCTGTTGAAGGACATCTAAGTTGTTTCCAGTTTCTGGCATTGTGAATAGAGGAGCAATGAACATATTGAGCAGGTGTCCCTGTGGTAGAATGAAGCGTCCTTTTGGTATATGCCCAAGAGCGGTGTAGCTGGGCCTTGAGACAGATTGATTTTCATCTTCCCGAGGAACCACTACATAACACTGATTTCTGTCTTCTATAGTGGCTGTATTAAGTTTGCACTCCGACCAGCGATGGAGGAGTGTTCCCCTTGCTCCACATCCGGCATGAACTGTCACTTGTGGTTTTGATCTTAGCCAATTCTGACAATGTAAGATGGAATTTCAACGTTGTTTTGATTTGTATTTCTTGAGTGGTTAAGGAGAGTGAATAATTCTTAGTGTTTCTCAGCTGTTTGAGTTTCCTCTTTTAAGAATATTTTATTTAGATTGCACTCCATTTTTAAACTGGATCATTTGTTTTTAGATATCTAGTGTTTTTGGTTCTTTACATACTTTGTATTTTAGCTCCTTATCAGATATGGAGTTGGTAGAAGTCTTTTCTCATTCCATAGGCTCTCTCTTTGTCTGAATGACAGTGTTTTTTGCTCTGCAGAAGCTTCTCGGTGTCATGAGATCCTGTCTTAGTTAGGGTTTTATTGCTGTGAAGAGACACCATGACCTAGGCAACTCTTATAAAGGCAAACATTTAATTAAT
Organism: Rhabdomys pumilio; assembly: GCA_030674055.1. NCBI lineage: Eukaryota > Metazoa > Chordata > Mammalia > Rodentia > Muridae > Rhabdomys > Rhabdomys pumilio. The sequence continues at coordinate 92,741,099 of JANHMN010000002.1, read as the reverse complement.
TAATTTAATTAGTGTCCTGGTGGGAAGCATGATGTTGTACAGGCAGACATAGTGCTGGAGGAGCCAAGAGTTCTCTGTCTCCCGCAACTAGGAGAAGGTTCTGAAATTTCACAATAGGCAGAGCTTGAGACCTCAAATCTGCCTACACAATGGCACACATGTCTTCCAACAAGGCCACACCTCCTAACAGTGCCAACTTCCCATGGGCCAAGCACTCAAACACATGAGTCTATGGAGGCTAAACCTATTCAAGCCACCACAGGTCCCATTCATTAATTGTTGATCTTAGTGCCTATGCTAACAGCACAAGTTGTCTCTTGTGCTAGTGAGTTCAAGGCTCTTCCACACTTTCTCTTCTGTCAGGTTCAGTGTGTCTGATTTTATGTTGAGGTCTTTTTGGAGTTGAGTTTGTACAGGATGATATGTCTGGATCTATTTGCATTCCTCTACATGCAGACATCCAGTCTGACCGCATCATCTGGTGAAGGTGCTATCTTTCTTACAGTGTGTATTATTTCTAGCTCTTTATAAAAATTCAGGTGTCCATCCATTTGTAGTTCTATGACTGGGTCTTCACTTTCAGTCTGTTGATCAACACGAGTATTTGTGCCAGTGCCATGCTGTGCTTATGATAATTCTAAAGGACAGTTAGAGGGTGGGCGTGGTAATAACTCCAGTAGTTCTTTTACTAGTCAGGATTGTTTTAGCTATTGTATGCATGTGTGTGTGTGTGTGTGTGTGTGTGTGTGTGTGTGTGTGTGTGTTTATATAAAGCTGAAAATTGCCCTTTCAAAATTTATAAAAGAATTGTATTAGAATTTTGATGGAGATTACATTGAATCTATAGACTACTTTTGGTAGAATAGCTTTTTGTTTGTAACCCTGGCTGTCCTGGAACTCAATTTGTAGGTCAGGCTGGTCATGAGCTCAGTGATCCACCTGCCTCCGCCTCCTGAGGGCAGGTATCATAGGCCAGCACCACTCCTCCCAGCAGGATGCTTATTTCTACTATAGTAATCTTACTGTTTCTTGAGCATGGGATCTTTCCATCTTCTAAAAGCTTAAGTTTTTTTTTTTTTCTTCAGTGTCTTAAAGGTGTTTAGCATCTGAGTGCTTTCACTTGCTTGGTTGGAGCTATTCCAAAATATTAATGGCATTATTTGAGGCTATTGTGAAATGTATTGCTTATCTGATTTCTTCTCAGTCTGTCTGTTATAGGAGGGTTATAATTTTGAGTTACTTTTGTATGTTGCTGCTTTGCTGGCAGCATTTATCAGCTGTAGGAGTTCCTGATGGAGCTTTTAGGGTCACTTGTATATTCCATCATAGCATCTAAAAATAAAGATACTTTGAGTTCTTCCCTTGACCTTCTTCAGTTGTCTTACTGCTGTAGCTAAGACTTCAAGTACTATATTGAATTGGTATGCAGAAAGTCCTTGTCTTTGTTGGTTTTTAGACAGAGATTCTATGTGTTACCCAGATTATTGTTGAACTCACTATATAACTCAGGCTAGCCCCAAGTTCCAGCAGTCCTGCCTCTCCCACCCCCATCATCCCTTGGGAACTGTTTTCTTCATATGTTTGGCTTTATCTCTTCTAGAGTTTCTTATAAACAGTAAAATGAAGTTTCCACACTGTTATATGAGGGCGTTATCTGCTTGGGACATTTTTTGATTCACCTCCTTGAATGTATCAGTTGTGATACATTCCTCACTTGTGAGTGCTCAAGTGTGCCTCACAGTAAGGACAAGCCCAGGTGTTTAGCAGTTTCTCTGCTAATAGGTGCTTTTTCTGTTCCCAGTTTCTGTTTAGTCTAAGTAAAAATGAATGTCATTTGAGAAAGCCAGGCACAACATGTGGCATGGAATGTATAGAGCATTAAACAGACCCTGTGACTGTGGTGTTTGAGCAGGAAGGGCCAAGGTAGCACGTACTTTGCAAGAACAGGAACATTGAAATAGGAAGTACAGAATGTCCTTAGACTGTGGACATGGTGTTTGGTGGGATGCATAGGTAAGCCTGTACCTGAGCCACAGAAGGAGAAGATGAGATGTGATCCTGGAGCAGGTGGGTTCTGTTCAGGTTTATAGTGGAGAACCAAAGACAGCCTTGAGCTGGGAGTACCTTGCTCACATTTCCAATTTGTGAAGAGAGAGACTAGAGAAAAGTCAAAAGGATGAGACTAGCCAATTGTGACCCTGCTGTACAAGGCAACATTGTGTGTGCCCACAGTGGCAGCCTGTGGGTAGAAAGTCAACAGGAGTTTTGGGTAGGACAGCAGGGTATTTGCAGGCAGCTCCTAAGATAACATTGGGAATCCATGGGCTATTGGATGAGCAAGGGCTAGGGTGCAGAAGACTGAGAAAGCCTGTGCCATCTCCAAGCTGGGAGCCTAGAGAGGACATTCCTACAGATACACATTGGCACATGGCCAAGATTGCTTTTTTCTTGTGTTATTAGGCTGATAATGTATTTCTGAATCATGTTTAATTATACACTCTCCTCTCTTTATTTCCTTCCTTTCTTTTCCCCACTTCTGTGGGGCTTGAGTATTAAATGTCTCTACAGGCTCATATATTGGTCACTTGCGTATTATGTTTAAAGATTTGTGTGTGGGGGGGTGTGGGTGTACACATGTGAGTTTAGAGGCCTTGGATTCCCTGCAGCAGGAGTTACAGGCAGATGTGAGTTGCCAGGGGTGGGCTCTATGAACTGAACCAGGGTCTCTTTTGTTTGTGGCATATGGCACCTGGAGCCTGTGGGGCTCTCCTGTGTACCTACCTCCATCTCCCTGCTCACGCAGTAAGCTTTCTCCCCTGGCATCTCCCAGCCCGTAGGCCTCCCTGCAGTGTGTGCTCATCTACACAACAGCATACTCACTGCTGCTGACTACTCGGCTTCCTAGCTCTCCGCCACAGCACATGGAATGGAGGAGAGCGGTCACGTGCTCTCTTTACACTCTACCCTTTTGCGTTTTTGTTACTGGAAACCACTGCATAGACATTGCTGGTTCTTCCTTTATTTTCAATCTTTTCTGGACACTCTACACATCGTTTAGATGTTATGTTTTATAGTGTTTCCATTCCCTTTCCTATACTTGAGCATTCAGTTGCTTTGCCGTATTCTGCAGTTACAGATGGCATGGTAATGAATGACAGACACACAGGCGTTTTTTGCATTGTTGGAGGTTTATCTTCTGAACTCCCAGAAGCAGGACCCTTGGCTTAAATCATGCATATACGTTGTTTTGTTAGGTGCCCCCATCTCCCTGGCAGAATGCTACAAAATAAAAACAGAACAAAGCCCTCCGTGTAGCAGAGGTGAAGCAGGAGGCCAGTGCTGTAGGTGGCCTGTCTCAAGTGGCTATCAAGTGCAGAAGAGATGGGAGGACCCTGGGGGAACAGAATTGGCCAGCCAGAGTTTTGACTTGTCTGTAGCTAATAGGAATGAGGTCAGCTCTCTTTTCTCCCTGCTCACTCTGCTTGAAGGCTTGACTTAAGTAGAATGCTTTGCTTTTTTTGGGGGGGGGGGGTTGTCTTTGTTTTTTAATGCTTTCCATCATTTAGGGAAAAGCCCTATTTACAGACCCATTTTTAGGGGGTAGGGCTTGTTAGCCACATGGACTGCTCTTCGTCAAGTTTCATTTCCGGAAATATATTTTCTTAAGAAAAAAATCAGACCTATAATCTATTTAGTTCAATATATCAAATCCTATAAATACTTAAAAGCAGGTTTCATTATAAACTTAACAGCTCACCGTTTTGGAAGAGAAATGATTACAAAGTGTGCACAGTAGCTTTTCTAGTTCTGAGCTGTGCTAAAGCAGCTTGGTCAACTGTTTCTCCATCCTGCTGTGCCTCCATCAGCAGCCCTGAAGGTGCCATTACTCTCTGGTGGAGCCAGCCTCTGACCGGTTTGTCCCTGGTGAACTGTGGGTCTCCATCTCAGATGCTGCCCACCAGTGAGGTGTTGTCAGGCTCTTTGATCACTGAGGTGTCTTCCTGCTCCTAGCTCCACTCATGCAGCTCACTTTGTCCCTTCAGCTCCACAGCAGCTGGCATAGTTGGAAAGAGAACTCTGAGTCCCGACCAAGGGGAAGCTGGCTTGGAGGAACGAGAATCAGAAGAGATCTCTGACTCTGAGCTTGAACACACAGATTCCTGTGCAGACCCCCTCCCAGAGGGAAGGAAAAAGGCCAAGAAGTTAAAAAGAATGAAGAAGGAACTTTCCTTGGCAGGTTGGTATTGACTCTAATCACGGACTACTTCAGGCCTCACTCGGGAGGTTCATAGTTGGGGAGCAAAATGATTGTAGGACTTCATATGAAGGCAGCCTCCGTGTTGTACCCACAGGGCCTGATGTACTGAGGTATAGTGTGGGAAAAGCTCTTTCATTGCTGTGATAGATTACTTGGCAAACAGATTAAGAGAAGAAAGGTTGGTTTGGGTTCGTGGTTTCTGAGGGGTTTCAGCATGGTGGCATAGATACTTCTCTATCTGTTTGGCTAGAGCAAGGGGCACCTGGCATTAGCAGATAGGAAGTGGAAGAGCTGATCCAGACCAGAACCAGGGTGGGTTTAACCCTCAAAGACCTGATTCCAATAGCCAGATTCCACCTTAAAGGCCCCACAGCCTGAAGACCCCCCAAAGTCGGGAGACCCTTACTCAAGTCTCGGGAAGTCACAGCCACCCACAAACTCACAAGACACCGTACCTGGATGCAATCAGCAGAGGTTTATTAGGGAGGAGAGTTGGCCAGCCAAGGTCAATTCGGTTCACTCTCGCAGGAGTTGAATTGACAAAGCCAATCAGTCTGAGGAGGGTTTTTAAAGGGGTAAACCACAAACCAGGGGAGTGGGAAGGGGGTTGAGGGGTTGTCAAGGATACATAACATAAAAATAGTGGAACATTCCAGAGGAGCCCAAACCTAAATGATACAGGATCATGTGGAAAGCACTCTGCACACCCATTCCTCACAAAAATATGGTCTTGTCATGTCACTTGTTCAACTATTTCTCAGTTGTTGCCCTGTCACTCTGCCCAACTATTTCTCAGTTGTTACCCTGTCACTTGCCCTGTCATCATGGCACTACCAGTTTCCCAGTCCCACCTAGATGACTTGCATCTTTTTTTGTGGTCAGGAATGTGTCTTCCTGCTTTGGGCCTTCCCCACCCACAGGTGGGTTTTCTTCCCTGAGGCTTGAGGAATGTTAATGTTCTTCCCGGAATGTATCCCGGGCAGTGAAGGCCTGAAATCTTACATTCGGTTCCACTTTCTGAAACCTGCATTCTTTTTGCTCAGGCCTAGGGTAAAGAAAAAGCCTGTATATATTTCATAAAATGGTCTTTACAATTTTTCACTCTACAAGCCTACTAAGTAGCACCACAAGCAGAGTATTCAGACATGAGCCTTTAAGACACAAGGAGTGATACATTTTAATTGGAGATGCTAGAAGAAGCCCCGATTCTATAAAAAGCCAGAGTGTTGCTGAAATTTAACACAAGGAGTTGCTTCTGTGTAAATCTAAACACATGCCCTAAACACTGAGGCAGCCTGAAATAATCACAGAACACCTTGATAACATGGCAGAGAGAGACATTATGATATCGACCGTAATATCTCTCACAGAGACCTCCACAGGTATCGTATAAAATGGTGCCAAATGCTTACCAAAACCTTCTGCCATTCTAGATACACTAAGAGTTAAATATCAACTGTAACAAAAGTGTCTAAATAGCAGGAGAAATAACTGCTTGTTGGGTTTCTGTTGTGACCTGCTGTGTCAGGAGGCACCTGACCCTCAGAACCCGCTTTGGATTTTGCCAGACTTTATAAATATGCAGAGAGGCTGCTGCTGTCCAATGAAAGACGAAACAGGTTTATGGAGTTTGATCTTGAGCAGTCTGAGCCCAGGGCCCATGTGCAGAAGACCGCCCAGCTCCAAAGCGCCTGCACTCTCTGCTTTGCAGGGGAGATTTGTCCAAACTGCACTCTCTGCTTTGCAGGGGAGAGTTGTCCAAACTGCACTCTCTGCTTTGCAGGGGAGAGTTGTCCAAACTGCACTCTCTGCTTTGCAGGGGAGAGTTGTCCAAACTGCACTCTCTGCTTTGCAGGGGAGAGTTGTCCAAGCTGCCCAGGACTTGGACCATTCTTTACAAAGGAAAACTCCTGCAGCTGCTGTAAATCAGAAACAAGGCGCTTGGTGAAGCCACTCAACACCAGTGATCAGTTCTCATGGAGCTTCCTTACCAGTCTGTGATGTGCTCCCCAGCTCAGCAAGCGTAGCTGGGCCGGTGGGGCTGCCCCAAACCCTGTCCCACAGAAGGGAGGGAGGGAGATGATGGAGTCTCCCTTTATGTGCATAGTGATGGGGCGCTTGATAGCCCTCCTTTCCTCTCTTCCCCACCCTCTGCCCTCCCCCTCCCTCAGGGTGGTTTAAGACACATTGCCCTTGATGGTAAAGGAAGACTCGCATGCCACTTCCACTGGGTTCAGTGGCCTTCAGGAAGCACAAGTGAATTGTTTTCTCAAGTCAAGATGAATGAACTGGTGATTTCCATAATATGCTTGCTTTAGCTGTGTGTATTGTTTTAGGGGCCCAGTGAGACCCCAGTTTTAGCTTCACTCCAGGAAAAATCTCAGGGCCATGGTGGGAACCTGACCATTCTCAGAATGTTGTTGGGCTAGCCATTAGCTAGCAGACCCCTAGCAGAACAGTGTCTGCAGAGGTAGCCAAAGGAAGAGACAGCTTACTTATGGTCACTTCTTGTCCTGCAAACAGACACTGAGCAAGGCTCTTCTGCTCTTTAGAACACAGCACATCTAAGCTTTACATGCTGGTTCTAAGCCCCAAGGTTTGCTAAAGTTTTAACACTGCTGCAGTTTTCAAGCTTAAGCCCTTAGGTTACAGTTTTGTTGGATTTTTTTATGTGTTGTATTGTGTCTGTGTTGGGGGGGGGGGGGGGCGTGCCTTAGGAGGTTGTAAGAGAGTGTCAGATTCCCTGGAGCTGGATTGCAGGTATTTGTGAGCTGCCTGACGTGGGTGTTGGGAACTGATTTCAGGTTTTCAGGAGCAGCAGTCACTCTGAGCCACTATTGTAGCCCATTTAAATAAAACATTTTTGTGATTAGTTTTTAAGACTATTTGTGCCCAATGAAAATAATCAGTTTAGATGTAAAGTTTGATATGTTTGCATATATGTGAAGTCATATAAGAACTATAGTGAACCAGACAGAAAAGTTTTGTCATTCCAGAAAATTCTTTCATGCTGCTTTCCAGTCCCCCCAGTCCTGGCAGCTGGTTTGCTGCCTGTTTCTGCCATCTGCTTTCCTAAATTGTCTTGTCCATGGACCCATGCAGCAGGAAGCTGTGGGTTCCTCCTTTTAGCCTGATATAATACAATAGAGGTCTGTGTAATTTGCATTAAGCCTTTGTGTATTGTTGGGTATTCCTTTGTGTATTCCTCCACTGTGAGGATATATTGCTACTGACCCATTTCTCAGTTTAAGGACATTTAGACTGTTGCCAGGGTTTTGAATCTGTTTCAGAGCCTTGACTCTGCCTGTTTCTCTGTCTACCTCAGTGACAGGCCTGGATGCTTTTTCTATTATGAGCATGCTTTTTCTCTGCTCATTCTATTCTCAAGTCAGTCTAGTCAAGGTGCTTCAGTACATATCGAGCTGCCACCCCACCACTGCTGTACAAATGGCAAAAGTACAGCCTCTCATGGAAACTCAGGCTGTTGCTGCTATAGCAAAGAGCTTGGTGCTTGCTCTAAACTCTCAGGCTCACCTCTCTATGTCTGTTCATGGGGCCAACAGTGGCTGCCTGGTGGGCTTTTGTGAAGTATGTGAATTAAATGCCCAGCTTGGTTGCCAGCAGAGAATGTTGTATACACAGGTGGAGAGGTACAAGGAGTGCTTATATAAGACTCTTGAGGAGCCCTAGCTTACTAGAGACCTCCTGAGTGAATCACACAGAGTCATGAATCGATGCAAAAAGCAAGAGGAATTTTATTGTCCCAAGGCATTGGGGTCATCCTGCACCCGAAGGAGAGGCGGTGACCCTGGGCAGCCCGTTTGGCCAGTTTTCATACTTTTTAGAGCAGCAGCCATTAGGCACAATGTGATTGGCAGAACAGTGTGACTTTTTAAACTGATTGGTCTTTAGGGAATGAGGTGGCAAGGACTTCTCTTGTCTGTAGGTGGCAAGGGTTGGTCCGGCAGAATATGTCTAAGTGCTCTGGGCCTTCTCCACCCAAAGGTGGGTTCCCTACCCTGTGGTCTGAGGAATGTTAATCGGCCTCTCCCATCCGGCAAGTGTCCCATGACCTTTCCAAAATTCCTGAGCTGACCAGGAATGTTAATTAGCCTCTCCTTTTGGGGGAGAGGGGGAAACAAGCATTCCAAAATTCCTGAGCTGATGTATTCACTTACACTGTGAACAAACGGAGGCAGCCAAAGCAGGTCAGGTGGTGTGCTTCCTCCCCGAAGATTCCTGTTTTCCCTTCATGTGCTAGGTCTGTCCCCAAGTCCAGAACCTACCTGTGTACAGAAATTGTACACAGGGTGCTGGTGGTGCTAGTCAGCAGTATATTGTTGTATCTAGTAACTGTCCATGTCCTTAATCTGCTTCTCCTTTACCCACAGGAAATGTCTCAGATAACCCCTCTGTGCTCTTTGAAGTCCCTGACACGTGGTAGCAGAGATGGAGCACACCACACCGAAGGTGCTGCTGCAAGAGCCCAGCCTACCTGTTTGGAAGCCATACTGCAGACACTTAATATGGCATAGGAGAGTTTTGGAACCAGTTTATTTCCTGTAAAAGCTACGTTTTACTTTTTTGGCTGTATCTATCATCCCTTTTAATCTAAACTGACCTTTGGCACACGTCATGGTTGAGGGCTACTACAAGTGTGTGTGTTACTAATTCCTGCTCTTGGAATACCTGCCTGCCCTGGTGAATGTTGGCAAGTCCATCAGGGAAGAAATCAGCTGTGAACCATGCCAGGAGAGCCAACCTCCGGGGTGTTCTAGGCAGATTTCTGCTGAGCTTCTCCTGACTGAAATGTGCCCCGCTATCCTCACTGCTGCCTAGAAACAGCACGCAGGCTTGTCTTCTCAATGGGGACCTTCCTGTACTAACTCAGCGTCATCTCAACAGATGCCCAGGCTTTGAGGGCTTGTTATTTCAAGTTACTTTCCCTCATATACTTGTCTTTCGTGGGTGTGGTGATGTGTGAGTGAGAAGCTGGCTCTTCTGTTCCTATGCACAGTGCTCTCTTCATGGTGCAGCAGCTTTTTCTTTCTTTACCGTATGTCTTTGTGTGTCTGTATCTGGTGGGTACGTGGGGTGTGTGTGTGTGTGTGTCTGTGACAGTGGCAGGTCTACAGCATGCATCAAGCCCTCATTCAGACAAGTTTCAGTGGCAGAGGATCACATGCTCCTGCAGGGCACTCCACAGCAGACACTTCTAGACGTGTAAAGCTTTTGTATCATGAAAATAAGAATGAAAAAGTAATTTCAAAAAGATAAAATTAAAGAAAATTTTCTAGAACCCGGCCTTTAGCTTTTTCTTTGGTGTGATCGATGCACATCCCCTCCGGCTTGTCCTCACCTCAGGCTCCCATCACAGAGTTGCACACTTCCATGTGTGAAACACTTTTCCTCACTCACAAAGCTCCTAACCCTTTCCTGTCCCCCAGGATCTTGTGACAACAGATGTGATAGAAAGAGGTGCCCAGCCTCTTTAAGGCTTCAGTTGCCCTGACTCAGTTTGTAAGCCCAACTGGGAACACGGAGGGAACAAGCCAGGGCCATTGGCTCCACCAAGTCTTCAGACTTAAAGGTTAGAGATTAGCAAGAGCCTGAGACTGCCTTTGGTTTGGTTTGGTTTGGTTTGGTTTGGTTTGGTTTGGTTTGGTTTGGTTTGGTTTGGTTTGGTTTGGTTTTTAGGAAACAGGACCCAGTGCTTTGCTTGCACTTGTTCAGCACTGTAGCACTGAGCGACATCAGTCTGACACTAATTTTTTTAAAGGAAAAGAGAAACTGGAAATGTAGCTCGGTGTTTGCGTGTTTACATCCAACACCTCCTTCTGGCCTTTGTGGGCACCAACACACACGTACACATGAATACATGCATAAATAAATCTTTTAAAGCTATGCAAAATGAAAAGGAGAAGCAGTAATCACTGAGCTGGCATATCTATGTGCATACACAGTAAACACTGGCATGTGTGTGTACATGCACATGGCTTGATGTGTGTCCTCGGGTGCTTCTGACAACCCCCATCCTATGTAAATGTAGGTGTTACATGAGAGGGAGACAGCTTGTTTATCTGAAGCTGATGAATGTCTGCATCGTACCCCGAGACACACTCAGGAATAGGTTAGTGCTCATTACCAGAAGACCCATACACAGAGAACCTGCCATGGTCTAGAGAGCAGTTTGGTTGCGGGTAAGCTGTACTTTCTCAAAAGAACATGTGCTCCAAGACCTCGTGCAACTGTGTTTGCATTCCAGTTCCAGGTGTGCATTCGTAGGCCCAGTTCTTTTATGCTCTGAGTCCCCGCCTCCTTTTTCATAAAATCAGAATAATAAAACTGCCCCACAGAGTAGCCATGAGCATAAATACAGCTAAAATACTAAACACTCACAGGTACACAAGAGATTGTTGCGGGTTAGGAGGTTGTGTTCTCCCTCCTCACACCTGCCTGAACTATTCACTGGCCATAGGGATGCCTCCATAAAGCCTCAGGACCAGCTTCTCTTCCCTGGGGTCTGAGGAATGTTAATCAGCCCCTCCCTTCCTATCCTGATTGTTAATTCAGCAAGTGTCCTCTGACTCAGGGAGAATGTACCCCTCCCAGAATGTATGGGGCAGTGAAGGCCTAAAATCTTATATTCAGTTCCGCTTCCTTGAACTAGTGAACCTGCATTCTTTTGCTCAGGTCTAGGGGTCATAAAAACTTTCTATATTGCTTTCTATACCTTTCACATGTCTTCTAAGAAGCTATCAGATTTCTCCCCAGAGTGGTCATGTCATTTGTTTGTTGCACGTATACATGTGTGAATGCATTTTTGCCTGAGTGTGGGCATACACATGTTCAGGTGCATGTATACTCATATGCAGATAAAAGGGAGGCCCGAGATTAATGCCCTGTGTTTTCTCAACTGCTCTTTAACTTATTCACTGAGGCAGGGTGTCTTGTTGAACCCAGAACTCACTAGTTTGGTTAGTCTGTTTAGCCAGCTTGCCCCAGCTTCCATCCCCAGCTCTCAGGTTCTGGGATTACAGGCTGGCCACCACATAAATGCCAGCCAGCACTGGTGTGCATGCTAGACATAGGAACTCACATTCTTGTTGCTTGCGTGGCACTGTTACCTGAGCCATCATCTCCCCAATGCATTCATGTTACCACAAGCAGCTGAGGAAGTCCCAGGACTTCTTTTCTTTGCCAACATTTGCTGGAATTGGTCTTTGACTGAGCCCTCTGGGTAGGTGTGCGCTGTATGCAATGACCACACCAGCCTTCTCTCTGATGCCTAATGATGATGTATGCACTCATAGTATCTTTCCTTTGTCAGATGTTCTCCAATTGTTTCATTCCAATGTGTGGCTTGTAGCTAAAATTCTGTGTGTGTGTCTGTGTGTCTGTGCATGCACACATGCACATGCATATATGAGCTCCTCTGTGCAGACATACATGCGGAGGTCAAAGGTTGACTTCAAGAATCTTTCTCTGTCATCTTACTTTTTTGAAACAGGGTCTGTCATTGAGCTCATGATTTGGGTTAAGCTGTCTGGCCAGTGATCCCTGGGGACCTGCCCTGCCAGTGCTGGGATTATAGATAGACATGCCACTACACCTGGCTCTGGTCCTCACTCTTACGCAGAGTACTGAACCCACTGGTCATGCCTCTGTCTTATTTTAATTTTGATGAATAGATTTTACCTTTTTTCCCTGTGCCCTAAGTCACTCTAAAGAGGTAAAACTGTCCTTCAGCATTTCCTTCTGGAAATGTGGACACAGTCATGTCTAAGTGCTCCCTTCCTCCACAGGGATGTCTTGTTCTTCCAGCAGTGGCTACAGAGGCTTTGGTACTTTAGTGAGGATCGGTGTGGGTGCTGGGTGTGCATTTCAGAAGCTGCTGTTCTTACTGCTAAATGGCCAAGCCTGGGTGCCCTGTGCATGCCCTTCTCACCTGCACAGTGCCTTTGCACTTACCTTGATCTTGGAGGGGATGAGGCTGTAACACTTAGCTACTCAGAGGCCAGACAGGCATCTGTCCCAACCTGGGAATTACTAAAACTTTGAAACAGTTTAATATCTGTGAATGACTTGAGTTTTCAATCTCATGACAAATTCCATGGGGGCTGGAAAGGTGGCTCGGAGGTTAAGAGTACTGCCTACTCTTACAAAGGACCCAGGTTTGCTTCCCAGCATCCAAATGGCAGCTCACACTGATTCTATCTAATTCCAGGGGATCTGATGCCTTCTTCTGGCCTCTGTGGGGCAGTGTATGAACATGATGTGCAAACATACATGCAAGCAAAACACCAGTAAACATAAAATACAAAGGAATACTTTTTAATGTCATTTACTCCACTGTCATCTTTTTGTAGCAACGCAGACTGCACTGGTGTGTCGTGATTTTGTTGGGGATAGGGGATAAAATAGCAGAAAGCTGTTTCCTATTCCTGCTAGCTGGGATCCACTTCCCTTCCCAGTTGTCTGATGTCTGCTAGCATGAGCTCAGCTTTTCATCAGCTGCTTGGCTGTGTCTATCAAGCTAAAAACATGAACTTGAGAAACACTTAATTCTGGCTATCCGGTGAGTGCTGTGCTTTCAGCTAGATAGGGATTTTTTGTTGTTGTTGTTGTGGGGGGGGGGTTGTTTGGTTTTTTGTTTTTTTTTTAATGTATGTGTTTGCCATGCATGGTGCTTAGCACAGTGAGACTGTCTCAAGCAAATGAGTGAATGAATGAATGAGTGAATGAATGAATGAATGAATGGCAACTCTGATCACCTGAGTTTGGTCCTTGAAACTCATATAAAAGTGTAGAAGAAAGACCTAGCTCCACAACGTTGCCCTCTGACCTTTCCATGTGCACCTTGGCATGAGCACACACCCACACATACTAAATAATAGTAATCACAATAAATAATAACCATGTCTGGGTCTGTGGCCCTGCAGCAGCAGGGCTCTGTTATCACCGAAGGCCAGGCTGACATCCCTGATCTAGGCTGCCACCCAAGAACATACTGATGTCTGAGGGCTGTGCAGAACTGGCCCACCCCTCATGTGGGCATCATGGAAGAGCTAGCCTGCTCCTAGCCAGCTGCAGTACTTGGGAGAGCAAGCCCTACACAGTACCAGAGTTCCACTGAGCTGGCCCAAGGATAAGAGCTTGGGAGAACTGACCCTACCACTCATCTCCATGCAGTGATGTGGGTGAGGGACAGACAACTTACCCCTTTCCCACTCAGCAGCACTGGAGTCCTGGCCCCTGGGGTCATGAGAACAGAAGAGCTGACCCTGCTCCTCACCAGCTGCTTCACTCAGGAGAACAGGTCCCGCACCTCTCCTGTGCAGCACAGTAGGTCCCACACCTGTCCTGTGCAGCACAGTAGGTCCCACACCTGTCCTGTGCAGCACAGTAGGTCCCACACCTGTCCTGTGCAGCACAGTAGGTCCCACACCTCTCCTGTGCAGCACAGTAG
>JANHMN010000002.1:92707576-92724608 GCA_030674055.1 Rhabdomys pumilio | reverse complement strand
GATAGATAGATAGATAGATAGATAGATAGATAGATAGATAGATAGATTGTTAGGTAGACCGAGAAGCACTTTTAAGAAGACAACCAAAGAAAATTTAAAATTGAACTTGACTGTGATCATGTAGTCATTTTTTTACCAGGATTTGATTAATAGCTTATCCAAACTCCATTGATTAATGTTAAAACTCTAAAACTTTGAAGTCTTAAGAGGGAAAGGAATCTGAAATATTTTTTATTTTGCATATACCTTCGATCCCTTTCTCAGACCCTCACAGTGTAAGCTTTCACATCCTCAGACCTAAGAATGCAAACTTGCATTTGACATATCAAATTACTTTCTTAGACCCTCATGGCTTACATAAACTTTAAACCTTTCCTTTTCCATTTAATCAAGTATCATGAGACACAAATTGGTTGACTGGTTGACAGAGAACAGTCATGCAAAGCAAGTCCCTTTAAATAAAGGAATAGTAGAAAGCTACATCGAAACCTGTTTTTATCTCTTTTAGTGTGAAGCCTGTCAGCAAGGTAAACTGTGTCTGTGTCTGCCTTTGTCAGCAGGAGAACCAGTGGCTCTAGAGAGGGGGGCCTGATTTTACACATGAAATTAACTGTCCCGGAAGCAGCAGCGTTAGAGGGAGAAGCTGGATACTTGGAGCTGCCAAACTGACACTTCAGTTAGCTGTCAACCTCATCAGAGATCTGAGAAGGATAGATAGAGCAGGAAGTAGGCTCTGTATCTGTTACAGAAACTTACTGCCACCTGGACAATCACGGTAGGCTCCCATGGTCTTGATGGCTCATGGACAGCATTACATTTTTAGCTGCTGTCCTGGACAGCATTAGCCTTTGGCTGCCGAACCCAGAAGGACTGAGATTTTCCTGTGGTGAAGGAACTTGTGGAAATTGACCTTCCTAATGAAGTAGAGTAGGGCAGTCAACCTAACAGTGTCCATAGTTCCGCCAAGGCCTGGAGGTGGCCAACGTGTGGGGCAGTTCTTTGCCCAGTAGTTAGCATTACAATGCAGGGGGAGTCATCTGTGCCCATCATCTTCTCTGGAGACCGCAGGGTGGTGATCTAGCATTTCTGTCTAGTATGAGAAGCTTTTTCTTTTCTTTTCTTTTCTTTTCTTTTCTTTTCTTTTCTTTTCTTTCTCTTTTCTTTCTTTCTTTTTTTTTTTTTTCCGAGACAGGGCTTCTCTGTGTAGCCCTGGCTGTCCTGGAACTCACTCAGTAGACCAGGCTGGCCTCGGAGAAGCTTTTTCATTAAACACCTTAAATGCTGTGTTCAGCAGGCCTCTGAAGAGTTTAAGGACCATCCATCTATTAAGTATATTTGATTTTAAACCAACTTCGTCTTTAGTTACTTGCTTAGGTTTAACCTTGAAAACATATACAGAAGACTAAATAAAGCTTGTGCCTGTAAATGAATTACTATGGGACAGTGGACCGTGCCATCAGACAGTGGACCATGCCATCAGACAGTGAACCATGCCATCAGACAGACAGTGGACCGTGCCATCAGACTGTGGACCATGCCATCAGACAGTGAACCATGCCATCAGACAGACAGTGGACCATGCCATGAGACTGTGAACCGTGCCATCAGACTGTGGATCATGCCATCAGACAGACAGTGGACCATGCCATCAGACAGTGGACCGTGCCATCAGACAGTGGACCATGCCATCAGACAGTGAACCATGCCATCAGACAGACAGTGGACCATGCCATCAGACAGTGGACTGTGCCATCAGACAGTGGACCGTGCCATCAGACAGTGGACTGTGCCATCAGACAGTGGACCATGCCATCAGACTGTGGATCATGCCATCAGACAGAAGAACTGATAAGGTAGTAGAAAAGTTCAGAACCTGGAACTCTTGAGTGAGAAAGGCAAGAGTTCACTAGCTCCTGACCAGATTCCTGTCCTGGAGCTCGTGACCATGACACCCCACTAAGAGGATCATGACAACGGGTCATGTAGCATAGAAACCTAGAGTTCTCCATGCTAATGAGGTATCCTGGTAGGCCACAAGGGTTTAGCCAGTGTTTCCTTCCTGAGCATCCCCTCCCTGCAAAAGGTATTCAATCTCTGGTTTACCTGAGTAAGTTGTATGCATCCTTTTTCTGCCATTGAGTAAACAGGTTTGACAAGCAAGGACTGCCTCTCTCAGGGACTGCTGTTGGGGGAGGCCTTCATCATACAAAGCTGCACCTAAGTCTCCCAAAAAAGGCCTCTTCCCACTCCTAGCACTCACCCTGAGCTAAGTTGGGTTTCCACACCCCAAGCTCATTGCAGGCTCAAGGGCTGCCATTCTCAACTCTTTGAGGTTTCCAGGGGTGTCTGGGTGTCCAGGGGTTTGAGAACCACAGCCTCCATCCCAACCCGTGCAGTTTCTCACCTGGAGATACACAGGCTGGGCTACATTATTTCTCCCTTAAGCAGTGTAGTGGCAACCCACGAGCCCAGTACCCTAATGAGGGGAAAGGAACATAGCCTAACACCTCTGTGTTTCACCTTCCCAAGCGGTGTTCACACCCCAGCAGTGAGGCAGAAACACAGAACTACAATTACACTTGTATTCAGCATGACAAGCATAGTTCTGGGCCCATTAAAGAATTTGATCATTTATCATATATATGACAATTAACTTACATGTCTTAATTATATTTAAGAGTTTATAACAAGTTAGTAGCTTTAGTAAGATTGGGATTTCACAGTTTTATCCCTGTTAAGTTTGGGCCTTAAAGATTTGGATTGAAGATTTAATTGAGGACTCTTAAGCCATGAATACAGTCCACAGCGAGACTGAGAACTTTAGAAGACCATAAATAAAACCCACAGAGGGACTGGGAACCTTACTTTCTTGAACCTTTTATAGTGCACAGTTATAGAACATTTCAGTCTCTTGTAAGACAAAGTTTATCCAAATAGCTAAAGCTTAATAAAATTAGCAAAGACCAAGAGGCTACATTTATATCTTCAAGTCAGTTTCTGTTAACCTGAGTAGACCTTTATAACCCTAGGAATTTATCATTATATGAAAATCTATTCTAATCCAAAATACCTTGGAGACCTGTTGTTGCCTCCTCTGTCTAAAAAGAAGGCACAGTGATGAGCAGAGGACTGAGACCTTCTGTTAGTGTTACCTCAGCTGCTTTACACTCCCTGAATCTTATCTAAGACAGTTGTGATGTTACATGCTACGTACTTTCTTTTACCTTAGTAACTATGTCTGTCAGCCACATGGCTGCTATTTAACATCATTTATTTTCTTAAACAGGAGTTGAGTCATATATAACACACTGTAGTGAATTAAGATTACCTATGTGTGGTGGTTTGAATATGCTTGGCCCATGAGAAATGGCACCATTAGAAGGTGTCAGCTTATTGGAGGAGGTATAGCCTTGTTAGAGGAAGTGTGTCCCTGTGGGGGCGAGTTTTGAGGTTTCCTTCACCCAGCTCCACCCAGTGTGAAAGAGCGCCTCTTCCTTGTTACCTGTGGAAGCCAGTCTCTCTCTGGCTCCATTTGGATCAAGATGTAAAACTCTCAGCTCCTTCTCCAGCACCATGTCTGCCTGCATGCTGCCATGCTTTCTGCCAGGATGATAATGGGCTGAACTTCTGAAACTGTAAGCCAGCACCAATTAAATGTTTTCCTTTAAGAGTTGCTTTGATCACGATGTCTTCACAGCAACGAAACCCTAACTAGGACACTGTGTATCATTTTTTTTTAACTGTCAAGCTTTCATTACAAGTTTTTTGTTTGTTTGTTTTTTTCGAGACAGGGTTTCTCTGTGTAGTCCTGGCTATCCTGGAACTCACTCTGTAGACCAGGCTGGCCTCAAACTCAGAAATCCGCCTGCGTCTGCCTCCCAAGTGCTGGGATTAAAGGCGTGCGCCACCACCGCCCAGCTTCATTACAAGTTTTAAGGTAACCTTTTATTACAGACTTTACAACTGTTCAACTATACCCAGTGAACTTACAAATCCGGAGATAGTTTATAGCATAGTCTCAAGAGATTTTTTTTTTAAAGAGCAGATACCAAAGAAATAGTAGAGATAAAAGATTTTTAAGAATGAAAAGTAGAAAACCCTTAGTGGTGAGAAACTTGCAATCATAGAAACTTTAGGTGTAAGTGATTTGGGGAGTTGTTTGTGCAGTGGTAGAAGTTATTGCCATAGGAGAGAATTTAAAAATTAAGTGTGTCAATTTTTGGCCACTGAGCTGTACTGAAGCCAAGGTGTTTGCAGTAAGACAACAGGGCTTTAATAAAATCTCTGAATCTGAGTAGGAAGACAGACTGACAGACAGATAGACAGAAAAAGGAAGGAGGAAGGAAGGAAGGAAGGAAGGAAGGAAGGAAGGAAGGAAGGAAGGAGGAAGGAAGGAGAAGGAAAGGGTCATATAAGCCCAGGAACACACAGGAAGCAGCAGAACTTTCGGGAAGGAGCTAATAGACAGAAGGAACAGAGCTGCAGATAGGAGCTCCAACTGACAGAGTCCCAGGAGGGCAAAAGGAAGCTGTAGCAGGCAGATCCTATCAGGAGGCAAGAAAACTCCAGGAAGGAGCTGAAAACATGTGGAGAGGGAAAAATGGGCTAGAGAGAGGGGCAAGGGTCCAGATGACAAGAATTTCAACCCATGACAATCCCAAGCTGTCTAAGAGACTTGTCAGAGACAAATGTCCCAAAGAGGGACAGAAGAGAGTTGTCACTTTCCACATGATGGGGGCCCAGTAGGGTGAGAGGATTAATAGAGAGATGCTCAGGTGATGGGCACCACAGGAGGCTCCAGGAGCCAGAGAGACACCAAGTGGACAAGGAGGGACAAATGGTTAGAGGAGACAAAGAGAAGAAGCAGCTGAAGAAAGAGGTGGAGTTTGGGATAAAACATGGTGGAAGGCAGAAGCCGCAGGAACTAACAATCCGCACATACCTTAGGAGAGTCATATCTGCAGCTCCGTTTGATCAGGAGAGGCCAAGACCCTTGGAAGGAAGCTTATATATGCTTCTCCTGCATTTCAAGCGCCAGATGAACGAAAATGAAACATGACTGCTCCTAGGTGTGAGTGAGGGGAAGGTTTTTACTGTAGATCTGAGGGACAGTACAGCCAGGCACTTTTTAAAGAGTCCAGAGCAAGGAGAGAAAATAGTAGACTAGAGATGACCAGTAAACTGAACTAGTCCAGGGGAGGAGAGGAGCAGGAAAGAGAAGAGAGAGAAACCATGAGAACACACGGCTGAAATGGCAGAGTTGTCTAGGAAACAGAAGCTGGGTGTGATGGTTTGTATATGCTCAGCACAGAGAGTGGCACTATTAGAAGGTGTGGACCTGTTGGAGTGGGTGTGGGCTTAAGACCCTCATCCTAGCTATCTGGAAGCCAGTATTCTGCTAGCAGCCTTTAGATAAAGATGTAGAACTCTCAGTTCCTTCTGTACCATGCCTGTCTGGACACTGCTGTTTCTGTCTTGATGATAATGGACTGAATCTCTGAACCTGTAAGCCAGCCCCAATTAAATGTTGTCCTTTGTGAGAGTTGGCTTGGTCAGAGCCGGGCAGTGGTGGCGCACACCTTTAATCCCAGCACTTGGGAGGCAGAGGAAGGCAGATTTCTGAGTTCAAGGCCAGCCTGGTCTACAGAGTGAGTTCCAGGACAACCAGGGCTACACAGAGAAATCCTGTCTCAAAAAACAAAACCAAAACCAAAAAAAAAGAGTTGGCTGTTCACAGCAGTAAAACCCTAACTGAGACACTGGGGAAGTGAAGCCCCTGAGCTGTTAAGGCTTAGAGCAGGGAGTGAGGTGAGAAGCTGAGAGGAACCACAGGTGAGCCTCGGCCAGTGTGCACTTTGGCATGTTCAATAGGAGGCACCCTGACACCCTAGAGTGTCTCTAGGACCCAACAGATTTTGTATTTACACATTGAGACAAGGTCTCACTGTGTAGCCCAGACTAGAAGAGAATTCAAAGGCTCCCAACACAAAGAACTGATAAATGCCTATGCTCCCTACACAACTCTGATCAAGGTCAACACTGTATATATGCATTAAGCCACTCCTTGGTCCTTGTCCTGTCAGAACTGTGATGTCTGTGGTCATGGCAGTCCATTTTCCTAACAGATGTAATAATCTGCTGTGAAAGATGGAAATGCTGAGTGTGTTCTGTGTGTGGCATAAAATTGAGTCTGTGGAACTGAAGATTATGAGCATTTGGTTGCTATGAGAGATCTTAGGAAAACTTGTTAAGTTTGAGGCTGGAACATCATTGGAATAAGTTCAAAGAAAAACAATAGGTAGTTCTTCATTTGCATACATGAACACAAAGTGACTCTTCAGAGTTTGGGTACGTGAACACAAAGAATTGAAATGTCTGTGCACTCTGCTCCTCGACCAATAAAATTTGTTGTGAAATAAAAAATAACAGTGTCTTTTCATCTCCTTAACCTATTCTCCACCATGGACTTTGCCCTTGAGTTAAAAAAAAAGAAAAAAAAACTCATCACACTTTTCTGATAAGAATATATAATTAAAATTAGCCAAATGTGTCAGCACATGCTTGCTATCTCTGCATTGGAGGAAGGAGGATCAACAACACCCTGTGTTCTGTATCAAAAACAGACAAGGGGCCAGGGAGATGATTCAGATATGATGTGCTTGCCATACAAGCAAGAGGATCTGAGTTCAATCCCCAGCATCCACAGAGAAGCCAATAACCCAAGTGCTGAGGAACTGGATCCAGGCGGTTGGTGAAGTCTAGTTCAGCAAGAGACTCTTGAGGAAGACAACTGACAGCAATCTCTGGCCTCCACGTTCATACAACCATACACACACTTCACGATTCCCACAGCCCTCTATGCCCCAGATCAGTTAAAGATATTAAGGACAGTTGTGGTGAACACAGGACAGAGCAGAAGGTTAACATAATTCACTAAAACCTCCACTACTGAGGTGAGTCAGAGGCAGGGCCAGAACCTGACACATCACTGTCACCTGACAACTACTCAGAAAGGCACATTCTTGGGCCCTACTCCAGGTCCACTGAGTCAGAGCTCCAGGGATGCAGCCCAGCAGTCTGCAGACACAGCCTCCAGGGGATTCTGGTGCCCACAAGAGCTCGGAACTCACTGAAAGCCCCACAGTTGTTCATGGTCAAACCCTGGTTGACATTAGGAGTCAGTGTTCTGACATGGACTGTGCCTTTGGTTTGAACAAGCTGGGCCATGTGGAAAATGTGTCAGATAGAGGAGTCCAACTCTGAGAAGCTCTTATCACTCACACTGAGAGCCTCATGCTGTGCTGGGAGCTGTATTGTCATCTTTACTACTGTCCCCAAAAGGGGAAATGAAAGCTGACAGCAGTTTACAGCCTCATACAGTTGTGTCTTACACACAGCCTGGAGAAGACACTAAGTTACTTATTCAATGGGAGAGTTTTTCAAATTGTTGCATTTGTTGTTGTTCTAGAACCTTCCGAAGCTCACTCTGAGTGCCTCCAGAACTAGCTTTCTCCCTGTGTTTCCTGACCTTGGACCGTGACAAACTAAAGGCAGTTTTGGCTGCAGGAAGCCCTTGTGAGGCTGACAAACCAGGGAACCGACGCTCTTTTCTTTTTTAATCCACCTGTTTTGATTCAACTATAAGGAATAGTTTCTAGAACATTCAGACTTCAGGCATCTCTTTGTAAAGTGTCTCACTTGAATGTCATCTTCCCCCTGAGCCTTGTGTAAATAACTTCCAATTCCTAGTTTGAATGACAGGTGGGCTTCAGCCATTTGGAAGGGCCAGGGATTGAGAGGGACCAGGGGCACAGGAAGGGGCTTCTGGGATTTTATTTTATTCTATTTTGAGCCTATAGTTTAGAATCTAGACTGGCACACTGGAGCTAAGCTTAGCTTCCTGGGGTAATGGAAGCTGTACCAGCAGCCAAGGCTGAGGGTGAAGTCAGGCTCTTGCCCAGAATGATGCCCTGGGGAGAGCCTCCTAGCTGGAACAGAAAAAACTCCAAATATTTCCTTTTGGAAATGGAGAGGGTAAACCAGATGAAATGTGAAGAGGTGTCTGAAGGCTGGAGGAGACCAGCAGGCCCTTCCAGAACTTCTATTTGTGGTAAGAAACCTTGGCATGGGGCAGCCGCTCTACTGCAAAAATAGACCAGTGTGCCGAGAAACAGCTCAATTCTGGAAGTAAATGTCCCTGTACAGGGAAAGTGCTTCGGCTGAGACTCTTCTCTCCTCTGCTTCTTCTGGTCTTTACCCACAAGAAGAAGGAGAAAGATAAGCATTTGTATGTATGCAGTGTGTGTGTGTGGGGGGGGGTGGGAGTGTGCATGCATTCGATCCCTCGCCTAGACACACCCATGCCATCAACCTTGGGTGTAAATTTCCTTGGGTGCTATCTATAGATTTTTAGTTTTTGTTTGTTTGTTTTTGAGACAGGGTCTTCTACTGAGACCTGGAGCTCACCAGGTTGGGTAGCCAGTGAGCTTTTGAAATCCTTCTGTCTGTGCCAATGTTGGGGGTCACACCCAGCTTTTTACATGGGCACTGGGGATCAAGCTTAGGTCCTCATGCTCAAATGGCAAATGCTTTGCTTTCTGGGGAATCTCCTCAGTGACCAGATAGGCATTTTAAGGAAAACTGAGGAGTTTGTGCAGAGTCATGACTTCTCTATCAGAATCAGAGCCATTAAAAGAGACATGGGGCAAAAGGAAGGTTTTAGACCACTGCCTGGACCTCAGCATCTACCTCTGCACCTGCTATGAGGTGACAGAGTGGAGGATCAGCTCTGCTTTCTAATGTTCAGTCCCTTTGCCTCTACAAGGGTGAGATGACAATGAAAATAAGACCCAGAGCACAGCAGAGGGATGTGGATAGAAGTGACCTTGGCTCGGATGTTATCAAGACAAGATGAAGCTCCTCTGGGAGCCTCCTCTAAAACAGCAGGTCAGCAAGGTGTGACACTACTGTAGAGAAAAAAACACAAGAGAAGATGTAATCCTGAGGCTATACTCATTCTGGACTCTGATGTAATGGTGTGAGGGGCTCAAAAGGCTTCTCTCTTTACACAAAGTCATTCTTTCTCAGGAGCCGGGACCCTGAGCAGGGAGCGAGTCAGGTCCCAGCTGGAGACACCGATCAATTTCATAGCACCACCATGGAGCTAGATCTGGAAGTTCTCTAGAGGGTTGTTGAATGATCCTGTCACCCCTACCTGACCCCATCTGCTAGCCACCTGAGGTCCCTGTGAGCACAGTGTGCAGGCGCATCTTCCCTGTGATGAGGCTTGGTTTTGCAGCCCAAGCAGCCCGGAGAAGAAATTGTAAGGAGGAAGGATGGTGAAAGATGGCTCACAGATACAGGAGAACTGCTGAGAGAGCCAAGTCAGTCCCAGCGCTCACATAGGGCAAGCTATGGTGACTACAGGCCAAAATGGCAAGCAAGCGGTTTCTGAGGGCTCCTAACAGAGGGGTGGTTACCGTTGAGGTGCCCTGTTTGCCAGTTACCTGATCTACTCATTACACACTATCTACAGGTATTAAAATGTCATGCTGGGAGGGTAGAAAAGGGCACCTGGCAAGCACCAAGACCTATGTTCAAACCATGTGAAAAATACCAGGCTTAGTCTGTGCTGTAAGCCCCGCACAAGGAGAGACAGTGGCAGCAGGATCCTCGGGGCTCTCTGACCAGCTAGCCTACCTAATAATGGTGAGCTCCAAACCCACCGGACACCCTTTAAGGAGGGTCTTAAAGGAACTACAAAGTTTTCCTAAGGATAATGCACAAGATTACCTTCCGACATTCACAATCAGACACACACACATACACACATAAACACATAAAAGAGTCACCTTGAACCCGGCCAGTGTGAGCAATTATTATACATCAATTAATGAGAAGGCTGGGAGATGGCTCAGTGGGCAAAGGTCCCACTGCCCGGCCTGAAGACCTAGTTAAGATCCCCAGAACCTACATAAAGCCAGGCATGGTGGCGAGTATCTGAGATGCAAATGCTCCTGCTGCAAGATGGGGACAGCAGACTCCTCAGAAGCCTCTGCAGACTTGCTAGCTTGGTGTGCAGAATGAGTAATAGAGCCTGTTTCAAACACAGTGGAAGGCCAGGACTAAGACCCACGGTTGTTCTCTGCCCTTCACACATGTGCTGTGAATGTGACCTGCACCCACACAAACATACACACATACAAACACCATTTGCATACATCCACATACCATGCACACAAATGTGCATGCTTCCACAAATCATACCCACACAAAGATTTATAAAGTAAAAATAAGATACATTTTTTTAAAGATCACACAGTGAATAAGACAATGCAGTGGGTAAATGCACTTGCTGTCTAAGGACCTGAATTTGTTCATTGGAATCCTTGTAGAGATAAAAGGAGTGAGCTAGTGCCTGAACGTTGTTCCTCTCTTCCTCTCTCTCACACACTAACACACACATATAACATACACATATTACGTGCACATATTACATACATCACACACGTATCACACAACAAATAAAAAATTATAACAAAGAAACAACCTAAGCGAGGAAACATTTGTTTAAACAAAGTATAAGACCCAGTGTGTCTCAGCTGGAACTGGGCAATGACCAGGTCCGCTCCACTAGTCCCCTCTGCCCATTCAAGTGGATGGCATCTACACTTCTTCATGTCTGTTCCTCTTAGTGACCCAAACTGTCCACACCCAGCTGCAGCTTTCCAGTCAGCTGCTATTCAGCCTGCCAGTGTGCAAAGGCCTAATGGCATTTGTAAAAAGCCTGCCCTGCCAGCAGCTCTTTTGTCTTCAAAGGGTGCCATACACTACAGCTGTCACAGCTTAGGCAAGGACCAGAGAGGGAACTGCCTCTCCCATATGGTTACTCTGTTTGGTGCATTCCAGAGTGAATGGAAGGACCTGTCCCAAGGTCTTTATCTCATGCTGCCTAAGGTCCTCTGGGCATACTGATACATGTTTGTCTTATCAGCACTCAGAGGCTGAAGGGAAGTATTATCAGTTTGAAGGTAGCCTCAGCCACATAGAGAGGTCTTGCCTCAAAACCAAACAACCAAACAAAAATACCTCACTATAGCGTAACTTTCCCAGACATGCCAGCAGTTTAAATAAAGACATGGAGTTGTGTATATACTAAAAGCTTGGGCCTTTGGCTTGGGTTCTCTCCTGGCTTCTTTAATCCAACTAATTGTGGCCTACTTCACAGCATGTGGCCAGGTCTACCTCTGTGCTTGCTCTGAGTTGTCCATCCACCTCAGCATTTACTGCCTGAATCCTTCGCCTCTCAGTTCTCCCAGAGACCCCATCTCTACATGGAAGCTGTGCCTTCCACTTCCTACCCTGCTGTTTGCTGTTAGATCTTTGTTAAAGCTAGTCAGAGAATGCCTGAGGCAGATGAAGAAGGAACAAACACAAAGTATGAGACAGATGATGGGCCTCTCATGATGGGCTCCCAGCCAAGTACAGAACTAACAATTGAATATACAGAGACATACCTTCACACAGTGTACCCTAACACGTCACAAAAACAAACCAGCAAACAATTGAACACAAACGTTACCCCAGGTAAACCAGGTGGGAAAGTGATGGGGGTCACCGGAAGACCAGAAGGCAGGGGTCCTTGAGGAGGTAAGGTGTCTCTACCAAGGTTCAGGATGGCCAGGATTTGGTGGAAGACTTTTTACAAATGTGCATAGAAAAGCCACCAGCCACATTGTGCTCCACTGTTCTGGCGGGGAACACTCCACTTCTCTGAGCTGAACTTCTTTAATGAAAGTAGTCTCCGAGGGCCTGCAGGTCCGCCTTCCCTGTAGGAGATGGCCACATAGCACAGGCCCAGCCCATCACACTGCATGTGACCCACAGGGCCTTACCTGTTTAATGAATGTGCTGGCAATACTGAAGTGGGGTGGAATGGTGTCTTTCTAGTCCACATCAGTGGTTCCTTTGCAGCAGATAAGGAGGGTGACCCAGTTTGAGAGAATGCAGAAATGGTAACCATATTTGTGTTCTTATGTGCTGGAAGCTGGATCCACCTCTGCCTTTTCAGTTACATAAACCAGCACAGCATTCCCCCTTTGCTTATTCTAGTTAGACTCTGATACCTGCATGTTACAGGCACCATCTCCATACAGGAGGCCCTTTGCCTGTGAACAGCCTGCTAATGCAAGTACCTGGTGTGCAGTACTGGAGCCTGCCATCTGGAGCCTGTGGCAAAGAGGCAAGGAGAGGGGGTGAGCTACACACCCCTTGACAATCTTGCAGGCCCTTGATCTGCATCCAGATGAATAACAATCCCCCAGGTTGCCTGGTGGGCCTTATTCTGTTGTTATGGACCCTGAGAGTTAGGAAAGTGGCTGGAGGGGCATGCTCAGAGGGAAATGGGCTGAGAAGTTGGGCTTCAGACCTCATTCACCACTAATGGGAACTGAATTACCTGATAACATCCTGGAGTCTGAACTGGCAATCCTTAAGGAGTATTTGCCCCTTTGGACAGAGCATTCTGTCCCTCACAAGGACCTGGTTAGGATCCTCTCCAGGAGGTGGCCCTGTGCCTTGGAGCTTTCTAGAGGCTGTCCCTCCTTTGAGACATTCTCACTGGTGGCTTGGCCTGAGCCAGCTGTCTTCCCTGCCTGCCTCTGACACAGCCAAGCCCTTTCCTGGGCCGTGGGCGAGGCAGGCTCTTTTTGCTCCCTCACACCAGCCCTCCCCGTAGCTTATTTTGAAATGGAGAATGTTTCCCAATCCACCAATTTCCAGGTCCACAGTGTTCCTCACTGAGTGTCCCCACGGGACAGACAGGGAGCATGACAGAGACACAGCCATCTCTGCGGCTGTCTCCCATCACTTGGATCAGTCATCTGACTTTCCCAGGCAAAGATGGGAAGATGGGACAATGGTCCAGATGATGCCCGATGGAGCTCTCTACAAGAATAAGAAGAGATAGGGGCTGGAGAGATGGCTCAGCGTTTAAGAGCACTGACTGCTCTTCCAGAGGTCCTGAGTTCAATCCTTAGCAACCACATGGTGACTCACAACCATCTGTAATGGGATCTGATGCCCTCCTTCTGGTGTGTCCAAAGATAGCTACAGTGTATTCATATACATAAAATAAATAAATCTTTAAAAAAAAAAGACTGGGAAGATTGGTGTGTAATGAAGTAAATTAGAAGTCATGACAGCCTCAAGCTAGCTCTTGACTTTGAATAATTTCTACAAACCTGCGAACCCTGTTTTCCTCTATGGTACTACCATGCATGCAGCTGGGTTTGTAAGTAACAGAGCTCTGACTGTACTGGCTTACAGTATTCTTGTGGGAACTGGGAAGACAGCACAATTAATAAAGAAACCCCTCTGCAATCAAGAGGACCTGAATTCAAGTCCTCAGAACCCAGTCCAAAAAAGCTGGATTTGGTGCACACACTTATAATTCCTGCCTTGAGAACTTGAGAAGGTAGAGACGGACAGATTCCTGGGGCTTAATGACTAGCCAGTCTACTTTGTTGTGAGTCTCAGGTAAGACACCTTGTCTCAAAAACAAAACAAAACAAAAACAAAAACAACCAAAACTGAATGTGGGAATGGTATCTCTTTAGTCCACATCAGGAATTCCTTTCCTAGCAGATGATGAGGGTGCCCCAGTTTGAAAGAACATAGGAATGGCAGCTATATTGTGCTCACATATGCTGGAAGTTGGATCCATTTTTAACTTTCAAAAAGGCAGAAATATACCATTCTGCCCCACTTTCTCTTGCTCTGAGGAAAGCCAGCTGAGACTCACACAGGAACCAAAGCCTGGACAGCTCATGGCCAGAGGACTCAGCCTGAGAGTATTATGGGTGACCTCAGAAGGAGCTTCTCCCCCAAGTGTGCCTTCAGATGTCTGTGTCCTGCTAGACCTTTGACCTCAGCCTCTGGAGATGCTTGATCTGGAGAACTCACAGAACTGACCTGAAAAACTTAGAGAAAACCAAACATTTTTTTTTTTTTAAATTTCAGCTGCTAAATTTAGAGCTCACTTGTTACATGGCATTAGCTGACTCGTACATTCATTTTCTAGCTAGACCCACACCAGACTTCTGTTACTAAGAGGAAAGGAGGATAGGGACTGAGGGGCAACCTCCAGCTCCTGTCACATGTACCAACCAATAGGATTACTGTAAAGATGAAATGAGCTATTGCTGAAATGGATCTGGTACCAAGAAGTACCTGGAAGGGGACACGGTCATTGATGGAGGACTGTGTCCCACCAACAAGCTTTGCCAGGAGGCATGTGATGGTGATTCTTGGTTGTGAACCTGACTATATCTGGAATGAAGTACAATTCAGAAATAGACGGCACAATCACGACCAGGATCTTGAGGCTGGAAGACACAAGCTTTTGATTCAGGTCTTGAGGTGGGACAGCACATGCTCTTAATTTGGATCAACACACATCTTTAATCCAGATCTTGAGGCCTTTAACCTGGGTGATACCTTCTGCAGGCGACCTATGTAAGGACAATGGAAGAAGGAAGCAGATGTTCGTTCTTCTCCTGCTTGCACTCACTTTGCCAGCACATCCACTGGAGTCTCTCCTTTTGAATTCCAGCATACACAAAGGAGCAGCTGAAACACTCAGCCTTGTGGGACTGAGCAACTACTAGATTCTTGGACTTTCCACTGACAGCTGGCCATTATTGGGTTAGTTGTACTGCAGCCTGTAAATCATTCCAATAAATTCTCTCTCTCTCTCTCTCTCTCTCTCTCTCTCTCTCTCTCTCTCTCTCTGTGTGTGTGTGTGTGTGTGTGTGTGTGTGTGTGTGTGTATGTATTCCATAAGTGCCATGACTCTAGAGAACCCTGACTAACATAAGACACAGTGGGGCTGTGCCTCTTGTGTGATGTTTCCTGACTTCTCCTCCCATTGGTTAGAATCCTCTGTCCTCTGTGCAAGTAGAGCAATGCACCAAGTCTATCTGACAGGTTCACAGAACGTAAATTCTCAGAGAGACACCTCGAGAGCCCCTTGGATTCATCAGTCTTCATATTAACAGGAGCCCAGAAACAGTTCCAGGTCAGGCAGCCTCAAAGTGCTGGCCTTGTCGATAAGGTGACTCTTCTTCAAAAGGCCTTGTAGATAAAGTGGCCTGCCTTCTTCAAAACCATATTGCTATTACTGAGAAAGACCCCAGTATGTATGTATGTATGTATGTATGTATGTATGTATGTATATATGTATGTATGTATATGACTGTATCCTCAGCTTTTTTAAGAGACTGAGGCAGGAGGACCACTTAAGCTCAGAAATTTAAGACCAGCTTGGGTCATAGTGAGATTAATGAATGAATGAATGTCCCTGAATGAATGAATGAATGAATGAATGAATACCATGCTAATTCAATCTAAGGTTTTCACCTCATAGGATTTCAGGTCAAGTTTATGGGATGCAGGGTATTTCTGTATGAATAAGTTCCCTTGCCTTCCGTCTAGCCTTTGGCAACCCCTGCTGTGCCTCTCTGGCTTGGCCCTGAACAAACTTCTGCAGCCATTCCCAGGGCCCTGTCCTTGGTAAAGTCATCAGGAGGAAAGTCCAGAGCGTGCATCCACGGCCTCAGGTAGAAGGGATACAGGGTTTAATGTCACACTGGACGAACATGCGCTCTGGAGTCACATACAGTGAAGTCCCAGGAGAAACAAATGTTGCAGGGAGAGAAATCTTAGGTCTTAGGACTGTTTTCTCCTCCTCATCCTTTCAGTATGTTGGGAGGGCCTAGTGGCATCAGGTAGCATCAGTTGGTGGCACACTAAACAGGCCATACTTGCCATACCTAAGACCTAGACCTAGGGTTCAATCTTAGACACACATATGCACAGAAAATATAGAAGATAAGGGGCTGGTGAGAGAGTTCACTAGCCAAGACCCTTGTTCAGTTCTCATCACCCATATGGTGGTTCATTACTGCTGTAATTCCAGATCCAAGAGGTCTGATGCCACCCACCTTCTGACTTCCAGGGTACCAGGCATGTATGTGGCACACACACACACGGACACTCAGGAAAAGCACTCACATACATAACAGTTTTTTAAACCACAAATCTTTAAAATATGAAAGACAAAATGTTCTGTATTCTATGGTAACAAACTGGGTTATGTGAGAATCTAATTCCCAGAAATCTCAGCTGCATCAGTACCTTGTCACCAGTTATTTCAGCTTTGTGAAAACAGCAAATATCGGGAGAAATGGGTCTGATATGCCAGACATTATTCATTTACTTAGTGCTGTGCTCACATATACTAGTGTGCTCTAGTGTATGCAAGGGCTTGGTAGCATGCTTGTCTGGTATGCACAAAGTGCTGGGTTTGATCCCCAGCTTTATATAAACACAGCTTGTGCCACACACCCCAATAATCCCAGGTGGGAGATAGGAGCAGACAGATCAGAAGTTCAAGGTCACCTTCAGCTAAATAGTTTGAGGACAGCCTGGGCTTCATGAGACCCTGTCTGTGTGTGTGCGTATGTATGTGTGTATGTATGTATGTATGTATGTATATGTGAATATATCTATTCAGACATATATCAGAAATTTTTAGCACAGTGTTGAATGGTTTCTGGTTTTAAAATGCAGGGCAGCCTGGCCATTGGAAACCCAAACAAAATCCTCACAGCTAACTGTCCCTAGGAACACTGAGTTTACAAAGTCTGACGTGAAGCTGATAGGTCTATAATGCCAATACTCAAATGGCTAACAACAGGAGGATCACTAATTTGACAGACAAATCTCCTTGCCCACCCCTGCACTGTGCACAGACAAAGGTCCTGGGGTGAGCAGCACTACAGGGGTGTCTCTGATGAGGCTTGGCCAGGAGGGCTGCTTAAAAGCCATGAAACTGGACAGGTGTCCCTACTAATGGCAGGATCACACAATTTGGTGCCTGGGTTTTCAGTTTTATCCGGTACACACACACACACACACACACACACAGAGAGAGAGAGAGAGAGAGAGAGAGAGAGAGAGAGAGAGAGAGAGA
>JANHMN010000002.1:92658786-92699091 GCA_030674055.1 Rhabdomys pumilio | reverse complement strand
GTTTGGTTTGGTTTGGTTTGGT
Source organism: Rhabdomys pumilio (assembly GCA_030674055.1). Taxonomy (NCBI): domain Eukaryota; kingdom Metazoa; phylum Chordata; class Mammalia; order Rodentia; family Muridae; genus Rhabdomys; species Rhabdomys pumilio. The sequence continues at coordinate 92,699,069 of JANHMN010000002.1, read as the reverse complement.
TTGGTTTGGTTTGGTTTGGTTTGGTTTGGTTGAGATAAGGTCTTACAATGTTCTGGCTCTCCTAGAACTCACAGAAATCCACCTGCCTCTGCCTCCATAGTGCTGGGATTAAAGAGGTGTGGCACCATGCCAGGTTGCATGTAGTTGTGAAAGGTGTCTGCCAAGGAGTTAAAGGAGGTGGCCCTGCTTTGCACAAGCAAGGCCAGGGACATTGGTCATGGCTCCCAATACGACTTCCAACATCTTCCACTGTAATGTCCCAGTAAGCTGACCTTCCAGACCTGCCCTGAATTAATGCCCAGTGTGAGTACTGCTGTCCCCATCTCTTTCCTGGTCCACTCTTCATCAATCATGTGGTACACTAGGCTCTGGGGTGACAAAAGTGAGCAGGAGGGAGACGAAGGGATTAGAAACCAGAAAAGCCCAAGTTTGAGGCTCCAGTTTGTGAGAAGCAAGTTGTCCTCAACTTTAGAGAAAGACTCACATCTTACAGACTGACACTCTCTTCTGGAAACCTTGTGGCCCAGTCAGAAGAAGCCATTTGTAACTATGTGAAGCCAGAAGCCAAAGCTAAGAGTCTCATTTCCATGCAGATCCCTCCATCCCAGACACAGCCAAGCAGCCTTGCTTCAGCTGGGTAAGCCGTAGCACATGCTGGTTCCCAGTTCACTGCATTACTGCTTATAAACAGGAGTCTGGCTGTGTCCCTGGCCAGCCTAATTAAATCAGAGCCCTTGGGAGACCAGCACCCATCATGGCGTTAATGCTTTAAAATATTTTCACTTATTATTTGTGGGTGAGGAAGCATGCATGTTACAGATACATGTGGAGATCGGAGGACACCTGTGTGGGACTGGTTCTCTCTTTCCTTTTACAAGGCTTCTGGGGATCAAACACAGGTCCCTCAGCTTGGGAGGCACTTTTACCCATATAGCTGCCTCACCAGCCATAAGATTTCAAAGTTAGCATACATGGTAAAGGTTTCATTATGGCAGTTTCATATGTATATGTCATTATATTTTGTTTTAATTTGTTTTCTTCCAGTACTTGCCTCTTCCCTCCAATTCTGGCAGGTTCATCTTCTCCCCAAATACCCTCCCTCAGCGTCCATGTGCTCTGCTTGTCTTTTCCTCCATTAGGCTCAACCCTTCCTTCTTATGAACCACTTTCTAGATTCACAACCCCCCCACACACGCACAGAGAGAGAGAGAGACAGACAGACAGACAGACAGACACACACACACACACACACACACACACACACACACCACACACACATACACACAGAGAGAGAAAGAAAGAGAGAGAGAGAGAGAGAGAGAGAGAGAGAGAGAGAGAGAGAGTTTAAAATATGCATATGAGAGAAAACATGTGGTGTATGTCATTCGAGTCTGGCTTAGTTTGCTTAACATAATGATTTCTAGTTCTACCCATTTCCCTACACATGTCAGGCTTAAAAACCTCTATATTAAATCAAATTAGAGGAAATAAAGATGTTTAAAATTTGGAAAAGATGTCATGCTCTGATTTTTATGAACAGTTTCATACATGTAAAACATTACAGTCATGTGAGGAGCACCTACCATCTATCTGCCCAGAGCAGCAACCAGTGTTTCTCTTTCCAACTCTTCGTGCCCTGGCTGAGCTGTAAGAGCCCAGAATGCAATTAAGTTGTAGGCCATGCTTAGTACATGTGAGGAAGAAGCAGAGAGAATTTGCAGACTTTAGAACCTGTCCTCTCCAAACAGAATTAAGAGAGTTGATTTCAGTACCACTGGATGACCATCAAGTGTCTGCTTTTCCGGTGCACTGAAACATGTCTCACAGCTGCCTTTCCAACCGCGCTCTGCCAGGCGTGGATTACACTCTGCATTTGGTTTCTTTGGGGGAGGGGATAGGTTTTTTTTTTTTTTTTTTCTGTATATGCTTAAGTTAAGTCATGGGTGAGCAGAGAATAGAAAGGACTGAGAAAAGCTTTCAACAAGGACAGTCACAAGAGACAGGGAGTGGCTCAACTGGTAAGGCGTTTGCTCCATGGCCCTCACTTCCACCCCAGCATTCACATACAAACAAGACATTGTAGTATGCACCTGGAACCTCAGCATTGCGGAGGCTGAGACTGGAGGATTCTGGTATTTGCTGGTATGGTAGTGTATGAACCAATGAAGCAACCTGTCTCAATAAATACGGTGGGTACATGATTGAGGAAGATGCCCAGTGTCAACCTCTGGTCCCCATATGCATGTGTGTATATACATGATCACATACACACATGAATAGATACACACATACACAAAACAAAGTCACCACATACACGTTTTCTTTTGTTTTTAAAATGGGATCTCTCTGTGGAGCCTCTGCTGACTCCTGTTCTGCCTGAATCTCCTGAGAGGAGAATGGTAAGTATCTGCTATACCATGCCTGACTTGGTTGCAATATTTCTTTCTTTTGCTTTATTTTTGCTCTGTCATCTTTTTTTGCACCCTTTCCCACCCATGCTGTCTTTAGAAGAATCTAGAAATCTCATAAATAATATCAAATCTGTGATTACCTAATTGTTTGCTTATGGGGTTGTTGAATTTGTTCTTGTGCTCTTTGTGTTTGCTGTGATCTGGATGAGGCTTAGATAGACACTTTCTCAGAGACAAGAGGCACAGGCAGTATGGATGGGTGTTCCTGGGCATCTCACTGTGGCTGGGATGTCTGGGTTCAAATCTTAGCTGGGTCATTTTTCATATTTTAGAAAATGGCCACCATATTAGCAATGCCGCTGCAAAGGACGATGCATGAAGCTGTGAGCACTGAAGACAAGATGGAGACTCTAGAAAGTCCCAGCTGTCAGGAAACATAGAGCATCTGCCCGGAAGAGCTGCAAGCAATGAGGAGAGCCATGCAGAGACAGGGCTTCAAACAGCAAGGCCACAGGGACAGGGCTGCAGAAGGCCTGTGGGACCCACTCTGCAGTCACATGTCCCTGCTGACTTTTAGGCTTGCCCTTGTCCTTTCCCCCCCTTTCTGGGCTCCCAGGAGCCCACAGCAGGGAGTTTGCATGAGTATCAGAGACTAGGAACTTTGGTGTGTAACCAGTGCTAGAGTATCTACTAAGGTGCTGGGGCTCTGGAAAGTGAAGTAAATGCCTTTTGGTGGAATGTTTGAGTTTAGCTATGTGCTGTCCCCCTACAAGATTCAAGTGTTGAAGGCCTGGTCCTCAGCTAGTATCAGTAATAGGGAATGACTGACCATGGCCCCTCAGAACTAATCAATGAACATACTGATGGATTTTCAGTAAGGAGGAAATTGGCAATAATTAAATACAGAGTAGAATAGATCTTCTGTTCTATGGAAGAATACCAGAAGGAAAGAAAAAAAAAAGGTAGAGAAAGTGGAGCCAGAAAAGATCAGAGTTAGGCAAGGTCATGACCAAAGCTAAGCACTGGGTTAAAGGTCATGAGGAGCGACTTTCCCATGGCTGCCACGAAGAGGTTGACCCAGCTAAGATTTGAACACAGACATCCCGACTGCAGTGAGATGCCCATAAACACAGTCAATACTGACAATGCCTCTTGTCTCTGAGAAAGTGGAAGAGTAGCCTGGGACGCCTCTTGGTGCTTCAAGGATAGAGGAATCCTGTTCTGCTTAGACAATGTTGGGCCAAAGATCAACAGCAATGAAAAAAGCTTCCTTCTCCTGACCCATTAGGAGGGGAGAGGTGGGAAAGGCATGCCCCAGGAGCCCAGCTTTCAGCCTAGGTCCCGCACTGCAGCTGGCACTGATGGCTTCACCCTGCCCACGTTACTTAGTTGATTAACTGCTATCCCAAGAGGCTGTCAGAGCATCAAAATGAGCTGATTGCCCAAACAAGGCTTCCTTTCCCTCCTTGGCACCTCTGCTCATTCTTCCCCTAGGGATGTGTCCTGGGGCTAGAGGGTCTCTACAGAAGGAAGGACAATTGGGCCTGTCCAACTCCTGCCTTCCCCAAGAGGGTTGGTTAGTCAGGAGTTGCCTTATAGTCTAGGAATCCCCGGAGATCTCATGGCTAGGATGACTGTTTCAGACCGCCCAGGCACCGAGAGAGGCTGCTTTTGAAACAACGCTAATGGGATACACAGTACATACCACAAAAGTCACTAAAAAGTTGTATGAATCTTAGTAAATGCACAAAGTAGTACAACTCACACCACACTCAGATTTTACAAGTGTCTAACCTGGTCCACGGGGATGTGTGGCAAGACCTCTTTTGGAAGCCTGAGACTGTGAGTAGTGCTAGGCCCTGTGCATGCTGTGTCCTCCTGTAAGTATGCACCATGATGAAGGTTCATTCACAGATTAGGGACAAGAAGAGACACAGCAGTCGCTAATGGTAGAGCAGTGCCACTATAGTGTCATGTTTAATAGAGCTGGACTGTGGCTCATTCCTGCATTCCCTGAACTTGGGAAGCTGAGGCAGGAGGACTGCTATTAGTTTGAAAACAGCCTGAACTATATACTGAGTTCCAAGTCAATCTGAACTATGGTGTGAGATTTTTGTCTTGAAAAATATTATAGAGGACTACGGAACATCTCAGTAAAATGCTTGTTGTATATACATAAGGACTCAAGTCTGATTCTCTGTACCGTATCCAGTGTGTTGGTGCTCATCTGTAATCTCAACACTGCAGGGAGGAGACAAGCGGATGGATCCCAGGGCTCACTGACCAGCCAGTCAGACCAGTGAGAGACCCTGCCTCAAAAGCCAACCTGGCTGACACTTGAGAACTGGTCCTCTAACCTTCACACACACACACACACACACACACACACACACACACACACACGCACACGCACACGCACACGCACGCGCACGCACACGCACATGCACACGCACACGCATGCAATGGTAGTCCAATGGCTGGCAGGACAGACAGTGGCAGGACCTTAGGATTTTCCCAGGCGTGGGACTGAGGGAAAGGAGAAGGAGATCTGCCATTCAGGGAGAAGAAGAGGAGAGATGCCACACCTGAGAAGATTCAGGACAGAGAGCATAGCCACCAAGTAGGAGCTGGGAGATAGCAACCCAAAAGGGCTGCATGCCTGTCTGGGTCTGGGGCAGCCAAGATGGAAGATAGGATTTAGTAAGTAATAACTCAGGAAAATTAGAGGGAGGTGGATTAGCCACGTGGAGGTTAGGAAGTGGCCCAGCCATTGAGCTGCCAGCATCTTTATTTACCAGTCAGAACCAGTTGGGGGCAGGGTCCCTCAGTGTCTTAAGTGGATGTGGGGACTCCCATGCAAATGATTTTGGGAACCCAAATTAACATAATGCAAGCAGGCACATTTCCCCCTCTTTGTTCAATTAAAAAGGCTCTTTTCTCTCAGATACGCATTGGACATCATTATAGCAACTATGTAAATTATAAGGTATGATATATATTTATAACATCCAGCGCATCGTATTTGGCAATCTAGATAAATTACTCTATCATCCATCCTAGCTTAAAGAGTTTACAATTCTATACCTGAATTATAGAATTATTTTGATTTTAACTTGCATTACCATCTGAAAGCCATCCTTTCAAATCTAGAACAACTTTAATGCTAAACAAGTTAAGTTCAAGTATGAGACTATAACTAGTCTTCAACCCTGCGGGGAGTGAGAATATGTTGCTGCTGGGATCTACTTCAGTTTTTAATTAGGTAATACTACACCTCTCTGTCTCTTATAATACCTTACCATAGTTTTGCCTCTTCACTCAATGCAAACACGTTATATAGCGTAGGGCTCCTTGCTGACACTTCTACATTGCATCATCATGACTCTCACTTATGAAAAATGGTGTTAGCTGACTGTAGTGCTTGCTTTCCCTCACAGCCCCTCCCTGTGGGAGCAGTGGGAGACCAGCACACAGTGGGGCACAAGATCTAATAGAACACAGAATAGTGCAAAGCCGAAAACTTATGTGTTGTTTCTAGAATTTTCCATCTCATAATTTTGGATGCATGATTTAAGCATAGGTTAACTTTGGGGTCACAAGGTGTCTCATGGAACCTTTGAAAGCAGAGCTGGGAGCAGCAGGGGACACCTGCACGACACTTGCATTGTTTAAATAGAACTTGGTGTGGTGTCTGTGTACAATCAACCCCATTCCTCCTCATACTGCCCTGTCACCATTAGACAAGTCCCCTTGTCTACAAATTGGGCCATGATATGGGACACTCACCTCCTCTAGATAGGTTGAGACCATCAGCCTTTGGATTTTGGCAACCATGTACCTGGCCAGGTCCCAGCATTTGTGTTGTGGGCATGGATTGAATGGCTAAGGCAGTCCCTCTTCCTATGATACATCTGGGTTGGGTGTTCAGAGGCTGGGCTCTTAGGTACACTTCATTTTGTCTCATGTGGCTAGAGATGGTACCAGGCTAGGACAGCAAGGAGCTACTCAGCATGAGTAGGCAGGACAGTCCTCATGTTTAGCTCCTGGCTCTGCTGGCCCTCTTGATTGTGAGCTTGAACACATGGGCTTGTACGTGGGCTTGTTGGATTTTTTCACAACGAGGGTGACCAGTGCCCTTTGTGTATTCTCCCTGCCTTGCCATCTTGGCTTGTTGACAGTTATCCCAGGCAAAGATGTCTTACCCATCCCAGACCTGGTGACCCTTGCTCTCTTTCTGCCAGTGGGGATGTATCACCCAATGAGGTTTGATGTCACAACCCATTTGTCCTTGAAAGGGGGCAATGTGGGTACCAGAGTGGGAGTGACAGCATCTAGGGGAGTCAAGGAGACTGATGGGAAGAGGGGAAGGGACACACAGAGAGAGGTACATAAGGGGCCATGAGGGATGTGCTCAAAAAGTATATTATATGTTTCCTTATCTGACACTGTAGAATTCAGAAAGGAAATAATTTTGTGTGTCCTAGCCCTGGCTGTGCCTCTGAGCCACAAGTGACTCAGGTGGGTGACCTGTTCTCTGCATTCTGATTTCAACATACTCAGTAAAATGTCATGGTGCCGCCATGCCATGGGTGTCTGAGTCTCAGATCATAACTGCACCTCCACAGTCATCCAGAGCAGGATAAGGCTGGGGAGAGTTCCTCGTGGGAAGCACTTACTGTGCAAGCCTGACAAACTGAGCAGGGGTCCCCAGAATCCACACGAAAGTTGGGCGCAGTATCGTGTGTAATCCCAGTTTGCCTACAGGATGTGGGTGTGTGTGACAGGAGCATCTTCAGACACTAGTGGGTCAGATAATCTGGCTAACAAAGTGTTGAAGAGACAGACAAAATGCACGGTAAAGACCCACACCTGAATGCTGTTCTCTGAACCCCACATGCAGAATGTCACACATGCGTGCCCATGTCATTCTCACACACATATATGTGTGCCCACACCTCTATCACACTCATACATGTGTGCCTATATCTCTCTCTCACATACACACATGCATGCCCACACCTCTCACACTCATACATGCATGCCCACACCTCTCACACTCATACAGTCGTTCCCCTACCTCTCTCATACTCATATATGTGTGCCCACACCTCTCACACACACACATGCATGCCCACACCTCTTTCACACATATACAAAGGCAGAATTTTTTTTTTCATTTTCCTAAACAAGGTTTCTCTGTGTGGCCCTGGCTGTCCTGGAACTCACTTTATAGATTAGGCTGTCCTCAGACTCAGAGATCTGACTGCCTCCGCCTCCTAACTGCTGGGATTAAAGGTGTATGTACTACTATGCCTGGCATAGAACATTTTAAAGAAAGATTAGAAAGCATATTTATTGGAACTGGAGTGATTGCTCAGGAGTGAAGGGCACGTGCTCTTCCAGAGTATTCAATTATGATTCCAGTACCTACAAAGGGCAGCTCATAATTGCAGGTTACGTCAGCTCCAGGGGGACCTGATGTCCCCTTCTAACCTCAACAAGCACCAGCATAGGTGGCACGCACACACACACACACACACACACACACACACACACACACACACAGAGTTATAGTTATTGTTGATCTGAATTGCAGAGTTGAACTGGGATAGAACACTTGTGCAGCACTGACAAGGCCGTGTGCAATTCACACCACCACGGGGGGTGGAGGGAAGAGAGGAGGAAGTAAAATTTAATATTAACTGGGCATACTGTAAGTCTGTGAAGTCTAACAGCCCTTGTCACCCTGACCCCTGACAATAGTGATAACACTGTTCCTAAATTATTGTCACCTGCCTCCTATTCAGACAGGAGCCTCGCTCACCTCTCAGGTGGGAGACTGATAGGAAGGTGCCCTTTCCTCTGAGAAAGCCCAGGGACCAAGCAACAGTTCTTTTCGCGGTTGTGCCTGCTCACTGCGTCACACTGCACCGCATTAGGAACTCGGATGCTTGGAAAGTCTGCAGTGCCAGATGTCTGAGTTACATTTCTCATTGCTGCAACAAAATGCCTGATAATGAAAGCAAATTGAGAAGGAGAGATTTATTTTAGCTCAGTTTGAGGGAATAGTCTCTCGTGGTGCCAGGAGCATGAGGTGCCTGGTCACAGTGGGTCCACAGTGAGATGGCTGCTGATGGAGCAAGGATGGGAGCTGGTGCCCGGCTTCCTTTCCTTCCTTATTCAGTCTGGGACCCAGCCTATGGGGTGCTGCTCATATATATGCAGGGTGGGATAGTATAGTATGGAGATCCTGTCAGGTTGACACGACCATCCATCCTTCTTAGATGCTGTTGTCCCTTACTGTCCCAGTGAGTACTGACACCAGGTCATATGGGCTCAGGGCGGCTGGGCGACTTAGCAACAAGGCTTGCTTTCCAGCCTACGACTTCTGGCTTCTTTCTCATCCAAGCAAGATTCCCACCCCCCAGCCCGCATTCTCTACTGCCAGCTGATCTTACATTCCCAGGTCTCTACGCAGGGCTTTTGGGATCCAACCAGGATCAGAATGAAAGGAATATTAAAAGTGACACTCTCCTTTCAGGTTTTTTCTTGTGGAGTGGTGGCGGCTCATGCCTTTAATCCCAGTACTCAGGAGGCAAAGGCAGGCAGATCTCTGTGAGTTTGAGGCCAGTCTTATCTACAGAGAGAGTTCCAGAACAGCCAGGGTTACACAGTGAAACTGTCTAAACTAATTTTCTTTTTTTTTTTTTTTTTAGTATTTATTTGTGTGTGCACAGATGCGCATGCCATGGTACTTGAGTGGGGTTAGAAGACAGCCTGTGGGAGTCAGTTCTTTTCTTCCACCCTGTAGAATTTGGGGCTTGGACTCAGGTTACCAAGCTCCTTTACCTACTGAGCCATCTTGCTGGGCACCCACCCACCCACTGTTTTTAAAGCCAGGATCCCATAGAGCCCAGGCTGGCCTCAAGCGTGCTATGCAGCTGAGAGTGACCTTGAACTCATGATCCTCCTGAAGTCAGAGGTACGTACCGTGTGGTGGTGTAGACTAAACTTGGCTTTGTGCATGCTAGGCAGTCAATAACTCTACCCACGAAGCTCCATCCTCAGCCTCACTCTCCCTTTTTAAGCTTGTATAGAGTGTCTTCTGGATCTTGGGGTTCAGACAGAAGATATTGGAATTGAATGGGGCAGAGCTGGGACCCCCTGCCAGCCTGTTAACTTGTGACTTGTGAGGAGCTCAGTAGTTTAGATGAGCCAGTCTTTTCTTAGGTAATTACTCACCACAAAGCCTGGAAGGAAGAACTAGGAGAAGCCCCATATGATGATATATTGGACATGGAAGCGAAGTCTTGTAATCCTAGCTATTCATGAGGCTGAGGCAGGATTGCACGGTCAAGGCTCGACTGGGCTACCAATGAAGTCCAAGGAGAGCTTGGTAATTGAGACTCCGCTTCCAAATGAGAAATGGGCTGGAGTTGTAGCTCAGAGGTAGAGCACTTGTCTAACATGTGCGAGATGCTAGAAACAACCTTCAATAACCCCCGACACACACACAATTTCTCTCTCTCTCTCTCTCTCTCTCTCTCTCTCTTTCTCTCTCTCTCTCTCCCTCCCTCCCTCCCTCCCTCCCTCCCTCCCTCCCTCCCTCCATGATAAGTGTTTTTATTTGAAGTAAAAGCTGATTGTTCTGTTGATGTAACTCTGGTATAAGCCTGGGTGGAGACCATGGGAACACACCAAACTGAACCCAGATGCCAGTGATGAAGCCTGGCAAATGTGGCTTCCATGGAAGCCACTGGAAGCAGCAGTGCACAGTCCCTTCCAACATGAATCTCCTGGCAGAGATGTCAGCCAAGCCCTGCTGTGGGAGTTGGAAACAATGACTCCTGCCCGCCTGTTTCAGAGGTCAGGGTGACCTCCAGCTGACCAGACCCAATGCTTAGCCTGAGCCATACTGCACCCAGCAGCTCCATGGTCTCCAGGGTGAGTGGGACCTTCACAAGGGTCAAGGCTACCCATTTCTGCTCTGTGAGTGCCTTGCCTTTGAGTCAGCACCCTGTGGAGCTAGCTCCTTCTGTCCATGCTAGACTTTCAGGGAGGTTTTTTTTTTTTTCCAACTCTCTTCTGAGCTTTGCCCCCAGCCCTACTTGAATGGCATCAGTATGGCACAGGTCGCCAGGAATGGGGGTCTCAGCTTTGTCATTTTCTCTGTGAGAGCCACACAGAGGTGTGCCCTGCCTGTCACCACAGGTATCTGTAGTTTAGCCTCTGCATGAGCTGCCACTCTTCCTTGTTTTCTGGGGACAGCTTTTTTGGGTATTGTGCTTCAGATGAATGAAAAGAGGTAGGTGCTGTCCACAGAGGACACACATGTGTGACAAGAGGAAGCATCCTGTGCCCTCTACTCCTTCAACACTCTGGCTTGTGTCAAGAGTGAGGTAACTAAGGTCTAAGAACTAGGGAAAGGCTCGTTGGGTCAAGTGTGTCTTAAAGAATACTTGGCTCTAGCATGGGGTAAGAGGCCATCCGCAGCATTTCCCTCAGGAGGGGCAAAAGTGCCACTTGTAGGGGACATGTATATGCAGGAAGGGTAGGGCACAAGGGAAAGGCTTCCTGTGACCTGCCTCATGAAGTTGGTGTTCATGAAAGGTGGCTTGCTGGAGGTCACCTGACACAACTGTCACCCTTCTGTCACTTCTTGGTAGCACACACCCTTGACATCTTTAACATGGCAGAAGCATGGCCAAAGGGTGCTGAGACATACACTGCTAAACAGTAGCTGGTACTCACAAGGTCACCTCTGAGTGCATGGGGCCATTTGGCTAGGGAGAAGGGAGGGAGTGATATGGAGTGTTCCAGAATTAGAATGTTTGGGGAAAGAAACATCCCCAGAGAACTGACTCAGCAACAAAGCAGAGGGTGTGTTATAGGAGGAGGGCCCTGGGGCAGGGGTGAGTCTGGGCTGTAGCCAGTTGGGATGGCTGGATGCCATCAGTGCATTGCTTCAGTCTGGGGTCTGCCAGCCCCTAGTGTGCTGCCCACCCTGTGTCACTGTGGGCTTCCCCAGATGTCTCAGCATTCTTAGTCTCATTCATTCTTTATTTTTTTCTAGTGTATGCACGTGTGCGCATGCTCATGCGTGCACGTGTGTGCACACATGGATGTGTGTGAGTGCCCTTGTGGAGCCAGAGGAGGACGTGACAAGCCCCAGTGATCTTCACAGCACTGGGGTTTACAAGTACTCTTGCCCCATCTCACAGGCCAGAAGAGGGTATTAGATCCTCTAGAGTCAGATTTTACAGTCATGAGCCATCTGATATGGGTGCTAAGAACTCTAGTCTTCTGCAAGATCAGTAATCTCTCTCTCTCTCTCTCTCTCTCTCTCTCTCTCTCTCTCTCTCTCCCTCTCTCCCCCTCCCCTTCTCTCCCTCTCCCTCTCCCTCTCCCTCTCCCTCTCCCTCTCCCTCTCCCTCTCCCTCTCCCTCTCCCTCTCCCTCTCCCTAAAACAGCTGAGCAATACTGCCCTCCCGTGCTTTTATTTCTGAGTAATGTCACTATTTGGGGGTGACATTAAGATATAAAGAGGACAGGACCAAGTTTCTCTGTGCTTCCCATATTTGGAGTCCAGCAGGACAGTAGCTCCTTCCCAATCTCCTGGATATAGCTATAGAGATATATAGAACTATACAGTTATAGCTCTAGGGTATAGCTATACAGATACTAGACCAAGCATCTGTCAAGACCCTATCTCCCTGCTTCTCATTACCAGGGCATTCCACAGGTTACCCAGCAGGGGCTAAGTGGAAGTGTTCCAACATGTGTCTGGTTTTCAGCAGCCAGGGGTGCTCACTCTATTCCTCCCCCTCCCTCCCCCCTCTCTCTCCCTCCAGCCAATGCCCTGGAGTACCTGGAGGGTAGAGCTTTGAATCAGAGCCAAGGTAGTAGAACTGCAGAGCCTCCTCACCCCCTCCTCTGAAAAGTGTAGGGACAGGGCTGCAAATGTCTTTTCTTCCAAAGGAACGTATGCAGGAACCTGATGAGCATGGCAGCTCTGGGCTCTGGGCCTGAGCCTCTGCACAGAGGAGTGACACAGAAGGCTCCCCTGCCACTTGGAACTGGATTCAGCTAAGTCTGGCAGCAGATACAGGACACTCGAAGTTAGCCAGGCCTGCCATCCAGGGTACATGGACAGCAAGGGAGGCAGGTTTTTCTTAGAAAATGCTTTCTTCTTGTGTACATTTCTGGAAAATCTTAAGGTCTTCCAAAAAGTCCACCCTCCTAACAGCAGTGACATAGAGCAGGGAGGGAGGTGATGAAGCGCAGACTGTGGGTGAAGGGAGACAGCTGGGGATTAAGATGAATTCAGGAGTCAGTTTGGTGGTGCATCCTTGCAATCCCAGCACACAGGAAGGGAGGGCCAGCCTGGGCTAACAACCCCTATGTCTATCATATATATATATGAATGATACATATGGTACATTGGGCTGGTGAAACAGCTCATAGTTTATGCTGCCAAGCCTAATGACCTGAGTTCAGTCCTGAGAACTCATAAAGTGGAAGGAGGGAACAGAGTCCTGCAAGTTGTCCTCTGACCTCCACATACCCACTGTGGTCTGCACATCCCACCCACCCTCCCCATCATACATAAGTAAAGGAAATATAAGTTTTTAAAGAAAAAACAGATAACTTTGGGGGAGCCAGACATGAGTTCTAGAAGGAGACAGAATAAGGTATAAATATGAAGGGGGGAGTCTCCAGACATTTGTGGGGAGCCCTCTCTGTGCAGCTGACTTCTGAGGGGAACCCTTGAGGAGTAGATTCCTGTAGGTCCACTGAGACAAACTGTTTGTTGGGTACATGCACTAGAGAGAGAGGACATAGCAGAGAGAGTGGTCTTGAGACAAAGTAGACACAGCTATGAGGGAAATAGCACATGACCCAGCCTGGAAGGATTGACCAGGTGACAAACCTGCTTTCAAAGGCCCGGGCTCTGGGTTGGAGAGGTGACGCAGTGGCAGAGTACTTGCCTGGCGTGTGTTAACATGCACAGCCTCCATTTCCTGCTGGGAGTCATAGGGCACAACCCCATGGAGACACAGATTTGCAGCATCAGGATAACACTTGAGGCTGAGGTGGGGACTTAGAAGGGTCAAGATGTACTGAGTTTGGAGTGTCAACATCTTGACTCCTCACAGTGGCTACATCTTAAGGAGGGATGGACTAGCTTCTAAGCTCGCTGGCCTGCTGGCTGTTCACATAGGTGAGCTTCTTTTCCTAAGCCTCTTCAGCCCTTGCCATCTGCACTGATGTTCTGCCCTGCACAGAACCTCTTCCTGTCTGTACCATCAAAAGCAGCCGAGGTTGTCACCGTGGTAATTATAGGCCTCCTACCTCACCCTGGGGCATCCTGCTCTGCTCCTTCCATCTCAGATGTGTGGGGGATGGGGAGGGCATTCTAGGACACTAATCTCCTCGACTGCTAATGCCCGTGAGGACCTGCTTCCTTTAGTCATGACCCGTCCACCAAGGTTCTCAGTGACTTGGTACTCCATGTGGACAGTGGAAGATACAATGTGCATCTCAGCATGCGCCCAGCCCTGGGTGGGGCAGGCACATAAAGTAGCTCAATAAGTTGGGGCCCACAACAACATATCTGGGACCACTCCAGGCAGACCTTCCTGAGTCTCCAGGCTGGCAGGAGATACTGATTACAGTTGCTCCTCTCCCTCAGCCATGTTCCCTTCATTCTAGCAGGTGTAGCCTTCTCTTTGTGAGGAAAGTGCTTCAGGGAAGAGGAGACTTCAGGGAGGGTTGAGGACCCTCTAGGTTCAGGCCAATTCTCACAGATCCCTGGGTGGTGACATGGCCAACTGCTTCATACAGAGGGAAAAACTAAGGCTTAGCATATGTTGATGAGGGGCTGGGCTCTGCTGCTGAGGCTGGCTACAGAAATCTGTCCCTCTGTCTGAGGCCCCGAAGGTCTCTTACACCGGGGCTCCTGGAGGCCTTGAGTGCTGCAGGTCGGGTTCTTTGGTCACTTGTCTAGGAGCTTCAGGCTCAGATGTGACTCCGTCCCTGTTTCTAGCTCCAGCTTGACCTAAGGGTCTGATTGTCCCTTTCGAGTGAGGGTGGATGTCTCTGGTGTGGGCTGAGGATCAATTCGGAGCTGGCATGGCCAGACTGGAAACAACCATGGACAGTGGGACATTTCAACCCTGAATTTCAAACCCAGCAAGTGCTCATATTATGAACTTGCTTTTTAAATTTTAAATTAATTTAAATTAATTAAATTTTATTCATTTATTAGATCGATTAATTTAAGTTAAATTTTTAAAATAATAAAAATAATAAACCAAGCATGAGGTAGGTATGTCTGCAATCCCAGCACTGGGAGGTAGAGGTTGAAGCTAGCCTTATAACTCTTATAAAGGCTAGCTTTATTTAATTGGTTCTGGCTTACAGTTTCAAGGGTTCAGTCCATTATTGTCATGGTAGAAAGCATGGTAGTATACAAACTGACTTGGTGCTGGTGGGGAGCCAAGAGTTCTACCTCTCGATCTGAAGACAGCTAGGAGAAGTCTTCTGTGCTGGGTGGAGCTTGATACCAGGAGCCCTCAAAGCCCGCCCACACAGTGACTCACTTTCTCCAACAAGGGCACACCTCCTAATAGTGCCACCTCCCATGGACTAATCATATTCAAACCACCTCCTGTGACCTGAGGTAAGTGATTGGAATGAAAAACGGCTCTCACAGGCTGTTTGGGTACTTGGTCTCTAGTAGGTGGAATTGTTTGGGAAAGAGTAATAGCTGTGGCCTTGTTGGAGGACATATGTCACTGTGGGTGGCCTTTGGGTTTCAAAAGCCCACACCATTCTCAGTTAGCTCCCTGCCTCATGCTTGTGGATCTGATGTAAGTTCTCTGCTACTGCTCCAGTGCCATACCTGCCTGCTGCCACCATGCTCCCCGCCATGGCGGTTATCAACTCTAACCCTCTGTAAGTGTAAGCAAGCCCACATCTAAAAGTTCCCTTGGACATGATGTTTTTTATCGTGTTGATGGCATTGATATGCAGAAATTGTATGAAAGGGTTTCGTAGGCCTGGAGCCCTTGTGCAGTCTGGCAGTGAACAAAGCTGCAGCCACATGACCTTCATGGCAACTCTGGGACAATGCTGTCACTTGATTTGTTTATAGTGGGCAGCATGTGACTCTTTCTCTTCATCAAGATGGAGCCATCACTTAAAAGTACTGACAAGGGGCTAGAG
Organism: Rhabdomys pumilio; assembly: GCA_030674055.1. Lineage (NCBI taxonomy): Eukaryota > Metazoa > Chordata > Mammalia > Rodentia > Muridae > Rhabdomys > Rhabdomys pumilio. The sequence goes on along the minus strand of JANHMN010000002.1, from coordinate 92,683,431 downwards.
AGATGGCTCAGAAGTTAAGAGAATGAATTCCTCTTCTGGAAGGCCAGAGTTCCTTTCCCAGTACCCACATTGGGCAGCTTATAATTTCAGTTTCAGAGGATCCAACATCCTCTCTGGTTTGTGCATACCAACCCCTCCCCCCATATACATAGTTTTAAAAATAAGAAATTAAAATTAAATCATGACATAATTGGGCATGGTGACACAGCTCTCAGTAAGTTAAAGTCAGCACAGATTATACTGCCTAATTTTTTAAAAATTAGTCCTGGCTAGTGATGTAGCTTAGTGGGTAAAATAGTTGACAAATAGCCCTGGACTGTATCTCCAGCACTACAAAAGCCATGCATAATGGCACATGTCTGTATTCTCAGCACTTGGAAAGTAGAGGCAGGAGGACCAGAAGTTCAGGGACAACTGGGCAACATGAGACTGTCTAAACCAGTACAGCCCCTCCCCCTTCAAACGCAGCAGAGCTGGCGCCTTCTTTGCCCAAAGACCCTCCCTGTTGGGAGCCATCTAAGTCCCCTCTTTGAATACCCCTCTTTCTGTTAGTCCACCATGTATCCATGGAGTGCTGCTGCTAGGTCTGGCTGGGCCTAAAATGCATGAGTATCAGGGTTGGAGAGACGTCTTACTGGTTAGGAATGCACATTGCTCTTAGGAAGGATCCTGCCCCTTTTTCCTCGTTGGCCGTCTGGAAGCAAGATGGGTCACCAGCAGCTCTACTGGAGTCACCCACGGAAGTTCGGCCAGGGTTCTCGCTCTTTCCGAGTCTGCTCTAACCACCACGGTCTGACCTGTAAATATGGGCTGAACGTGTGCCATCAGTGTTTCCGTCAGTATGAGAAGGACATAGGCTTCATTAAGTTGGACTAAGTGACCTTGAATGGATTATTCGACCCAGTGAACTGATCATGCTAGTCTTTGTGCACAAAAAGTAAAAATATGAAGACCTCTAAAAAGTAAAAAAGGAAGGAAGGAAGGTCCCTGCACCCATTCTGGGCTGCTTACACTCCTATACATCTCCAGCCCCAGGGGATCCAATGCCCTCTTCTGGCATCTGTGGGCACCCGTGCTCATGTGGCTGACAGAAATAGAAACAAGAGTCTGAAATGCACGCGTTCTCATCACGGAGCTTGGCTCTGTATGCCCTTCAAGCTGTGGTCTTGCAGTGCACACACCGTGTCCATATTTTAGCTCAATGGACATGTTAGAAAAGCAGAGACATCTGCGCTGGGAGTAATCTGGCAGCTGATATACTCATCACAGACTCATCCCAGGTCCTGGGTTTATGGATTGATTTCTTCCCCATATGTTTCAGCTTGTCTGCAGTCAGGGGTATTAAGTCAACTGAATAACCAACTTGCACGTATGATAAATGAGAAAAGAAAACTTTCCAGTCTCCCTCTGTCTCCAAAGGATGTGCAGATCCCATGGGAACTTGGCTGTCCTGAGAATTCTTTCCAGATGTTTTTAGAACCATTACCTGTCCCTTTTAAATACTCATGGGTAATCTGTGGCTCTGTTCATTCCATAGCCCAGTGTGTATCTCAGCTGGGCAGTTAGCACACCTGTGACCTCCCCAGACAACATGGTTAAGAATAACGCTGACCTCAAAGGCTTCTGGAAAAGTTTACTGGGACTACTTATGTGAAACGTGATGTCAGAGAAGAAATGGCTGCTACAGATACTCTCATCATGAGATAATAGCCCTGGAAAGAGGCAGATGGCCATCTTGTATCTTCTTTCAGTGGCTCAGCTCCAGAGTTGGGTATCCTGGAAATAGTCTCCGCCCTAGTTTGACCATCTGGAGGCTGATGGGCTGAGGGCTACCCTTCTCAGCCATGCTTTTCAATTTTGCCTCCTCTTAACAAAATCATGATCTTTTCTTGCCTCCTGGACTACAAATTATTCCACAGGATGTGTGTTTTTAAGGATTTGACTTCTCCTCCTCCTCCTCCTCCTCTTCTTCTTCTTCTTCTTTTCTCCTCCTCCTCCTCCTCCTCCTCCTCCTCCTCCTCCTCCTCCTCCTCCTTCTCCTTCTTTTTTCAAGATAGGGTTTCTCTGTATAGCCCAGGCTGTCCTGGAACTTACTCTGTAGAACTCAGAAATCCACCTGCCTGTGCCTCCCAAGTGCTGGGATTAAAGGCGTGCACCACCGCTGCCCAGCGTGTTCCTAAGTTTTTAAATCTTTATTTAAGCGTATGTGTATGTCCGTGAGAGGGTATGTACATGCAGGTGCTCACATAGGGACCAGAAGACAGTGCTGCCTCTCTTGGATCTGTAGTTACGAGTGGTTATGAACCACCTGGGTGCTGGGAACTGAACTTAGGTCCTTCATGAGAGCACTTCATGTTCTGAAACTTTGAGCCATCTCTCCAGCTTCCATGGTGTGTGTTTAAAGCAATAACTGTCATAATAATTCAACTAGGGGTCAGAGACAGCCAGAAAAAGAGGAGTCTCTCTTTTTCATGCCTGGACTCATAGTGGTGGCCACCCATTGGATCCAGCCCTCTCTGAAAGTAGGACTTTGGGGTCTGGGCTGGACTGAGCACCCAATCTCTTTTGCCAGCATCTGCCCAAATGACAAATGCAGAAACTGTATTCCATTTGGTCTGCCGCCCAGCCCCAGCTCTCTGCCAATCAAGTAGAGCTTGTGAGTCCTTATTCTGTGTTAGTCTGTGTAATACTGTGGAGGGACTGGGAGTAAAGCTGAGGACCTTACAGGGTCAAGGCAAGAATTTCCCTCTGAGCCACATTCCCAGCACTCTGCAATATTGTGTACAAAATCAAAAGACTGAGGATAGTGTATCCCTCCTCAGGAGAGGGTTGCTTCAATAAGTAGCATGTTTTTTTATATAATGGAATTCTATATAGCAGTGTAAAGGCATCAAGGCCTGACCTCTAAGTTTCATTGATTGAGAAAAGAAAGGCTCAGAGCACCACACTGTATGTAGCCCTTCCTGAAAGAACAGGGAGGTATGAATAGATCTTCTCATTGCATATATTCCTATCCTTTAGAGAGGCATGCAACGTTTTTAACTTTCCAAACTTTTCAAATTTTAAAAGCATACCCTTAAGACAGGCTCCAGTCAGAGACAGGGCAGGTAGCACTAAGGAGATCCAGATGGCAAAAGGCAAGCACAAGAACATAAGCATCAGCAACCCAGGGTACTTGGCATCATTAGAACCTAATTCTCCCACACAAGAAAGTCCTGAATTCCCCATGTCACTAGGAAAGCAAGATTCAGATTTAAAATCACTTCTAATGATGACGATAGAGTACTTTAAGAAGGACATAAATAACACTCTCAAAGAATTTGAGAAGAACACAGGTAAATAGGTAGCAGCCCTTAAAGAGGAAACATAAAAATCCCTTAAAGAATTACAAGAGAACACAACCAAGCAGGTGAAAGAATTGAACAAAACCATTCAGGATATAAAAATGGAAGTAGAAACAATCAAGAAACCACAAAGGGAGACTACCCTGGAGATAGAAAACCTAGGAAAGAAATCAGGAGTCATAGACGCAAGCATCACCAACAGAATACAAGAGACAGAAGAGAGAATCTCATGTGCAGAAGATACCATAGAAAATGTTGACACAACTGTCAAAGAATATGCAAAATGCAAAAGGTTATTAACACAAAACGTCCAGGAAATCCAGGACACAATGAGAAGACCAAACCTAAGGATAATAGGTATAGATGAGAGTGAAGATTCCCAACTTAAAGGGACAATAAATATCTTCAACAAAATTATGGAAGAAAACTTCTGCAATCTAAAGAACGAGATCCCCATAAACATACAAGATGCCTATAGAATGCCAAGTAGACTAGACCAAAAAAGAAATACCTCCCGTCACATAATAATCAAAACACCAAGTGCACAAAACAAAGAAAGAATATTAAATGCAGTAAGGAAAAAAGGCCAAGTAACATATAAAGGCAGACCTATCAGAGTTACACCAGACTTCTCACCAGATACTATAAAAGCTAGAAGATGCTGGACAGATGTCATACAGACCTTAAGAGAACACAAATGCCAGCCCAGGATACTACATCCAGCAAAGCTCTCAATTATGATAGATGGGGAAACCAAGATTTCACAATTAAACCAAATTTACACAATATTTTTTCACAAACTCAGCATTACAAAGGATAATAGTGGGAAAGCTCCAATACAAGGAGGGAAAATATACCCTAGAAAGAGCAAGAAAGTAATTCGTTTTCAACAAATCCAAAAGAAGATAGCCACACAATGATAATTCCACCTCTAATAACAAAAATAACAGGAAGCAACAATCACTGTTCCTTAATATCTCTTAACATTTATGGACTCAATTCCTCAATTAAAAGACATAGGCTAATTGACTGAATACATAAACAGCATTTTGCTGCATACAGGAAACCCACCTCAGTGACAAAGAGTGATTTTACCTTAGAGTAAAAGGCTTGAAAACAATTTCTCAAGTAAATGGTCCTAAGAAACAAGCTGGAGTAGCCATTCTAAAATCTCCAGCCTAAGAACACAAAGGGAGGGACTCATACAGGCTCCACCTGTATAGGTAATTGAGGGTGGTCTTGCCAGGCATCAGTGAAAATGGACAGCCTTGGTGCCTGAAAATTTGGATTCCCTAATGTTGGGGAATTTTGAGAGCAGGGAGGCAGGAATGGGAGGATGATAGGAGCACACCCTCGTAGTAATTGGAGGAGGGAGAATGGGGTAAGGGGTTAGGCATCAGTGGAAGTGGATGGCCTTGGTGACTGAAAGTTTGGATTCCCTAGTTTTGGGGAATTCGAGAGCAGGGAGGTGGGAATGGGAGGATGGTGGAAACTCATAGAAACTCCCAGAATTATATGGATTAGATATGACAGAGGCAGGCCACCAGAAGACTGCATCCCAGAATTCAAACAAAAAATTATCTTGATACTAAAATTTGTTTTGAAAATTGTATATTGCAGAATACACAGCCTCAATGTATCTACTCATCAAGCAAGCTGAGCAGAACTGCTCGAACCTCTGATGTCCTGAAATTCCAGCTGGATGCAGTGAAGACACATTGTCAGAGATTTATCAATTTACTCTTCCCCCTGCCCCTCTTCTAATATCTCAATGCCTATAATCAGCTTAAAGAAGTTAATGAAGAGTCAGCGCCCCTATTCCTCAGGCTTGGGAACTAAAGTGGTTAATACTGGGCTGTCTTTCTAGGGAAAAGTAGTGGCTTTGTTGGAACAGGGAGGATTAGCTAGGATTTATTGCATAGCCGTAACCTATTCGTAGAAATATGTATAATTGTTATTAAGATAAAGTTATAATTTCTTAAATGGCACAAAATTTACTCTGATTTCAAATTTAAGGTTTTCATTGGTATGAGCTTCTTATTGATATAAAAGTGAGATGAATATTGTTACTGTCATAGGCATTGTGCCTGTATAACACATTTAGGAATACAAGGCTTAGACCCAATCCTTCTTTAACTTTTTTAACTGATTTGAGATGGTTAGCCTGTGAGTTAAGGGCCTATAGCAAATTCATGGGTCTGAGTTTATTGTTAGTGTATTTTCTATATTTTATTTAGAAATAGCTGAGAGGAGTTAACAGACAACAGTCCAGATTGCCTTACATGGATAGTTGGATTTTAAAACGTCAGAAGTCCACAGAATTGACGTTACAAACATTTCTGTATTAATGTTCATTTTGATTAAAGACCTGTCTACTCCTGACATCTTCCTGTCTTGGATTCTAAGAAGAAATTGAGCATCTTTGGAGTTATTTCAGTTGTGGTGAGACAGCCACTAGGTAAGAATTGCCTCTTTTCATCTACAGACAAATCGACAAATCACTGTCCAGAAAAGGACACACTTGTGGAATAGTCGACTGATTATATCTGCTAAGACAGAGTAATCAGCCCTTAATAATTCTGCATCTCTAGGTCTGTCAGATGATCCTGGGCCAGAAGGCTGAAGATCAGATGCTCCAACGTTTTGTAGTATAGGGACTGTCCAGGTGTTCAGCGGTCTCTATAAGTTGGCTAAGTTTTAGAAGCTATGCTTAGTGCTTCCCATAATTTCAGTTAACTCAGTCATTCTGGATTTCTGATGGAGTTGAAGACTTATAGTCTCATAGCCAATCCTGGCTATTTAATTTGAGAGAAAAGATTTGAGAGGATGGTTTTCAGCTGACATTCATTCTAAAACCAAGAAAGAAAAAAAAAAAGCCAAGTTCAGAACTAAGTCTTTTAGTTAGGAGGGATGACAGAGGTCCTGGTTAATCAACAAAATGATGGACTGGGTATTGGATCTATCTTGTACCTTACTGACACAAATTGGTATAGTTATGCTCTAATTGTATTTTAAGAGAAAAGTTTTATTTTAACAGGAAGAGTGATATGTAGGAGAAGCTAAGGTGGGAGGAGTAAGGAGAGGAGGAGGAGGAGTAAGGAGAGGAGGAGCTAGGTACAAGGGGTAGGGGGACATGGAGGCAGATGTTCACTTGTCTCCGCCAGTCAAAGATAGTTGATATATCTAGGTTGGGTATTGAGTTACACTTCTGACTGTATGGGCATCTTGTAATTGAGCGTTACCAAACTTATAAAGCCTTTGATTAATATTAAAAGAAATTGTATAAAAGCAAAAAGGAGAAGGTGGGATGGGATAGAGGTTTTCTAGGGTGGGGAAGTGGGGAAAGGAGATGGCATCTGAAATGTAAATAAAATAAAAATGTAAATAAAAAATAAAAACTATATATATAAAGCATACCCTTTTAAAGGGAAATAAAGTAGATAATTATGAATGGATTGCCTAGTGGCTGGAATGGGTAGATCAAGTGGGGAGTTTGTGAAGAGGAGGTTGAGGGAGGGAATATGGGAAAAAAGAGCTAAAATTAACAGTCATTTGAGGGGTAGTATGGAAACCTATTGAAATAGAAACTTCCTAAAATATATGTATCTATATAAAGGTGATCGCAATAAAATTACCAAATAATGGGGAGACTGAGTCCCAAGTCACCAGATGAAGCTTTCAGTACTAAGATTGGGTTACATTTAATTGCATTGTTGGCCAGAGGGATATTATGGGAACTTCAAAACAATTCAGGCTGCTGCCAAGAAGATAGGTTGCTCCCCACAAACTGAGAGCAAGGCCTCATTGCTGAAGACAACAGCCACACAACCCATTAAACATGGAGAAGTCAAGATGGTGTCTACATAGAACCTTCACCCCTACATTCTAGTGCTTTGGTACAGGAAGGTACTCTGCATGATACCAAAGGAGAAATGTAAACAGCAGGCCAGCCACAAACCCTTTGATCTACAGTGGTGTCCTTCCTGCAGGATGTGAGAGGGCAATGATGGCACAAAGCTTGTGGGAGTGACCAACCAATGTCTGATTTGACTTAAGGCCCACTCCACAAGATGAACCCATACCCAACAATGTTTGGGTGACCAAGAACCAGATACTTTAGGGACCTAGGGTAAAGTCAGTTACTACTGGTCTTAAAACAAACAACAACAACAATAACAAGTAGTGATAAAATGACCTCTAACGACAGTCTGCTATACTCATAGACCAGTGCCTTGCTCAGCCATCATCAGAGAAGCTTCTTCTTGTAGCATATGGGAACAGATACAGAGATCCACAGCTGGACATTAGACACACAGAGACCTTGGAACACTCAGCTTTAAATGGGATGTCTCCATCAAATCTCTCCCCTTGGAGCTCAGGAAACCTTATAGAAGAGAAGGCAGAAGGATTGGGGAGGACAGAGAGGACAGAGGACACCAGAACAAGACCCTCTAAATTAGCACGAGCAAAGCTCATACGAATTCACACACTGAGAGAGCATACACAATGTTGATAGGGTCTGCACCAGGTCCTCTGTGTATATGTTATGGCTTCCAGTTTAGTTTATGGGACTCCTGAGTGCAAGCAAGTGGGTCTCTGATTCTTGGGTCTTCTCTTGAGTTCCTTTCCTTCTGTCAGTTTGTCCTGTCCAGCTTCAGTGTGAGAGTCTTTGTTTTATATTTTATTTTGTTATATTTTATTAGTATCTCTTAGCAGCCTGTCGTTTTCTGATGACAGAGAGGAGTGGTTCCAGGTGGGCAGGAAGGTGGGGAGAATTGCAAGGAGTTGAGGGATGGGAAACTGTAATCAGGATGCATTAAATGAGAAAAGAATCTATTTTCAACAAAGAAAAAAAACAGTATTTTTTTTAAGAGAGCCTGTTTTAAAAAGAGTGTCATACAGGGTCTTGCTCAAGCAAGCAGGTGGGTCATTTGATGTCTCTATTTCAGTCCCTCTATAGAAGGAATGTACGTAAGAACATATACTTGGCCTGCACATATTCTTCTGTGAGACCATAACCTGGTATGAAGGAGGTAGTCAATGAGGGGGGTTGAGAGAGGGGGTTTCCCTGACTTCATGCAGACAATGTAACTCAGTAGTCTTTTTCTTTCCTTTAAGATTTATTTATATATTTTATGGATATGGGTATTTTGACAGCATATATGCCTGCACACCAGGAGAGAGCATCAGACCCTATGGGACTATAGTCAAAGATAAATGTGATATGCTATGTGAGTGCTAAGAACTCAGGAGCTCGGTGGTTAAGAGCACTGACTGCTCTTCCAGAGATCCTGAGTTCAATTCCCAGCAACCACATGGTGGCTTACAATCATCTGTAATGAGATCCAATGCCTCTTCTGGTATGTCTAAAGACAGCTCCAGTGTACTCATATAAATAAAATAAACAAATCTTTTAAAAAAAAAACAGAATTAAACTCAGGACTTCTGGAAGAACAGTGAGTGCTCTTAACCACTGAGCCATCTCTTTAGCCTGAGACTCAGTAGTCTTGAACACTCTCTGGGACATCGGGTGTTAAACATGTAGGTATCACTCATCTCAAAGCCGTAATACCCGAGGATCGAAACACAATGGTAAGTCTCTCTCTGAGACACTACACCCAACCTTTCCGACTTCAGCTGAGAGAGCCCTGTGTCTAAGGGCTGGCAGCAAATAAAGAGGATGCTGGACCACGGCTTTTGGCTCAGAGGCTGTCCTGCTTCTTGACTAGGGAGGTCTTTTCTAGAAGCTTCCATGCATTGTGGCTTCAGGAGTTGTTTTCTCATGGGTGCAGTAACCCTGTTGCCTCCTCTTCCTATGGCCAAGATGTAACTTGCAGTCACTGTGAAAGGAGCCAGGACTAGGGGACAGACTTGTGGTATCAGTTGTGTGTCTGCTTCTGCCTTAGCTGCTGTGGTGTGCATGCTTTTATAGGAAGCTCATGACTAGAAGTGGATGCAGCCCCAGGATCAGATGTGCAGAAACCCCAGCGCTGACACTGGTCCTCTTGTCCTGACCCAGCCAGCTGTGTGTCATGTCAAGGGTCTGGTGTCATGGAGGTCCTCTTTATACTTGGACAGGTCCCCCTCCCTTTCTCTCCTTCTTCTTCTCCCTCCTCTATCTACTGTAATTTTTGTTTTTGTGGTACTGGGAATGAACCCAGGGCCTCACATGTTTGGGAAGTGCTCTACCACTGAGCTGTACCCCAGCTCGTGGTGTCTTGAGATAGAATTCTCACTCCATAGCCTAGGCTGGCCTGGAATTCTTGATCTTGAACCTCCTGACCATCAGGATCCCACACGTGAGCCACTGCATTTAGCTTAGCATCATGTCTGTGTTGGCCGACTGTGCCGCCTGACCTCAGTTCCCTACTGCCCCGAGGGTGATTGATGGCAAGAGCTGGCGAACCTTCTGTGCAGCACAGAGAGGGACTGTTCGTGCCATGTGTGTGCCAGTAAAGTGGCTGATGTAGGTCAGAAGCAACTTTGGGCATGCAGAGGTAAACAGGTGTGTTCCAATAAAACTTTATTTACAAAAGACAGCACAATAAAGGAAATGATGAACACTGAGAAAAATACAACCTCCAGAGCAGGAGGAAATGCTCCTGAACAACACGTCTCACAAGAGGCTGCTCCTGTTTCCTTTCTGTTACTGTGATAAAGGGCTTGAACCAAAACGAAAAGGAGGAAGAGGTTTGTTTGGCTTATTGAAGGCAGTCAGAGCAGAAACCTGAGGCAGAAACCGTGGAAGAATACTGCTTGCTGCCTTGCTCAGTGGATCATGGTTAGCTAGCTTTCTTATACAGCCTAGGACCACCTGGCATGGGAGTCCTGCTAGCCATAGTGGGATGGATTTTCCTATACCAATTGACCGTGACGACAATCCCCCAAGACATGCTATAGGTCAGTCTAACCTGAGCAATCTCTCCATTGAGACTTCCTCATCAGATGACTCTAGGCTGTGTCAAGTTGGAGGTTAGAGGTAACTACCACAAGGGTATAGTGTTAAAGACATATGAGGAACTCCTACAGTACAATAGCTAACAACGACGGTAACACTGGCAGCAAAGGATCTGAGTAGATGTTTCTCCAAAAAAGACACAAGTGACCAGGTTCATGAAAAGCTGCTCCAGACCATTTATCAGGGAAAATGTCAAAAAAAAAAAAAAAAAAAAAAAAAAAAAGTCAAACCACAGTGCACTTTCACGGATATGTGTCTGAATGGCTGTTATAAAAAACAAATCAAGGACTGGCAAGAACATGCCCTGTGCAAATATATTTATACTATAAACATAGTTGGCACAGCAGCCCTAATAGAAGCGACACAGACAGTTGAGCAAATCAGAATCCTTTTATGGTCCAGCAAACCCTTCTCGTTTGTTTGTTTGTTTGTTTGTTTGTTTGTTTTGAGACCAGGTTTCATGTATCAAAAGCTGGCCTCTAACTCACGGAGTTAGGCATTGAGGATGGCCTTGAATTCCTGATCCTCCTTCCTCTACAACCTCAGTTCTGGGACTACAGGTGTTGACCATACCATGTCTGGCTTTATGTTTTCACCATGTAGCACAGGCTGGCCTGGAACTCATGCTAGCTCTCACCTGCCCAAGTGCTGGGGGCATGGTGCTGCTGCCAAGTGCAACTGCACGCCTGGGTGCACACTCTGCTTAATAGGAGGAGGGAAGAGCCAGAGCATCCAGGAGGAACCCAGACAGTCGCCCTCCACCCAGCCTGACTGTGAACGCTTTTGAAAGTCAAATGTCATTCCTAATTTACCTCTGGAGGGAAGACACATTTTCCTATGCCGATTTGTCTATAGCTTACTCAGGGTGCCTGGGGTCACAGACTCTTCAGGGGCCTGAGTTTCTGTTTTCCACAATACTAATCCCTCTGGTTGGGGACTTGACTGGCATGGAGACCTCTGTCAGCCTGTATAGCCTTGGACCAGACTCCAGCACCCTCTGTGCTGCCCAATTTGCAAGAAGGCAGGCTTAAAGCAGTTGATGTTTGTTAGGTGTTCAGCTGGGTCTGTTGAGCTCAACAAGTCAAACCTCCACTCAGCCTCCTTCTTTCTCTCTTGTGTTCTGTTCTACTCTGTTTCATTTTTTAATTTTTTGTTTTACAACATAGGCAAATATAACCTAGGCTGGCCTCAAACTCATTACACAGTGAAGTCTGGCCCTAACCTCCTCATACCTGTCTCCGCCTCTCAAATGCTGAGATTCTGTCTATACTACTACGTCCAGCTTTGGAGGGAGTCGTTTTTGAAACAGGATTTCGCTATATAACACAGGCTACCCTGGAACCCACTGTGTGACCCAGGCTGCACTTGAACTTGTAATCCTTCTGCCTCAGTTTGTTAAGTGCTAGATTGACAGCAGGGTCACACCATTTCATCTTCGTGGTCCCAGCAATAAGTTTCTTCTATGGCTACAGAGCAGGCTTCCATAAGTAGTCCGTTCAGAAGGTTTGCTGGCCTGGACACGTCCTGTGTTTGTCATGTGGTGGGGACTGGAAGTCTGGAGAGACAGTGAGCACAGTGGGGCTTTGGGGTCAGCAACATAGGGTGCCAACATTTGTAGAGTAGTGTTTCATGATTGTGGTTACTTAATATCTCTGAGCCTAAGGCTGCAGACGTGTAAGATGGGACATGAGGTGAGGGTCTGTGGCTAAGGGTCAAATGCTGGGCCAGGGCCCAGTGGACTGCAGAACCCCGGTGTTCAGGAAGAGGTGGAATGGTGCAAGAGCTTGATGGGAAACCGGGGAAGACTGAGAAACATCCAGAAGGTACCATCACCCATCAGGGAAGGGAGGTGGGAAGCCAGATTATGACATTCTAACCTGTGCAGCTCTGCTCAGCTCTGCACCTAGAGGGGCCCACACATCCACCATCCAAGCCTACTGTGGATGGTTTGAAATTAATTTTTAAAAATTTTAGATTTAGGGACTGGGGAGGTTGCTCAGTGGTTAAGAGCCCTGGCTGCTCTTCCAGAAGTCCCGGTGTTCAAGTGCCAGCACCCACATAGCAGCTCACAACTATCTGTAACTCTAGTTCCAGGAGACTGACACCCTCACCAGTGCACATAAAATAAAAATAAATAAATTATAAAAAGTTTTTAGATTTACTTATTTTGTTGTTTTGCCTGCATGATTATATTACCTCAGGAAGTCAGAAGAGGGTGTTGACTCTCCTGAACCCTTGTGGATACATTAGTCAACTCAGATGATTAGGCACAGTCTCACAATTCCTAACCTAACCACCTCTGCAAAGTCCTCTGCCATAGAGCTGACATACCGGGTCCTGGAATATCATGTGGACATGTCTGGGTGCCATGAGACCTGGAGTCGGAGCCTTCTCTGGGCTCCACTGCATCCTCCTGACCTCCATCTTCCCTGGCATACACTCAGTAGCCAGTAATTGCTGGACGAATGGATGGGTAGGTAACATGAGGGAGTACCCAGTGTGGAGGCAGAAGGATCAAGAAACTGGCTCAGGCAGGATCAGGGTGGGGGTCACTTTAGGGGCTAACACTGTACTTATGAGGGGCTGCTGGTGATCACTGTGAAGCTGACTGATTTGACAGAACTTGAGAAGGTGGCCAGTTCCCTTGTGGGCTCAGCCTGTCCAGTCCCATCCATTGGTTTGGTCTTCCCTTGGTTGCTTAGTGGACAGGCAAGTGTACTTTCCTCTCCTAAAACCATGTCACCTTCTCTTCCCCAGGGCCACTTGTTTTGAAGTGACAGGCTAGCTTAGTGAAGCAACCCTCACCCCTGGGCTGTTCTCAAGACAGTGTGGTGTTTTCCCTCTGCTTATGGTAAATGCTGAGTGCCAACTGTATTCCAGGCACCTGCCAAGTGTAGGAATAGGGCAGGGGTTGGGGATAAGGCTCAACAGACAGCAATGTGTTTGCCGAGCATGGAAGCCCTGGGCTCAATCCCCCAGCTTTGATAACCCAGGTGGAGACGCACATCCGCCATTCCAGCATTCAGACCACTCTTGGCTTTATAGCAAGTGTGAGACAAGCCCAGTCTACATGAGACCCTGAAGCTGTGGGGAAATGGTAAGGAGCAGGGACGATCTGGGAGGAGTAGGGCAGAAGGAAAAATATGATTAAAATATCTTGTATATAAAAAAAATGTTATTTTTTTTTTTAAGGAAAAGGGACAAGGCCTCCTAAACTCTATATCACGTTGCGTGGGGGATACCCAGAACCTGGGAGCTAGAGGGGTCAGCAAGTCCAGGGCCACTTCAGAAACAGTGAGGCGTTGTGAGGAAAAACCTGGATGGTGTTTGTTTGGTTTTGTTTGTTTTTAAATTTTGAAACAGCATCTCTCTAGGTAGCTCAGGCTGACGTCTGAGTCTAGAAATCCCTGCCTCCAGCTCCTGAGTGCTTGATGACAGGTGTGCACCACCACACTTAACTCTAGATGTTTCGTGGGTGAGGGGGTCTCCAGCAGGCAGGCCCACTCAAGCCTTTCTGCACCTAAGCTGACCCTGAATGGCCAGAATCCTAGCTCATTCTCTGGGAGACAGAGGAATGAACAAGCCACAGAAGCCAGGTATCAAATGGGCAGGGAGCACAAGTCAAGGTAACATTCTGGTGAAGCCAAGTTCCATGAGAATGGCAGGACGTATGTACATATGTATGTATGCATGTGTGCATGCATACATATATGTATATATGTATATATGCATGCATGCATGTTACTTATGTTTATTGTATGAGAGAGAGAGTGTGTGGGCACATAAATCCATTCACAATTTACATGTGCAGGTCAGAGGTCAACTTAGTCAGTTCTCTCCTTCCATCATGTGGAACCCAGGAATTGAACTCAGGTCATCAGGCTGGGTGACAATGCCTTTATCTGCAGAGTCATCTCACCAGCCCAGGCTTTAGGTGGCCAAATTGGGGAGGGCAGGCTGGCAAGAGGTGGTGGGGATGAGGACATGGGACGAAGAAGCCTGCTAGTGGCTCCGTGTACCAGAGCTGCTGAAATGACAGCCTCTCCCCCGCTCTGCCCCATTAACTCAACAGTAAGCTCTTGTCCTCTAGAGCTGCGACATGTGATGGGCTAGCAAGCCCTAATCTCCATCCTAAGGGAAAGTTGGCACTAAGGAATGTCACTGGTCCTTAGCAGGGGCACTACCCCAGCCAGGACTGGGCCTCCCTACTCCTTTCCAACTTCCTGCTGACACCATCTGTCCTTTGGGTTTTTCTCATGAGGCCCAGCCTGGCCTTGAACTCTCTATGTAGGGAAGGATGACCTTGAACTTTTCTGATGGCCTTGAAAATTCTAGCTAGGACAAGAGATGAGCACACTTTCACCGAGGATGAACCACATTCTTATAGTTAACAGAATGAGACTAACGGTGCCTGCGGTTCATCAGCTCAGGAAGCTGAACCACAAGGACAATGGGTTCAAGGTCTGCCTGGACTTGCATAGTGAGTTGAAGGAAAGTCTGGGAAACTTAGTAGGACCCTACCTCAAAATTAAAATAAGAAGAGGACAGAGGATATAGCTCGGTGCCAGAGCGCTTACTAGTCTTGGGTTTAATCCTCAGTATGGTAAAGAGAAGAAGGAAAGGCTGAGCTTCAATCTCACTACTTGGGAAGCAATGGCAGGGTGATCTCTGTGAGCTAGAGACCAGCCTGGTTTACATAATGAGTTCCAAGCCAGCCAAAACTGTATAATGAGACACTTCTCAAACAAAGAAATAAAGAAGGAAAGACAGGAAGAAAGACAGAAAAAGAAAAAACAAACAGGAATAGGCATCCTTTCTGCTGCTCAGGTCCCCTGGACCTTCCTGGAGGCAGCTCAATAAATTCAGAATCAGTCAGTCATTCAACTCACTTACCTAGCCACCCACTTTTATTAAAAACCCAAACTGATCCTACATCCTTGGCTCAGTGAGTACATTCTAAGGACTCTGTCATGGAGAAAGGAGATGGGTCAAGACCGCTTTGCTGAGGAGGGAAAGACTGGAGGCAAACCATGTATCTGGCAGCAGGGAATACATTAAACTTCACAGCCAATGGGAAATAGTCTGGTTAATGCAACCATTAACCTGGGAAAATGCATGTACCTGAGAGATAAAGCATGCACCTGAGAGACATGGACGGAAGGACAAGAGCCTGGCTCTTCACTGGGACATCATTGCAGAGGAGTCTGGAAGCTGAGGCTGAAGGTAGAAGACACCTTCTCTGCTGATTGGCTTGTTTCAGGGGCACATATTGTTTCTGAAGCTTTAAAGGAAAATGCAATAAAAATATTTTTAGACATTTACTGAACTAGGCTGTGTGCACACTGCTAAAACAGCTGTGCCTATGGAGGGCTCTGTCTCTGTCTCTGTCTCTGTCTCTGTCTCTGTCTCTCTCTCTCCCTCTGTCTCTCTCTCTCTGTCTCTCTCTGTCTCTCCTCTCTCTCTCCCTCTGTCTCTCTCTGTGTCTCTCTCTGTCTCTCCTCTCTCTGTCTCTCTTACTTGCTTTCTTTTTCTTTCTTTTTTCTTTTCTTTGTACTGAGACTAGGTTTCTTCACATAATCCTGACTGTCATAGAACTCACTATGTAGATGAGGCTGACCTAGAATTCAGAGACATCCTCCTGCCTCTCTGCTTCCCAAGTGCTGGGGTTAAAGGCATGAGATTAAAGGCCAGCTCTCTCTAATCTATTTTTCAGAGAAAACTGAGAGCCAGAGAGGTGGAATAATTTGTCCAAGGGAGAGCAGACTGTGGGAGTGTCAATGTGAGTCTGTCTGTGCTGAAGATGGTTGGGTTGGGTTGGGTTGGGTTGGGTTGGGTTGGGTTGGGTTGGGTTGGGGGGCAGGGGTGGGCAGTAATATGCTTCACCTACACCTGTCATATCTGTTGAGTGACTGCTGGGCCACCCTGTCTGTGGAGAAAGGGGTAAGGCTAAAAAGTTCACGTTTGATTGAGGTTTGAATTTCACAGCATCCATCAGTGTTCACTGGCACTGGTAGAAGGGACTTCACAGAGGAGTGGCTCACATTGTGTGCAGATAGGAGCTTTCAGACTTGGACCTGAGTCAAAAAGTCTTCAGATATGGAAGGTAGAGCATCTAGGGCTTGGCTAGGAAGAGTCCTGCCAATTGGTGGCTCCCAGCAAGACCACAAAGTGACTGAGCTCTGGAGTCAGCTGTAGGTTCCATTCTTTTCAGTATCTCAGCAAATAGTATTGGACACTTAGACAGGAAGGGGTTTGGGATGATGCGTGAAGACTGTATGGTGTGCTCACTTCCAGATGGCCACATGAGAACCCAGCTGGGTGGAGAATGGCTGCAAACATTTCATGTCTCTCTGGGACTCAAAACCACATGTGCAAGTAAGGAACTTGTCACCACAGTCGTCATTCATAAACAAATAAACAGTGAATGCCCATTGGGCTTTGGGCATACATAGAGACTGCCTATGGCATGTGGGACCCGTCTCCAGTTGGGCACTGTCTCCGTCGCTGTAGCTGTCCCTGCCCGCGGGTGGTCCAAGGCAGAGTGCCAGCGGGGAAGGTCTGCTTCTGCCTGCCTGCCTGCCCTCTCTGTAGCGGAGAGAGGAGAGCCGACAGGTTCTGAAGTGTTAACAGCTCTTTGCTAAGCCAGTAAGTGCCGGCTAGGTAGCAGGGAAAGAGAGTAGTAGATCTCTTGCCCAGTGTTAACAGCTCTGGAGCCAGCTAGCAGGCGAAGAGGGGAGGGTCCGAGACAGAAGCTCTCCGACAGGATGGTTCTTGCGCGCTTTACTTCTCAATTAAGCTCAATATATACAGTTTGGGGTGGGTGAAGGTTTTAGCAGCAGGTAACCCCATTGGTTTAGTCTGAGGTTTTGGGGATGCCTCATATGCATGTGAGGAGAGCCTGGGGCACTATTCCTACAGTGGGATTACAGACAGATAAGTAGGTTCAATAACATAGAGGGTAGGTATCTGCCTGGCTCTAGTGCTGTTTAAGGCTTATTGTAAATACAAAGGTTGTGTGTGTCTTTTATCCACGAATTAAATGGTCAAAGGTGGGGTATAAATCCTGGATTGGGATTAAAAGTTTCTCCTACACATGCTTACCTTTCAAGGTGATTCCTCAGTTGAGAGAGAGCATGTCTCGTCAAGCACAGGAAAGGCGTTTACCCCTCACCTGCACACAGCTCATACTTCACAACCATCTTGGCAGTCATTCAGTGTGAAGTCTGGCCAGATGAACCATCTAGAGCAGAGACAGAGGAGTGTGAATGAGGAATCTAGAAGTCGTTGGATAGTCTGGGAGAGAAGGTGGCGGGGACACTGGAGCAGAGGAATGGGGTGAACAGCAGGCTTGGCGTGGCTAGTGGCTTACTTTTCTCTACTTTCTTCCCCAAATGTTAAGCTTCACGAAGCCAGAGAGAATTGCTGCATCTCTCACCCCTGGTATGCAGCAGTTGTTACTTCTAAAATAAATCTAAAAAAAATGTAAGTCAGTATCCTAGAGTCCGAGGGTACGATGGCCCCTCTCTGCACAGATGGCCCACCCAGTTTTGTGGTATTTGTTGGTGTGTATTTTCTGGAGGTTTCCTACTTGAGCTCTGAGGATACAGACTCTGTTCTTGAGGGGTTCAGATTCTAATAGTAGGAAACCTGGGTTGGAAATCTGGCTTGGCGTTTTATGTATTTATTGGGGTTTTTTTGCTGCATAACAGACGGTTCCCCAGCCTAATGTGAATAACCACTCACCAATAACCATTGTGCACCAGCTGGATGGTTCCTCAACTGAATGCACCTACTGTTAATGACTGTGGTTGTTGGGAGGCTCCACAGTGACCTTCTTTAGCAGTTGTTGTGACAGTTAACATCAGTTATTGACTAAATTATCTCAGTTCTTCACAAGGCCTTGTACTTTTTTTAATAGATAAGACTAGCATCCTTACCCAGCATTAAGTCATCAGAGCAGAAGCTTCTAGAACAATCTATTAGTAGAAACATTGAGAGAGCAGCTTAGATTCAGAGGAGTAGAAAAATAGACTTCACCTTATTGTAAGCAGAGGAAGCTTTTTCTGGGCTTGTTGAACCTGCTACACTGGTGTGAGGTCTGGGGCCCACAGCTTAGCCCCTCTGCATCTTCACTCTCAGCAAATGAGTCCTTTTAACATCTGTTTTGTAGAATTAGTGGTGAGAGAATGAAGGTGATGTTATGTGCAGTCTGTAGTAAGTACCCTACTGGTTCCTTAGAAAGCAGCTATTGTTCAGGTAGTGGTGGCACATGCCTTTAATCTCAGCACCCGGGAGGCAGAGGCAGGTGAATCTCTGTAAATTCAAGGCCAGCCTGAAACCCTGTCTTAAAACAACAACAGCAGCAGCAACAACAACAACAACCAAAACAAACAAAAAGAACAAAAGCAGCCACTGGGAAGGAAACAATGTCTTTACCAAAGCAACTGTACTGGGAAGTTGGTGACTGCATAGAGAATGGCCTTGTAAGATTAATAAAAATAAATAGTAAATGATATTATTCCATGGGGTTTACAGCAAACAGCAGCTCTGGTTGTTGAGTTCAAATACCTTGATTTATAAAGAGCTCTGATCTATGCCTTATGCTCAACCATCTCTATTTGTCTGGGAAGAGGTAGGCCAGACAGTTCCTGGCCTTCCTCAGCCTGTAGTGGCATTCCTCCATTCTTGGCCTTGAAATCTCTATACCCTTCCCTCCTCTCTCCTTCTCTTCCCCCCTTGCTCCCTCCCTCCCTGTTGTTTTTAGACAGGATCTCACTAGCCCTGGCTGGCCTGGAGCTTGCAATGTAGAGCTCCACCTGTGTCTGTCTTCCAAGTGTTTGGTTTAAAAGTATAAGCCACTGTTCCCGACCTCTCTCTTCTTATAAGGTTTGTACTCACTGGAGTTTGAACCCACCATAGTCAAGGGTGACCTTGTTTGATTACATGATTACACACATCTACAAAGATGTTATTTCTGGGGACTGGAGAGATGGCTCAGTGGTTAAGCACTGGCTGCTCTCCCAGATGACCTAGATTCAATTTCCAGCACCCACATGGTGGCTCACAGCAACCTGTAACTACAGTGCAGTGGACCTGATGTCCTCTGCTGGCCTCTGAGAGTACCAGACATGGTACACATCCATCCATCCATCCATCCATCCATCCATCCATCCATCCAGGCCAAACACCCACACACAGTAAATACAATATTTTCAATTATTTTTTTAAAAAGATGCTATTTCTAATGAGGTCAGAGGGTGACGTTTGGGTGTATGTTAAGCTTATGAAACACAGTTTAACTCAACACGGAAGGCAAAGCAAAAGCAGATTCCGATGGGAGAAAACCACAGGTAAAAATGCAAAACTATGGGGGTTTATCCCAGTAGTGAGCAAGTCCTTTCAGGATCTGGAAAGGCAGCCATAGGATTTGAAGGTGGGCAGACTATATGATTCCTACAACGCAAAGCACCGTGGGTCCCAAGGGATGCACCTGTTTGGTGCCCACAAACACTCTGCTTTAGAGCACACCTGCTTACCTAGGACCCTGGCCAAGTGTAACAGTTTCTCCAGGCCTTGTCCTCCATGTCTTCCCTCCATTTGCAGGTGAGGACCCTGCTTGCCAACACTCACACCATTATCCTAATAGGGAGCTAGCTGCCTCAGCCTGTGTCTTATTTTAACAAAATACTCAAGGTCAGGTAATTCAAAAAGAAGTTTTCATTTAGCTCCTAGCTCTGGAAGGTGAAAAGCTCATGAGTGTGAAGTCTGCTCAGCTTTCATCTGGGCTCACACTGTAGTTAACATGGCAGAGAGCATCCCGTGTCTAGATGGCAACGAAGTAGCTTTTACAACAGACTTATGTCATAATTGGGGCATAAATGATGGGATGATGGAGGCAGGAAACTAGCTCCTCCTGTCCTCCTGGTTGTCCTCCTGGCTGTCCAGCTCAAAGTCTAAGAGCTGAGCAGAACCTAGCTGGGACTTACATCATGATGTGACATCCCCACCACCCAGCTTGGCATTTGAGACAATCCCTGTGGATGCTGTGGAAAGATAGGCTGGAGAGGAAGTAGGTATGGTCATGGGAGGGGGGTGGGCCTAAGAGGGAGACAGTTCTAGAAGGCCAAAAGAGAAATGATAGCAGCTAAGGCAGCACAGGAAAAGGTCAGGAGAAAGCACTGTGCCCCAGGACTGCACAGGAAGAGTGGGCAGAGGTAATGGGCAAGATCAGTGAGGCTCAGATGTGAGGGACAGAGGGACAGGAAGGGATCTGACGGGACCTGGCATCTAGTGAGTCTGTTAGATGGACAGATGGCAGGCTTGAAGGCTATCAGTTTGGCGAAGGCTGTTTCAAATAAGTCGAATTGGTTAAGCTTTAGATAGCACAGACTGGAATCCTTGAGCACACAGTGGCGATGTTCCCTGAGCAAGGCTCCTGTATCCCTTGGAGTCTCAGTTCCCCAGCCTGCAAAAAAGCAGTAACAAACTAGATGATCTTAAGGACCTTATATGGGACTGTATGCAAATCACCTAACATATGGGTGGGTACCATGCAGTGAATCTATATGTTCCTGCTTTTTAGCAACACACACACAGACACACACATATAGACACAGACACACACACAGACACAGACACACACACAGACACAGACACACACACAGACACACACACACAGACACACACACACACAAACACACACACACACATACAGACACACACACAGACACAGACACAC
The DNA here is from genome assembly GCA_030674055.1 of Rhabdomys pumilio. NCBI lineage: Eukaryota > Metazoa > Chordata > Mammalia > Rodentia > Muridae > Rhabdomys > Rhabdomys pumilio. The sequence continues at coordinate 92,662,391 of JANHMN010000002.1, read as the reverse complement.
AGACACACAGACACACACACACACACACACAAACACACACACACACATACACACATACAGACACAGACACACAGACACACAGATACACACACACAGACACACACACATAGACACACACACACAGACAGACACAAACACACACACCAAGCTTAGTGTTTTCCAAGCAGAAAGATAATTCACTATTAGATATGAGTCATGGATCTGGTTTAACTAGAGCTGGAGCTCAGAGGCTCTGTATCTTTCGAGAATTTCTGTTTTTTTTTTTTCAAACATCTTCCACATGTGTTCACAGGCAGTGTAGTGTATGAGGTCTTTTCCTATAGTTCTGGCAAAAAAAAAAAAAAGTATCAGAGAAAATTCTGATCGGTTCATCTGAGTCATGTGACTAACTCAGAACCAGTTCTTTTAGAAAGAAGGAAGCCAAAGTCTACAGCCATCCTCCCTGGCCTCCACATGTCCAGGGCAGCTTCTGAATGGGAAGAGGCGAAGTTCCTGGTGAAGCTGAGCTGAGGTAAATGCTCTTCCGTTCGCATATTTTATAGTCCTTTATAGCCACCTGTGGCAGCCCATATTGTCCCAACTGCTCAAGGACTGGGGGACGCTTAGGAGTCCAGAGGTCCTGTGCAAATGAGGCCCTCATTGCAAGCACCCCAAGCTTAGTGTTATTCAGTTTCCTGAGATTCTTGGTGTCATCACTGACCAAGCTGTGAGGTGGACATGGCAGTTTAATCCTGGGGTCTCTTGAGGTATCTCTGCTGCCCCAGGGTGGGAAGTCACATGTCCATCCATGGCCTCTCATCTTCTAGAACCTGTGACCCTCCTCAGTCAGTTCAAGAATACAACAAACCCTGCAGTGCTAGTCAGAGACCTTTGCATGACATCAACTGTTAGGCAATTCCCAACTCCTAGAGTGAATGCCTTTCTCTGCAGCCTCTAATTGGCGCAGCCCAGGAACTCTCCACCAACGACCAGCAAGGCTTCAGAACCTGGAACTTTATAGCCTTGCAACTAGCAATCTGGAAGAATTCCGGAATCCACTTGAGAAAATAGGCAGAAAAACAAGGAGAAGGGAATTAGCTAGCAGACAAGTAATGAGGCTGCGAGTTTATTATTACCTCGGTGGGTGCATTCATTACTGCAAAAGCCAGAGCCAAAGAACTATCATGACTTGAACTCCGAGGCTAATGGGTCCCCCACAATATCAAGTGAATGCTAGGGGAGGGATAGGAACAGAGCTAAGAGGAGCAGATAAAAAATGCACAACCACTCAAGGAAAACTGGACCCCAGCATTACATTTTCTCCCCAATGTCAGACTATGCTTTTCATCTTCCACCTTGTGACATCATGGTGTCCCAGCTGTGTCCCAGGATAACATCAGGCAGAAAAGAGGACAGGCAACTCTGGTGGGTATGGAAGATTTGATTCAGATGGAGCAGCAATGGTAGTATTGGTGGGACCATTTGATAGCTACAAAGTGTCATCCACATGTCACCAGCCAGGAGATGTAAAGTAGAAGTGAGTATCAAAGATGTGAGCTTGGAATGACATGCTGGCCACTGAAGTGCTGGCCCTTGTACTGACAGGCTAGCCATCGACAATCTAGTTTATGCACTTACACACATATATAGATTTGAGGTCAGGTGCAAGTGTCAACTCCCAGAAGCTATCCACTCTATTGTTGCTGTTATTGTTGTTTTGTTTTTCCAAGACAGGGTTTATCTGTGCAACATCACTGGCTGTCCTGAAATTCACTCTATAGATCAAACTGGCCTTGAACTCACAGAGATCCATCTGGCTCTGCCTCCTGAGTGCTGGGATTAAAGGAGTACCCCACCATGGTTGGCTCTTCACCTTACTTTTGAGACGGGGTTTTCATTTGGGACTTGGGGCTTACTGATTAGCCTTTGCTGGCTGGCCAGGAAACCCCATTCACCTGACTCTGTATTCCTAGCACTGGGGCATGGTGATGTCCAGTTCTTTATGCATTACTAAGGGTTGAATTTAGGTCCCCATGTTTGAGCAGTAAGCTAATCACTTTACCAGCTGGGCCCTCTCCCTAGCTCCAAGGTGTTGATAACTAGGTGAGCAGACCAAGAGATCTTTGACCAGACCTGTGCTGACATTAGAAGGAATGAATAGGGTGGGAGAAATCAAGGATACAAGGAAGAAAGGAAGGAAGGAAGGAAGGAAGGAAGGAAGGAAGGAAGGAAGGGACTACAAGGATAGAATCCCAGTCAAACATAGAGTCTCAAGGGAGCCTGGCCCAAGGCGTGGACCTGCAAAATCTCTGGCTTATCCGAAAGTAATGGGAAAACGAGAACTTTTGTGGTTCGCACACTGACTCAGGGTGCTATTTTTAGACTAGAGAAAGCACTTCAGCTACTGGACAGTAATAGATGGAATGGCTATGAGTAAGGGCACTGGGCAGTGGAGGGGACATGCGTGGTCCATGGGCATCACAAACATGAAACCTCAAATTTGAAGGGATTGTGTAAATTGATCTCAATTGGCTTCATCCCCAGAGTTTGCCTCTTAGAAACACCCTTTAGCCATGTTCCAGTCTGTAGGATTGAATGGAAACAGAGCAGCTGATAGCTAAGTTGGGTTTTTCTGGTTTAGCATCTGAATTGCCCAGGGCCAAAGCACCTTACAGTCTAAGATGAGCAGGCATGTGCATTCTCTTGTTCCAGGACAGTTGCTCTAGATAGGTGTGAGCTCATGCTTCTAATCCAGCACTTGGGAGGTAGACACAGGATCTAGAGTTCAAGGCCAGCCTTGGCTACAAAGCAATGTCAAGGTCAAATTGGGCTACATGAATCCCTAGCCACACACCCATACAATAAAAATCCACCTAAAACAAAACTGACAAAACTAGGATGAGGTGGTTTGGGGACTGGGGATGTAGAAATTAGGACATACTGACTAACCTGTGAAGCCTGGGTTCTATCTGCAGCACCACATAACCTAGGGGTGCTGGCATGTATCTGCAACCCCAGCAGCACTCTCAAAATGGAATTGGGAGGATCAGAAATTCAAGGTTATCCCCAGGTATAAAGCAAGTCTGAGGCTAACCTAGGGTACATGAAACCATGTCTCTTAAAAAAAAATGTAAGCTTCCCTTGTTGCAAGGAACAATTTCTCCCCAAGGGAATGAGACTGGCTGCTGCTTCTGAGCTGCTCTGTGGCAGTTGGACTCTAGGGACAACTGTTTTCATTTTAAAAGTAAAATTAGATGTAGGAAGACCTTTGGCCTCTCGATAGCACTAATTTCCTGCTTGATGGGTACACAAGTGACCAGGCATAGAGGGGAGGAAGCATGGGCTAGCAGGGTGACCCTGGGCAGGGCATCTCCGCAAGCCCGTGTCTTACTTCTCAGATGAGAACATCAGGTAAAGGTGTTGTGTGCTGGTGTGGTAAGAACAGAGCTAATGAAAGGAAGGTCGGTAGTGCTGTCGACTCCAAAGGAGCCAGGTTTGTCCCTTCACTCCTGAATCTAGCGCCACCAGTTGGAGAGGAGGTCCTATGGACACTGTTCTCCTGGTACAGATCTATAGAGTTACTGTAGTGTGTGTGTGTGTGTGTGTGTGTGTGTGTGTGTGTGTGT
>JANHMN010000002.1:92613637-92658776 GCA_030674055.1 Rhabdomys pumilio | reverse complement strand
TGTGTGTGTGTGTGTGTGTGTGTGTGTGTGTGTGTGTGTTTACGGGTGCACAGATGCCATGTGTTATAAGTGGAGATAAGAAGACAACTATGTGTGTCAGTCCTTGCTTTTCATCTACTTTGAGAACGGGGCTCTTTTGTTTTCTTCCGGGTGCACCAGGCTAGGTAGATCTCTGCTCCCCACTTCCCCTAGAGGAACAAAAGGATTGCAGCTGCATGTCCTACTGTTTTCAGCTTTATGTGAGCTCTGGGGATTCAAACTCAGGTCTTCATGCTTGTGGAACAAGTGCTTTACCCACTGAGCCATCTCCCCAGTCTGTGAACTCTCTTTATACCCACCTTACAAAAGAGGCTCAGAAAGGTGAAAGGCCTTGCCATTAAGTAGTGGGGTCAGAACTGGAACACACTTGATACCACGGAGGCCTCCCTCCCAACTGGCCACTCCCACTCCTTCCCTGGTGACTCTGCAGGAAGGTCCAAAGAGAGAAGGGTGTGGCAAGCAGGTGGTGCTGAGAATATCCATCTAGGGGAAACTCCAAAGAGAACAACATCACATCCCAGATGTGATGCCTGCAGCCTGGCCTGGCCCTAGTGTAAGAAGTAGGCTTCTGAATGCTAGTCCTTACTAGTTGCCATGGAGATGGGACGGGATACTTGAAGATGTAGCCTAAGCTTGCTCTCCAGGCTTGTTCTGCAGATGTAGTAATGGTGTGGGGGAATTATGATGGCTATCCTTAGTTGTCAATGTGACTACATCAGGAATTCACTAAAACCCAAAAGGCTAGGCACTCTGTGAGGGATTTTTTTTCTTAAATAAATCATTTGAAGTAGGAGGACCCACTTCTAATCTGGATCTTTGAAGTGGGAAGATCCACCTTTAATCCAGATCTTCTGAGGCAGGAAGATCCACCTTTAATCTGGGGCATACCTTCTGCTGCCGGCTATATAAAGGACATGGAAGAAGGAAGCTTTTTTGCTCTTTGCCTGGGCTCTCATGGGAAAGCTCATTCCTTTACTGGCCTACTTCTTCAGGACTCCAGAGTATACTGAAGACCAGCTGAGACACCCAGCCTTGTGGACTGAACAATCACTGAAACTTCTTGGTAGGCAGCTATTGTTGGATTAGCTGGGCCACAGTCTGTAAGCTGCTCTAATAAATTTCACACACACACACACACACACACACACACACACACATATATATATATATATATATATATATATATATATATATATATATATATATATTCATTCTATAAGTCCTGTTCCTCTAAAGAACCCTGACTAATCTAATGCAGGAACAAATTTGATGTCCCTGAGAGGTCAGAAAAAGAACACTTTTCATTTTCTTGTATGTGGTATGTGTAGATGTGTATGCTTATGGAGACCAAAGGTACCTGTTGGGTATCTTCCTTTATCACTACCTTAGCTTACATGAGTTTGCTGATCCAGCTAGACTGAATGGCCAGTGAGCCCCCGAGATCCTCCTGCTTCCTCAGCCCAGGTAGTGATATCGCAGGCACATGCTTTTTCCACAAGTACTGAGGATCCAGACTCAGACCCTGATGCTTGTGCAAGCACTTTACCAACTGAGCCCTCTCTCTCACCCTATTGCTAAAGCTTCAAACAAACACAGGGTGGGATAACAGGGTGAATTTGATCGTCTTGTCCTGTGCAATATACCCTACAGACTATCCTGAGGTAAATTACAGATCAAGTCTAAACAAACACCAGACTCTAATAGAAAAAAAAAGTTTTGCTGCCATTACACTTTAAAATGAAGAGTGATGCTTTAATGTTAGTGAGTCCATGGCTCCCCTTCAATGTTCCTGGGGCCTCACGGGTGCTTTGTGATTTCATGGGTGAAATCAGTTGGATGCAGAGAAGGCTTAAATGTTACAAGAGGTCATGTTGCTCCCTCCTCCCATAAACTACACACGTCCACTCCCCGTTCATATATTCGAAGATCTTGTGTCATCTTATGGTTAACCCGAGTTTGCCTGGTTTTGACCCCATAAAAGTGTGGCACTCAGATTTGGAAGCTCCTTTAGATTTGTGTCATTTTTAACTTAGTAGGACTACTTCCAAGGGTGGTTCTACATGTCATTCAAAGATGACATCTGGCTTCCCTTCTCCAGAATCCTAGCAGCTGCTGGTCATTTTCTCAATGTTCTCGTTCATTACAGGTCACAAAGTAGGGCACACAGAGCTTGTGTTTGCTAAGGAAAACACTTCCATCAACACTCACTGTAGGGCTGGGGTGTGCATCAGTTAGTGGAGAGCATAGCATGTATAAAGCCTGGATCTGATCCCCAGAGACACATAGCAGAACTGTGGGGGTGCGTACCTAAGATCCCACTTAGGGTGTGGAGGCTCAGAAGTTTGAAGTTGGGACTGGGGAGATGGCCCAAGGTATAAAGTGATGGCTGCAAAGCACAAAGGTCTAAGTTTTGGTTCCCAGAACCCATGAAAAAGCCAGGCAGGGCACTGTAATCCCAGCATCTGGGAGGCACAGTCAGGGGATCCCCAGGGCAAGCCAGGCAGCCACACCAGGAGAAAGAGAGAGGAGACACACACACACACACACACACACACACACACACACACACTCAGAGAGAGAGAGAGAGAGAGAGAGAGAGAGAGAGAGAGAGAGAGAGAGCGCTTTCTGTCAGCAGACATCAACCTCAGGCCTCTGCACATGCACACAAGTATACACGCACACACACATATGTATCAACACACATACAGAGAGAAGTCAATCTTGGTTACAGAGTGAATTTGTGGCCAGTCTGGTCTACATGAGACTCTCTGCTGTGGTCTCATGGCAGAGGAGGGAGAGCCTGGGCCAGCTCGGCCATCTGACCCATTTGATAACCCTATTCATTACCAGCCATGAAATCTCTGGGCCTGCACTAATCTCCAGAACATTCTCTATCACATGGGTCAAGATTTGTGGGGCCCCCTGTGAGAGCCCCAGCCCACTCAGGGGCTCTGAGCATTTGGACTGATGCCAGAAGACCCTCACTCTGTAGCCCAGGCTGTCTTTAAATTCTCAATCCTCTTGCCTCAGCTTCCCAAATGTTTGGATATGGGCATCAGCACCACACTTGGCTAAATGTACTTAATTGTACCTAATTTAGACATCAGTCACCACAAGTGGCTAGCAGCTCCCATTTTGGACATCCCCTTTCTAGAAAATCCCTCGCTTACTATGCTTGCCTTCATATCTGTAAAACAGAGAGTAATGAAGAATTATTTTTGTAGGGAATTGGATGGATTCGATCATGTATATGAAAGGCCGGTGGCGCACAAGCCCTCCATAAAATGCTTAAGTCTATTATCAACATCAGTTTAACACACTTTAAAAAATGGTTGAAATTCCAAGCCATTCCAGAGAAACTTGTAGGAAACATCCCTCATTACAGAGCATCAAAGCAGCGGGCTACAAGGCCTTTACTTCATTACAGGTCTGGTGGCCACTCAATCAATTAAGCAATCACTCCAAATAACATGTTGCTTTAATCTTCTGTTTGGAACCATTTGAGGCTGTCTGATTATCACATGAACATGACCCTGAAAGGCAAAAAGTGACTGGAGCCTCTGTTCTCTTCAGCCCCTCTCTGGAAGCATCTTTGCCATCTCTTGAATAGCAGAAGGGAGGGTGTTAAACTGAAAGGGACTCCTTTGAGCAAAACCAAACTTTTTCCACTCTTGGTTTTGATATATCTCACTGCCTTACGTACTGAGATTCCTGGCAACTTTACCTGCAGCTAAAACAGGGAGACAGTGCTGGGCAGCACAGTCTGGGCAGGGCTATCCTGCTCTCTACTCTCTGTGGTGCTCCCATCCTCACTGGTTCTGGGTGAGGCCATCCTGCTCTCTACTCTCCGTGGTGCTCCCTCCTCACTGGTTCTGGGTGGGGCCATCCTGCTCTCTACTCTCTGTGGTGCTCCCTCCTCACTGGTTCTCTGCTGCTTTACTGGTTTGCAGTAGAATATCGTTTCCCCTAGAAACTTGGCATCGGAGGTGTCAGCCTGAGAACATATTTGTTTGTGTAAAATCAAAAAGAAGAATATGTTTTGACCATATTTAATTCTAACCATGCTAAAGAAGTAAATACTGGCTGGCACAATGCCACTCACTGAGATAATTTTCTGGCTATCCTCCTCAAACTCTGCCTTTGTTTACATAACATAAACTCACAAGATTGCTAAATGGCTGGTTTCCTTAGCAGTCATGACCACCCAGCCACCCAGGCCCACTCTTAAAGTCTACTTACCTCATCAGAATATTGCATCCATGCAGGACGGAAGGGCTACCAGAAACAGGGACCCTTATATGTCCATCATGGAGGGGCATGTGAGACACACACCCTTTCTGAAGAGCACTAAGGAACAGATGCAGAAAACGCACAGATCCTCTGACAAAGAAATTCCACTTCTTGGGTCTACACTATAAGTACTTGTGCCAAGGAATGTGCTGTTATTTCAGCCAAATCCTGGAATTAACGCAAATGTTGGCTAGTAGGGGACATTACATATGGTGGCATGCTGGATGTTACTGGAAGAAATGGGCTGGCTCTGAGAGCTGGCTCTTCAGGGTACATGACTGGCCAACCCAGGCCTTCACTTCATGAAAAAACAAAACAAAGGACTCTTGACCTTGCCCATGAAACTTACCTGGATTGGAAAGCCACAAATGGTGCCGCTCCCTTCATACGTGCAAGTGTGGAGGCCAGAAGACAACTTTGGGTGTTCTTCAAGTACTGTCCTTCTTGTTCTTTTCAGACAGTCACTGACCACCAAGCCTCTGCCTCTCCAGTGCTGGGATTGCAGGCATGTGCACACACCCAGCCTTTTACATGGGCTCTCAGAATTAAACATGGGTCCTTGAGCTTGGAAGGGGAGCACTTTACTGAGCCATCTCCCCAGCTTGGTGGCTACATCTTTGAAGATGGGGTTGGAGTTAAAAAGAGAATTATATCTCCTTGCATCTGTGTGTGTGTGTGTGTGTGTGTGTGTGTGTGTGTGTGTGTGTATGCAGGTACACATGCTATATGCACATGCAGTAGCACACGTGGAGATCAGAAGATAATCTGTAGGGGTCAGCCCTCTCCTACCATCTGAGTCCCAAGGATCAAACTCAGATCATCAAACTTGGTGGCAAGCACCTTTACCCACTTAGCCCTCTCGCCTGTCCCTCTGTTCTCTTTTGTATTATTTTTTTTTCTTTTCTAGTCATAAAGGTTACATTATTTCTTAACACCTGGGATAATTTAAAAAAAAAAACATTAAACAGCGTATTAAAAGTCATTTCTGGCCAGGTACAGTAGTAAATGCCCATAATCCCAGCACTTACGCGGCTGAGGCCAACCTGGGTTATAGCAGAAAGACCCTGCTTCAGTGAGGGGTGTTGAGAAGGGAGGGAGAATTTGAGGGGAGGGAAGGGGGTGCAGGAATGGGGAAAGGTTCATTCCGGCATCCTGGTTGAAAGAGTATAATATACCAACTCTCTTTTACCACATGCCTGTCAGGCTGGGATGGCATCAGACAGAGACTACAGCTGTCTGGCAGATACCATGCAGTGTGTGCCCTGTCTGTGGGTACTTATGTATCGCACTTAACAAATGAAGGCCCTCAGCCACCCGTCTGCTCTCCCAGTCCCTGCCTGACCCCTTTCCCACCACCCCTAGTCTGAATACCCCTTCAAGACAAAGGAGCTGACATACTACTCCAACACTTAGGAGGCTCTGGATCCCAAAGCACCGATGGAGATGAGTCCAGAGGCTGAGAGTCTGGGTGAATATGGAAAATGAGGAGTGTGGGCTGGTAGAGACTGGCCTTTGAGAAAGATAACCGTATTCTGTTCTGAGCAGAAGGCCTCAGCTACCACATTTGGCTGCCCATGTCCACCACAGTCACCCGCTTCTATTGGGCACCCTGGATCTACCGTAGCTCTGGCAGTCTGCTCCTCCCTTCCTAAGACTGCAGCCCTGTCGCCCTAGGAAATATCTGAACCCACTCAGAAGCTAGAACTAAATATTGTGGCCAAATAAATCAATTGCGGTTCTTCGGAGGAGAGGCCTCAGACAAATGGTTATTTTTTTAAGTGTTTATGGTCTCCAGGTTGGATGGGGTCATCTTATTTTGGGAGATTCAAATGATATGGGTTTGGATCCTACATGCCTGGAGACACCCAACTGTCCTTGGAACCACTCCAGGGATGGGGTGAGGCTTGCTTGTGTGTCTCCTGGGTATCCAAGGTTATAAATTCTTGCATGTGCTGCATCTTTTTGTTTTGCTGACACACTGTGCAGACACATGGGGATCCTGATGGCTCTATGATTGCAACTCAGATGCCACCTTTGAAAAATAAACTCTTTTTTGTTGTTGTTTTGTTTTTTAAAAAACAGGGTTTCTCTGTGTAACCCCAGCTGTCCTGGAACTCACTCTGTAGACCAGGCTTGCCTCAAACTCAGAGATCCATCTGCTTCTGCCTCCTGAGTGCTGGGATTAAAGGCGTGCGCCACCACTGCCTGGTTGAAAAAGTTCTGGTTTCACCCTGAATCCTGTGAGTTACACAGCTGGTTAAGCCTCACTAAGGGCTTTCTCCTTGCCAATGCTACTCTGGAATAGGTTCCAGATTCTGTCCAACTCTTCTGATCGTCTCCAAATTCCACCTGAAAGTCTGAGACAAAGCGTTAGAATGTTAGAGATGGAGAGGTGGCTATCAGTAAAGATGATGCCTTACAAACACAATGTCCTGGGTTCAGATACTACCACCTCTTTAAAAAGCTGAGCATGCCTGGGCAGTGGTGGCACACACCTTTAATCCCAGCACTTGGGAGGCAGAGGCAAGTGGATTTCTGATTTCAAGGCCAGCCTGGTCTACAAAGTGAGTTCCAGGATAGCCAGGACTACACAGAGAAACTCTGTCTTAAAAAACAAACAAACAAAAACAAAAACAAAAAATAGCTGAGAATGGAGGTGCACCTGTAACCCCACAATGCTGAATGGGAGGTGGAGACAGGTGGGTGGATCTCTGGAAGCTCTCAGACCAGTTAGCAAGGCCTGGCCATGGCCAAGTTCCAGGCCAATGAGAGTCTCCCAGAGGAGAGGTGAAAGACACAGGAAGACCCACAGGAAATTCTGCTCTCTGAATGCACACGTACACTGTGTATACATGAAAGAGAGGCCGGAAAGAACACCCAGTGATTGAGTGCTTACTGCTCTACCAGAAATGGAGTTCAGATCCCAGCACCCACATTGGGCAGCTTACAAATGTCACTCTAGCTCTGGGGAAATTCTGTATCCTTCCTGGTGTCCATGGGCACATCATATTCATACGTACACACACACCACAAATTAAAAAAAAAAAAAAGAGTAAGAAAACACTGGCCAAGAGGCATCTCACTCAGAGGAAGAAGAAGGGAGAGAGGACAGAGGAAACAAGCTACAGACTGCCACTGGTGCACCTGGACTCATGTACCTGGTGCTCAAAACAGCATTTCCTCTATCAGAAAACAGAACCAGAAAAGCAATATAAGACCTACCTCCGGAAGTTCTTCAAAATGGAAAGTATGGCGTCATCTTAGGACCCAGCAGCTCCATGCCTATCAATATACCCAAGAGGAATAAAGATACACAAGCACACAGAAGCATACATGAACATTCACAACTGCACTGTTCATGATAGCCACAAACGGAAACAACCCACATGTCTATCAACTGACAAACCGACGTGTCACATGCAGCCGTCCCTGTAATGGAATCGTACTCAGGCGTAGAAGGGAATGAAGTCTTGAGCTGAGGGCCAGGGGATGGAATGGTACAAGCTGATAGCACTGGCAACTCAGAAAGTGGAGGCAGGAGAATGAGGCATTCAAAGCTAGCCTTGGCTACACAACAGCCTATCTTTAAAAAACAACAACAACAAACAAACAAACAAACAAAACAAACAAACAAAAAACAAGGAAAAGATGGAAGAGAGGAAGAGAGAAGGAAGGAAGGCAGTCAGTCCACCCTGATACTACAGCGTGGGTGTACTCGGAGACCACTGTGCCACATAAAGGACCACAGACTGCATGGAGGTAGGGCAGAATGACAGGTGATGGGAAGGCTCAGTCATTCATTTGATAATGGCTGTACGACATGACACTGAATATACCCAAGGCCGGCTGCCACACTTTCAATGTGAATGTTACCATTTTAAATAAATTAAAACTATTAAAATCCCACGCTGTTCTTCTCCTGGGTGCCACAGTTACAGGCAGACACCGCCACTTACTGTGTCTTTACATAGCCAAGGCTAGCCTGTATCTCACAATCTTCCTGTCTCAGCCTCTGGAGAGCTGAGTCATTCTCTACTGACTTACTTACTCTCTATATTGTCATATTTAACAGTCCCCGACCTGTGGCCTCCCACTGGGTCTCAGACCCACTCAGAATGGAAACCTGAATGTTTTTAAGCCATACTTAGTTTCTTCCCTTGGGAAAGGCATCACAGACCCAGCCCTATAGACCTTTAAATCTGTGTCGTCGTTGAACCTCACAGAGCCTGTTACACATCAATCCATTGAAGTGTTGGTGTTGAAACAGGATTGGGGCATAGCAGGGAGGATCTCAGGAGACCTGAGTCTTCACCCTCACAGAGATTTCCAGGAACCAAGCAGGGTGGCCATAACTGCTTCCCTAGAAGGGGCCAATTGCTTAGGTAGGTTCAGGTCAGGAGGAAGAATGGCCTATGGTTCACTGAGGCCTATGGTCCCATGCTCCGGGTCTCAAGCTTCAGTGGAAAAGAAATCTGTCCTATCCTCAGCAGCCACCCTGCCTGTGATAGAGAGGCCGGCAGGGATGAAGTGAGCAATCAAACCTAAAGTGAGTACAATTTTCTTCTGGGGGATTCAACCCCATTACAGAACACTAAATTGGGAGCTGGAGATATAGGTTAGTTGGTAGAATGCTTGCCTAGCTTGACAGGAGATGCCTTGGTTCAAGGCCCACCACAGCACAAAACTGAGTATGGCCTATAATTCCAGTACCCTGATAGGGGATCTAGGAAGGAGGACCAGAAGTTCAAGTCCAGTCTTGATGAGTTCTAGGACAGTCTGGTCTAAAGACAGTTTCAAAAAGTAAACCAACAAAACCCAAATGCTGGATTGATGAATTGAAAAATTACCCTGGGCCCAATGTACAAACTACCAATAGTAGAAGAGTGAAGTCTGTCAGAACAAGGCAGGACAGAAGAACTTGCAAAATGAAAATGTGAGGTCCCTGGTTCCAAAATCATTAAGTTCAAGACAGCAACACTACAGGACCAACCCAAGGGTGGACCCCAGGCACTTGGGAACCAGCCCAAATCTAGGCTCAAATGGTTTGCCTGCTAGAAAAGTAGCTACCAGCACATCCCTGCAGAGGTGAGACACCCATATCTCACCCTCCCATTGCTGACGCCCACCAGTGAGGCCCTCATTATAGAGAGAGACTCAGTAATGTCCCCAGTGCCATCAGCCTGATGGGTAGCAAGATTCTGACCTCCAATGCTAATCTGTATATATTCCTATGCTGTGAGCCAAGGCTCCCATGGATCACCTGACGGCCGATTCTTACCCCATTCCCACGGCCACCCCGTGTTTGTCTTCCTAGTGCTGACAGATGGGGAAACTGAAGAACAAAGAGCATTATCACATACTAGAGACTGTAAAACCTGTCCCTGAAGATCCAAGTTCGTATACAGAACAGTCAGAGAAGTGTCTGTTTCCTTTTTGTTGTTACTGGGTGTGTTTTGTTTGAGACAGGATCTCACTATGTCCCAGCTGGCCTGGAACTTGCTACCTAGACAAGACTGCCCTTGAACTCAAAGACCATCCTCCTGTTTCTGCCTTCTGAGTGCTGGGATTACAGGAGTGTCAACCACACCTGCTGCCGCCCGTGTTCCCACTTTACTGAGACGCTGGGACACTGAGCATTCAGCACTGAATGTTTGCCCTCCCACGGGTTAGCCATTTTTCTGGTTTCTCCCCCTTCTTGTCCCCTTAAAGTGAGAAGCATTTAGTAGGGGTTGTGTCTCACACAATGTTGGACCTCCAGGGCTCTGTGCCTGGCAGACTGGGCCCTTAGCAGACCTCAGTCCAAGGAGAAAATGAGGGAAGGAGGAATGGAGGGAAGCAGGGAGAGAGGGAGGGGATATCCAGCTTGATCCAGAACCAGTCACAACCTCTAAAATTCAACTCCACATGGCTTAAAAGTGTGTTTTAGCTGGAGAGATAGCTTAGTTTGGGAAAGCACTTGCCTCTAGAACACATAAGAAAAGCAGTCTGGTGTCGGGGGTACATTTTTATGACCCCTGTACTGGGGAGATGAAGACGAGAAGCCTTGGAGCCTGCTAGGAGTTCAGGTAATCAGTGATGTCCAGGTTCAGTTAGAGACCCTGCCTTAAAAAAGTGTAGAGGGTGTCCAAGGAGGTGGGGGTGGCAGAGAGAAAAACAGAGACACAGAGACAGGTGCATGCAGAGAAAGACAGAGACACACAGAGGGACAAAGACAAAGTAGCACAAAAACTAGTTTTAGTAGCAAGGCATGGTGTTGTAGGCCACTAACTCAGAGTCTAAAACAGAGGTCTCTGCAAGTTCCAGGTCAATTTTGGCTACAGTAAAAAGGCCTGTTTCAAAAATGGTCCTAAAGGCTCTCCCCAGTGTGTAGGTGGAAAGAGATGTGAGGGGAGACCCTAGGGCCCAGCCCTATCCTGGCAGACTTGCAGAGCAGGGCTGGCAGCTGTCTGCTGGCCTCTGTACCTGGCTAGTCAGCCCCCTCTGGCACCCTCATCCCATGACACAGCATAAAGTGTAACCAGAACTGGCCCCTTGCTGGGGCTGCTGCTTCCCTCCTCACCACCCTGGGGCATTGGCTAAGAGCTAGTACTCAACCTAGCACACTGTGGTCCTTCAAAGCCAAGAGCAGTCTGGTGCCCCTGCCTACCCTGGTGCCCTGCCCATGCAACCCTGTGTGGTGGCTCCTTAACCGGCAGTTATGGTGGCTGGTCCTAGAGCTTCGAACCTCTCCATGTCCCAGAGAAAACGGAGATGCATTAAGGAGCCTAAACAGGAAGGAGGCACCGAGCTATGTTAACCTAGGACAGGGAGGCACAGCCTCTGGGGATGGTGAGCCTGAACTGGTTCTACCTCACTGTGTGGCTCACACTTGGAGTTTTGGTGAGTATGAATGTCAGCTGATCTCTGTGCGGTCCAGCTTCTCCATACCAACCTTCCCAGGCAGGAAACAGGAATTTTTAAAAGCTGACCTTGGACACCTATTGGTTTCTGCCTCTCTGCCTGAAAAGTGCTTTATAGTTTTCTTTCAAGAAACCCACTCTTTAGCCAGGTGTGGTGGCAGCATTCAGGAGGCAGAGGTGAGCACAGTCTCTGTGGGTCTGGTCCACAGAGCGAAGTCCAGGCCAACCAACAACCAAAGCTACAAAATGAGACCCTGTCAAAAAAGACAGACAGACAGACAGACAGACAGACAGACAGACAGACAGACAAAGGAAGGAAGGAAGGAAGGAAGGAAGGAAGGAAGGAAGGAAGAAAGAAAAAAAGGGAAAGAGAAAAGAAGGGGTTGAGGTAAGAAAAAGAAAGCCTCTGATTTTAAGAAATTTAAATCCACCTTAAGTAGAAACAAACCAGCTGCCATAACTAAAAATTGGCCACGCAAAGAAATGCCTATTAGCATAATTTATAACTTTATTCACCATTTACCTAAAATCACCTGGTACATATGTATGAGAGACTTGGAGATGCTTCTGTTCTAAGCCATGGGCTCCAGTAGTGAGGTAGTGAGGCTCAGAGAGATGGAGTCACCTCCGGTAGTGCCACAGTTCAAGCCCAGTGCTCAGGCAGGATATGGTTAAGCAGACATGCTGCTTCCAGAAACTCATGCTTGCAGCTGAACTGTGGCTTCTGACCCCTCTGCTCTGAGTCATTTGCATATATTAGTAAACACCGGTGCTAACTAACTAATGTTGTAGGCACTGACCTCCCCACTCCTTCAAGCACCATCGAAGTTTGTAACCTTAATCCAATTACACTCTTGGATATGTCCAAGAAACTCTGAGGCTAGTTCAGGGAGCACAGGCCCTCCCTTGGCAAGATGAGAAACTGAGGCAGGGAGTGGGAAAAATGTCTTTTTTTCTGGGAGTTGGCAGGGGAAGGACTGCCCAGGGCACTGTGCCAGAGTGAAGATCCTAGAAACCCTGGAGGGACTAGGCCGTCAAACTGGTAACTCTTGTTTCTCCCTCGCTTTCTCTGCTCCCTGCACCCCCAGGAGCAAAGGCGGATGGCAGCCATTGCTAGCCTTTTTCCCAGGCCTGGGCACATCCTTTTACCCCTGGAGGGCAAAAAGCACGTTTGGCAAGAGGCCTCACATGTCATCTCTCTATTTTCCACCAGTTTTGAGCGTGGTGAGGGAGATGGACCCCAGAGCCTGAGCAGCTGGGGGCGAAGAGCTCAGGGGACTCTCTTCTGGAGTTGCAGGCAGCTTCTGGCCCAAGGACCCCCGAGGAATACTGCAAGAGCAATAAGGATTTTTAGGGGCATTATGATAACGGAATGGAAACACATCTGCCCCCAAAAGTCCCTCATTTTCCCTGCGGTAACCAATCAGCTGGCAGAAACTGAAGGCTCTCAGAGGCTCTGAGAGCCAAAACTAAAAAGGAAAAAAAATGCAGAAAGTTAAAGCAAACTTCAGACTAGTGAACATTTGGGGGATGTGGCACTAGGCACAGTATCCCAGGAACCTCAGCATCTTTGTAGCAATTGGCTGCATGTGTCTCTAGGCAGAAGCTTCCATACAGACATGTGAGTCCAAGTGCAGGGAACCTGGCATCTGAAACCCCAGAGCAGGCTCCAGGCTTGATCATGCCAACAATGTCCTAATGCTTGCATGCACAGGGGCCAGCCCCTTTTCCCCAAACACCAAATATTCATTCCTGATCCTCATTAATGAGCAGTGAGAACAAGTGACCCATCAGGACCTTCCTTCCTGCATTGTGGGGGAGTGAGAAGCTGCCTTCAAGATATGGATGCTGAATTGCTGGTTCCATGGCTGATGGAGGGAAGGGAAGGATCACTGCATGTTTAAAGTTGATGGGCAAGGTCACTGTGAAAGTCCACATACCCACTTGGAGTCTGGACCCTAAGGTCTGGGTAAGAAAGAATCCAAGGCAATGCCATCCCCAAGACATATAACCTTGGAGGTTTCTACATGGGAGTGCCTTCCAAGCCAGCACCCCAGAGTGCCTTCAGTGATACATCACCCTGGGCCATCGCAGAGAAGAGACAGCTGAAAGTAGTCCCTGAGCTGAATGGAAGTACCCTAATCACCACAAAGTGGGGTAGAAGCCTTCCCAACACATTCCTGGCACACAGGGAGCTCCTTGGCAGTGATTGGGTGGCCCTAAAGTTCTTGTGCAGCCTCCAGGCATCTGGGCCAGGCCGGCAAGGGTGCCATTCCATTACTACCATGTGACAGCCAGCAACTCAGCACACAACTCTCCTTCCAGACAGCACCTAAAATATTCTCCGGGTGAACCTGAGGCTAAATATGGCCTGGCCCACAAGCCCCTGGTTGGATCCTTTGATGCCATGCTGAGATGCAATGAGGAATCCACAAGGCCATCTGGAGGCCTGGAGTTCAATCACTAGGGCCAATGAGAGTCCTAGGAGTTTGGCTGACTCAGGGCTGGGCCCAGCTTCTCAGAGAAGGTGTCTCTGCCAAGGCTCAGCAGGCTGTAGACACCCCTTCCCTGCAGGATTTAGGCTAGGCCTCACACAGCCTGTATCCAGGTATCTTAGATGTTACTCCTTCTTGGTCCACTTGGCTCTCCCTCCAGGTCCTCAAATACCCTGCAACCTTCTCCCTGTTTCTAGTCTCACAGCTCTACCCCTTCAGGCCTAGGCAGAGGAGGCTCATCTCCAGAGCGTGCAGCAGGCTGCCTGGCTTTTGGAGATATCTGCAAAGAATTCCATGGTAGCCACTCCACAGCCACTCAGTCACTCCAAAATGAAGGATCCTAGCCCTATGTGGACTGCAGAGAAGACTTTACTTGGCTACAAAAGCAAAGACTTTACTCTGCCCTGGGATTTTCAAGAACCCTGTGTGTACTCACACAGCGTCTCGCTCCAAGCTCAGTACAGTAGCTTCACATGTTTCCTTCTGAGAGTCTGGAAGAAACTTATCCTTCCTCAAAGTCCACAAGGTCACCAAGCAGGATCTCCGGGAAGGCCACCCTGGGGATCCAAACATTCACTTTCTCACTAAACTGCTTCTATGCAGACCCCAGGCGAGAGGCCTCCAGGTCACTATCTGGAGCCTGTTTGGGCTTTAGTCATAGCAATAAGGCCACGTCTGGGCCTCAGTTGGCAGCGGTCCCGGCTGTCTTGGGCACTGATGCCAACAGGCCCCAGGCACAGCTCTCATGGATGATTCTAGCAAAAGAGCCCCATTTGCTGATGTCTCAAAACTCTGACAGCACATTGAAACTGAGTGGCTCAGCTCAGCCCTGCACCAGTGTGGCTTGTTCTCCCTGCCTGGGCTCTGTCCTCAGAAGGAGCTTGTATATGCCTGTACCCTGGACATCACTACCTTCTCCAGGGTGTCCCTTTCCTGCCACAGTGCATGAAACTCGGGAAAGTGCACTTTGTGGGTCCTTTGTGAAGAAAATGGTGGAAGACCAGAAACTGTATCAATATCTGTCCGTGTCTCTACAACTATGGATTCTGTGAGGGCCACAGCAGAACACTGGCAGCTTTGGAAAGAGACCACAAGGTGCCTGGGGTTTAGCTTGGCATGGAGTAAATGAACTGAGGAACCCCAGAGTCTACTTTCTCTGTCCTTTCAACGCCCCTCTCTTCAGCATCTACCTCTTTCCCTGAAAAGTTTGCAGTTGCTTAAAACGTGCTTGTGCAGGGCAGGGTTGACTGGGGTTTATTTTCTTGTACCAAATCTAAGAAGCAAGAAGAACTTTAGGTTAGGATAGCAGGTGAGGCACATTCCGACAGCAGTCAGTCTAATGACCAGTCTTCTGTGTGTGTGCTTTCTAACAAGTAGCTCTGAGGTAGGGACTCCTGTACCTAATTTTCTTTTTCATGTCTAAAATAGCTATTTATTACCTCAGGAGCTCTAAGTTTACTTTGCCCAAAATCTTCTTCTTGTTTGTTTGTTTATTTCCACTGCTAGGGATGAACCCAGGGCCTTTGCCAGGGAAGACTGAAATACATATCCCCAGCCCTTCCTTCAGTTAGAAGAGGGGGGCAGGGAAGCAGGGGCTTTTACAGCTTCCATTGGCTTCAGATGTGCATGTACTCTTTGTTTTGAAGGATAAGTCCCTACTGTCTCACCTCAAGTAATAAGTTATTGACATATTTTCTACTGAAAATGTCCCCTGGACCATAATGGCAAAGGACTAAATCTAAAGTTGCTTCCCCCACCCCCCTTCTAAATCCACACTCCCACATGGGTGGCTCGAAGTAGCAACTCCTTAATGAAATTTCACACACACAGGCCAGGGGAGAAAAGCCTAAATGTATTCAGAGTATTCAACAGTTCCTTGTCGCATTTTTTTTTATTGGCAGGGGAGGGAAGCAGAGTGACCTCTGAGAACTTGAAAGGAATCTGCGCTGCTTTGCTGATTTCATGACTAACCTCTCACTGCAAAGCACTGATTTATAATGCTACTTTACCTGCTTGCAAACTCCGGCTGGGGGCAGGGTGCAGGGTGCAGGGGGCAGTTTGCTAAATATATTCATAATTACATGTGTGGACCCAGAGGGCTGAATGTAAACACTGCTCTGTGTTTTGGGCATGCTCACCTTAAAGACAGGGATTGGTTCACATTTAAAACTGAATTCTGCTTGACTCTGCACTTTTAACAATTCCATAATTTTCACCTTCAGCTTCCTCACCTCCACGACAGCTCATGATCTGAGCATGTTATCTGGTGCTCCCGGCTTGTTAGCTCACAGAAAGCACTCTATTTGTACAAGTACCATTAAAGGCTTATTTGGTGAGATTATCTAGCAGAGTAGAGGGATCTGGCAGCCAGGTCAAGGTGGCCAGACATGGAAGCACAAACCCAGCTCTCCGTGTGGCCACAGGTGAGCGGCAGCACCGCTGTGGACTCCTGGAATTAGTGTGGGCTCATTGTGCCCTGTGAGGAAAACAGGGAGCTGTGAAAGTAAAAAACTTTGCTTGTCTGCCAAAGCAGGACAAATGTCATCTGCGTATCCATGTGCCTCATAGAGCAAATCACTCAATCTGGTACCAAGGATTCAGTTCAATTGAGGCATTTTATCCACTGCTGTGAATGCTTAATTTAAATTCAAGCTTGCAAATAGCTCAGGGTGTGTGGGTGCATATATGGAATGGGTGTGTGTTTTCACTCAGGTGAGTGAATGTCCTGAGAGGGGCATTTGCTCTGCCTTACAGATGCCTCTTGAACTCATCGTCCAGACTTTCATAGACAACGCTTTGTTTAACATGGAGGAAAGAATTACAAATCCGTTAAGTCCAAGGTGGAAACAGTCTGCTTGCTCCTTTGACAGATGAAAGCTGAGGTGCTATAGCATCAAAGTGTATGATCTCAGTGACACTTAAGGGTTCCACGTTGGGAAACATGGTCCACATAGTCGACCCTTTCCTTCTGGCGCACTGAAAGGCCTCAGGAAGCCTTTTTGGGATGTATGTGTGTAGAAACTGAACTTTCCCCCTCTGCTATCTTTTTGCCTCTCAAGTAGAGGGGCCAAAGCATGTTTGTTCTGAGAATTTAGCACCGAGCTGGATAAGAATACCCTCCCAGCTCCTCCCACTCCAAAACACCCTTTGCCTTTGACCGAAGGAGACTGCCTTCCTTTGCCTCTAAAGGTTACAGTTTCGGACCGGTAGCCTGGGGGTGTGTTAGGTCCCTGTTCTCTCCCTCCAGGGGCTGCCAAGGCCTGAATCCTTTGCTGTTAGGATGACCCCAAAAGCGGGACTTTGTGGGCCAGTTGGATAAAACGCAAACTCATCTCGCCCTCAAAACCCCGATTCTGGGCCCACAGCCTCTGGAACCTCTTCTCTGAAGTGAGCCCCTTTAGGGTTCGCAGTTCCCAGTTCTGATCCGCCTTGCCTTAGACACAGGGTTTGGAAGAAGGCAGAGTAACTAAAAATGCTTGCCTCTTCCTGCTGTGAAGAGGTTCGTCTCCCCCAAAGCCAGGGTCACTGTGGAGGAAGATACTGTGTCTAACACTGCCATCCGTCCCACACAATCAAGCCTGAAAACATTCCAGCAAATACCAGGCTCTCGAAAAGTCCTTTTACCAAGCATAAATCTCGAACAACCCATCCACCTCCAGCTAAATAAAGTTCCGTTTATACCCTTAATTGTCTCATTAAAGTCAAATTTGCTGTTCAGTCCAGATTGGGAGAAATTATTTCCATCTTTAATAGCTCAATTAGCCTTTGGGTTTCCAGGAGGACACCACTGCAAGCACACCTTTTCTCTCCATTTTAACACCCCTCCCTTTTTCACAACTTCTCCTAAAAATAAATTATAAATATGAATGTGTCCTCAGAAGACGTGAACAGCACATTCCTCCACTCCCTTCGTTGGGAACGGAACCAAGAGAAAACAGAACCGTCACCCTCCGACCTGAATCTTTTTCCTAACCATCCCCCAACTTAGTGTCGTCTCGCTCCCAGACACCCTGAAACCTAGTTTTAATCTATTTCACACCAGTCCGGCTAGGCTACAGCCAGAGAGCCAAGGCCAACTGCTCCTAGAGGGAGGGGTCCCCTAACTTTATCTAGGGGAAGGTGGTAAGCTGCTTCAGACTCTCGGGGACCGGCCCCTAGCGTGTCCTGCCAGCCGGGCCCCGGGACGCACGTGGAGTGTCGGGAGCGGCAGCGAGCCAGCAGCTCTCTGCTCTGCGCGGCATTGATATCGGGGTCACGCAGCGAGTCAGTTTCTCGAATGGGTTTTCCGGGGTGGGGGCGGGGTAGTTGATTTTTCTACCTCCTGGTTCATCTCCAAGCCCCAGCACTAGGGAAGTCGGAGCCGCCTTGTCCCTGTCCCACCTCCTGACCTCACACACGTCCCACTGAGGAAGGGGTTCGGGTGGGTATCGCGTCTCCAGCCGCCAAGGTGCTAGCAGCCCAGACAAACTGAGTCCCGGGAAGACTCGAGCCCAGAGCCCCACCGCCACCTCCCGGCTCGGGCCCCCACCCACCCAGCCCGGCAGCCAGTCGCCCCGCACCCCACGACCCAGGGCCTGGACACCCACCTGCCCCGCTTCCCGCCCCAGGCCGAGGCAGGGAGCAGGGCAGGAAGAGCCGGGACACTCACCGCGCCTCCTCCTGGGTACGGGGAGCCCCCGGGGCTGCGCCTTCTGGCGCCCCAGCAGGCGTGCGCGGGGTGGGGTGCGCCCTGGGGCCCTGCAGCCATTTCACGCGATCCTCTCGGCGGTACGCGGGGGCTAACGAGGGTGAAGGGGGACTTCTAGAGACAAAAAGGAACCCAGCCCCCTCCCCAGCCACGCTCGCAGAGACGGGCTTTTCTGCGAGCGCGAGCAGCGCGCGGTGCCCATGGGGCTGCACCGGGCCTCCGCGCCCGCCACAAAGCCGCGCCCCCGCCCGGGCGGCCCCCGCCCCCCGGGGGCTTGGCCCCTGCCCCCTCCCCCAGCTCTGTGGCCGGCCTGGGGCGGGGGCAGGGCCGGCCGGCCGGGGGTTGGCCGTGCTAGGGAGGCAGCTCCTCCTCAGCCCGGCCCGAGAGAGGGCTAGAGCTTGCCAGCCGAGCTCGCCCGCCCCAGTGGCTGGGTGGGTGGGGGTGGCTGGGTGGGTGGGGAATACCTTCCTAGAAGCCCTCTACAGATACAGTTGCGGTCACTCGCATTCCTAGAAATGCGGCCCGGCCAAGTCACTTGGGACCGTTGCAGGGGGTTGCGGAGGGGACACAACAGACCCTAGGGTTCTCCATACTAGGGGAGGGAGAAGACTCCCCACTTTTAATGTGCCAAGAGACGAAACTGCCGCTGTGCCTCCGTCTGGGAGGTTGGGGGTGGTGAAGTGGGGAGCAGGCAGGATTCCAGGGATCGGTGAGCTGGAGGTGGAAGCAGCCGGGTTACCCGAAATGGGGAAGCATCTACTTAAGATTCAGACCCGCCTTCTTTTGGGAACTCCGGGTGCCTGAAGCAGGGATCTCCTTGGGCCCTTCCCCCCAACTTTCAACACCCCTCTCTCTAACACACACGCACACCACACACACACACACACACACACACACACACACACACACACACACACGCAGGCAAGGCAGCTAGCCGCGCCCCCAGCTCTTCCACCCACTCCTGGTCTCAAATCTCTTCATGGGGTGACTGCAGTCCCTTGGAAGACCCCTAACCTAAATTTCACGGATACGCTCCACTCAGCTCCGAAGAGTTACTCCAATCAACCCAGCTTCACACCTAAACATAAAGTTGAGCTTTCTCCTTCCGAACCCACCCGTACTCTTGTAGCCCCAGGCTCTGGAAATAGGGATGGGGCACGAAGAGGACACTTCCCACCTGGCAAGGAAGGTTCTGACCTCTGGTTCTGTCACCCTGACTCCCAAAAGATACTTTTGGTTTCAACATTAGGGAGATTTTTCTAGCTCAACTGGCTCCTGAAATCACCTTTCCACACCCCTATCCAAGGATCCCCCAAATCGTCGCAGAAACCATCACCTCTCTTGGCGGAAGAGGATTCGAATAACTGAGACACGCCTTGTCCCTCTCCAGAGCCCAGCCTCTCTGCGGTTAAACGTGACCCGACTGAGCTTCCCAGGATCATAAAAAATGTATTTGCTGTCCTCTGTTGGCCAACTGTTGTCGCACTCAGAAAAGCATATCAGCCAACCCAGAGTCTTGATTCCATGGGGAGTGGGAGAGCGCAGCGTGTGTGTGTGTGTGTGTGTGTGTGTGTGTGTGTGTGTGTGTGCGCGCGCGCGCGCGCGCGCGCGCGCGCGTGTGTGTCTGTGTTCCAAAGACCTCAAGGAGAGTGAGCCAGGCATAGCCCCCTCTCCCTTTGCTTTAGTGGTACCACTCTGGCATCTGGACTGTAAGCCGGAGAAAAGCCAGGCCTTTCCAGTCTGAGGTGAAGCCTGCTTGCCCCACCAGAGTCTATTTTGCCTCCAGCATCCAACCAATTAACTCCTTGGGTTCAGGCAGAGACTGGATTGGAGTTGAATATTGCAGCGCCACCCACAGATACAGGAAGCACGGTTATCCTTGCAGGACCCTAAGCTGGTACTGCATCCCAGGAGAGTCATCTCAGCTACAGAGTAGGCTGGGGCCTCCTCATGCCACACACACTGCCCCATTTCTCTTTCCCACTGGCATGGTGTCTTCTTTCTTCCTGATTTCACCTCAGTCCTCTCCAGGCAATGCAACCAAGGACAAGTAATGAGTAATGGTTTTGCTAAGTACCCCTAACAGACTTTTAAATGCACCCCACCACCACCACCAAAGGGTCACTTTGTAAAGTGGCTTCTTTCTTCTATGCATGCATCACCAGCATTGGCTTATCTCCCACTTTACAGATTGGGAAACTGAGGCCCGGAGAGGCTCTGGGAAGTTCAGTCTGTAGCTCACAGGCTGTATGTAGCCAAGGATCCTTATGAATGCAAGTAAAAGATCAGTGTGTGTGATTTTTGGGGGGAGGAGCACAAGCTTCAGCATGAACTTTGCTCAGATTCCTCCAGGTTGTGGAAGTTCAGTCCACCCGGCCACCTTCCTTAGCTTCTGACCTGGTACCTAGTCTCTGCTTCCAAGTCCAGCCTTCTCTTTGCTTCAGCCTTGAGCTCCTGTTCCTCTCATTACATTGTATCCTTGTATCAGCACTCCCACCCCATTCATCTGTGAGCCTCTGGGGGCAGCCGTCCATTTTCTCAAGCTCTGGAGCCCTGGCACCACGCCCCACCTGGCACACAATGGAGCTCCAGCGATCTTTGTTTAGGAAAATGAGCAGAAGGGAGGAAGGCACAGGAAGAGACTGACTGGGCGAGGTCAAGGCAATCTCTTTGTGACAGTGTCAAAGTTTCCAGGAGGTTAGAACTCGAGGCCCGTGTAGACAGACAAGCTACCACTTGGTGAGATTCTGGCCTGTGGCTTCCGGTGGCTGAGGCAATGATTGCCACCTGTTAAGGGGCGGTGCTACAAGCTGGGAGGCTGGCAGAGAGCGTAGCTTTACAATAAAAAGAAACCAGAGATCCAGCCACAACTGAGTACAGAGCTCTGGTCCTCTTGAGTTTCAGTTCCCATGGCGGCAATGATGGGGGGTATGAAAGGATCAAATTGCATGCTCCCCATGGAGCCTTGCAGACATCAAGCACAAAGTAAGTGCTCAATAAATTATAGCAATTGTGAGCAACCACATGTGATATGAAACAGGTATGCCAGTGTATGCTGTAAAGTGTGAAGGAGGCTCCCTTCTGTAAGGGATGGTTAGCTCTCCCTGACCTCCACAACATTCCACTTCTGTGGGGGTTTAAATATGCATGGCCCAGGGAGTGGTACTATTAGGAGGTATGGCCTTGTTGGAGTAGGTGTGTCACTGTGGGTGTGGGCTTTAAGACCCTCATCCTAGCTGCCTGGAAGTCAGTCTTCTCCTAGTTGCCTTAGGAACAAGAGGTGGAACTCTCAGCTTCTCCAGCCCCATGTCTGCCTGGACTCTGCCATGCTCCTGCCCTGATAGTAATGGACTGAACCTGTAAGCCAGCCCCAATCAAATGTTGTCCTTATACGAGTTGTCTTGGTCATGGTGTCGATTCACAGCAGTAAAACCCTAAGACACCTTCCAAACCCACTGGAGCCAAAGCAGAGGAAGCATTTGTGGGTGGGTGACCCACATGACCCGACTGGCCTGTCCCCAAACACTGGGAGAAAGAATACTGAATGTTTAGAGCTTCAGACATGTTGCCAAAGTATGTCAACACACTAGAGGAAGCCAGGCTTGCTGGTATATACCCGTAATCCCAATGCTTGCGAAGCAGAAGGGTGGAGAATTCAAGACTAACCTCGGCTACAGTGAGGACCCATTCTCAAAGGACGGCATGTCTATCGGAAACATTCAAGGGCTGAAGAGGAGGTGGTTCAGTTGGTAAAGTGTTTGCTATGCAATATGGAGCCCTACATTTGTCTCAGCACCCACATGAAAAACAGGGCGTGGCAGGTCACACCTCAGGAGGCCGGGAGAATCCTTGGAGCTTGCTGTTCAGCCTAACTGAATAGGCATGCTCCAGTTTCAGGAAGAGACGTGGCTCAATACAAGGTGAAAAGCCATTGAGGAAGACACTGGCAGTGATCTGCAGCCTCTGCATGCACACATGTGCACACACGTGCACACACACAGCCATTTATCTCAGCATGGTGGACCTCTGTGAGCTTGAGGCAAACCTATTCTACATGCCGGCTCCAGGCTAGTCAGGGTCGATAGTGAGAACTTGTCTGAAAAGATGAAAAGGGTGGAGGAGGAGAAGGAGCAGGAGGAGGAGAAAGAGGAAGAGGAGGAAGAAGAGAGAAAACAGAGGAGAAAGAGGGGAAGGGAGAGGAGAAAAGAGGTCTCTTATAGATCTTGCATGTAGCGAGGCTTCCAGACTCACTGGTTCAGTTTTGCCCACACACTAAGTTACCCATCTACACTCCCTGAATGAAGGGGCTCCTGACTAGGGAAACACGGAGCTGCCTTTCAGGGTGCTCAGGAGAGCTCCCCCTAGCGCACATTGAGTCGAAGCACTCCAGGCTCTGTCATGCTTCTTTTAAAAGCTGCTGGTAAGGTTTGAAATGCGATTCTCAAGGCAGGAATGTGTACAGACTGCTCACTTTTTAATGAAAGGGTTCATTTTGTTTTTATTCTTTAATGTCACTTTCTAAGCATCTGATGTCAGCCCAGGCAGACTGTGGGAATGTGGGGACCTGCCAGGCCTGCCCCTTGGAGAAGGTCAGAGCCAGGGACATAGCTTCTTCATTGGCATCTCATCCATGCAAGTGCAGGTTCAGGGCGACCTGCTCTCCAGAGCCTTAACCTCTGTTTGCTCTTTGTGCTTTCCCTTTATATGGTTTTTTTTTTTTTTGAACCTGACAGGCAGCCTCTCTTTGTTGGCACTGTGGGTTGTCTTCACTGCTCACCTCAACCTGGAGGTCTATCCTTATCAACAGCTAGACGAACGAGAGTGTCTTGTGTGGAGAAAGGACTTTTTCACCTTGTGAGAAGCCAGTTCTGGCTGCGGTGCTGCACCTTGGTAATCCCAACACCTGGGGAGTTCAGGCAGCAGGAGCACCAGTTCCAAACAGCTTCAGCTCCACAGTCTCAGAGACAAAACCAAACATGATGCTCTCCACAATCAATCACATGTGTGACACAGTTCTTCATACACACACAAAAGAACACCAACTAAAGTTCTAGCAAAGTTACCATTGTTCAAGAGCAGCTAATGCCAGGGCTCTGTTACCAACACAATGCCTGGTAGCCAGTGTGTGCTGTTAGGTTCCAGGGAGAGGAACTCATGTGGTAAGTGCTTGTCACACTCAAACAAATAAGTAGGTGTCAAAGAGATACGAGGGAGATTTGGGGGCAACGCATATGCATAGTCCTTGATAGCAAGGATGTACTGATCCCCGCGTTATCAAATTGCTTAAATTAAATTTGTGTAGTTATTTTGTATATGTGTGTGCATGGTGCTGGGAATGGAACCCAGGGCTTTATGCTGAGCAGCACTCTAACATGCAGCTATACCCCAGTGCAGTAATGTGGTGTGTGTGTGTGTGTGTGTGTGTGTGTGCGCGTGTGTGTGTGTGCGTGTGTGTGTGTGTGTGTGTGTGTGTGTGTGTGGCATTTGTATTTGTCTGTGAGAGTGTCCTCCACTTGCAGTGTTCACTTATACCCACTAACCTCTGGCATTACGTGCCCTTGAATAATTGTAACACTACTAGAACTTTAGTTGATCTGTTCTTGTGAAGACAAGTGTGTCAGTAGGTCTGAGTACTGGGGCACGCGTGTCAGCTGGGCTTGTTGGCTGGTACAGCCCCTTGCTGAGGAATGGAGGCTCAGAGGACCTCGCCGGGGTATCCAGTCACTCTCTACCACATGTACACAAGAGTGTCCTAAGTGGGAGGGGCTGCAGTGTATAAACTGGGTTCTCCATCTGTGTGGCCATGGAAAGCCGTTATCTCTGCTGGGTAAAGACTTTCCAGTGCAGCCCTCTGAAGGAGGAGCACCCACACTCCTCATTTGTGCTCTCTGAGGGAGGAGCACCCACACTCTTCACTGGTGCTCTGTAAAGAAACTTGTTGGTTCCCCAGAGTGAACTTTGGTGGAATTCTGTCTCCATTGGACCTTAGGGGGACCTGGGAAGGAATTTTAGCAAAAACAAGTGTACATGCACATCTCCAAGACCGGATAACAAAGCATTAGACTATATCTTAAAACAATGCAGACAAAGCTTTAGAGACAAAACAATGCAGAGACAAAGCATTAGACTATATCTTAAAACAATGCAGACAAAGTCAACCGTGTCCACCCCTCCAGATATTAAGTAGTTTCTTCAGTGACCAGTTGTGATGTCATGAAGTATCTTTTGTAGATCTGTCCTGGATGGTCATCAAGAGTCCATGACAGAGACAAATCTGATGGAGCAAGCCTGCAATCACTGAGGCAGGAGAATCAAGAACTTGAGGCCAGCCTGGGTAACTTACTGAGATCCTGTCTCAAAATTAAATAAAAAGAGGGCTGTAATTCTGTGGTAGAGTGTTTACCTAGTACACCGAAGGCCCTGCAACCATCCTTGCCCCGCAGGAATGGAGGGAAATAAGTTACTGTGTCATTCTGATGTTACAGTGGAGGAGACCAAGACACAGTGAGTTAAATGGCTCATCTTTCCAATGGGCAGGGCAGAATGCATGATTGCTTTTGCTTCCTTGGCCATGAGGTGGCGCTGTTGTGGCTTGTACCTGTGCAGTCTCTGATGACAAACAGTTCTTTGATTTTAGGAGATTGCTAGTCTCTGTCTCAGAATGTGGGCACTTTGTCCTGCTTGAGGGAGCCTGTTAAGACCTTTGTTGTTTATCCAAAATACAGAGAGGTTTATGAAAAGCATTTAACTTCTTCTTACCAGAAAGTTACAGACTTGCCACGTAAATGATCTCCCTGATGGTCATTTCCCATGTTAGGGTCTCAGAAGTACAGTGCACTGCATGGCGCTAACCATTGCATTGGTGTGTGGGGGACAGGTGAGTCCCTGGAGACTGCTGGCAAGAGAGCCGTGCACAGCCTGGGAGCTCCAGGGTTCACTGAGAGGCGAGTCTCAGTTAAAGTGTAGAGTGATAAAAGAGGCCACCCGACAGTGACCCTTAGCCTCCACCACATGCAATGTGCACACACATGGATATGTTCAGACACAGACCTAAGAGGGTTTTTAAAACAGAAAACACCTCATAAGTGAATCTGTATTCTTATATTCTTCCCCTCGTGTGTGTGTGTGTGTGTGTGTATGTGTGTGTGTGTGTGTGTGTGTGTGTGTGTATGTGTGTGTGTGTGTGTGTGTGTGTGTGTGTGTGTGTGTGTGTTGGCGATGAAACCTCAGGGTTTTGTGAATGCAAGTGCTCTCCCCAAACCAGATTTGTTTTGTTGTGTTATCGTTTTTTTTGAAATAGGGTTTTATACGTAGCCCAGGCTGACTCTGAACTCCTATCCTCCTGCCTCAGCCTCCCCAAAGTGCTGGTTTTACAGGCAAGTACCACCACACCTGGCTTGGAAACACTTCTTTTTTTTTTTATTGGGAGACTTGCTCTTTTGTAGCTCTTCAAGAAGAAATAAATGACAGAAACAGCATAAAATACAACAAAAGGAGTGGACACACTGCCGGAGAGCCGCCATGCTCTGCTGCTGTAATCTGCACGTGTTCTAAAAAGCCGTCTCTGCAGACTTCCCTCCCTCTCCCTGCTTCTTCTTCTTCTTCTTGTGGGTGTGATACTGTGAAAATAAAACTTCACATGTTAACACCATCATCTTATAGAAAATACAAACAGTGTGTAGGATCTGATGGAAACAGTCCTTCCAACAGCTTCCCCATTCTATCTCTGTTATGAAAGCCATTGCTGAACTCCTTGTCTCCAGCTGCTGCCTGGTGATGCTGTATACTAGAAATGCCTTGGGAGTCAGACCTGCATTTTAATGTGACCTGACATGTCACAAACATGGATATTCACGTGTGCGTGCGTGCGTGCGTGCATGTGTGTGACAAATGCATAGGAAAGCCAGAATTGACGTGGGTGTCTCCTTAATAACTTAATTTTGTTTGTTTATTTATTTATTTATTTATTTACTTTTGAGACAGAGTTTCTCTGCCCTGGAATTCGATTTGTAAACCAGGCTGGCCTCGAACTCAGGGGTCCACTTGCCTCTGCCTCCTGAATGCTGGAGCCACCAGTCTTACAGCCCGTTGTTCGAGACAAGCTCCTTCATTCAACTAGAAGGGGTAGATGAAGGATCCTCTTGTCTCCCTTTCCCATCTTCGGGATTACAGACGTACACTACCATGCCCTCGGGACCCCTCCCCCAAAAATATATGTGCTGGGAGTCTGAACTCAGGTCCTTACACCTGCCCAGCAAGAACTTTCTGGCTGAGTCATGCTCCCAGCACCTGCAGTCACTGCTTTGCCAAGGAGGGCTACCTCCCATGTTTGTATAGCACATTGTCTTTCTGGGTTGGCAATGTGACTTTGTGAAATGACTCTCAGCAGGGCAGCGAGTCTCTGAAACCTGGAACTTGAAACACCGTCTTCCTGAAGCTTGTTAGAAACACAAATGACAAGGCCCTGTCCCAGAGGATGGGGTGCCATAGGTGTTTTAAACACTGCATAGTCACACTTGTGAGACTCACTGCTGTCCAGTTAGGGATCTGACCCAGCCCACAACTCTCTTCTTCCCCTTTCTCTTCCAATTAGGAGAGTCAGCTCCGGTTTGATTGGTCCCCCTGCTGAGGTACTCTCAGGAGCATTTAATCCATCCGGGCTTGCTTCAGTCTCAGACAGGTTTCCACAAACGAGATCAAGGTGTTTGTCATATTCCACAAGATGCTGGTCCTGGAGTTGGAGTCAGACAGTGACTTCTTCAAAGGCACTTTGAGCACCATCTGGTACGTCCTTTTGAGAATGCAAACCAAGCTTCTGTGATGTAATGCGACAGGCATGCCGTATGGAGAGAACGCCTCTGCAGCCAGTATCTGGCTCCATTCTCACCGACGCTGCCTCTGGGTCACGTGACCCATTTTAGCTAGTGGCTAAAGGAGGCTCTGAGCCAGAGGCTTACATTTTCAAATCAGAATCGTTCCAAGTCCGGGCAGGGCTTCCTCTCTTCTCGAAGGCGCTGCCCACTTCTGTGGATTTCCTTTAAAAACTTGCAAGCGAGAAAGACTCCCACTGATTCTGGGTGTGGAATCGGTGTGGTGCAACAGCGGTTCTTTCTGTAGGACGGGTAACGTTGGCTCTTAACGATCAGAAAAACGTGAAGTGCCCTGAAGCCAGACAGATGCCATTCAGCTACGGAGCTCTTACTGCAAGATGAGAGGTGACCCTCCTGATTGCGACCTCTGTCCACCAGGTGCACTCTGCCAACTTCTCCCAGAGGTGAAAGGACACATGGACCGGCAGGGGCCTCTGAAGGACCGAGGCTGGACCACCCACGGTCACCTTGCGCTATGGAATAGAAAAGGAGTTAGTTTGAGACCAAGCTGAAAGAAAACAATCTACCCAGCCAGCTGCGCTGAGAAAGAATTGCAATTCAAAGCTCAAAGCTGAACGCGTGGGACCTTTCATGGTCACTCTTGAAAAGAGTCTTACCTAAAAAGTCTTTGAAAACCACGCAGAAAGAGCAGCAGGCACGGACGGGGTTCGAACCCGTGATCTTCGGTTTACGAGACCGACGCCTTACCACTTGGCCACCGCGCCTGCGTTGGAGCAGCGGCCACGCGAGCCTCTATGGTGGCGCCACTCCCGTGAGCTCGCCTGACGAGCGCGAGTGTGCGCACGAGCCCAGCGCAGCCGCTCCGCCCCGCCCCTCGCAGTCGGAGCACGGCTCGGGCGCGTCCGCTCCTGCCGAGCTCCGCGCCAGTAGTCGGCGCGCTGGAGTTCCCGCTGGCTGGCGTGGAGGCGGGTCCACAGATTCCGAGCGCGGCTTGCATGGCCTTTCTGTGTCCGTAGTTCGAATCCTCGGTCCATCAGTGGGCTCGTTCACTTGCGCCGTAGTTCTCTTAGCCTCAGTTTCCCCTTTGGAGGAATGTTTTTCTCTCTCTCCACAGGAAACAGAGGTATGGTGGCCAGTTGTCATCATTAGTGCTACCTCGGCTGCCTGGTTCGGTGTTGTGAATAGGTGCATCGATTTTGCAAAATAAAAAGTCCCAGCTAGCTCTTAAACTGCTTCTATCTGGCATAGGGACTATCTTGGATATTAGTATCAATATCAGAAATATTTGCTAGAAATGCGATTTGTGCTGAAATTGATGTTTGGGTTTACATGGCCTACCAAGGACTCTTACATGCCCGGGTCTGAGCTGCAGAGGTCTGGATTGTTAATGTATACATTCTTGTTCATGGATTCAAAGGTCTTGAGTTTTTTCTAAGTGCACTGCACTTTGCCTTATATTTGGTGTCTTATAATAGGTGAGGCAGTATAATCACCGCAGTTATTGCCAGCCTATGGTTTGGAGAATACAAATGTCTATTGCTCCATGTGAGCTAAACAAGTACCATAACGTCGTTGTGCATGGATGGGCTTTTTCATATGCCTTATTAAAAGCTGCCTTTCCCTACTGAATGTTTTAACTTGATTGGTTGAATCTGGGCTCCCATTAGAGGGCCTGCACCTTTTTCTTTTTCAATTGCCAGTGGGATCTGCTACATGTGTCTCTGAACTTGAGCCAGTATTATGAAGTCAGATAGTAGAGCCATGTATTAGGAGTGTCCACAACCCAGCCTGTGTAGCAGATGCAAATACCAGAACCTTAACTTAACACGTCAGGATGGTTCATGTCTGCCGTCCCAGCCCATAAGAGGTTGAGGCAGGAGGAATGCCTGAGTTGGAATCCAGCCTCAAATACATAGTGAGTTCCAGGCCTGGGCTACAAAATCGAGAACTTGTCACAAGAAAACAAACTTCAAGAGCACACTTATCACATGGCTCAGAGGAAAGCATTGGGGCAAGGGCCTGGGAAAATACCCATCATTTAAAAATTAAAATTAAATCTTTAAAATATTCATAAGCCTGTAATGGCAGCACCAGAGAAGTAGATTTACAGTTTAGAGAATAGATGGCCTGCAGAATAGCTCCTCAATTAACACAGTACAAGGTCCTATCACATTTCGGGCTTTCCTTTCAAGTGGTTCAGAGACGACTATGACCTGCACCTTCGGAGTTCCAGGCAAGGTTCACCAGCTGAGCTGAGCAACCCTCTGGTGGTCACTCGGAGTACACCCCCTCTCCAGGACCAGCATGTTTTAACTCAACTCTACTAAAAGAACTCAAATTCATCTGAAGTTTTCTTTGTCTCTCCAGGCCTCTGGCTTAGAGGAGTCTGAGGGCAGGAGGAAAAGAAGGCTTCCCAAATGCTCTGGGAGGACCTCTGCTAGGTTTTGTTTCCTTCTGTTTTGAGGCAAGCTCTTTCTTCCTCTCTCTCTCCCTCCCTCTCCCTCCCTCTCTCTTCCTCTCTCTCCCTCCCTCTCTCTTTCTCTGTCTCTCTTTCTCTCTCTCTTCTCTCTCCAGCCAGGTGGCACCAGAGAATGTCTTGTTTCATCTGTGTGGTTGAGTGGCTAAAGTTCAAATAATTTCTAAGCTTCTACATTTCCTTTGTGTTAAAGAGACACCCCCCTCCCCATTTTAGAAAAACTATACACAATTTTCTGGTTTCTTCCTGTACTTCTGTCCCAGTGCCCATCTCCAAAGTAGGTGTTTGTTTGTTTGTTTTGTTTTTCTTTTTTTCTTTTCGGTTTTGGGGTTGGTGGTGAAGTGTGTAAGAGTGGCACACACAAACACAGTTCTGGAAGCTTGTTATTTTATTTTGCAGTGTTGTGAGTGGAAGCCTGGCTGTGGCTATTCTAAGACAAAAGCTCTGACATGGACCGCACCCTGGGCCTATCAGGCTACAGAATACCCCAGCAGTGCCAGGACAATCCCTTCTTCTCTGTGGCACAAGATTGGTGAACACGGGTGCTGCGTGTAGGCGGTAGATGCACCACGGCTAGGTTGTTTATGGCCGCTATGGTGATAACACCTCTGAGGAGGGCACATTCACCTGTCGGTTCCTTCAGCTGGGCTCCCCGACCCTCCATCTTTAGGCCCCATTGAACTAGGATGGGCGCTAAGGGTCTGTCAAGGCTGTAGGGATGCCCTCCTATGAATGTTCCACAGTGTCTGGGCAAAGCCTTGCTTGATACTGTGCAGGCCCTCCTCAAACCTTGCTAAAAGCCGACCGACTGACTTAGCAAGTGTGGCTGACTCTGGGTTCTGCACTGATACCCTCTTAGGAGACACTCTTGCAGCCGGCTTTGCACTTTGCTAACAGAGGCCCTCCACGTGGCCTGCAGGATTCTTGGAGAAATCTGTTTGTTTGTGGACTGGGAAAAACTGCAGGCCTCCGAGATTAGGCCACTTGATGACAACGGGCTTTCCCCAATACCCTAAGTACTTGCATCACTTCCTGTAGCTCGTGGACTCTCTGCTCCTCTCTCTTGGGAGGAAGTGGATCAGTCAGCGTTGAGAGTGATTGGCAGCTTAAATTCCAGACCCAGATGTGTGGAAAGCAGCTCCCTTCTCTGTGTTTTCCTGAGGTTAGGCATCTCAAAGGCCGGGTAGGAGACATACTTGTGAGTTGTCTGGGTCAGGGAACCGAGAATACCGGATGGAGATCAAGTGATATTTGCTGCTTTAAGTCCCACCAGATAAGGTGTCCCAGATGTCCCGTCTTCACTATTGGCTAGCCTAGTGGTCAGGTGGTAGTATATTGAATTGTTTTAATTTTTATCATCCTGATGATGAGTGAAATTAAGTTAAATGTTCTTTCCTGTGTTTGTTAGCCATGTGTTCTATCTTCTTTCATGAAGTCTTGACTCAAAGCTTTTGCCCATGTTCGTGACTTGTCATCATATTGAACATACGTGTTCTTTGTATGTTGTTGGTGCAGGTTCTGTAAGGTATGTGTATTGTGGATATTTCCCAGATTTTGCATTTTGTGTATGCGTGTGTGTCTGATGTGAGTGCATGTGCACATGTGTATGTGTATATATCTGTGTGCACGCATGCATGCTAGGATCTACACTCAGCCTTACGCTTGCCCAGAAAGCCTGAGCTATCTCTGTCCACTACTGTTTCAATTGCTTAGTGGTGCCTTTTGAAGAATGGAAGGTTAAAATCTTGCCTAGTTGAGAGTCGCTGTTTCTTGGTGCTTCCTTCTTTTTGTGTCCTAATGCAGAAATGCCTGGGCTGCAGGGTGTGGCTTGGTGGAAGGATGTCGGCATAACATGCATGAGATCCTGAGTCCAACCACAACGCTAAACCCACCAGAAAAGAAAAAAAGAAAAGCATTGTACACTAGGGTTACAAAAAACTTTCTCCTGGATTGTGTCATCATGTTAGCTTTATCTTTAGGTCTGTGGCGTGTGTGTGTATGTGTGTGTGTGTGTGTGTGTGTGTGTGTGTGGTGTGTGTGTGTGAGTGTGTGCGTGCGCGCGCGTGTGTGTGTGTGTGTGAGCGTGTGCGTGTGCATGTGTGTGTGTGTGAGCGTGTGTGTGTGCATGCGTGTGTGTGTGTGTGTGTGTGTGTGTGTGTGTGTAGCTGCACTTACCCATGAGGGTACATGAAAGTGAGAGGTAAATATCAGACATCTTCTCCAGCCGCTTCTCCACCTTATACATTAAAATGTGATTTCACTTATTAGTGTGTATGTATGTGTGTGCATGTGTACCACAGACTTGTGTAGAGGTCAGAGGACAAGTTCATGGAGTCGGTTCTCTCCTTCCGCCTTTATGTGGGTTGAGGGAACCAAGACTTGTTACATACTGTGACATCTCAATGGCCTATCTTTCACCTTTTGTTTGTTTGTTTTGTTTTTTGAGACATGAGTTTCTCTGTATAGCCTGGGCTGTCCTGGAACTCACTCTGTAGACCAGGCTGGCCGCAAACTCAGAAATCCACCTGCCTCGGCCTCCCAAGTGCTGGGATTAAAAGTGTGAGCCACCACTGCCCGGCTTCTCTCTTTTCTTTTTCTTTTTCCTTTTCTTTTTTTCTTTCTTTCTTTCTCTTTCTTTCTTTCTTTCTCTCTTTCTTTCTCCTTTCTTTCTTTCTTTCTTTCTTTCTTTCTTTCTTTCTTTCTTTCTTTCTTTCTTTCTTCCTTTCTTTTCCAAATAAGGTTTCACTGAACCTGGAACTCAGGGTTTTGGCTGGCTGGTGGGACCCTGAGAGCTGTCTTTCTCTACCGTCAGTGCTGGAGTAACATGTACACAACCATGCCTAACTTTTGAAGATTTGTTTTTACTTATGTGTATGTATCTGTGTGTGAGTGTGTACCACACACGCAGGCCTCTGAGAAGGGTGTTAGAACACTTGTAGCAACAGCTATGGGCCACCTGATGTTGGATCTGGATACCAAACTCTGGTCCTCTGCAAGAGCAACAAGCACTCTTAACTGCTGAGACATGTCTTCAGTCCCCATGGCTGACTTTTACATACAAAGGTGCTGGAACACTGAACTCAGTCAAGTCTGCCTGCTTGGCCAACAAGCAGTTTACTTCCTGGGCCAGCCCCTCAGCCCTTCTGACGTAGTGAGAGTTAACTTTGAGTTGTGTTTTAGCATTTGGCTGAGGTCAAGTGTTGCTCACTTAGTTACATTCCCGTTTTTATAGACTGTTGGTTCTTCCCGCCCCTCAAATAGCCTTGCTGTGGTTGTATCAGGGGGTGCAGTGTTTTCTCCAAAGGCTTTTGTGTTCTAATTGTGATCCCCAACCACGGGCAGGGCTTTGGGGGTAACTGGTAGGATAAGGGCTTTGACCTGATGGATGGCTTGACCTCCTGACAGATTCATCATTGGGCAGCACTCCTAGGAGGTGATGGAAGCTTAGCTGGTCTAAATGGAGAAGGTCGCCAGAGGCAGGCCTTTGAAGGGCCTTGTGCTTAGAATACTGCCTTCTCCGTGAACAGCAGCTTTGCCCCAGCCTTCCACTGGGCCTAACGCCCACTCATTGGGAGGGGCCGTGGACAGAAGCCTCCGATGCTAGGAGCCCAAAGGAGTCTCTGCCCTCAGTTAGCTTCCTCGGGTTCAGGTATTACATCACAGAAAAGGGACCACTCAGTCAAAGTCCCATTCACTGTTTCTGGGTGTCTGTTTTGGCCGTTCTGTATGGCCTCCTCAGGCTGCTCCCACCCGGCTCGTTCTGTCTTCACGAGAAAATAGAATTTGTTAGGACCCTCCGACTTTGCTCTTTAAAACTGCTATTGCCTCTTGCTTTTCCACATAACTTTTAGATTCAGCTCATGAGGGTTTACAAAATGCCTACTGGGGTTTTGGCTGGAGTTTCGTTGGATCCACGAACTCGGGGAAGTCAATGGCTTAACAATCCTCCCCCACCCTGCACAGGAAGCTCAGCATGTTTATTATGTAGAACTGAACAGAGAGGCAGGGTTATTGTAGACAGCACGAGACAGGGTTATTACATATAGATAAACAAGGGGGCAGCGTTATTGCTGTGGATGGTCCTGGTATTTTGTATTTTGATGTTAATTCTGCTCTCTTGGGAGGGGCTTCAGACAAGGAGTGAATCACGTACTCAAGGACTTCTTGTGAACCATACACTAAAGAATAAAGAAGCCAGCCGGGCGGTGGTGGCGCACGCCTTTAATCCCAGCACTTAGGAGGCAGAGGCAGGTGGATTTCTGAGTTCGAGGCCAGCCTGGTCTACAGAGTGAGTTCCAGGACAGCCAGGACTACACAGAGAAACCCTGTCTCGAAACAAACAAACAAACAAACAAAAAAGAATAAAGAAGCCAATCACTGGGCCTGTAGGAGGCGGGACTTCCGGGTTGGATGGAGAAAGAGAGAAAGCAGGAGGGAGAGAGGCACCCCCCCCCCCCCACCATAGGACAGAGATAGGGCAAGCTGTAGCTACAGAGTCTTCCCGGTTTAAGGTAAATCCGCCAGGATTCGCCACCGGAGGATTTAGAATTAATATGGTTTACGAGATTAGGATGCTAGTTGTTGTGCCCAGAGACTGAGTTACCATTGTTTCTAAACGAAGTTTGTGTGGTGTTTTTCTTTTCCCTGCGACTCGATTGAGTTCTAGAGAGAAAGGCAAAGCATGGGTTTGCCCAATGTGTGCCACAAAGGCCGTGGGGGTTTTGAAGCATGCGGATGGCATGGTAGTGACCCAACAGAGGGAATTTAGCGAGCTGGGTGGAAAGATTTTGGAGCACTGTTGCCATGTGGCCAGCCGGTGCTGGGCATAGCTTGGGAGCTGCCGATCGGTTATTAATACCTTTCACAACAGGCTTATGATATACAGCTGATCAGGGGGCACGTTTACCTAATGTCAGTGGGATCTGGTCTGCAGGGGCGCAGTCTTTGGGCTGTAAATATGCAGTGATGGAACTCTGCATACACTCTCAACGGCAGCTCATGGGCCAGAGGAAGGCTTGGACGTCTCTCTGAGCCTCAACCCCATGCAGGGGAGGGGCTTTGTCATTTTCCCATTTTGGCTCATGTTAACATATTCACTCAGCTCACCACTCAGGGCTTCCTTCTCACAGATTTTCTTCCTATTTTCTTCTCTTTTGGAGCTAGTTCTTACATACCACAGGATGGTCTCCAGCTTGCTATAGACTCGTGATTCTCCTGCCTCCAGTTCCGCAGTCCGGGTGGATGGTGGGGGGAGGGTGTTATACCCATGCCTAGTTTTTCTCTCCTCTTCCTCCTTCTCCTGCTGTCTCCCCCCTCTTCTTTCCCCTCCTCTTCTTCCCTTCCCTCTTCTTCCTTTCAAGTCTTTGATTCCAAATTTATTTCATTGCTATCTCATAATGTGAGTTTCCTGTGGCTCTCAGAGGATATGTTTTCCTTTTAACTTCGATTTAAGTAAGTCATCCCCCCCCACCTCATTTTGGGTTGTGTGCCATCTGCAGATTACTGCACTGCTGCGTTGTCTGTGTGACTGAAGATCCAAACCTTGGGTAAGATGGTGACAGTGACAGCTTCCAGACCTTTAACAAACACTGGTGGCCATCCTCAGATGTAAAGATAAGAAAGCACTTTTTTTTTCCTGCACAGAGAATGGCTTCCATGTGAGATGCCCTGGCATCACCTTATCTAGTCACTCTGAAGCTTCCCCAGCCCCACTCCCTGGAAAAAAGTCCACTGAACTTGGTTCATTCCAGAGCCTGAGCAAGGTCACCCTGGGAGAGATGAGCTCTTAAAAAGACAAGCAGTTTATTTGAGGTACAATATCAGCGTGGGGTGTTGACCTCAGGTTGCTGTCAGGCTATGTGAGGGGGAGGGAGAGCAACAGGATGCAGCTGCTGCTCCCACCACAACTAATGTGGCAGAGAGCATCTCCTCAGCTATCCAAGGACGATCACTATGAGCCAACTTTTATTGACTTTATCTTAGTTTTATTTATGTGAATATGTGTGTGGAGGGTGTGGGCCTCTGATCTCCTGGCGCTATAATTGCAGGCTGTGTGAGTTGCCCAGCATGGGGGAGGGGACTGAACTTGGGTGCTCCCAGAGAACATCAGGTGCCTGTATCCTTCCAGCCATCTCTTCAGCCTCAGGAACGGATTTTGTTTCAGTGTGTGACTTTGCTTTTGTGCTGACCTTCAATTATCCCCAAGAATAAAAATTTCCTCACCAACACCATCATGGTGTTTTTGCCATCTTATTTATTGCATGGAGCCCTGGAGGTGCAACCAGGCTGACTCTGTGGATTATGTACTTTCCCCACCACTGAAAAAAATGACTGACAGAAATAACTTAAGGCAGAAATTTGTCTTGGCTCACGGTTTCAGAGGACACAATCCTTCATAGCCAGAAAAGCCTGGTGGGTGCTGATGCTCAGTCTACAGGCGCAAGTGCTTGAAATACTATCTGTTTACACAGTTCAGATAGGAAGCAGAAGCAGGATGGGGAGGGGGCTCATTTGCTAGGGTCCTTCCTGGCACATACAAGCCATGGGCTGATCCTTAGCACTGCATAAAACTCAGAGTAGTGGTCCATGTTAGTGACCTTAGCACTGGAAAGGTGAAGGCAGAAGGATTATAAGTAGGTCATCCTTATCTAGGTAGCAAGTTCAAGGCCTTGTCTCAGAAAGCAAACAAATGTCCCGAAACAACAACATATAAAAACAGAGGTGGGCCAGATGTGCTGGCTCAGACAGCCATCACTCAGAGGGCAGAGGCAAGTGAATCTCTTGAGTTTGAGACAAACCTGGACTACATAGAGGGTTCCAGGCTGGCCAGGGCTACACAGTGAGATTCTGTCAAAAAACCAAAGACAATCAAAACCAGGTATCATCTTACACAGGAACCCTGAGCAATCCACCTTTGCTAGATAGGTTATTAGTGTAGAGTGAAAAATTATAAAGATCATTTTATGAAATATATACGGGCTTTTTCTTTACCCTAGACCTGAGCAAAAAGAATGCAGGCCCCAGAAAGCGGAACTAAATATAAAATTTCAGGCCTTCACTGCCCCGGGATACATTCCAGGGACAGCAACATTCTTCAAGCCTCAGGGAAGAAAACCCACCTGTGGGTGGGGAAGACCCGAAGCAGGAAGACACATTCCTGACCACAAAAAAAGATGCAAGTCATCTAGGTGGGGCTGGGAAACTGGTAGCGCCATGATGACAGGGCAAGTGACAGGGTAACAACTGAGAAATAGTTGGGCAGAGTGACAGGGCAACAACTGAGAAATAGTTGAACAAGCGACATGGCAAGACCACATTTTTGTGAGGAATGGGTGTGCAGAGTGCTTTCCACATGATCCTGTATCATTTAGGTTCCGGCTCCTCTGGAATGTTCCACTATTTTTATGTTATGTATCCTTGACAACCCCTCATCCCCCCTTCCTACTCCCTTGGTTTGTGGTTCCCCCTTTTAAAAACCCTTCTCAGACTGACTGGTTTTGTCAATTCAACTCCTGCGCGAGTGAACCAAATTGACCTTGGCTAGTCAACTCTTCTCCCTAATAAACCTCTGCTGATTGCATCCAGGTACGGTGTCTTGTGATTTTTGGGTGGCCGTGACTTCCCGAGACTTGAGTAAGGGTCTCCCAAATTTGGAGGTCTTCAATTAGCACAGAAGGCCACACCTCAGTGTAGCAGCTGAGGACAGTGTAGGGACTGTTTCACACTGCAGCCATGACAGCAGCACAGACAGATTGCCTTTGGTCCTGGTTTATTCCTCATCCGGTGTTGCAAATCCACTAGCACACCGTGCATTTTGAGTAACTCCCCTGTTGCTGGCCCCTAGGTTGCTCCTATTTCTTCTTCATTGCAGAACTGGCACATGCCCTGGGTTCTCAAGCAAGGGCACAGGCTCACAGTTTTCCTGAGGTAATTTTTCATTAATTCTTCACTAGCCATAAGCAGCAGTTCTGGTTATGTGACACAGTTATGTGACCAGCTACCCCTCCACTCCACAGCTGCCCCTCCACACCACACCACACCACACCACAGGAACAAGACTAACACTCGATCTGGCTTGACTCACTCAGTTTTGGATTATGTGAGTTTAGAGAACAGACAGAAACAACCAGCTCCACACTTTACGTGTCAATATAGCCATAGCTGACATGTATGCTAAGGGTTTCATGTACTAGATTAAACCAAACAAATGTCTGGTATCTTTTTAAAATGATGAACTTCATAAGAAATAGTACATACGTGTCCAGAATTCATTTCTTATCATGTATGTTCCACTATTTACAAGGTGCCTTGAATGGTGGAAGGGTGCTTATGCATAAAGGAAAGAACTATTTATCTTCATCTAGATCCATCACTACATAAAATTTCACATTCTCAGAATTTTACCCATATTTTTTCAGGAAGTGTTTCTCCTTTCCTGTGTATTTGTGTGCTTTGTATGTATGTGGGCAAGGATGGGTGTGGAGAACCAGGGTGATGCACTTTCCTTATCATTGAGCCAAGGCCCTTAATCAAACCCACAGCTTGCTAGTTTGGCTTCTGTGCAGACAGCTGCCTGTATCTTCTGAGACTGAAGTTCTGTGTGGGCAGACACACCCACTCCTTATTCAGATGGCTTCTGGGGATCTGAACTCAGGTCCTTGTGATTACGCAGCAAGCGTCTGACCACCGAGCATCTCCCCAGCTGGGGATGTTGCTTTGATGATTACACAGGCCATGTTTTAGATCCCCACTGTATAATGACTCTCCATTACACATACACACCCATACACAGATTTTTTTTTTTGTGACTTTGCACTTTCTGTTGGGCCATCTTCCATGTTCATATTTACTACTCTGGATTAAAATCTAGAGTTTGCAAGCTGAGGTTGCAGCACTATTGGTAAAAGCCAGGGGTGCTCACAGCTGGATCCCCAACACCTCATGGACTGAGCTTGGTAATGCAGGCCTATAATCCCAGCTCTCAATGGCAGGGGAGGTACGTACAGACAGGAGGATCAGAAGTTCAAAGTCATGCCTGACTACATAGTGAATTTGAGGCTAGCCTGGGCTACACAAGACCATCTCAAAAAACCTCTAGAGTGGAAGAGATACCTACAGGATTAAAGATGAAATGGGTGACTATGTTTAAGGTGATTGTTTAAAACTGTCACCTCCTGTCATCTGACACCAATTACCACATCCTCCCTGGTGCTTGGTGTGGGAAGTGATTATTCCCAGGTTGTTCTTAGCAACTTGAAAAGACAAAAGGATGGAAGAAAATAGAAGCAGAATGTTCCAGTGGGTTTATTCAGAACCAAATCCTACCATTTGCTTTCCCCACTGTAGCTCAGGGAGGCCATGAGCATATAGGTACAACTGAGATGTGATAAAGTCAAACACTCGCTTAGCAGGATGGCTCAGCAGGCAGAGACGCTTGCTTGCTGCCCAGTTTAGTTTCCACAACCCACAGTGAAAGGAGAGAATCAGTTCCTGAAAGTTGTGCTCTGAACTCCATGTGTGTGCCATAGCACACACATGTGCTGGTGTGCACGCACACACTAAATTTAAGGGAAAAAAATGTCAAATAATAATAAATGTGTTCTACTTTCTTTCTCCTCCTCATGTTATGGATACCTTAGAATTTTTTTCCTGCGGAAACCAAAATAAGGTTTTATGAGAAGCCATGTAGTTTTGTGGCCCTCATGTCGTTGTAGGACACTAGCTTACTGTCCTGAATCTTGAAAGGTTTTATCTCTGGTGCTCACCTGCTCTGGTGCTTTGGCAGTCATCCAGGTTGGCAACTGCTCCGACTCCTCTGCTTTAAAAATAACACAAGGAAGGCCAAGAGGATGGCTCAGGGAATAGAGGAGTTTTGCCACATATTTTGTGAGTGGGGTTTGAATTTTGGTACCAACAGAGATGGAAGGCAAGAAGTGGCACCACAGTATCACCCTCTGATGTCCCCATGCATACAGTGGCATATGCACATGTACTCACACACACGCACACACTCACTCTAATAAAAGTGTTGAGAACCACATGACCAGGGGCGGAGATGGTAGCTTGAGAGCATGGAAACCTGAGTTCAGTCACCAGACCCTTGTGACAATGCTGTGTGTGTGTAGTTCCCATGACAGGGAGGTAGAGAGAGAAGGATCCCTGGGGACTCACTGGCTAGCCAGTCAGTGAGAGACCCTGTTTCAAAGAAATGGATGACATCCAAAGCTGTCCTCTGTGTTCTATACACACACATGAACATACACATGTGTACCTGACCATAGAAATATGCACATGACTATACACACAAAATCATAAAGAAAAAACTTACAAATGAAAGCCAGATTTCACATAAGCCCATGAATAAAACCAGGGTAAATCATTTGTCCCAACCCATGGTGAATTTTGTTTTGTCTTTTAAAAAATGTTAGCATGCAAAAGGACAGGTTTAAGACATTTTTACCGTCTTCCTTGTTGTTCTCCCATGGCCCCTACTATTCCATTCCTTCCTCTGCCCAAATAGCCCCCTTTCTGATTCCATGCCATTTGTGTTTGTATATATTTTATATACATATTTATACATATATTTATCTACTTATATACATTCATACACACACATAAACTCGAGTTAACTGTATACTCTGCATGAGAGAGCTCTATGTGTCTGAATCCAGCTCATTTCACTTAATGTGATATGTCCATAACTTCGTTGCTGTGGTAACGTGTTACCCAAGACCAAGGCTACTTAGGGAAGAGTTGAGTTGGTCTTGTGATCCCAGAGGGTTAGAGTGAGCGATGGCTGGGAGCAGGCGGCTGAGACAGGATGCTCACTTTGAACCATAAGCACAAAGCAGAGAATGGGAACTGAAAATGGCTGAGACTTTAAACTTTTCAAGCCTTCCCGGAGTGACGTGTCTTACCTAGTAAGGCCATATCTCTTGAACCTCTCTGTTGGGGTCCAGGAATCACATTACAAACCACAGGAACACTGATCTCAGTCAGACAGGGACAGTTAACTGAGCACACACTCCAGGTCAACCAGAGTGTGTCAACCAGGTTGACAACCAGGGCCGTGGTCCAGATTGGGAACTGAACCGTGACCCTGAGTTAAGGTCCTACAGGGCTTTTTAAGTCTGAGATCTACGAACATCTGCGTCAAGTTCTTCCACCAATCAGGACTGAGGGATAAAGGATTTCCTTAGGAACAAGTCTTTGTTGTACATTTGTCCTGCTCCCATTGGTTGGGGTATTTAACTGTGGCAGGGGACTTGCCTTGTTTAATATTCAAGTCTTAACTTGTCTACCAAGATGGGACTTGTCTTGTCTAGCATTCATGTCTTTTTTTTTTTTTTTTTTAATTTTTATTTGTTTTTTTTATGTATATGAGTATACTGTAACTGTCTTCAGACACACCAGAAGAGGGCATCAGATTCCATTACAGATGGTTATGAATCACAACCATCCCTTGCTGGGAATTGAACTCAGGACCTCTGGAAGAGCAGTTGGTGCTCTTAAACACTGAGCCATCTCTCCAGTCCTAACGTTCATGTCTTAATTTGCCCTCAGGATGTCAAT
Source organism: Rhabdomys pumilio (assembly GCA_030674055.1). Lineage (NCBI taxonomy): Eukaryota > Metazoa > Chordata > Mammalia > Rodentia > Muridae > Rhabdomys > Rhabdomys pumilio. The sequence goes on along the minus strand of JANHMN010000002.1, from coordinate 92,617,488 downwards.
TACCCACATACATGTATGTTTTGGCCAATCCCTACTCAAAATGGAAGTCTTATTCCAAATGGTTTCTTAATGTTAGTGCAGGTTGAGGTCCTCTTATGTTGAGGTCCATCCCAGGGGCAGCTTATACCATAAAATCTTATACACAGGTTCAGGAAGTGCTGCTGGGTGGTTGGTTCGGGTCCAAGCTTATTGTGGGTCACTATACAAAGCAGTTCTACTGACTTCTATCGTGATTGGTTTTCAAGGGCACAGAAGATAACAGAATACATGATCAATCTTGGCGTTAGAAAGTTTCCTAGTAACAGCAGGAATACATGAGAAAGTTTCTTTATGATGGCAGGCTAGCCACGTAACAGTTACCTAGACTTCGGCTTGAGCAGTCCATTTAGGCTTTAATATTTTACTTAGGCCTTAACACTCCCCAAAACAGCCACTAGCTGGGGACAAGTATTCAAATACAGGAGGCTGTAGGGACTGTTTCCACTCAAACACCTCACACGGTGACGTCAAAGCTGTGGCCATGTTCCTCCGATGACACAATCCCCTCTTTCATGCTGGGAGAGTCCAACACACGCACCCACCCTGTCAGACCTCCTTCACTTGTCTGTTGGTATCATCTCAGCTGGTTCCATTGCATGCTTGTGATGGTGCTGCAGGGCCCAGGCCCTTGTGCAAGCTGCCTTGGATTCTTCAGGCGTGCGTCACACCGTGTTGGGCCTGGGTCATGTGCTAGCTCTGTTTGTTTGTTTGTTTGTTGTTTGTTTGGAACTTCCAGGCTGATTTCCACAGTGGCTGCACCAGGTCACTTTCCTACTGCCATGACTAAAGGTCCCTCTCAGCTTCTGTTGTTTCCTTGGTGACAACCATTTAAGTAGAAGGAAAAGGAGAGGTTTTGTGTTGTGACAAACACCAAAAGCAACAGGGGAGGAAAGGTTTATTTCACCTATAGTACTGTCTCACAGTTCATCATGAAGGGCAGGGACCCAGAGAAGAACCTGGACCCTGGAGGTAGGAACTGAACAGAGGCCATGTAGGGACGATGCTTCTGGTTTGATCCCAGTGGCTCCTTCAGCCTGCTGTCTTATAGCACCCAGGGCCACCTACTCAGGGGTGGAACCTCCCACAGTGAGATGGGCCCTCCTAAGTCAGTCATTTGCAATAGAATGTCCCCCAGAATCTAGAACAGGTAATCTGATCGAGGCATTTTTCTCATTTGAGGCTCCATTTCCCAGATGACTCTTGGGTCAAGTTCACAAAACAGAACCTTGATGCAGTCTTTGTTTTTGAGACAGGATCTTACATTGTAGTCCAGGCTGACCTCATCACTCATGATAATCCTCCTGCATCAGCTTTCCTCAAGCTGAAATTACAGATGTGGGCCACCACATTCTGTCCATGCAGTTTTGATTTGTACTTCCCAGCTGGCAAAAAATATTGAACGTGTTTTCTATACATTTCTGGATCATTTGTAGTTTTTGAGGCCTGCCTGCTCAGCAATCTTTTTACTCTAATCATTCTAATAGCCAGGAAGCACATCTCTTCTAGTTGAGGCTGGCTGAGAACCCATGATCCTCCTGCCACTGTGCTCAGCCCACTGTAAGTTTTTCCGTTTGTTTGTTTGTTTGTTTGTTTGTTTTTGAGACAGGGTTTCTCTGTGTGGCCTGGCTATCCTGGAACTCACTCTGTAGACCAGGCTGGCCTGCCTCTGCCTTCTGAATGCTGGGATTGAAGGCGCGTTCCACCACCTTGGATGACTGTGGCCTTAACTGACATTTCCAAAAGATGGATGTTGGGCATGAGCTCAAGGGTTCAGTTTTCATTTCTTCACATGGCTGAATCGTCTGTTCAGAACCTTTGTGTGTCCTGAATAGGTTTATTTTCTTGTTACTGTGAGACATATGATGCTGTGTGCCATACCTGTATCTCACTGTTCAGTCCTGTAAACATGTCTGTAAAAGGCAGACTTCCATGTTTGGTAAATTTCAGTTTGTCGCTTGATTGTATGGCTCCTGTTTCTGTAAATATCTATGTGCTTCTGCTTTAGTGCTTTGGGAAGCCTCTCCCTCCGTCTCTCCCTCCCTCCCTTCGCTCAGTCACCTTTGCCCCTTTGCTGGGAGTCAGTCATTTTGTCACAGAATCTGCTCTCAGCTCTAACACACCTTTCTAATGCTTCCAAGCCTTGAAAACAGCTAGTGTTTTTCTTCAACTTTGTTCTCATTTTTCTTTTTCTTTTCTCCTTAAAAAACAAAACAAAACAAAACAAAACAAAACAAAACAAAACAAAACAAAACCAAACCTGTGTGTGTGTAAGTGTGTTTGAGACAAGGTATCAATCTGCTATGTAGGCCCGGCTGTCCTGGAACTCACTCTGTAGACCAGGCTGGCCTTGAACTCATAGGGATATCAACTTCTGCCTCCCTAATGGCTTTGCATGCTTATTTTTAACCTACATTTGAGGTGTTGTGAGTGTGTGTGTAGTATGTGTGTATTTGTGTGTGTATCTGTGTGTGTATGTGTGTTTGCCTATGTATGTGTGCACATATATCTGGTGTGTGTGTGGTATATGTGTGTGTGTGATTTTGTTGTTAATTTTGGGGGTAGGCAATGCAATGTCTATATTCTGAGACTCTTCCTATCATTATTTAGACCATTTAATGATAATATGGATATAAGTGGACTTAATTTTATCATTTTACCATGAACCTTCCATTTCCCCATAATTTTTAGTATTTTTTTTCTTTCTTCCTTCTCTGTTACCTTTGGGTTTATTTTATTTTATTTTATTTTATTTTATTTTATTTTATTTTTTAATGTACTATCCTATAGTCCAGGCTGGCCCTGAATTTCCTGTTTACCTTGAACTTTCTGATCCTCTTGTCCCACCAGCTACCTGCAGGAATTATAGAGATTTTCAACCACATCTAGTTTTCATGGAATTGGGGATTGAACCCAGGGCTTTGCACATACAAGACAAGCAGTCAGCCAGGTTCCACTCACTTTCACTTGGTTTGTTATTTCTCCTCCTGTGGTCTCTCCTCTCACCTCTCTACCCCCAGTCAGGTTAATGCAAAACCCACCACCCCAAAGCCCTCCAGTAATTGGCTGTAGCCAATTTTATTTAACAAATAGTGTTAAATTAAGGAACAAGGTTTGCATGACAAAAGCTTGTAACTGTGAGAATTCACTGGTAGGATAGACCTTCTGGTACAGAACTTAGCATCACAGAACAGAGCCACTGGCCAAAGCTCAGCAGTGTTTCACTGGTTGCGGGGGATGTTGATCATTTCATGTGTTTATTACACATTTACACTTCTTTTGACAACTGCCTAGCTGATGGATTTGCCCACTTATTAACTGGATAGCTCTATATTCTAGACATTATCGTGCTGTCAGCTAAGCAGCTGGCAGTGAGTTTCTCCCCACACTGTGGGCCGTGTTCACACTGCTGGTCATTTCCATGCTGTGCCGGAGGTTTTCAATTGGCTAGCAGTCTCACTTCCCAGTATTTGCTACTCTTTTCTGTGCTGTCGGAACCCTTGTGAGACAGTCCTTGCCTGTGCCTGTACTTGACACGGTTTCCCTCTGAATTCCTTGGTATAGTCAGAGTTTCAGATTTTATTCTGATCAGATTTGATACTTGGAGAGAGAGAAGCGGGGAGAGAAGGGAGAGGGGGAGAGGAGAAAGGAGAGGAGAGAGGAGAGAGGAGAGGAGAGGAGAGGAGAGAGGAGAGGGGAGAGGGGAGAGGGGAGAGGGGAGAGGAGAGAGGAGAGAGGAAGAGAGGAAGAGAGGAGAGAGGAGAGAGAGGAGAGAGAGAGGGGAGAGAGAGGGGAGAGAGAGGGGAGAGAGAGGG
>JANHMN010000002.1:92580853-92613537 GCA_030674055.1 Rhabdomys pumilio | reverse complement strand
AGGGAGAGAGAGAGAGAGAGAGAGAGAGAGAGAGAGAGAGAGAGAGAAAACCAGTGCTCCCTTTTTTGGTGTCTTTGTCAGTGTCTGTGGCTTCAGGTTGCTCCCTGGCTCCTCTGTTCTGGTCCATGGTCTGCATCTCTTTGTCAGATGGCTCGGTGGCAGTATTTGAAATCAGGCTCTGCAATCCCTCCAGAATTGCTCTTTCTGCTCAAGGCTGCCTGGTTATTAATTCTTTTGACTCTTACTCCATGTGAATTTCAAGATTGTTTTCTGGAATCTTGAAGATTGCGTGACTCTACAGTCCATTTTGTTAGTGCCTTTTAAAAATGACATTGATTTTACGTTTTTACAATATTAATTCTTGCAACTTATGAACATGAGATGTTTTTCCATTTTAGTATCTAAAGACATTTCTTTAGTCAGTATTTTTTTTTTAATTGTAGGGCTCTCATACTTCCTTGTTTAGGTTTATTCCTAGGTATTATATCTTGGTGAGTAGTAAGTGGAACTGCTTTTCCAACTTCCCATATATAAGTTGTTTGCGTTTTAGGGTCTTTTAAACATGGTATAGAATTGGGCCATATCTGCAAATAGGGTAATCGAATGCCTTCCTGTCCTGCGTCTTTCTTTCCTGTCTCCAGCCTGTGGCTCTGGCTTGGACTTCAAGCTCTACACCGAGTAGGAGTGGAGAGAGCAGACATCTCTGTCTCATTCCCAGTGTCAAGGGAACTGCCTTTCAGCTCTTCCCATTTAGGCTCCCATTGGCTATGAGTTTGTCACTCAGACCTTTAGTAGGTTGGGGTACATTCCTTTTATTCTTAATTTCTTTAGGACCCTTATTATGAAATGATGTTGAGCTTTGTTTTCCACATTTGTTGAGATGCTTATTTGGTTCCGGTCCTTGATGCTATATACATGCTACGGTCCCTATACTGACCATCATCCTTGCATCTTTGAAGCAGCTTGATGTGGACGACTTCTTTATGTGTCTTTGGATCTGGTGTGGCAAGTACTTAATAGAGAATTTTTCTACCTGTGTTCATCAGGGAGATGGTTCATGTGTGCACTCCCTCAGGCATGTCCTTCCTGTCCCTCTCTTCCTCCCTCCCTCCTTCCCTCCCTCCCTCCCTCCCTTCCTTTTCCCCTATTTTTCTTCTCCTTCCTTCCCTCCCTCTCCCTCCCTCCCTCCCTCCCTCCTTCCCTCCCTCCTTCCCCCTCCCTCCCTCTTGTCCGTCCTTTCTTCCTCCCTCTTTTCCTCTTCCAATTCCTTGTTCCCCAAGTAGGCTTACACCATGAGCTCTGTAATGGTCCTTCTCTCTTGTTTATGGAATAATTCAAGGCATACTGCTGAGTTCCTCTTTAAAGGTCTAGTGGAATCCAGCAAGTGACTCAGTCCACTCTTGGGCATTGTTAAGAGACATGTATATGTGCATATGTGTGTGTGCACATACACAGTGTGTACATGTGTGTGTGTGTGTGTCTGTGTGTGTCTGTGTGTGGAGACCAGAGGTCAGCCTCAGGTACCATTCCTCCTCAGGATTGTTCTTTTTGGTTTTTGAGACAAGGTCTCTCACTGTCCGGGAACTCATCAATTGAGCTGGGGTTACAAATGTGTACCTGAACACTCAGCTCTCACACTGGTTCTGGGATAAACTTAGGTCCTCATGCTTGCGTTGCAATCATTTTAAGGACCACGCAGAGCCCCCAGAGCCTCTCAGTTACTGATTCAGTCTTGTTGCTAGTCATAGATCTGTTCACTCACATCTTCTTGGATTGGCTTGGACAGGTTGTGTATGTCTAGAAAATTCTAGATTTTCCAGTTTCTTAGAAGTTGTCAAAGAGACCCCTGAGGAGTTTCACCTCTGTTTGTAGTGTGCCCCTGTGCGGTTCTGATTTTGTCATCTTGTCTCTTTCTTAGTTGCTGTGGTTAAGGTCTTGTTAATCTTCGTCTTTCCAAAGACCCGATTCAGCATTCCACTGATGCTTCCTGTTGGTTTTTCATGGATTCTTCAGTGATTCTTCCATTCAGATAGTTTAGGGTTTAGCCTGTTCTTGTTTTCCCGGGACCTGGGGCACACCGTTAGGTCATTTATTTTCAGTGTAGCTTTCTTTTCCTTTTCAGACAGGGCAGTCCTGTGTAGTCCTGGAACTCACTATGTAGACCAGGCTACTCTTGAATCCACAGAGAGCTGCCTGCCTCTGCCTCCTGTGAGCTGGGATTAAAGAAGTGTGCCACCATGACATTTCTGACTTTCTGATGCAGTCCCTCAGACCCACCATCTTTCCTGTTAGAACCATGCCAGAGACTCAGGTATGCTGTTTGCAGTTTCATTTGATTCTATGGTAGGTTTAAACCTCCCTCCCTCATTTCTTCAACGATGGTCTGATCATTCAAGAATATACTCCAAAGCTGTAGCTGTATCTCAGGGTAGGGCAGAGCGCCAGCATCATGTGACAAGGTCCTGGGTTTTATCTTCAGCTCTACAAAGAAAATGTGTATGGTTCAGTGTTCTCATTTTGTAGATTTTTTTTTCCTGAATGTCAAATTCTAGGGTATTTCCACTGTAGTATGACAGGACATAAGAAGTTATTTCAGGTTTTTTTTTTTTTTTTTTGTATTTAAGACTTGCTTTGTGGCCTACCTCATGATCTATTTTAGAGAAAATTCCTTGGGCTGCTGAGAATGTGCATTTTAAAGTTCTTGTGTGTGTGTAAGTGTGTATGAGTGTATGTGAGTGTGTATGACTGTATGTGTGTGTGTTATGGTGCTTTGATTTTATCTGTTGAGAGTTGAGTCTTGCACATCCTTGCACATCCACTACTGTTACATATCTGCTCTCATTTTCATTTTATTTTATTTCCATTTATTTTCAGTAGTTTTTAAAAATGAAACTGGGTGTATCTGTGCATGCCACAGAATATTTACTATCCTATCCTTACATTTTCTTAGTGTCTTGTTCTCTGTGGCAGGTAGTGAATTAAAACAACCATATTACATTTATTTATTTTAGATGTGTGTGATGGGTGCATGTGAGATGCACATGCCACCGTGGTTCACTGGTAGAGACCAGAGGACAGTTATCAAGAGTCAGTTCTTGTCTTCATCATATGAGTCACTGCAGGGCCTTCTCATTGATCTCTTCTGATGAACGACTTGGTTGTAGCTTGCTTCTGCAAGCAAAGCATAGCATTTCTGATGTTTCCTGCCTCTCCTTGCATGGTGTGGCTTCACACTCTTACCTTCAGTGCACTTTTGCCAATAAAATGTGGCTTTCACAGGGAAGAAAGTTATATCTTATGGGTTTTTTTTTTTTAATATTTAAAATTGTGTTTGTATAGGTGTATGTGCCATCACATACATGTGGAAATCAGAGGACAACTTGTGGGAACTATTTCTCTTCTTCCAGTATATGGGTCCTGGTGATTGAATCTTGGTTCTCAGATTTCTTTCTTTCTTTCTTTCTTTCTTTCTTTCTTTCTTTCTTTCTTTCTGTATTTATTTATTTATTTATTTATTTATTTAGGTTTTTCAGACAGGGTTTCTTTGTATAGCCCTGGTTGTCCTTGAACACTCTGTAGACCAGGTTGGACTCTAATTCAGAAATCCACCTGCCTCTGCCTCCCAAGTGCTGGGATTAAAGGCGTGCGCCACCACTGCCTGGAAGTTCTCAGATTTTAAAAATTACATTTATTTACTTATTCATCCATCCATTCATTTGTTCATTCATTAAATGTGTGTGTGAGACTGAGGAGGCATAAAAAAGACTGAAGGCTAATCAGGGCGGAGATGAGCCTCATTATTGGCATAGTTTACTGAGGTTGTTGTATTTGCCAAGTATGAACTTTTTAAGTTTCCATTTATTTGTGAATGTGTTCTCTTTCTCCACATGAATCTTGGGGAACTGAACTTAAATTCTCAATCCTGGCAGCACTGGGCAAGTCTAAGTGATCAAGCTAGACTAAAGAGCTTTTCCTTCTGGGCATGACATTTGATTCTGGCACTCAGGTGGTAGAGGCTTGTGGGTCTCCATGAGTTTGAGGCCAGTTTGATAATAGTAAGAGCTGCCATTTACTGATTCCTACGGAAGGACTTGAGTCCCCACTCATTACCACTGAAGGGTCTGCATCACCACTGATTCCCACAGAAGGAGGTGTGTGTCCTCATTGATTACTACTGAAGACTCTGACATGCATAGCTATCAGTCGAGGCCTTCAGCAGTTGATGAACTCAGCAAGATGCTTCTTTTCTCATTTTCTTGTTACATAAATGAACAGAAAAGTTAGGCTGTGATGACTAGGCTTCTGAGTCATATGAATATTATAATTGACATCCAGCAGAACAATCCGGGCCTGCCCGGCACTTCAGGTGACCTGGAACCCCTGCTACTTGTAGGGTTGTTGGAGTTTTGGGTCAGCTCCGCCATAGGGCATGTCAGCTCCGGGAGCCAGATGCAGGAAGCGGACCACACTTCCACAGACCTGTTGATGGGCAGGTATTGGGCTGCAGGGAAACTGCAGGACACTGCTCATGGGGTGGGGAAGTGCAGTCTGAGGTATAGGACAGTCGGGACAGCAGGAGCTGGCTCAGGGGTCCCCGGGACCTGCAACAAGGCCAGGGGCCGTCTGGTTCTCGGGCCCTTGGATATCCAGGTGCTGCTGGATGCCACAGAAGAGCTGAGAACAGAGTGGGGGGCCCGCGGGCTGGGGAGAAGGAGGGACTTTCCAGCTGGTCCCTTGGGGAGAGTCCTTGGCTTGATGGCAGCAGGCTTGAGCTTGGGCTTGGTGGCAGCCGTGGCTGGGAGAGCAGAGAGGCCTTCTATGGGGGATTAGATGGTGGCTCTATAGGCAAAGGCCTTCTCTATGGCTCCTCATGGCAGATCCCGATGAAAAGATGCAGTTCATGGTTTTAAGACATTTATTGTCATGGTGGAAAGTGGATGTGTATAAAACCATATCGCACTTGTCAGGATGGGCCTGAGATTAAATACCGTTTGCAGGGAGGAATGTCTGGGAAGGAAAGCTTATTGGCTAAGTCCTTTAGGCCTTTAGGTACCTCATTATAATGGAAATCTGACTTGAGCTTATGTGACCACAGGTCACATCCTCTACAAGTGGAGGGGCCTTAGGGCATTGCCCTTATATAACTGATGGCCACAAATCTATGGGGGGCTGCAGCTAGTGACAGGGGCCTGGTGTCCAGAACAGGCAAAGTGCCATCTGTCCCTTCAGGGTCTCCAGGGCTTCGAGCCTTAGCTCAACTGGGGACCAAGCTACCTTTCACTGTCCCACAGCTACTGAGGAAGTTCAAGGCCAGACTTGTATACAGAATGAGTGTAGGACCAGTCAGATCAACTTAGTGAGACCCTGTCTGAAAATAGCAAGAAGGAATGGGATGTAGCCCAGCTGGTAGGGCTTGCCTAGCCTCTCCAGTATTACATACATTGATGCAGTGACATATGGCTGTAATCCTGGCACTTGGGAGGTGAACCTAGAAGAATTAAATTACATGTGACTGAAATGATGACATAAACTCCATTTGTCTCTATTTAAGGACCAGACCTGATTTCAAAAAGAAGGCCATAAGGTACCAACTCCAGGAACAGATCATAAAATACAGAAACAAGGTCATAAAACCCCCTCCCAAAGAACAACCTGGATATAACCACAAAAAACAGGAAAATATCTTATCTCAGAATGGGTCATCTTTGCTGGGCAGCCCTATCTCATCTAATAAACATTCTTGGCATAGAAATGAAGACCACTGACCACTTGTGACCCCCTAGTACCATCAATGAAATTTTAGATTACCTAATTCTTCTAGAGGGTTCCTCTGGTTCTCTATAAGAAGACCTGCACACCTTTGTCTGGGGTCACTATTTTGATGAATGGTTGACCCCCACATGCTGGTTATTTCTGCAGAATAAGTGCTCTTTGTCTTTGCATACTGAGTCTGGGGTCTTCCTTCAGCAAACCCTTACATGACTACCTGAGGGAAGGAAGAAAGGGAGAGAGAAGGAGGGGAAGAGGGCTGAGATGACAGCAGAGCTAGGCAGAGAGACAATTCAGAGTCAGAGAGAGATAGGCAGCAGAGAGACACTCAGAGAAGAGAGACAGAGAGAGGCAGAGAGACAGAGACAGAGAGGCAGAGGGAGAAAGGCAGACACACAGAACTCAGGTTCCAGGGGAGGGGTGGAGAGGAGGAGACAGCGGCAGATGCTACTGTAGTAGGGAGAGAGTGGTAAACCCCAGAATTATGGACCAGGTGAAACTGTTGATAACCTCTTGTGTCTAAGCATCTTGATGAGCCTCCTGCCTGTTTCGTGCTGCTGGGATATCACGTGGACTAGTTGTCTTAGGGTTTTACTGCTGTGAACTGCTGTGAATCGACAGCATGACCACGAATACTTATTTTAAAGGTCAACATCTAATTGGGGCTGGCTTACAGGTTCTGAGGTTCAGTCTCCTATCATCAAGCCAGGAAACACGACAGCATCCCTGCAGGCACGGTGCTCGAGTTCTCCATCTTCATCCAAAGGAAGCCGGGAGCAGACTCACTCTCACATGGCTAGGAGAGGGTCTCAAAGCCCACTCCACAGTGACACATTTCTCCAACAATCCTACACCTACTCCAGCAAGGTCATGCCTCCTAATAGTGCCACTACCTCGGCCAAGCACATACAAACCACCACACTAGCCATCAGCCATCTGCAACAACACAGCCATGATCTATTAGCAGTCATTACTGACTAAAAGCGTTGGCACTGAGAACTCCTAACACACTCAGTAGACTTTGCTCAATACCTCAAAGACTTTCTAAAGCTCAGTACTACCAGAAAACAAACAAACAAACAAACAAACAAAAATCTAGTGATTTGTGGGGGATTCTAATGCTTCAGGCCAGTAGCCCTAGAGCCTGTGGTCTCCTGGAGGCCCAGCCCCAATTTCTGGGTACTTCCTTTGTGGATCCCTTCCTGAAGTCCAACCTCAGTGCTGAGCTTGCTGCCTTGCACAGAGAAGGGCAAAGCACAGTTGGTCTCCAGGGAATCTGCTCTCATCCAAGCGTTTCCTCCTGACACCCGCCCTCGTGTTTTGTTTCAGGTGAGGGGGATCTGTAACAAGTGGGACATTGCAGACAGGCCACTTACTAGTCTGTTGACTGTTCTCTTGCACCCAAGATCACCCAAGATCTGTCTTCTGCAACTGTCAATCAGCCTCCTCTGACTGTCACATCAACTGTCACCGTCAATTAAGTTTACCACCGATTGGTTTCTTCTAATCCAAGAGGGGGATAAAACATTGTAAGGGTAGTTTTGATGCTAAGGTCCTGTTCTGCAATTGGTTCTTGATCTGTCAGTAAATAAAGTCATGGGCCAAGTGCTGGACTGATGGTACCGGCGAACTTCCAGGTCCCTGGAGGAAAAAGGAGATGCAAGAAAGGAGAGGAGTTTTGCCATGCTTCAGAGGGAGAAGAACCCAGCAGCCATGTGAGGTTTCAGGAGGAGGTGGGGCCAGTGGCCTCTACTACAGATGGGTCGTCAGGGATGTTTGGCAGGAGCTAGATGGGACTAGCCACTGCAGGGATGCTGCTGTGTTTCCTGGCTTTATTTAGGGCAGGTGGAGAGACGTAGATAAGAAATTGATAAAGGCATGCTTTTCTAGGTGGGAGGTAGTAGTGTCCAGCAATTGTGCCAAGAAGGCAAGTAGACAAGGACCAACTGTGTATGTGTCTTTTATTTGTGGATTCAAGGGAAGCCAGGTGGGGGCATGGCCTCTTCCCTGAGCAAAGAAAGGTAGAACAAAGTTACACACAACAAAACATTATGTCTAGCAGGGCAGTGGTGGCTCACACCTTTAATCCCAGCACTTGGGAGGCAGAGTCAGGCAGATTTCTGAGTTCAAGGCCAGCCTGGTCTACAGAGTGAGTTTCAGGACAGCCAGGGCTACACAGAGAAACCCTGTCTTGAAAAAAAAACCAAAAAACAACCAACCAACCAACCAACTCCATTATGTCTAATTTAACCACGGGCTTTTGGCTGAAATGCCTCTCCCCTACTTACTAACTTCTAAAGATCATTCTATATGGGCCATATAGTAGTAAGTACTTTTGAGACTTCACTGAACTGAAGAACTCAGTTCTGGGTGTTTGGAAGTTTCGTTGGTACAGTTGTTGCCATCAGAAAGGAGGCAGCTCTCAGTGTGGACATCGTCCACACACGTTAATGCCTCCTACTCAGTGGTCCCTGATTCTGGAGAACAGAACATGTCTTGATGGTCAGGCTGAGGTTAGTGGGTACCTATGATCTTATGCTGTGTGAGGGCATGAGGTCAGCAGCCTGCTTTCTGTTGGCCCACTTGCTGCTTGGCTGGGAGCTATTCTGAAGATGCTGTCCTGCCAGAGGCTGCCCCAAGTCTACAGTGCCCCACAGTGTTTTGCTTTGTACACCCAAAGTCTTGGTACATCAAAATGTTTTTTTATTTGAGACACAAAAATGCAAAATTGCTGAGATATCAAACATGTCCCGATCAGCTACAATACTGCCACTATGTACAAAAGATCCAATGATAAATGCGCACACATATAAAAATACAGTCTGCATCACCTATGTACAGTACAAGTGCAAACGTATGGCATTCAGACAGTACAGAATCGAGTCAGGGGTGCAAACAGCAAGTACAAAGGCATCATGGTTTGTCTTTTAAAAACAACATAAAGGCAACACACAAATGGACCCCCGATTGCCATGATTTTCTGTTCATTAAACAAGCATGGTGCTGCCCACTGGTGTTTTCTCCTTTCTTGTCAGGAAGTGAGATGCTAAGACATTATGTGAAGATGAAAAGAAGAGAAACACCTGCATGTCCATTGCAAGCAACAGAGAACCTTTACATACAAGAAGACAATTCAGCGTTACTACCAAGAATGTTATTCTTAAACCAACAAAACAGCTCTATGCTATTTTATAGGAAAACAAGAAATATCTACATCTCTGTGAAAATTATAACCTTAAATGGAACCTTTTGGGGTCTGACTTGAGATCATATTAGTCTCAAATTTTAAAAGTGGCTGCTTTTGGCAAATACCTGGCGATGCCTTTGGTTCCTTTAAGCATTTTGGATAACTATTGGTTTCTTGAGGTCAAGTACTTTTGATGGATACTGAACCCTTTCCTAAACCTTCCTCTCCTGTTGGTGGGGTGGGTGGGTTCCTCACAGCAGAAAGCAGAGGTAAGACAACTGGGCTGCTTTCCAGTGAGTCTATTCACTCACTAAAGCTTTGTCTTGGGCGTTGGCATAAAGCTTTCCTTTTATTGCCAGTGTCTCTGATGATTGCAGACAGCACCTAGTAGATCTGAGATTGCCAAGCTGCTGTCACAAGCCTGGGACACCTCCACTCCCCAGAGCAGTGGCCTAAGTGGAGGGTAAAGCTTCTTGTAAACATGTGCAGCTTTTTGAATTGTAGGTCTTAACTCAAAGACACAGGGACACCTCAGGTACTGTCAGAGTGAGCAGTGGAAAAAACAACTGCTCACTCCCAGTCACTGGACAAATAAAAACAGAGCCCAGAGACTGTTTAAATGAAAAAGAGATCGAAAGTTTGAACCAGGAAACAAAAATGACTATATCAGAACTGCTACTTTCCAGTTTTGACAAAAATCTTTTACAGTTAGCTGAATGTTCAGGATGGTGCTCTCCAAACACACCTTCTGTGAGCATGAGCAGTGTTCCCTGATAAACCTGGCCTTCCAGTTAGTGTGCCGGGAGAGCCTGGGGCTAATGGGCCTTTGGGTCAGTAGGTCCTCAATGTTGTGTAGTGTGATGGACAGAGGCAGGCGAGGCTGTGGCTTTGCTGGCAGAACCCACCAGCCACTCTCAGCATTCCCTGCAATCCTGGTGGTGATGGAGTCCCCAGCCTTCTACCAGACCTTCTGAGACTGGCCACTGTGGGAAGAGCCAAGGGTGCAGATAAGATGGGGTCTCCTCTTGGTCACTTCCCTGAGCCAGGTCTGCTGTGGATAGTGAAGTGGCTGTCTTGACTGAAGGGACAGCTGTCTCCTCAGCTCTCACTGCACAGAATACTACAGGAACTGTGAGAACAGCCTTGCTGCCAGGAGGCTCAAGTCCACTCTGGTGACAAAGTGGACACCACTCTCACCTACCCCCCAGTGTCGGCTAACTGAGTGTGCAAGGTGACAACACTGCCCCATTTCCTGGACTCTGCGGATTTCTGGAGTAAGGCATAGCATGTAGTCAAAGAACCATGGAACTTCTGAAAGGAAAGGGTAAGTCTTAGAAAATATCTGTGTGAAATGAACAGAGATGACATTTGAGCAAAAAGTTCCAAGAATTAAGGGCATCCGTGCTGACTGGACGCCTGGGTGACTGACTGAGCACTGCCGAAGCCTGAAGCTTCTTAGAGAGGCCTTGCTGAAATGTACAAGGTCACAGCCACACCAGCCTTCTAGAAGCCATGGTGTAATTCTTTCCACTCCTCCCACCACAGTAAGACAACTGGGAATCTGTACATCAGAAAGTCAAGTTGATACCACTACACTGTGGGACAATGGAGAAGAGTTCGGCTGGGGTTGGACACTCCAGGCTTCTGGTAGGAATTTTCTTGGCAACATGATACAAACAGAAGCCTACAGCCCACGCGTGCCATGCACATGCACAGCGGGGATGGATGGGCTCTCGGACCTGTGCTTTAATGGCTGGGAAATAACTTTACACCTATTTGCAGGTGTCTCTGTATATAGAGGTCAGAGGACAATTGCGGGGGTCAGTTCTGTCCTTCTACCACACGGGGTCTGGGCTTAAGCTTGGCCCCTCAGGCTTGTTGGCAGGCCTTATCTGTTGAGTCATCTTGCTGGCCTGAAACTAGCTTTAAACAACAAATTCATCTTCAGACACACAGCTTTTCCAATGTACTCACTGAAGGCTGGGGCTAGGTCAAGAGGCCTTTTTATAGAATGATCTTTGGTCATGATACATTTATGTGAGCCGATGGGAAAGATGTCCACGCTCACCCAGAACATGTGGAGAGGCCTAGCAAGTGGCTCTCATGTCACTGGTGTCACATGTACCTACAGGATGCTCAAACCAGGAGAGTAGGTCAAGGAATGCTGTGGGGGAGTTGGGTGCTAGAGAAGCCAGTGGCTGGAGGCCCCTTGCCTCTGTAAGAAATGAAACTGTGATGGACTGAAGGCTGGATGGGCACATGAACAACTGAGATGACCTCCTCTGTCCCACTGTGTTTGGAGATTGTCTTTCATGTGGCAAGCTTCAAAATAACTTAGAAAGCAACACAAGGAAGGGACTTGAGGGTTAGAATGCTGTCTCTACTCACAGCTCTGGATTACAGACACTGAAGTTTGTCTACAGGAGGAAATAGACTAGCAGTAATTATGGGCTTCCAGAAATCCACTGCCTTTAACTGGACATCAAAGAGAGGACTAGAGCTCCCTACCCAAACCTAGAGCTGAAATTCCCACAGGGAACGCACCTTCTCAGATCCTCAGCTGGGGCCGGGACACAAGCAGCTGTGCAGCAGAACCGATGTATTACATGCCGACCTGAGAGAGCACTCTCAGGAGGCTTAGTCAGAGGACAGTATCCAGCTACCAGAAGGCTGATGTCTCCCAATACTGAACTGTCAGACTCTACACAAGAGAATTACCTGAGCTCAGTGGCTCCTTACACCAGAATGCCAAGCTTCAGGTGAGAGAGTGCTGTTCACCAGAGGTTAAAGCCAGGAAAGGGGGCCTTTCTGATCACTAGATGATGGGTCAGGATACTTCCTGGATGCATTGTGGAAGAGGCATGTGGATTGATGTAGGAAGCCCACCTGGCTCAGGTTAAAGCGGTGGGAAGGGGATAAGACAAGGGCTGTCACTGAATAAAAATTCCATACTCTGGTCAGTTACTTATAATTTGTCAATAACTAAATCACTAGATCAAGAATTGTGGAAATCCTGTAGCAGTTGGCATTTTAGAAAATTCTTAAACCACTTGACAAATATAACGTTTCTGTTACGAATCAAGAAAAAAAAAAAGGAATAAAACCTCCAGTTTTTAGGCTTAGGTTTGAGAACAACTGAGAGCAGGCTGTTACAAGCCTGTGCAATGAGAACCAGGGAGCTGATGACAGGAGGCTGGTCTAACCTGTGCTCAAGGTGGACTGTCCTAGAGTCTGACAGACAGCCCACACCTTCCATTCTTCTAACTCATTAGGTTGAAAAGGAATTCATGCTGAAGCCTTTTTTGGTTCTTTGAGATGGGCCTGGTCACCTGAGAGTCTGTCGGCAAGTCTTCAAAGATGGAGACACTGTGGCTCAGTACTCTATAGAGATATCTGACTTATTTTAAGAAGAACCAGTCGACGGCCATCTTTTTACTCTACCAAAGATTGTAGAGGTCACAAGGTCAAAGCACATTCCAATGTCTAGCATCACAGGAGAACCAACCTCATCCACCCGAGGCCACTAGGGAAGTTGCAGCACTATCAATGTGTCTGGCCTCTGTACACTGGTCTCTTTTGTGACAGTATTTTGACATGTTTATGGTGAAAGGTTGTTCATTTTGATTCCCAAACTCACAAAATGACCCATGACATCACAAAGTCACACAGATTTCAAAGTGGGACTCAGAGCCTCTGGCTAGAAGCTGCTGCCAGCTGCCCAGAGTGTGCGGATGCCTCTGGCTTGCTTGCTATTGACCTGGTTGGCTTTTGCCACTCTAAGGAGCACATGTGCAGTGGCTCCTCCCTTCCCTCCCTCTTGGTGGCCTGGCGTTTCAAGTGGAGCTGCTTGCCTCTTATTAGGGCTGTGAGGTGACCACAGAGGATGAAAGGAAGCTGATATCCAGAGCCTAGTGCCACTTCCTGTGGATGGTACCTGACTTTTGGCTTGATCTAAGGCATTTCACAAGGGCTCTGCATATGACTATTTCTGTGGTGTCTCTCATGCGTGGCTTCCAGGCTGTGGCCTTCCTTTCTCTGTGACAATGGATTTTAACTCCGACAGTGCTGCTATGGCTCCAGCTCCCAACACTGGCCTCTCAGGATTGTTTTCATGTTTCCAAATTTCACAAGCTCTGAAACAAGAGACCTGTGACCTTAGTCCCATGGCAGTGGCAGGTCCTGTGGGTCCAGAAACTCAGCAGAGAACATGCTTGGTGCAGTGGTGCTCAGGGGAGTGAGCCCAGAGGATGTGGTGGGCATGGTGATGTCTAGCCACTCCATGTTGTCCAGGTTGGAGTCTGACAGGTCAAGAGATAGACAGGGGGTCCCCGACACAAACTGGGTCTCAGAGGTCTCCATGGGAGAGTGAGACTGGCACAGCATGCTAGAGTGACTGAGCATGCTGGAGTGACTCAGCAGGTCGTTCTGGAGATCCTCGATCAGAGAGAAAGGCTCTCTCTCTTCGCTGCTGCTCTGCAGAGGGGGGACATCATTGGCTGAGGGCAATGTTCCATCTAAGAAGGCTTCTAGCTGGTTCTCTAAGCTGGCAGATAAACTGTTCACAGGTTCTAAGGATACTGGTGGTGCTATTTGGACCTGGGGTGGTGGTCGAGACACCACCGTATTGACTGGCATTGTGGTGATGCTGGCTGTCACTGGTTTCATCTTGGAAATTGGAGAAGGCTCTTCTTTTATTGGGAAGGAAATCTCTGTGCAGAAGAATTGATGGTGTTAGAAAGTATTTGCTGCCATTGAACTATATTAGTGACTACTCTGTCACCCTTTCTTACATCGTAGAGGCAGAAATAGCACATTCTATCTAATTCTTTTTAAAATTAATTTTAAAAAAGTCATTATAATTGGACGGTACTTCAGTTTGTCAATACAGTCTAGAAAGTTACAAAGCAGACACAATACACCTTATTAATAACTCAAGGCTGACGTTGTCTCCTTTGCCCTCCTTAAGGTGAGGTAGGTCAGCCAATGCTCTGAGTTCTTGCTCTGAGTTATCTGAACTATTAATTAATTTATTCTTAAAAATTAATTTTTACTTATGTATACATGTGTGTGAATGTGCTCCTGTGTGTAGGAATCCATGAAGGCCAGAAGAGGTTGTCTGATTGGCTGAGCTGGAGTTACAGGCACTTATGAATCCAGCACGGATGATGAGAACCAAATTCTAGCCCTCCACAAGAGCAGAAAGTGTTCTTACGTGTTAAGCCATCTATCCAGTCCCAGTCTATGTAACATGGTTCTGTGTGTAAGCCATAGATAGGTGCAAATGTCTTCCTCAAACATAACTAGCCCTAAGTTTTAGGATGGGGTCATCTCTGAACTGGGCTTGTCTGTTCAGCCTCAATGGCTGGCCAGAAAGCCCCAAGGATCCACTTGTCCTCGCCTTCCCAACACCAGCATTATAGGCACATGTTACTGTGTCTACGGTTTTTTTTGTTTTGTTTTGTTTTTGGTTGGTTCTGGGGGAACTAAACTCAGGTCCTCAGGCACACACTGATGGAGTCATCTCCCTGTGTGATCATACTGACTCTAACAGGGCATTCGGCAGACCAACAGGCCTTCTGTTAAGGACATACCAGTGCTTGCTTAGATGAACTTTAGTAACTTCCTCCACTGATGTTTTGAGATGGGTTCTTGTTATGTGTATAGCCTTGGCTGATTTGGTACTCAATATGTGGACCAGGATGCTTAGAACTTGGCGAGATCTGCCTATCTCTACCTCTTGAGTCCTGGGATTAAATGTATGTGCCACCATGTTCAATTCTTTCTCATTTTTCTGGAGCATACAGTAGGGAAGTCTTAATGAACCATAAACTTAACAGCTCAGCGTGTCTGTGCACCATACGTATACAGTGCCCATGGAGGCCGCAGAGGGCACTGGATTCCCCCTAGGACCGGAGTTACAGATGGTTGTGAGTCACCATGTGGGTGCTGGGAATTGAACCTGAATCCTCTGGAAGAGCAACCACTGAACCACTGAACCATCTCTTCAGCCCCATAAGTATTATTATTAATCACTGGGAAAAAAACTTATCTTTATCAGATTGAACAAAAATTGTATGCCTGATTCTTAAATACACATTTATTAACTCCCAAGTTTTCAGTTTATGTTAACCATGAGTTTAACATATTTTAAAAGATCAATATTGTTCTCAGCAGACTCTCACTTATTCATATGACCCACATGCAGATGGCAATGCTCTTTACTGTGCTACAGACTCTGCCCGGGGCATCAGCATCTGCTCAGATGTGTTCAATGCAGATAGAGAAATATTAATTACTACTTCAAACTCTAAGACTTCTTTCACCAGAGGACTTGAATATAGTATCATCTGACCTTTGTGCACGCATGTGTGTGTATATATGCATGTGTATGTGGTATGCCAGGGATGAAATATGGCACTTCATATTTGTACTACAGTGCTCTGTTACTGGGCTGCAACCATCCCAGTAGCCGAGGCAGCCATTTTGTGTGTGTATGCGCACGCGTGTGTACGTGTGTTAATATCTGGTTTAAAGACAATACGCTATAAACTGATGGCTCACTTTAACTACATGTTATTACTTACGTATGTGCATGCTACCACAACATGTGTGTAGAGGTCAGAGAACAACTTGTGGGGGTTGGTTCTCTTCCATGATGTGGCTTCTTGGTACCAAATTCAGGTCATTAAGCGTGGCAGCAAGCTCCTTTACCCACTGCGTAATCTTACTAGCCCTGACGACTCACATGTAGACATTCTCTGAATTTTAACAGAACCACTAGAGGGAGCCCAGGCCAAGTGACTGGAAAGTTCTCATCCCATGATGAGACTGATGATGAGAACATGCTTTGCAGTTATCAGCAGAGATTAGAGGTGACAGCTCTGATGTGTGAGCAGTCTTTCCTTTTTTCCAGGTGACAGCTATGGGGGATCTAACATCATGCCATCCTTCAATGTGGAACTGAAGGGCTTTCTTTCCTCTGTTATATGGTTTAACGGCCTAACTTGATAAGGTTTATAACTGCCCACTGTTAGAACTGGGTGTTTCTTAGTTTCCAAGACAACATCCAGCTTTAGAGAAAGGCTGTCCTAGGCCTGTGGTATGTGGCTGTTTCCCTTGGGCTCGTATCCAGCCTTTGACCTACCTCCACTCTTTATGAGGATATCGAAGAGGTCATCCATCTGCTGACTGTGCACACTGGAAACCTGCAGCCAAGAAGAGCAGAGTTAGCCACCTGCACCAGGTACACTGAGCCTTGGCTTTACTCTAACATTTGACAGTCTAGAAAATAGCCAAGTTGCTATATAAGCCAAAACACCACAGTATGACAGATCAACTAAGAGCCAAGGAAGGAGTCAGCTCTCTGACTTCCTATGTGCCTTACTTTAACTGAATGGCACTTTGGGAGACTTCTAATACTTTTTTCTAAGAGTGTCTGAATTAATTTGCATTTACCAAGAATTGATGTACCTAAGGATGAGCCCACCATGCCCACATTTTCAGCTTTGAGGTTTACTTGAC
The DNA here is from genome assembly GCA_030674055.1 of Rhabdomys pumilio. NCBI lineage: Eukaryota > Metazoa > Chordata > Mammalia > Rodentia > Muridae > Rhabdomys > Rhabdomys pumilio. Next base: position 92,597,060 of record JANHMN010000002.1, on the reverse strand, counting down.
ATGTAGGTGACATTTATTATATGTGGTGGTTTAAATGAAAATGATCCCCACTGGCTCACAGGGAGGGATTATTTGAAAAGACTAGAACCCGTGGCTTTGTTGGAGTAGGTGTGTTACTAGGCGTGAGTTTTGGGATTTCAGAAGCTTAAGCTAGGCCCAGGGGCTCATTCTGTTTTTCTACTGCCTGGTGATCCAGATGTAGAACTCTTGGCTATTTCTTCCAGCACCATGTCTACCCTTGCTGCCATGCTTCTGGCCTTGATGATAATGGACTAAACCCCTGAACTGTAAGTCAGCCCCAATTAAATGTTTTTCTTTGTAAGCGTTACCATGGTATCTACTCACAGCAATAGAACCCTAACAAAGACAGTACAGGCCACGGAGTTTAATGTTCCGATGTGTGTGTGTCTACAAAGCCATCAACAAGATCATCACTTATCAACTGGGAAGTCCCTCATCTCCAGGACCCGCTGTCCTTCAGAACACATGAGTTTCCTGTCAGTGCTTCAGATATGGTTTTCTTGAAGGTACGGGAGGCACATTCTCTTACGCTGCAACATTATTCCGAGCTGTATCCATGCTGTAGTATATAGCTTAGGGATAGTTCGCTCCTTTTATTGCTGGTCAGTATTCCATGTATAGGAATGTCTGCTTGCTTATTCACTCACTTGTTGGTAGACTTCCCACTTTCAGGCTGTGAACAAAGCTGCTATAGAAGTCTGTGCACAACTCTGCACAACCATGCCCTGTGCCTTTCTCTTTCTCTCTCTAAGAGTAGAACGAACAGGTCCCAGGGTGGGTGTATACTTAACATCTTGGAAAATGGTCAAGCTGTTTCCCAACATCATCCTATGTTCCCCAAATCAGCTTGCAGGGGAGGGTTCTCTCCTTTCACTATGAGAGTCCGTGAATGGAACTTGGTTCGTCTGGCTTGGTTGGCAAGCTCACTGAGCCACCTGGACAGTCGTTTTCCATCATTGAACAACTTGACATTAGTGACATAGTAGTTTCCCTTATGCTTTTCTCTCCAGTATCTCTTACCTTTACTTCTGATAACGTGACTGTGAAGGAATGTGGAATACTATGATGCAACGTGGACTGCTAGGATCTAACAGGAATTCTGAACACCTCAAAGCTGAAAACATGAGCTATTATCTCGTCAAGTACTTAGCTGTCCCACTATCTTGTTTCTCTTTCTATGGCTTTTGAGTTATACTATGGGAAACCATTACACAGGCTCTGAGGTTCCAGTCGTGTGTGTGTGTGTGTGTGTGTGTGTGTGTGTGTGTGTGTGTGTGTGTATGTTTTTTTTTTTAATTAAAGGTTAAGTGACATGAGGCAGCTGCATATATTATGGGCCATATATGCACACAATAGAATGGGATAGCTAAGGATGACTCGGAGACAAGGTTTCTCTGTTTTTCCCTGGCTGTCCTGGAGCTTGCTTTGTAGACCAGGCTGGATCAAACTCAGATCCACCTACCTCTGCCTCCCAAGTACTAGGATTAAAGGTGTGCACCACTGTCTGCCATGCTTTTTTTTCAAGTACTGTATTTTTCTTAGTTTTAAAATTTCCATTTAATATTAAAAAAATCCTGTCTGTTTATATTTATAAAGGATGGAAACACAGGGTGACCCCATATCTCAGCTTGGGGTTCACCTCACTAGTGGCTTTTCCATTTTCCTGACTGTCAGGAGAGGATGCCAATTGGGTTGTTCTCTCAGATGAATGGCTCTGGTTTAGCAAGCAGTTGGTTTGGGTTAATTTCAGCTTTGTAATTGCTCCTGGGGTAGACGGCTCAGTCTCAGTTTGTATTCTGTCTTTAGCTAGGTTGCTATGTATCTATGCCAAGTCTCTGGTGAGGCTGTGGACATGGAATTTAGGACTTATCTTGATTTTTCTCATCAGTAGCTCACAGCTCGTTCCTGTGCTTTGCAGGTCATAGAGACTACTACTTTCTAGCAGAAAGCCTGACTGTTAGCAAGACTCCCCGGCAAACGTAGCTGAAAGAGAAAACTCCTGCTGTGTCGTTCTCTGCTGAATGTGGGCTTTCCACCAAAGTGCTGAGCACTTTGTCTCTGCTTCCATGATGACCACAGATTACAGCTGTCACCCTTGGGAGGGTGGAGCCAGTAGGGCCCCACTCAGTCCCTGGTGGAGTTGAAGTCTTTCCCAGTGGGACTGAAAAGTGCTGATGCTGAAAGGTGTTGGCAGTCTCAACCTAGGAACTGAACCCAGTGACAAGTAACCCCAGTACTCCTGCTGGCTTCTGGGTAGTGCCAGTCAGTCTGCACATGAGAGGATTGCTCCTCAGTAAGGGCTGCCTTCTTGCTGTCACTAGAACCACCTGGAAGTTCATTTTACTCCCTGGGGAAAGAGATTCCACTTCCAAATGGACCAGTGAAGGGCACGCCAGGATCTGTTGGTTTAGATTCTTTCTACAGTGTTGGCTTTTTTTTAAATCTGGCTTTTTCCTCACAGGTGAAATCTTTGTTGATTTTGGATGCTCACAATTAAGAAAGCTGTCTTTCCTCTGCCTCCTGTAAACTACAGCAGATGGTCACTGTGCATTTCTTCACGCTTCATGCCTTAGACAGCAAATATAGCAAGTTGCCATGTGTTCCTGACAAGCATTCCACAAAATAAGGGGAATGGGGCTGCATACAGGTCTGGCCAGTTGCTGTGAGTTCTAGCTTGGATCCACTGTGTCCTACTGTCAGGTCCATCCCTCAGGTCCTCTGGCAGGCTGTAATCCTTTCTCACCAGGAAGTCCTTAGCTGTGAAAGGGAGCTTTGGAGAAGCAGGGCTTGGATGAGTTTAGGTGAACTGAGGCTTGATGCTTTTTGTAACTGAGAGCTCTCAGTCTCCTCACAGGATCCAGGAGGGCTCCAAGGAGACAGGCCTCTCACCTGAGGCCCCATCATCACTGCTGCAACCAACACTTGCTGCTATAGGCAGGTGGCTTACAGTTTTTATGGTCAATTAAAACCACCAACCAAAGAGTACACATGGAGGGACCCGTGGCTCTAGCTGCATACGTAGCAGAGGATGGGCTTATCTGGCATCAGTGGGAGGAGAGGCTCTTGGTTCTATGAAGGCTCAATGTCCCAGTGTAGGGGAATGCCAGGGTGGTGAGGGGGGAATAGGTGGGAGGGTGAGCACCCTCATAGAAGCAGGGTGGGGGATGGGACAGGAAGTTTGCGAAAGGGAAACCGGGAAAGGGGATAACATTTGAAATGTAAATAAATAAAATATCCAATAAAAATTAAAAAAAATTTAAAAAACAAAACAAAACTAACAAAAAACCAGCCAGATAAAATATAAAGCTTCTAGCTGTTATCTCTGTGTTTTAACAGAGGACTGGAACAATCTGAGAAACCCCTGAAATGTGACTTGGGTACGACTGTGATCACACTCACCTCTGGAAGGGCCGGCTGGGTGCTGCGAGTCTGTTTGATGGCTTCCTCATATCGAGGTGGATCTTTTGTCTTTGTGACTGGGGTTGCAAACAAAGAGTGCTGGACAACAAACTGCTGGGGTGGGGGTGGTGAGCTAGGCTGCATCAAACAAGGGAGAAATACTCGTTAGTTCTGAGCCAGTCATGTGTTCTTTAGTGACCCAACTGTGCTGTTCTATCCATAGTGGCTCAGTCTCCCAAGCACTGGGCAGCTGACAGTGGTGGCTGAGCAGGAATGTTAAGTCCCTGTCTGTTCATCTTGCAGAACCAGCACTGGTCACCAGGTGCCAGCATGACTGTCCGGCAGACAGCATGAGTGCAGGGCAGTCGGCATGACTGTAGGGCAGGCTGGCACGAGTGCAGGCAGTCGGCATGGGTTTAGGGAAGCTGACAGCACTACAGTGCTGTCATCACTGTGGCTTACCTTGCTGGCTGGGCTAGGTCCATTTTGCAGGGGTGCAAGTGCGGCACCTCTAGATTGAAGAGCAGGGTTAGAGGTATTACTGACAAAGGGCTGCTGGGTCGCTGGGCCAGGCTGCCTCTGATACTGAAGAACTGTGTTTGGTGCTGAGTTTGTGAAGACCTGTGCCAGTGAATTTAAGAAAACCCATGTTTTAGAGCACAGGCTAACAAATCCACCTTCTAGGTTTGTGGGCCACAAGTTCTCTGCTGGAAGCTTCTTCCTCTGCCAGGAGCATGAAAGCAACCTTGGGCAGTTGGGAGACAAGAAGGCAGCTGCCAACAGGACTAGATCTGCAGACACTGGTTGAGTGTGGGTGCCACGTAGATACTATCTTATGGGAGATGGCTCAAGCAGTTTTCCTTGTTCATCACTGAAGTGCTCTGGTCCCCTTCCCAGATATAGAGTTCTGCCTGCCCCCCACGCATGTCATCTCTTTGGACATCTTGGGATGTTCACCTGCTCTCTCTGCCCCATCACTACTCTAGCTCAGAGGGTGGCTCTGCACTCAGTGCGGCCTTCTTTGTAGCTTGGGCCCATGGGGCCACCTGCAGGCCTCTTCCCCAGCACTTCTCGGCTCATTAATCCTAACCCTGGACCTCCTTTGCTGCCACCCCTGGGAGGGGTGCTGCTCAAGCCTCTCAGCGATATGCCTGTCATGTGGGCAGCAATCGTGTCTCACTCCTTCTAAAGAACCACTTTCTGTGTCAGCAGGCCAAAGGAAAACCAGTGTCCATGGAACTCCCAAGTGTCTCTTACGGCTCCATGAAGAGGCACAGTGTGGATGACTTTTATAAACTAAGGGCTACATTACTTATACAGTACTGTGTCTTACAGGGCTTGGCTTCATCACCAACATGAGGAGTGTACCACCAATGTCCTCAAAGTGACTTCTCCCTTATGTCACCATGGACAGATACGTCTTTTTTTGTTAGATTTATTTATTTATTTTTTTGTGTGTATGAGTATTTTGTCTTGCATGTCTATCTGTGTACCATGTGCATGCCTGGTGCCATGAAGGTCAGAAGTGGGTGTGGGATCCCCTTGGACAGCTGTAAATCGCCATGTGGATGCTAGGAATTCAATGTGGAAGAATATTTGGTGCTCTTAATTACTTAAGCATCTCTCCAGCACCAGTGTAAACATTTCTTACCATGAGAGTACGTGAGTACACGTCTCTCTACAAATGCACTTACTGTTTGTGGCAAACATCACTTTATGGAAATACTGACTCCTAATTCCAGGATTCCCAGATGAAGTAAGAAACCCTAATTTATACTGTCTATCATTGCGGTCTTTCTTCCCTAGACCAAAAAAAGCTGAGCCTTCTTTAAACTTACAGAACTACACATTTATGGCTTCTCGGCTTGGTCATGTATAACTGTTTTCCATTTTCACTCATGTCAATGCTGCTGTTGATAAGCTGGGCCCTCTGTTTCACCCTCAAGCTATCTCAGCATCCATGGTTCAGGATTACCTGAGCTTACAGACTGAGATGCCTAATTACCTGTTTAAGATCAAAGCTCTGAACCCAACTAAGACCCAGGATAAGAACATGTTTTTGAGGCCTTAAGGTTACATCCTTTTCTCTTTTCTCTTCTCCCTTTTTTTGAGAAAGGGTTTTACTATGTAGCCCAGGCTGTGCTCAGCCTTCCCAGGGATGGGATCACAGGTGTGTGACACTTGATCTCCCAGCTCTTCCTCCACAGTGTGGCACAGACTCTTACATATAAATACACACAGTACTAACTGGATGGGGAAATCCCAGAAGTATCCTTCAACCACCTTTCCCCATGGAACAGCACATTTAACTGGGAAAGAAGTGTACCTCAAAATTCAACCAATCTACCATGCCAGAATTATAAAAACACGCTCTGGGAACTTACTTGGAAAAGGTTTGGACTATTTAACCATCTTTAACACTAAAGATTTCCCCCAGTCCTAGACAGAGTATCTGTGTTCAAATAGCTTTGGATCCAAGGTTTTTTCTATGGCTGAGGATTACAGCCTTCCAAAAGAACAGGCTTTTGGGATGATGCTTATTGACAAGGGAGAGGAGACAGAAAAGAGTAGCCTTAGTCTGTCTTTGTAAGGCATCCCACCTTTCTGACTGGCTGAGGCTGGCTTAACACATGCTGCGGGAAGGCTTCCTGCTTCTGAGGCAGTGCTGAGGCCAATGTTGAGGCCAGGGCTGCAGCTGGCACCTGTGTGGCAGCCGCTACCTGAGGCTGAGCCTGGACTCCTCCTTGTGCTGGGGTCTAGGAAGTAAACAAAAATTAATCTTAGTGTCAAGAAGCACATCTGGAATTGAGTTTATAATGCAATGTAACTGTTTGCTTTGGGATTCATCACTAAGACAACATGACACAATGGTTATAGTCACATACTACAGTCTATCTGTATACATCTGATCTGTAGCAATTTTTCCCTTTCTCTGTCACCACCCCCTACTTCCCTGGAGATGGGGACTGAGGGTTCAAAATTGTCTAGTTTCCTGAGAAACAGAGTACTTCATTATATACAGCCATCGCCTGGAACCGAAATTACAGACAGTTGTGATCTGCCTGATGCTGGTACTGAAAACTGAACCTGAGTCTGCTTTGAGAGTAGGATGTGCTCTCAGTAGCCCTGCATGTGCATCTGAGAGAACAGAGAATAGAACAGGAGGTCACCCTGCTGGTTTTTATGATGTAAACACAGTGCTAGCCAGACCAACCCTGCCCCCATACCCCACACCATGCCTTCCGAAACTGTAGCCCATAGTAGCTGCACAGTATTCACTCTAAGGCAACACTGTGAGACACACTTCGTACCTGGAGCTGGAGGCTGCTTACTGGGAGTTGCACTGAAGTAACATTTGAACCCTGGATGGACACCGGTAACAGCAGCTGAGTTGTCTGTGTGGTCAGTAAGGTCTGCGGCTGAGCAACAAGAGCAGTTGGCTGTCCCTGGGAACTCAGGTAGAACTGTGAGACAACATTCTGTGGCTCTGCTTGGACCATGGGGACCTCCTGCTTGACAACCACAGCCTTTTTGGCAACAAGGGTCTGGCTACCTGTAGAGATGGGCTGGCCTACAGCGTGGCCAGGCACTGGGATGGGCTGCTGGGGGCTGGAGCAGTCAGGGAGTGAGGCTTCATCCTTGATGGAGGACCCAACACTGGCATGTTTCAGATCTGATGTACTAAAGGGATGTGGGGAGCCACTGGGCTGAGGGTCTGGTGGTCGCTGCTGCCCACGTTTTTCCACCTCAAGCTGCATCTTGAGGACCTCCACAAGCTTCTGTTCTTGTTCCAGTTTCCTCTTCAGCTCTTCAATCTGCTTCTCCTTCTCCTGAAGCTTGCGGTCCTTCTCAGCAGCATCCAGTTCTAGGGTTGACAGGGTGCTACTGGTGGGGCTCAGGCTGTCCTCATGGCTAGCCACCCGCAGGGGAGATGAACACAAAAACTGGGAAGGTGACATCATGGTCATGATCTCTGTGAAGGTGTCTGTCATGTTTGTATCATCAGTACTGAGATTGGACTGCTCGGAGGGTGATGGCGAGATGGGCAGAGGAGAATGGGCATTTTCAACATGGGATGGATGGACACTGCTGGACCCAGAAGGTGGCAAGTCTGCCTTGAAAGTGGACATAGAGCTAGTTACAGCATTATGCAGTGTTGTGACTGGCAGTGCCACTGTGACCTCTGGGTTACTACCGGTGACAATAGCTGCTGATGACACTGCCACAATACTGCCAGTGGCAAGGTTACTACTGGTCACTTCCTGGTAGGGTTTCAGGCGTTCAATGAGGTCTGGTTTAGTTCCTGACACTGGTAGACCCCTCAGTTTGAGTTCTGTCTTCAGCTCTGACACCTGGAGGCAAAAGTAGATCAGGTGTTCAGTTTTATGAGTCTCCCATACATAAATACCAGCACATACCTCCGTTGCCCACAGAGGGATGCTGACACTCCCAGGAGATGTCTGGACCTGACACTTAAACAGACTTTCTCCATTTGTACACACTGTGTCGACTTAAGTCTACAGAGGAGGCAGACGCCTGTGAGCTGTAACTAGAACTGGGTGCTGTTGTAATAACTGCTACAGAGAAGTGGTCGCTTCTCATGATGTTCACCTAAGCCACATGGTCAGTAATGAGCATGAGCACCAGTTATCTGACATCTAACACCTAGGGGATAGAAAACAGTTCCATAAAGGGTGTGAGTGTGCTGCTGAAGCTGTTCATCTACTCACAACTGGGGCATGACAGGAAAACCTGGCTGTCTGCTCATGTCACAGAAGGCACTCAGGGGTGAAGGGCTGGAGGTAGAGTTGTCACCTTTAAGTCATCCAAACTAGAGGGCAGCGGTCCTGGCCTCCTCGCCGGCACGCTTGTGCTACTGCTGCTGTTCTTGTCAGTTCTTCAAGAAAAAAAGAAATCAGAGCTTACAACAAGCTTGGTCTAGGTTTGGGTCTATCAACAATCTGTCAGCTTACAAGGACAACCGATCATGGATACAGACAGGGAAACTCAGTATTATGGAAATATCAAATGCATCCTACACCAGTCACATCCTTAGAGGATGCATCTGTTTGTGTGGTGGACATTTAGAAGGCCACTCCACGCTTGACGCAGGAAGGGCAGAGGACTGGGATCAGCTCAGGTGCCCTTGCAAAGGAAGCTGCCAGGGCTGCGCTAGTCATGTGTGCTGCCCGCGTGCTGCCCTTTAGCTACCACAGTCACTGCGCCACCTTTCATCACTTCCTGATGTGATGCAGTTAAAGCCCTAGTCTTAGAAATGAAGCTCCCCGAGGTTTGGGTGAAATGATGAGAGTCTTATGTCTCATCTTGGAGTTGTAAGAAAAATCCGCGTGTTTTGTTTCACTGCTATTCAATATTGTTGCCACAGGGAACATTCCTGGGTATTTTTAAATCAACCTTGCCATGAAGTCTGAATAACAGCTTTACTGTGCTTTATTATCTGATGTCCCACCCCTAGGCTACCTTTTACTTCCTGTTTAGTTATTTTGTTTTCTGGAGAATTATACAGTTAGGTATTAGTCATGGGGCTAGATAGATAGTGAAACTGATAAAGTGCCATGCAAACTTGAGGGCCTGTGTCTAGATCTCCACCTACATAAAGCTGGGCACAGAGGTCTGAGTTTGTAATCTCAGCATTGGGAAGGTGGAGACAGAAGGGTCCCTGGACTTGCTGGCCAGGCTCACAGGCTACTGATTAGTGGGCTCTAGGGTCAGCGAAAGACACAATCTTGACAAATAAGGTGAAGAGTGACAAAGTATCCATCTGATACTGACTCTGACATCCACAGGTGTGTACACACACAAATGCTTTATGTTATATTTGGTTGAGATTCTATGCCTATGATTCACTGTAACTTATTTCTGTTATTTTATTTTTATTTATTATTTTTTATTTATTTATTGCATTTATATGAACACACTGTAACTGTCTTCAGACACACCAGAAGAGGGTATTGGATCCCATTACAGGTGGTTGCGAGCCACCATGTGGTTGCTCGGAACTCAGGACCTCTTGAAGAGCAGTCAGTGCTCTTAACCACTGAACCATCTCTTCAGCCCCATTCTGTTATTTTAAAAGCTGAATTCTCTTTTCACCCAAATCATAGATTAGGGTCTTGAGGTTCTGAGTCCTGAAGTGGGCTTTTGTCTTGTTTTTGAGATAGGGTCTTGTGATATGGCCTAGGCTAGACTTGAATGTGTAGCCTACAACCTTCCCTTCCCTCATGCTGGGACTGTGCAATGCTGACCAGACCTGGCTGTATCTCTGTTTGGTTGTGATGGGTCTCTGGTAAAGATTAACAGTGTATTGGAAAACAAATCCCTCATTTTTCAGATCTAGGAACTGGCCAGAACTTGAGTTCAGTCTTGCTGTAGTTAAAATGTCACAAGACATTAGATGGCTCTTTCTCTTCCCGGGGTAGGCGGTTTGGTTGTGGTAGTGGATGATGCTTATGGAGGAGAACTGAAGCCTCAGGGAATGCCAGGGTATGTGGAGTCTGGAGTCCTATGCCTTAGATACCCTCTTCCCAGGTAAAGGGGTAAGCTGTTTAATTCTTATTTGGGGGCTGCAGAGTGGGTTCAGCACTTAAGAGCACTTCTTGTTCTTGTAGAGGACTTGGGTTTCATTTCAGCCCTACATGGCAGTTCACAACTGCCTGTCACTCTAGTCCTAGGGGATCCAATGCCCTTTCTGACCTCCTCAGGCACCAGGCATGCACATGGTTCACAGACACATGCAGGTAGAAAACTCATACACATAAAACAGTAAATATTAAAAATTGTTAGAAGTTTTATTTTATGTGCATGGATGCTGTGCCTGCATGTGTGTCAGTTAACTTTTACAAGGATAATTCCCATGCAGACATCACAGAAAAATCATTTTTGAGGAATTTCCAGTTTCAGTTTCCTCACTGGGAATAGAATAAAAAGGAGCAATCTCACCGACCCTTTAGGGCAATGGCGACATGAACTGTGAGCACGCTGTGGGTCATGCCCGGAGCCACAGTTGCTACTGTTGTGACCCTGGAATGCTGCCCAGGGCTTAGACAGAGGTAAAACGCAGTGACAGCTGCTTGTGGCCCGTCACAACTCTCTGTGGACTTCCTGGATCCCTTGTAACAGCTCACTTGGGCATGCTTGCTCTTAAATAATGACACATTACAGAAATGCTTTTCCATCTCCATATTCTGATATTTTAAGCACACAATATGGTTGAAATTACCAAATGATTTAGTCTTCATAATATTTTTATCTTAGGAGAAGCAAACTGATAGTCATTCCCCTATGGGAGCTATTATTTTATAAGAGCATCTTTTAGTGGGTTTCCTTGAAAAGTGGCCTGCACCTACAGACAGGGTCAGTGGGGGTCTAACTGAACAGTTCACTCAGAGTATTTTTCTAATGACAAGCTTTCTGTCTTTTCCTAGTCTCTTCTACAGAGCTGGGTAAGTGGGAAGTGAAAGATAGGGTTTTCTATTCAGAAAAGCATATTGGGATACATACTTAAAACATTTTTCGGTCAGTAAGTTGAGGGTACAGACTTCCCTGCTTTGGGCCTAAGGCCAGATTTCAAGCTGTGTAGATGTTCTCCTTCTCTGGTCCTGGGCATGCAGACCACTCCCTGTCTATCACCTCTGACCCATCCCGTCACCACCTTGTCATGGCCCCTTTGCCCCTTACATTTCCAGGCTCTTTCACTATCAGCATCCAACTGTTGTCTTTAATGACTCAGTCTTACCCAGTGCCCACTGTCAAAGACACTGCACACTCTGCCGTATGGAATAGAGTCTACTACAGACAGCTCTCCTTACTCACTGCCTTTCACCTGTCTTAGGAACTAAGTATGGTCCCTACCAGGCGGTTGTCTCAGCATCACTGTACACCCTTCCTCTTTCCCTGTTTGGAAGAGCCTTCTGTGTGGAACTTTCCACAAACCTTTCCCTTCCTCCTGCCTTTCTGCCCTTGCTTCTTCCATGCAGGTGGGTATGCATCCTGAGGGTTTTCTCACAGCAGCTGATACTGATGGGTCCTGAATAGTTGTGAAAGACTTAGAGACTACTGGAGGGCAAATGTTGGACTAGATGGCAGGCCACATTCACTGTTGGATTTTAGATACTGTGTGGTGAGCTTGGACCACAGCCAAGTGAGGGTGGTCCCTGAGCAGAGTACTTGGCCACACCCAAACTTCTGTAACTTGGGATCCTCCCAAAGCGGGGGTGCAAGTCATGCCAGGACAAATCCTCGAGCACAGGCTTACTTGATGGGTGCGGGCAGGATGGTCTGGTAGTTGTAGTGTTGTTGTTGTTGCTGCTGCTGCTGCTGGCTCAGGATCTGCAGCTGTAGGAAGAGCTGCTGCTGCTGGAGCAGGCGGGCATAGTTGGAGTCCATCTGTGGCTCCCTCTTCTCCCCTTTCTGGTTGGGTGGGATGTACTGGTGATACTTAAGCTTCTTCACTCGGGGTTTTGGATCTTTGCATTTTTTGCTACGGTGTTTGTCATTTGGATTCTTGGGATGGCTTTGCTAGGTTTTGAGGAAATAATAAAAAGGAGAACATTTTAAGACATGTCAGAGTAACCTGGAATGAATCTGCTTGTTGATCAGTGTTAAAAGTGCAAAGGAACTTTTATATATTTGACAGTGTAGGAAATGTCTGTTCCTGATATAATTACAGTAGTATCCTTGCTTAAAGCAAGAGTCTCAAACTTACTGCTAAATAAACCCATCTATTCATGAAAAAAAATAAGAGACAGAGAGAGAGAGAGAGAGAGAGAGAGATGGAGAGACAGAGAAAGAAAGAGAGAAAGAGGGAGAGAGAGACAGAGAGAGGGAGAGAGAGAGAGAGACAGAGAGACAGAGAGAGAGAGAGAGAATGTGAGAGAGTGTGTGTGTGTCCAGGAGAGTGAAACATACACGACAGTACGCATCTTAGTGATCCCCAAGTAAACAGCAGTGTGCCTTAGACTGGCCTTGACAAGGAATACATGAAATACATTTCAGGAACCACCGACCTGGGACTGTAATTCCAGCACTCAGAAAGGAGGAACAGGAGGATCAGAAGTGAGGCCAGTCTACATAAGACTGTCTTAAAACAAAGAACCATAAAGACAATTGTAGACTTAGTTTGATTTAAAGATTTTCATTCTACATTGCTCCTTGACTCAGCCAAGATGCTTGGTCTGGCACCGCCAATACAAATAACAGACATCTACTCTGGGCTTCCTGCTAGAGATACAAAGACACTTATGTATACTATCTCCTAGTGAAGAGCAGGTTGTGCACTGCATGTATAATAAGGAAATGATTAGATCACTATTATGGTGTGACATTAAAAGAATACAGCTATGAGCACATGCCTTTAATCCCAGCACTCAGGAGGCAGAAGCAGTTGAAGCTCTGTGAGTTCAAGGCCAGCCTGGTCCTGGAGTGAGTTCCAGGACAGGCAGGGCTACACAGGGAAACCCTGTCAGAAAAACCAAATACTACAACCAACCAACCAACCAACCAACCAACCAACCAACCAACCAACCAAAACCACCACCATCAACAACAACAAGTGCAAACAAATAAAAATACAGCTATGGAAAAATAAATAAATGCTTCCTTCTAGTAAGAATAAGATAGACTACATAAGTAGTTTTAAGGAAAATAAAGAATTCAAAATACTAACACTATAACACTAATTCAAAATACCACACTATAACAGTGTGGAGGTCTGGTCTGCTGCTATGTACTGTAATACTAAATTGTATACCAGAAGGCCTATGCCTCCTCAAGTTTACATACGCTTTGGTTGTGCAAAGCTTCTTCCTTAATTTAAAAGCATTGGTTAAATAAACTTGGCTACAGCTAATTAATGGAGGGATTTGGGTTTGGAGTGACCTGGTTGGGGAGACGGTCTTGAGAAGAGAAGGAAGAAGAATGAGGGGAGGAGGAAGCCGCCAAGAGGGGAGGTGCAAATAGCCAGAAGAAACAGCAAGTGTCTGGGGTACACTGATGGGGAGGTAACCAGGCCAGCAGTTAAAAAAGCAAAATAGGGGTGACCCCCCAGTAACTGACAAGGCTAAATAAAATAACCATATTGTGAGTCTCACTCATTTGTAAGCTAGTCAGGGGTAGTGAGAGAGCACATTCTTGCCCTAGCTTATGACTGAAAAGGCAACTTTCTTTTCAGTTTCAAAATCATCAGACCATTCTCTGCCTTTTGGTATTCACACTACATCTTCATTTGAAAACAAAAGCACAATAAAAACAAAGTTTGTTTGGATTGCTCTATTCTGGTCTACTTTTGTTTTATCTTATTATTCTTTAGATGCCTGTTTTCTAATGAGAGACAGGAAGAGTGTAGGGAGTAAAGATGGGAGAACCTTTGAAGAGTTGGGAGAGGGTTAACGTTGATCAGAATGTACTGTTTGAAAAACATCTATTTTCAATAAAAGAAAGAAAAAACCACAACCAGACAAAGAACAAAATGAAACAAAACAGTGGGCTGGGGAGGTAGTTCAGCTGTAAGAGTACTGGCTGCTCTTGCAGAATACCTGGGTTTGGGGAACTCACATAGTACACATATATACATGAAGACGAATACTCATACAAATACAAAATGAAAAAAACCCAGGCAAAAAGAGAATGCCATTCATAAGCTGCTTTAGTCATAGACAACTGACTAGATCTTCTGAATAAGCTACATGTACATGGTCATAACCAAAGCAGATCTAGAGCAGACACTGAGGCAGTTAACATACTCGGGCACATCCTTCCTGCTGAATGCCAGTGTAAAGTGTGTGCTCACTGGGAAGGTGTCTTCCTCTCCCTGCACAGACTACATGTCACGAGAGAATGGTTCTCTGGCACGACTTTTATAGCAGGGTTACAAACAGCTAATAGAAACAGGCTACTGACTGATTCACAAGAGCTCAGTGTGCATCTTTTCCATAAATCTGCTCTTGGAACATCACACAGTGCACTTGAAGCTGGTGGCTCTGGTGGGAGTGGGTACTGCCTTTCAGTCTGCTGAGTTTATTACACACCCTCCAGCACGGCACTCAAGCCTCCCTGAAGGAGTCCTTAATACAGCCCTCCCTCTGCCTTCTCTGGGACTGCACAGGCATCCTTGGTGTTTCCTCCTTAGAGTTAAAGCCCTTCCTAAAAGGAGATACTAGGGAAGCAGAGGAGGAGAGGTGACAAGGACAGGCTGGCATCCTGGCTCTTTTTGTGCCATTAAGGGATACAGGGTGGTGGAGGAGATACTGCAACATATGCTAAGTGGCATCATTGTTGATATTCCTGGTTCCAGTACTAAGCTGGGGAAAGATGCCCTGGAGTTAGAGTCCCACTGCCTCAGAGAGCCTTGGCAGGAGGGTGGGAAAGAAGACTCTACTCATCTGATATATATATATACACACATACATACATACATCACGCCTTTGCCTTATAACTGAGTGCTGCCTGACCATCAGGGCAGAAAAAGGCTGGAGTAGAACCTGGGAGAGCGGACCTTTCTGGCCACACTGCTTCTTAACTTATTTGAGGGTCAGTCTCTTCATGATGGTAAGGCTAGCTAACAATGATATCTTACATAGTTCACGAGCTCTGAGACGTACACTGCCAGTTTTAGAAGAGTCATCTATGAAATGATTAAACTATTCCTGGCTCTCCTACCACTTTAAGAACTTTTAAAATGTACTATATAGTTAAGGTTTTTTTTTTTTTTTCTTCCTTTGAGCTTTATTCTAACTGAATTATTTCAATAAAGTGCACTTTGGGGAACAGTGCCATGAACTGGGCTTATATGAGATCACACCAAGCTGCTTCTGGCCAAAATGGCTAACCCAAAAACCTCTCCAGAGCTTCTGAGCAGCATATACTGCCATCTGGATACCACAAGGCTTCCTCACTTTGTGCATAAGTTATTCCCAAAGCTGGCTGTCATGAAAGACACCTGTGTAAGACTGTTCCTCCAGTGCTGTGCTGACACAAGTTATCTGATGTGCTTAGCTGGGCAGGGCTACTGAGGGAAGGGTTCCTGAAGCATACCTCATAGCACAGCACTTCAGACAAGACAAGCTCTGTATCGTTTCTCTGTTACCATGAGGACAGATCATGTGCTGACTCAGCCTAGCAAGCATTACCGTTTAGTTTTCAAGGTTTGAGTTAGAAAGCAGGTGGAAGGTCAAGACAAATGTCTCTGTTTAGTGTCCCTAGTCTTTTTTTTTTTTTTTTTTGGTTTTTCGAGACAGGGTTTCTCTGTGTAGTCCTGGCTGTCCTGGAACTCACTCTGTAGACCAGGCTGGCCTCGAACTCAGAAATCTGACTGCCTCTGCCTCCCAAGTGCTGGGATTAAAGGCGTGCGCCACCACTGCGTGGCTAGTGTCCCTAGTCTTGAGACAGAGCCACTGAGTGGAGTCCTGGGTACCCACCTTCACCAGTGTCGGGCCAGACTTCGTTGAGGACACAGTGCTTGTGGGGAGGACAGGAGCTGTAGTCCTTGTGGGAGGCTGGTCCGCAGTTAGAGGGGTTTTCAAGAATTCAGGAACTGCTGGGGACACTGAGGTAAACTGTTGGGAAAGGCAGAAAAGACAAGCTAGGAGATCAGTGACTTTAGAGGACTGTGATAACAAAATGCCCCAGTACAAAGTGGTCAGTCTCAAACTGTATTTATATAAACAACAAAAATGGACTCAGCAGCTTGGTTTTATGTTTGGACACACCTATACACACATATACATATATGTAACAATAATAAAGCATAAGAGGCTATCAATTTGAGAGT
>JANHMN010000002.1:92568353-92575853 GCA_030674055.1 Rhabdomys pumilio | reverse complement strand
CCATCCGCAATGGGCTAGGCCTTCTCTATCAATTATTAATTAAGAAGACACTCTACATGCTTGCTTCTATAGTTTGGTCTTATGAAAGTGTTTTCTTAATCGAGGGTTCCTCCTCTCAGATGACTTTAGCTTATGTCGAGCTGACATATCTTCTTTGGAGAAATGATGCTCAAGTCTTGCCCCTGTTTTTGAATAGTGTTTTCTTGTAGGTGTCCTTCATGTATATCAGAGATAATTCTCCTTCAAATACTTTCTCTCATTCTGTGGGTTGGCTTTATTTATTTATTATTATTTTACTTTTTGTGGGTTGGCTTTTTATTTCACTAAGATTCTTTGTTCAACCCTTTTTAATTTTGATGAGACCTAATTATCTATATTTATTCTTATTGCCTAGGTCTTGTGTTCAAGAAAACAGAGCAAATATAAGGCTGAGATGACACTCCTGTGCTGTCTCCTAAGCCTGTCCCAGTATCACAGCTCACATGCAGGTCTTCCCACTGAGTCTTACACTCATTCTGTATAGGACTGTGAGGAAACACACACATGCAGATTCACTCTCGTAATTATGGACATACTGCTGCCTTTGTAACGCCGTATTTCTTGGTGATCTTGGTGTCTCTGTCAAGGAGTACACCATCATATACATGAGGACTCTTTCTTTAGGCTCTTATTTCAGTGGGCTCTGATAGATTCCATTTGGCTGTGTGCCTGTTTTTATGTTAGCACCATATTATTTTGATTTCTATGGCTTCATAGTAAGTTTTAAAACCAATGCATTATATAATGATACATATGAAATACATATGAATACATATGAAATTGTCAAAAGAAGAATTTAATTAATTAATAAGTTAAAAAAATACAGAAAGGGTGAGGCTGACAATATTGTATTCTTTTAAGTTCGTGACAGTTTTGGTTTTCAGGACCCCTTACCAGGTTATTTCAGTAGAAATCATTTCTGGGATTTACGAGGGCTTGCAAAGAATCTGTGAAATGGTTTAGGTCATGTTGTCTTAAAAGCCTTCTATGAACACAAGGTGTCTTTTCATGCTCAGCTCACATCAGTAGTGATAACCTCTCTCTCCTCTCTTTCTATGAACTTTCTCAAGGCACTGTCTTTGGTTACTGTGGCAATTATGCATAATACTGAGAGCTATTCATAGCATCAGCTCCAGTCACATATAGAGGTGTTGCTTTATGGCATTCCCATGTCTGCCAGGTAGACCTGAAGGCATCAATCCTCTTGTCTTGGCTCCTTGAATGTGAGAATACAGAGGTGTATACCCATCCCCAGATCTCTTCTATACTAGTAAAGAGCACATACCGTTGTAAACCATATAGTCATTACCATAGATTTATAATTTTAAATTCTGTGTAAAAACAGTTATAAATCAAGGTTGTAATAGTTTTTATTTGTCTATATATTATTGAATTAATTAGCTTGCTAATTATTAATTGTTGAATTAATTTACTATGATAAATTGCCTGAGATAACCAACCTAGTTAAGGGAAAAGCTTATTTAGCTTGTGGTTTCACAGGTTTCACAGTTCCTGTTCTTTGGCACAAGGCCATCCTAGTGGAAGTGTATGGAGGAGACAGCTTGCTACCTCGGGGTAGTGGAAGTGTATGGAGGAGACAGCTTGCTACCTCGGGGTAGCCTGGAAGTGTATGGAGGAGACAGCTTGCTACCTCGGGGTAGCTTGGAAGCAGGGGAGAAATTGGAAAGGGCAAAAGACTCAGAAAACTGCTCATCAAAGCAGCTGGCCAACAAAATTCTTTCTCGAAGTACCAGGCTTTGTGAATTCACAGAATTCCCACCAGACCAGGCTTACGATGAACATTATGGTGTTTTAAAATAATAGATGATTAATTAAACAGCTTAAGAAATTCCTAAGAGTCTGCAGATGAAAAAGAGCGGGTAAACTCTTTGTACCCACATGTGAAAACTGATTTTTATACAGTTTCCCACTCTTCATGAGTTGCCTAAACATAAGACAAGTTGTGCTCCACTTGTAGTATGTGATCTTTGGGTATAAAATGAGTTCTAAAGCTCTGAAAAATACCTAGTTAGTTTGTGTTCATCTGTGCTGTGTTAAGCTGTGGTTTCAATGACTATGCTGCTTTAGGCTGATGGTAAGGCAGAAGGACGGTGGTGAAAGGAGGAGAGGCTGGGGGAGCCATGCTCTGTGTCCTTCTTATAGCTGTTAAGTTGTGAGATGCTCTCCACAGGCTCCCAATGCTTAGTCCCAAGTTGGGGGTAGTAGTTTAGAAGGTACTGGAACCTTTAAGAGACATAGACTTACTGAAAAAGTGGGTTACTGGGGGTGGGCACTAGGTTTCTAGCTTGGCTCACTTCCTAGTCACTGTTTTCCAGACTGCAGATACAATGTGAAGAGCTGACATGTCTGTCCTGCCATGATGGACTTTATCCTTACAAGCTACAAAGGCAAAACAAAGACTTTTAAGTTGCTTTTTTGCCAGGTACTTGCTCACAGCCATGAGAAACGGAACTAATAAAAGAAATTAAGAAACCTGGACAAATACAATAAAATTAAAAAATTGTCAAAATAAAAGTTATCAATTCTAGGTGATATAAAAATCCCTGAAAAAAAAAAAAAACAAAAAAAAAAAAAAATCACGAATAAAAACAAAAAAAAAAAAAACAAACCCCTGACTTGACTGATACAAGGCTTGCCTCTGAACTTAATTTAAAAAATGAACACAGAACAGAACCCTGGTAGTGTTACTTACAGTCCTACTTAAGGCTTCCTGTTTTCAGGTAACAGGCAGCTTGGCTGCCAGGGTCATGCAGTATATAAACAGAGTCTAAGCATTATCCGATTCCTCACACACACATTTAACACAGGGAGTTTCTGACAGACACACAGGCTAGAAACTGCCTGAGAGGTGATGCTGCAGTGGAGCCATCTTTTCCTGCCCATGGAGTTGTTTTCATTCCCCAAAGCAGGCCTTTTGCCACTGGCCTAGCTGCTGGGAACAGGGAGTGGGGACCAACTTGGTGGAGTAGGTACATCCAGTGCTGCGGACACACTGAAAGCATCTGAGGATCAGAGCCTTAGTTAAGGAGTGAGCTGAAGCTTAGTGTGCACTCACTTAGTGTGCAATACGCAATCTGTATGTATTCTTTGAGAAACACTACCATTCATTTTTCCTCAAAGGGCTCTGTAATGTCAGTCTTTTGTTAAAATTTCTCACATAAACTTGGATAGGAACCAAGTTTCATGGGCAAAATAAAAGTCTGGCAGTGACAGAGAGGACAGAATCTCCTTTGCCTGCACAGCCTCTGTGGCACACACATTTCTTGTTGCTGTGACCAAATACCTACCTAGAATTCCAAGGGAGGAAGGGTTATTCTGGCCCACAACTTTGACATACAGTCCATCATGGGTGGAGAAGGCATGGCAGCAGGAGGCTGCATGCACACATCTGGTAGCAGCAGAGATAAAGGCTGAGCTTGCCTGGCTTCCTCCTTTCTTTGTATTTGTTCAGTGGGTCCACCCCATGAAATAGGACCACCCTGGTGTCCTCTCCTCAGTAAAGCCTCTCTGGGGAACACCCTCAGCAGACACACTCTTGCTCCTATCTCCTACCTGACTGCAAATCTCATCAAGTTGGTAACAAGGATCAACCATCACAGACTCAAAAAACAAATTCAGAGAACTGAGATGATAATTCTGCCACTTAAGTTATAGCCATGTGAATAGCTGTCTCACAACTTGACCTATTCATAGAGAAGCAAAAAAGTAACCCAAAGGACTAAGTAAAATGTTTTCCTAAAGTTTATTTACTTACATTCTTGACATTCTTTTTAGGCCTATTTTTAAAGTCGTGGCCAGGGTGAAACAAGTATGTGAGAGCACAGTAGAGCAGGCTTCCCTTCTTTATC
Source organism: Rhabdomys pumilio (assembly GCA_030674055.1). Lineage (NCBI taxonomy): Eukaryota > Metazoa > Chordata > Mammalia > Rodentia > Muridae > Rhabdomys > Rhabdomys pumilio. The sequence goes on along the minus strand of JANHMN010000002.1, from coordinate 92,571,945 downwards.
TGCTCAGACCTCAGTGTGTGCTGCTCCGTAACCCTCAGTTTTCCTCAGGTCATAGTCCAGAAATACTGGGGGCCACAGACACTACTTTTCTGTGAGTTTGGATAGAAGATTTGGGCTGTAACCACCCACACCATCTCTGATGGGACCACTTTTAAATATAAGAATACAAATGTCTATAGAGTTTCCAGTCAGTCATTTAGAAAGCTTAGTTAAGTAAGCCTTTATTGAAAACCTTTGGGAAATGGGTGCATGCATGCATATAACACACAGACTAAGTTCCTTCACACACACATGCACTAAGTTATCTGCCCTCCATATATATACAAAGTTGCCAGCTCTCAACTCTACCTGGTCTACCCTTCAGAGTCAAGAGTTCTTTATTCCCACTGAAGACAACACACAAGCAGAATATATATTTTGTACTACAGTTATAAGTGTAATGAAGAAATAATGCGTCAAGACAACTTCCCAACAAGAATGTGTTCACAAGACCAGGACAGAAGAAAATGCATTTTCAGGCTCTAAGGTCTTCACATCCTGTCCACCCAGGCTGTCTTTACACCAACACCCACTTCAATATCTGGCAATTTAGCCAAAGAAACAATCAGGTATGTGCCAAAAAATATAATCAGCAAGTGGAAGTGAAGACAATGGTATCTTATTATAACTGCAAAAGTGAAGACCAGGAGCCGGCCACAGTGCCTGACCACATGGACTGCTTAACTGGACGATGGAGCAGTTCATTTCTACTACAACAAGGCCTTTGTTTTCAAGACATGGTTTCTCTGCATGACCCAGCCACAACATGGCTGGAACTATGAATATTATACTAAGTAAAATAAACCAGTCGCAAAAAGACACATTGTCTAATCCCACTTTTAAGAGCTACCTAAAGCTGGGCAGTGGTGGCACACGCCTTTAATCCCAGCACTTGGTAGGCAGAGGCAGGTGGATTTCTGAGTTCGAGGCCAGCCTGGTCTACAGAGTGAGTTCCAGGACAGCCCGGGCTATACATACAGAGAAACCCTGTCTCGTAAAAACAAAAACAAAACAAAACAAACAAACAAACAAAAAAAGAGCTACCTAAAGAGTCAAACTCATAGACAGGTAGTAGGACAGGCTCCTGGCAGCTGGACAGACAAGAGTGAAGGAGGTGTCAAAGGCTATGGCATTTCATATTAGGTGAAGAGGCCATGGAGATCAGTTGCAAGACTTGTGCAAATATATTTGACCTTTTAAAAATGGTTCAGATGTGAGTAAGATTCTGCACAGAGCCTTACCAACCTATGACATAAGTGCATTGCCTCTGATAATGTATATTCCATGACAGGTAAGGAAGGCATTCTTGTCAGAATGACCTAACACAGGCTCAGTCTTGTTAAAGAAATAAAAAAAGGAGGAGAGGTGGAGAGCCTTTGGGGCTGCTTGGCAAGAAGCTGACATGGGCCAAGGACAAGGAAAGGGGCTGCTTGACAGGAATATGACATTGGCCAAGGACAAGGAAGTAGGCTTCAAGCAGGAATCTGACATTAGACTAGAACAAAGAAGTAATTTCAGGTAGGAGTCTAAATCACAGGCTACAATAAAGAAGTAATCTCAGGCAGGAATCTAAATATTAGGCCAGAACAAAGAAGTGATCACAGAGTGTTTGTGTAACTGAGTTTAATGCCTTGCTTTTTCTTTGATTATTTATATTTATTGTATTGCTTGTTCCTTGATTATTTGCATCTACTGTATTGCTAGACCCTCAACCTAGAACTGGTCTTATTACATGCATGTAATCAAAATGGTATAAAAGCATAAAGGAAGAGGCAGTATAAGATGGGGGTTCTAGGGATGGGAAATGGGGAAAGGGGATGACATCTGTACTGTAAATAAATAAAATATCCAATAAAAATTGGTTCAGATGATAAAAAAAGGTTAGTTATGTTTGTCAAAGTTTTAAGAAAATATGGTGGTTTGAATAAAAATGGCCCCTATAGGCTCTTAGATTTGAATGTTTGGGTACCAGAGAGTGGCACTATTTGGAGGTGTGGCCTTGTTGGAGTAGGTGTGGCTTTGTTGGAGGAGGTGTGTCACTGGGAGTGGGCTTTGAGGTCTTAGATGCTCCAGCCATAGTGAGTGTAGCAGTCTTTTCCTGCTACCTGAAAATCAACATGTAGAACTCTCAGCTCCTCCAGCACCATGCCTACCTGGATGCCATCATGCTTCCCGCCATGAGGATAATGGACTAAACCTCTAAATCTGTAAGCCAGTCCCAATGAAATGTTTTCCTTTATAAGAGTTGCTGCAATCATGGTGTCTGTTCACATCGCTAAGATTAGAATGACGTGTGTATGTATAACAGAACTATTAAGTGAGAACCAGCTGTGAATTTTTAGTGTTTGGCTCACAAGTAGAAAGTGTCAGTGTGTGTGTGTGTGTGTGTGTGTGTGTGTGTGTGTGTATTCATATATATATATACATATATATATATATGTATATATATATGTATATATATGTATGTATTTCAGTAAAAATATTGTTTTAACATAGTCTGTAAGAGTTAGGAAAGTCTTACCTGGGCTGGAGTGCTTGCAGTCACAGGAGGTGGCGAGGCACTGACTTTTGGCTCACTGGGGGATGCAGCTGAGCCCTGAGACTCCTGGCTCGCTGGCTGGTCTGGAGACAAAGCATCACTGCTATCTTCATCAAATGAGAACTCACCATGAGTGTGAGGATAGTCCTCCTTCACTACACCTGTAGAGAGAACCACAGGTAACTCAGGGGGCTCCAGAACCTTGAGGCTGACAAGGAAGGGAGAGTTTAAGGAGATGGTTTAAAGCTGGGCTCTCCCAGGGGGAGTCACCTTGCTATAGAAATGGAGGCTCTTCCTAATGGGAGTCACACTGCTGTCATGTACTCTTTGGGGTTTGATGTTCTTTCAGTCAGATCAAACCTTTGGATTCGGCTACCTTGCTTTTGTTCTGTGTGCTGCTGGGGATGGCCCTGGGCACTGTATGTGCAAGCCAAGAGGCCAGAACACCAGCACCACTCTAGCCCTGCCTGAAGGAGAGGGTTCTTGACACAGCAGAAGAATATCACAGCAGGGGGGCGATCTAGGATGCCGGGCACACAGCCTCCTTTTCAAAATATAAGCATCAGGGCAAATATGGAAAAGAAAAGAACCTACTCTCAACAGAGTAATATTTAAGGGATGCACAGACTTTATTTTTTTAAACCCTGACCTGGAACCCAAATGTTAAAATGCAGGAAGCAGAGGAGAAAGTGTGCTTGTTACCAAGTCAGTTTTCATTTCAAAGAACAGCATACCTAACTACACTCATGCCCCACTGCTGGTGGCTTTCTTCCCAGATGTTTGGGATCAGAGTTGGCTGTTTTAGAATTTTGTGATTACAAACTGCCTATTGCAAACTTATACGATCTTAGTAGGAAGTTCTCAGGGGTACATGAGCTATACTAACTAGTTTCTCAGTATAACAATTAAAAACCTGCTGACTGAGGTTCATTTTTTCCTGCTGCAACGATGATAGAAACAAACAGTGCAACAGTGACACGGGGGAGCCTCAGTGCTGGAGAGTGCTCTACACAC
>JANHMN010000002.1:92536009-92568343 GCA_030674055.1 Rhabdomys pumilio | reverse complement strand
CAACAGTGACACGGGGGAGCCTCAGTGCTGGAGAGTGCTCTACACACGCACAGGTCTGCTCAAGTACCCACAACAGGGTGAGCAGCAGCAGCTGTTCAGACCGGGTGAAACAGACAGATGCTACTTCCCTTCAAGAGTACAGTGAAACCATGGACCACTCTCCTTGCCTGTGAAGTCAATTATCTTTCTAATAGACATAATGAAGTCTACCAATCAGAAAGAATAGAAATGAAACAGTACATAATTGACCTTAGATATGTGATAATGGCATGAGATGTTCCTCTGAAACGTAAAATGGGAGGCCACACTAACTGCAGCAGAGGCCATCTCCTATCTATAACAAAGAATCACAACCAGAACTACTAGATGACAATCAGCTTCTAGCTAACTCAGAAAACAACATCCTTGATTGATGTTAGCATCTTAATCAGATTTGTTTTATCTGAATCTCATGTGCTTTCCTTTCTCCCAGAAGACGGAAACTGGTACTCTTGCCTATAATTGCTTCTTTGACACTCGAATCCACCGGAAGGATGTTCTTTTCCACTAGCTCCATGGGACCAGGCCTTTGAGCAATCTTCTCGTTCAGGTCATCTGCCAACCGAGCTCTCTTCAGCTTCATCTGTGTGGCCTGAAGAGATGGCTCAGCAAACGTTTCTGGAAGAAGAAGCATAGCTTTAACCATGGCGCCTAGCAGGCCAAGTAACTGAACTAAACTACTTGAATAGGGTTAGACTCTGGAAGGAAAGAGTGGCAGCTGAGAGTGCTCAGTAGACGTGGTGTCTCTCAGGGTGGGCCTACCATCCACACAGCACACAGGCGGCACGGCTGAATCACCATGAACTGAAGCTGGCAATGGGAACTGCCATCACGCACCTACAGTAGGAGGTCAGATTTGTTATAATTCTTATTAGTTATCAGGGCGACACAGCAGGAAGGCCAATGTGGCCCAGTGCTCTAAAGGTGTATGGTTCTCATTTCGCTTCACTGGAAAGGTAGTTCCTAGAAAGGGAGGAGGCACGAAATCTTAGGATAGAAGTTTATTTTCTTCAGTGGGAAGAGCTATGATTCATATTCTTGGATTGGTCCATTTGTACCTCAGGTTCAGTTATCACACTTAAAAACTTGAACTTATTTTGAACCAAAAACCTCACTTTACACAGATTTTAGTGCACAGAACTGTGACCTCAGATACTTAAAATAATGGAGCTGCTACAACAGACACGAAGCCACTGTAGTTTTCCCAACTCCTGTGCTTCGTCTTCTCAGTTCTGGAGCTTGTAGCAAGTCATCAACATGTCCTCCCATTGTCTTGAGCTATGCTTAGGCTGTTTTAAAAGTGAGTGGGAATCGTGAACCCCAAATTCTGAGTTGATTCTAAGCTCTTACGAGGTGAAGCCCACCAAACTGTGTAGGAACACTACATACAGAGGACAGGGACGAGCCAATCCCACTGATGCTTTCAATGCGTCTGTGAAGCTCACAGTAGGAGCTGCCTGTTTCTCTCCCTTCTCACTTTCACACTGTCTAAGTGAAAGCAGCAGAGCTCAGCAGGCCCATGAAGCCAAGGCTCAGTGTTTACTGCTGAACTTCAGAAAAGAATTTAGACTCTAACCTGCCAAGTACCCAATACCAAAATATGGCTGTAGTTTTAAGGTAATCCAAAGTTAATAATAATATATTCTTTTTTACTCTTCAGATTTCAACTCAAGAATGAATGTTTCAATATATACTCATAATAAAAAAATAGGTATGTGAGTGTTTGCAGGAATGTGTCCCATGTGAGTGCCTGGTGTTCAGAGAGGATAGAGAGGGGCATCGGATCCCTTGGAGCTGGAGTTACAGGAGGTTGTCAGCTATTTGACCTCAGTGTTGCAACTGAGCAGTGTCCTCTGTAAGCGCAGCACAGTGTGTTTTAACGGCTGAGCTACCTCTCCAGCCCTAGGGCTTCTTTCTTTTATTTTCATAAACAAAAGAATTTTGAGTAGATGTATTTCTTTTTATTTTAACTCCATCAATGACATCTTCTAGAGTCAGAATTGCCTTCTGACTCTATAGACAGCATTGTACACACACACACACACACACACACACACACACACACACACACACACCACAAATGCCTTGTTGTTGTTCTTTGCTGTGTTAGTGAGGCCTGTTGAAGTCACTGATCCCTGACAGAGCAATGCTCTACCCTAACACTGCTCTGGTAAGTTTTTCAGTTCAGAGGACTTCTGAGAACACAAACCATAGGAGAAGGCACACATCTCCCACCCACTACTCAGGACAAAGAAAGACACATAGGAGCACATACTCTTTAGGCTTAAGGAGGCTGGTACAGTACTTAGTAGTCTTTTAGAGCATATTGTAATGCAGTTATCAGCCTGTGTCTCAGTCATAGCTATCTGTTTGTTCCCTGTCTGTCTCTGTTCCTAAAGCACATGCTACAGCAAGGCAGGCAGCTTTGCCTTGCTCATCATTGGGCCCCTGGCTCCTAGCATCTAGCCAGTGGATGCACAGCTCTCAAACGGTGACCTATTGTTCTTGAATAACTGCATTTTTGGCTGTGTCTGAGCTACCAGGCTACCATCCTGCATGGGAAGACTATTTGATTTCTGTCACTAGGCTCAGAGAGAACAGACTCTGCCTCACAACTGTCTCTAAGTATCTGAGAGGTTTCCAGATTCTTCTTAAAGCTTAACACACACGATATTGTCCAAGAATCAAGCTTTTTTTTTTGTTAGTAAATTAGTTACAAAAGCAGAATGATAGGAGAAATCGAGGCTGGGAATCTGTGACAGAGAAGCTGGCTATCAAGATGGCTAACTCAGAGAGAAGGACAGCCATGTGAGCCACATATTCTGCAGGAATGGAATGAAGTTGTTTTGCCCCCAGGGGCTAAGACTAGATCACCCAGAGGTGATCAGAGACAGTCATGTCACGACTGTTGAATTTAAGAAGAATAGCAACATGTGTGAGCACCACCTTTGTTAGATACCAATGAGCTCCAAGCTAGACAGACAAGATGATAGGCAAGTCTTATGCACCTGAAATGTCCTAAGGACAGTACAGGTGGACTTAGGAGGCAGCTGGCAGAAGCACCAGTTTATCAAGTGACTCCCTGGAGGTCAAATGCTCCCCAGGTATCCTATACAAAGCTTCAGTTTTGAGTCTTCTTGGTGCTATCCAGTTTGAGGATGGCAGCCTGTGGGGTAAAGCATTATTGAAATGGGAATAAAGAAAAATAGTGAGCACCACCCTTTTCTTCAGGAGACACAACCCCTTACCTTCTAAAATATGCATCCTGACCAGCTCAGAGCGGTCTGGGCGGCTCCGGATCTTGTGCTTCAGAAAGTTTTCAGTCTTAAAAAGAAAAGTATTGTTCACAATTCATTGTAGTTTTAGATTTTCTTCCAAAATAAATTACATACCGTGTTGTATCTTTGAGAGAATGACCAGATATTAGTACTGAGGGGACTATCATCTAGCACACAGTTTACAGTGTAGCTTCCAAAATCATCCAGAGGTTTGAAGTCCATTAGTATAAAGTAAATACTTATAGAGTTTTATAGTTAAACTGAGAAAAGCTCAAAATTAAGATAGACTTTAAATAAACATAAGATTTAATCCCTTTATAGATACCTAATACTTTAGGAAAGTAGAAATTCATTTAGATATTAAAATTATTAAAAATAAAATGTTATTTGTGTTCATATTCCCAGGCACCTTCTCCTGTATTCAATTCTCAAGCAACATGACTAGGAGCTTGTTACTGCTCTTAGACAGTAAGGGACAGTGGTAAGGAATTTTAATAATATTTGCATTTCCATACTACATAATAGAACTTGACCCCCCCAGGCAAAACAGAAAGAATGGTTGTGCATAATGGGACTGAGCACCCATATGATGTGTGAGCACAAAGAAGCCACTTTCAAGAACACAGTTGAGTATACCATGTTTATTTAGCTGTTCTCTCAGTCCACAGGCAAACACAGTGGCACAGACCCATGGAGAAATTGGCCAAGGTCCTTCAGAAGCACATAGCTTCCTTTTCCCTCTGCAGGGCTAATACATAGCAGAGGCTTCTGCCTGGTTTGTTAAAGATCTGGTCATGCCCTAGACTGCTTTCTTATAAAACCCAGGACCACCACCCAGGAATGGCCCCATCAAAAATGGGCTGGGCTCTGCTAAATCAGTCATCAGTCAAGAGAATGACCTATAGCCTTGTAATGTGGCAGGGTATTTTCTCAATTGATCCCTCTTCCCAGATAATTCTACCTTTTATCAAGCTGAGAAAAAGCTAGTCAGTGCAGTTCTGAAAACACATGAAGAAACTTGTTATCATTTTGTTAATTAATTAATTAACTAATTAATTAATTAGTGTGTGTGTGGGGGGGGTAATGCATGTATATGTGTACATGTGAGTGTGTGCATATAGAGGACAGAGGCTGATGACAGGTGTCTTTTTTTTCAACTTCTCTCACTTTTTGGGGTGTGTGCATGAAAGGGTTTCTTTCTGAAATTAGAGCTTGCCAAGTTGGTTAGACTGGCTAGCCAGCAAGCACCAGGGACTTTGTTACCTCAGCCTCCTCAGTATATTGGCAGGTTCAGACTTAATTTTATATGGGTGCTGGGGATTAAACTCAGCCCTTATGGCAAGCACTTTACTGACTGAGTCATCTCTCTTCTGGCAGAGTTCCTGATTTTAAAGAAACAAAACTGAACCGTCACATACTTTCTCAAAGTCTCTCAAAAACTACCCCAGAACACATGCTATCTATACCAGGCGTCTTTGAGACATCATATATGTTCTGCGATGATATATTTAGGAATACTAGTGCCTAGGATATGGCAGAGAAGTAAGGATTTTAAAGTGAAATCACTTACTCTGGCTCGCTCCAGGCTTTTTATTTGCTCATGGAATGCTGCTGGGCTCTTCAAAGCTGTTAGGAAGAAAACAAATGGATTCCCAGCATAAACAGGCGCTCCCATCTTAGCTCACCACTCTGCTGACCACGCAGTGCACGCCTGTGCTGACATTTACTTACCAGTTACGTTATAAGACCCCTACAAATTGAACTCTTGAACGTTATCCAACTGAACTTACATCCTTGACAAATAAAACAAGTGGCCATTGCAGAGCTGGCAGATAATGACTGTAAATGCCAGGTCAGACCATCACAGGTCTTTGTTCTTAGTGCCCATATATGCTTCTAGACAAAGCCCATGTGACCACGGAATCTGAACATGAGGATTCACAGCACTCATGTCTCATGTCTGAGGGGCCATTTATTCAGAACTCACAACTGGCTGTGGTGAAGCACAGTTAAGAGTCTTGTCCGTCTCCCTAATAAACCTGAAAGGTAGGTATGAACCCCAGCATACATGTTCAGAGTATGTGAGTCTCTGAGGTCATGTAGCTAACTAAGTGTTAGTCAACAAATGGGATTTACATCTCATATTCTAAATTAAAGGGTCATATTCTGTGCAGCGCACCACAATGCAACAAACAAAAGATAACCCTTTAAGTATTCTACTTTAGAATCTGAGCAGAAGGGGTAATGGTGTTTACATTTCCGTTTGTCATCTTTGAAAACTCTTGATTTGTGTCTATCCAGCATTCCTTGTAATAGCAGGCACATAAGAACCATGGACTTAGGTCAGTAGATGGGAGACAGGACCAGCTCTCCATAGCCAGTCAGGACTGATGGAGCAGTAATGCCTTAGGCACCATTATCTGATGCTGCCTGACTCACTGGCTGGGGGGAGGAGTGTGGTGGTGGAGACACCTGGCAGATTACCAAAGTGTCTTTGGGCTACCACAGCTGTATTCAAGAAATTTAGAAGATGGGCAATAAGTAGACTATAAAAGTTTCTGAAGGAGAAAAAAGCTGAGGAAAAATTTATCTGCATTAACTGATAAATGATTTCTGGACTAGCAATGAGTTAGTTATAGGACTGGAAATGTTTTTTGGAAATTGTTTGTCTTGTAATTTCTAGTGTTTTAAAGTTAATTTCTAAACACTAAATAATAGACAAATAATAACAATCCAGATGTATAATCCTATGGTATACAAAAATAACCATTCTCCCCTCTAAGACTTCCAAAGCTGGTGGTTAAAGGTAAGGAAAAAAAGTTTAGATAAATATTTCAAAATCAAATGTTAGGAATCCCTGGAAGGAAACTCTATCTAGGCCAGAAATACTGTACTAACTGTAGTGTTAGTCTCAACTGAGACACATGTAAATCACAGACTACATGTAGATCACAGCCTCCTATCAAGGAGAACGACCATGAATTATATTTCAGTCGAACAAGGTCATGTGTTAATTGTATCACAGGCCTAATCTCAGATGTGCCAGCAGTGTTATCAATTCAACAATTTTAAACCTCAGACATTAAGATTCACAGTAGGAATGTCTTAGAGACATTCTTCACTAGTGTAAAGTTCAGGCCCATTCTATAAGCTGCATCTGTTTGAGAATGTATTCTAAGGGTTCTCCTGGGCGGCTCACACTGACCCCCAGCTTTCCTGAGAAGCCCACAAAAAGACCTAGAGGACTGAAGGAAGAGGGCAAGCTTTCCTCAGGAATGCCCAGCCTGTCCCAGCACACCAGAGACAACAGTGACTTGGTCTTACGTGGCATGATGCCCTGGTCCACTAGTTGCTCTCTTGTCCTCCTTTGTTGCAGCCTCAGCTGGAGCACTGTAGGAAGAAAAGAGTTTATTAGCAACCATAGAAGCCAATGCCCATAGTTCCAAAGGGGACACTGTTGGTCATTATTAAACATCTACTTCACTATCCAATAAGAAGGACATCAGCTATGTGACTGAGTGGGGTGGCCATGTCTGTAACCTCAGCTCTCAAGGGGCTGAGGCAGGAGGGTCAGCCAGGTTGCACAGTGAGTGAGTTCCAGGACATTCCTGAACTACAGGTGAGACCTTATCTTAAGGAGGGAGAAGACATTACTTGGCACTAAGTTGTAAGAAGCAATCATGATTCTGCTTGTTGGTCAATTCTGAATTTACTCAGCAATTCTTTTGTTTAGTTAAATGACAATTGCTAGGCATTTTCCTATTTAAAAACTTCGCACAGTGCTTAAGCAAATGAAGATGGTTAGCTTACACATTATGACTTGTTCAGAGGAGCTCTCATTCAGTGCAAGGATGAGATTCCTTGATATTGTTTTTTTTGTTAGCAATAACAATTTACTTTAAGAAAAGACTGGCTTGTTTATAAGGATTTCTCTACAAGGAAACAACTTAAAACAAGAGCTTCAGTGATGCTTTGAGTGCATATAGATTAGGCCAGTGAGAAACTTATAAGTTATGAATTTAAAACAGTCTTTGTATAAACACACCCCAAATTTTACCCTGAGAAACCTGCAACCAACTGGCATCACTGTTGGGTACATAGTAAATTGTGAGAATTGGTAGAAACAAGGCCTACATTAGGAAATGTGGACATCTAGCTTGTCAAATAAAAATTAACTTACTGCACCCCCCTGATTTTTCAAAGACATTCTTTTTCTCTAGATTCTCTAGATATTCAATTTAAAAACAAGTCTAACTAAAAAAGAACGTATCAAATAAAACTGAAAACTTTTTCCTAGTTATTTTAAGGTGTTTTGTATTATTTTTAAATTACAGTTCGGATGAGTCAGGGTCTGTATAGAAGTCACCTACGTGTGCTTCTCCACAGCAGGGAGAGAAGGTGGCTCAGCACATGGAGATGCAGCACTCTGGTGCCTCCCACTTTCAGGAGACCCCTGTGTGGCTCTAGGACCACAGTCCTGATAGCTGTCGGCCCTGTGAACACTTCAGACCAGAGTCCTTCCTTATGCTGCAGAGCCCAGAATTGTCCTTTGGCTCTTAAAAACACCTTCTTATCAAGGCTAGATATGAGGACTGAACACAGAAATGTGACTTGGGGTTTTGTTTTTGGACCACAGAGTTTCACTGATACTGAATTAGAACTGAAACAGTTGATATAAAACTGTTACAGAGAGTAAAAGCAGCTTAAACACCAAGCACACACACTTCTGACACTAGTCTTTCTTTTTTTTAAAAGATATGCACAAGCTAATGCTGATAGTACTTAAGGTTGTCACATCAAGGAGAATCCCGAGGAAAGCAATGAGAGGACAAAGGAACAGGGTGTTACTCTAGTTCAAAGGGTCAATGTTGGGGAGAAGCTCCACCAGCACTGTCTTTCCCTGCTCCCCAGGGATCCTCAAAGAAAGATCTCAGAAACACCAGTGCCCCCTTAAGAACAAGCAAGCAAGCAAGCAAGCAAGCAAGCAAGCAAGCAAGCAAGCAAGCAAGCAAGCAAGCAAGCAACCAACCAACCAACCAACCAACCAACCAACCAACCAGCCAGCCCTGGGAGGCAGAGGCAAGCAGATCTGAGTTCAAGGCCATCTTGGTCTACAGAGTGAGTTCTAGGACAAACAGTGCTACACAGAAAAACCCTGTCTGTTTAAGACAAACAAACAAACAAGGAAAAAAGGCAAAACCAAACCCAACCTAACCAACCAACTAAACAAAAAACCCCCAAACAAAAACAGAAAACCCAAACTCCACAATATGATATGCAGGTATGAGTCATGCTTTGAACACAGAACATTTTCTGCACAATGACTTCTGTGGATGAGCACATCACCAGTTACTCTGCAAGCCAATACCATGACAACAACTGTGTGTCTCAGAGGCCCTTTTGAGTGGACACTGGTTCCTTCAAGAGCCCACAGCGCAGGAATGCAGCCCTGGGTCCTTCAAGACTGACACTCACTCATGTTGACTGTGTGCTATACCTGCTGTGAGGTTACCACGTAGAATGGATGAGTGAATGCTGTTCCTCACGCCAACATTCCTGACTGTAAATGTATAGGCTTTTCCTATATCTCCCCGTTCTCTCATCTGACGATAGCAACTGGGTGTCTAACGACTCCAATGAACTCTGACCATCTATACTTAGAGTGAAGGTAAGACTTCCTAGACTCCCCTGCTTTCAAGTACTACTCACTAGCCTAGGCTACTCATACACAAGCTCCTCCTCATACTTGAGTATTTGTCTGAATGTCCCACAACATGCAGGAGGGCACTTTATTTATGACTGCTGCTTTCTTATGAAAGCCACAACTCAGAAAGAGACCAATGAAAGAGGTGCATTGGGGTGGAGGTGGGGGTCCTTCACTGGGTTTCCATTCTTTCTCTGACTTCATCTGTACCTTCCTGAAACTAAAGGTACCCAGAAGCCATCTAGGGCCCTCAGCTACCAGTCATGTAGCATACCCCAAATGTTCTCATCACTGGTAACACTGAGCAGCCTGTATGGACTAAGAACAAGGCTCACAGAAGATGCTTGCTCAGATCCAACCCCCATCACCTAGGAAACCATTTTTGGAGCTGGGTGCCAGGAATCAGAGGCAGAGAGCAGATAATCATGTCTCATGCATACTACACAACAGAAGCACCAACCACCAATTGTTAAAACAAAAACTATGCACAAAGTCATGTGTGTTTTTCATCCAGTTTCCTACATGGATAAACTAAGCAATCTCCCCCACAACCTAGATCATTCTGACTGAAGGGAACAGAATGATTTAACTGATGCTCTCAAAATTCCTTGTATAACCTTTTTCCCAAATCAAGAACATGCACAGAGCTCCTCTAAGGCGTCTTCATGAGGCTGCTGCATGGGACTGCTAGACAGTGTTAGCAGTTAACACTGGGACAGCTATTCTGAAGCAAAGACATTAGAAAGGACATGACTGGAGAAGAGGCAGACTTGAAGTAGTGCATTACATTATGTCTGTTGCTAGCTCTTCCATCCTCTGTTTGTACTAAAACATGAACAGTATGGACAGAATCTAATATATAAACTCAGGTAGACATGGGGTGCCTCGGTACACTGCAAAAGCTTAGTGAATTTTAAAATATAACTATGGTATTTGTTCATAAAGCCTATTCTTAGAACTAGTTATAAAGTACTAATAGCACAGACTAATAATTTTAGAAAATAGAAAATGTCCTTTTACTACTCCACTCACCAACAAAGAATAAATGGCTGTGGGCAGCTGAGCACAATGGGAGGCAGGGGCAGGGCAGGATGTATTTACTGTGCTTCTCAGGGATTGTGCAAGGGACCAAGGACAGTGAAAACGGTGGTGTGACCTTCTGACAGCAGAGGTTTCTGTGGCTATGGACGAGGTGTCTTGTCAGGAAAGGTTGTCTTCCTTTCTCTAGAGTCTCTATATCAACCAAAGCTGCTCCATCCACATGGAGGAGGAAAATCCCAGAACACTGGATGTTACTCAGCCCTTTGCAGTCTTGTATCCCTAGCTGCCATCCTAGACTGCATACCAGCGTGGCCTGCTCTCCTATGACGGATGACACAGGTGTCTGAGAGGCCTGTTTTCCTGGAAAAAGCTTCATGTTCAGATAGTGTACCTGAGAGTCGTATCCTGTTCCTTTCTGAGATGCTGAACTGCATTAATGAACTCATAACATCACAGCCTGTATGCGATTAGTAAGCTGACTGGCACTGAGTACCTCCCATGCCCATCCTGCAAATGACTGAAGGCAAGAGAAGAAGACATGTGAAGTGGAATTCTGTGGGAAAGCAACTCAAGTGCATACTACCTGTATGCTTACAACTTTCACAAAGCAAAATGCATGGCTAAGAAAGTAAAATAGAATTCACATTTCAATAGTTGCAGAGGTTGCCTTTACATTTGGAAAGAAGGAACTAAAGTAATTTATTACACTGTCCCCTGAGAAGTCCTTCACAGAACAGAGCTTAAACCTGTTTGTTTCCTAAAGAAAATGGGAAGTGCTGACATGCAGACATATACTGTAGACCAGAAGCACTATATTCTCTGTAAAAGCCTCAGTCCCAGTGAATGAATCCCAAATACTTTGCATGTCCAAATGTATTAGCACTCAAGGGCTGTGCAGAGGCCCTGCCGATGGTAGCAGATGAGGGTATAGCCCATCTGCTCATGCATGGCTCACATCTTTCTCTACATAGTCTGAGCCCTGAGTCACATTAAACAAGAAAATACGAACAAGAAAGGGAACCAAGGGGGGAAACAATAGCTGCACAGTGCACAGCCTCTGGTTCTGTGCTCTGGCCTCTGTTGTCTTGTCACAGTCTGCACAACGATGAGGTAGTCTCAGCTGCAGGCTGTATCTGCTGATGGTGCCACACAGGTCTCGGTAGCCACCGTTTATCACTTGTTTCCAATGTTTGCATAATGGTATTCTGGTGGGGTTTTGTGCATAAACTTTATTCCTCATTTCCTAAATTTAAATTTCTAGACAGGAGGGTGCCTTGATGGCCTCTGCACCCAGCATGACTTCAGGGTAACAGTATTAGTCTGTGTGCACAGCGCCATGCTTTGAAGTTTCAGCAGGTAAGTGAGACCATCAACAACTTTCTGTTCCCTCCATCATGGTGAAAGATTTACTTATTGACTCCGAGGCGCCATGTCTCATGTGTGCTCAGGGCTAGCATTCAGGATCTTTCTTATTAAATTCTACATGGACAAAGATTTTGAAATTTTAACTTAAAACTTATTTTAACACAAAACCCAAATTATGTCAATAGAAGTGTTTTGAACTTGCTCTATTTTCATCAAATTTTTATCTTAATTGCTACTATGAAAAAGGGTAGGTCATCTAATGATTAACCTTGTGTCTGGTGAACATGCAAATATTTTGATATTAAAAGTGTCTTAGTTACTTTTCCTTGCTTCCTAAATAGTTGAAGATAATAAAATTAAGATTAATATCAAACATAGATCTTACACAATTAATGTAAACAATACTTATATAAAATTTCAGCTTTTCAAATTAAAATGACCAGTATTGAAAATTACAATGAACAGTTAGCATGAGCTGAGCAAGCCAACACGAAGCACAGCTCTGGCTTAATGTGAGGGACACTGAGCACTGTATGCTACAAAAAAACAAGTGGAAAGGACACTGTCTGGGAAACAGGATGGCGTGCAGCCAGCGGCCTAGAGATGCTGGGTGTACGAGGACAGGAACCTGCAGCTGGCTGCAAGGCAGAGACAGGAGCCGAAATATGCTATTTAGTTATAGGACAAGGGTGAGGCAAACTGCAGATTCATGAGGGGTGAAGAGACCCTGAAAACCAATACCCAAAGCCAAGCAGTCTAATACAGGCTGGGTGAGCTGGGGGAAAGGCAGAGAGATATGAGATCACGCCTCAGAACTGATGATCTACTGACAGAAGAAACTGCAGGGCAGTAAGCAGATCTTGGTTTCAGCTCTTTTCCAAACAGATGTTGCAGTAATTAAAGAGAGTGAAGTGGTTGGACTCTGGCAAAAATCTATCATCTATTGTTTGAGCAGGATGAAGTGAGAGGTCTGATTCTACAAAGCAAGACAGCCCACAGAAATGCTATCTTCTGGGGTTGGCCATGGAGGGTCAAGTTGGCTTATGTTTAATATCTGGCATTTAGTTCAGTGGCCAAATGGGATTTGTTACAGGGAAATCATAGCATGAAAAATTTAATACTGAAGAGGTAGAATACTGAATTATTCTACTGTCCTTAAAAACAAATGTTTAAGATGGTGATGACTTAATATTTTTACTTCCACTGTTACAATCATGAAACTGTACAGCTAGGAAAAAGCCTTCTTTAGAGATTTTCTCATTGATTTTATGTTTTTAGTACCAAATTATGTGTCTCTGTGTGGGTAGGTATACATGTGTACAGGTGCCATGGAGGCCACAGCTGTTGGCTCTCTGGACCTAGATTTATAGGCAGCCATGAGCCGAACATGGGAGCTAGGAACTGACTTCTGGTCCTCTGGTGCGCAATACGGGATGTTAACTAAGCATCTTTCCAGATTTCTTTGCTGGGAAGATGTACTTTACAGTCATAGGGGAAGAAGCTACTTCAGGAGCTTTCTTCTAAGCCCAGGCCTCAGAAAAAGACCCCTGCTTATGATGCTAGTACCTTGACGTAAGTATCACATTTTTATGTAACAGTTTCCTACTTATTTGTTGAAATTAAAGTGAAGATGCATATAATGGCTAATAAGAAGAATGTGAAATCCATTCCATTTTACCCAGACTTCCTGTCCCCTGTCACCACTGTGAGAGCCCCATGGAGTCAGAAAATGTCCTCTGAACTTCCTGTTAATAGGACATACAAAGTCTGCAAAGAAACACACAGGACAGGGCTGTATTTAGTCATGTAGTTTGTGAGTTGGCTTAAAAAGTGAAATCTAGCTCTTTTTCTTCTTAAAAACTGAGTACTTGTGCTACAAGGCCTCTTGTTACTAAAACCAGGTATAGTTAAGAGTCTTATTCAGTTGGTAGCATCTTTGACACAGTTGTAGATGAACTTTCTAATAATGAAGTTAGCATCCTGACAATCTAAAGATGGTACCAATATATACGGTCAGGAATTATGAGATCCTGTCTCTACCTGTTCCAAGATGTGTACCACCATGTTTTAATAAATTCAAAACAAAAATTGCCTTCATCCACCTAACCACACTGGTGACCTCATGTTAAATAACATAAACATTCACTGAGTGAAGACAGCAAAAGCCCTGGGACAGCAAGGCTGGGCTGTGATGTGCTAAAGAAGCTCAGGGAATCTTGGGATAACATCTCAATGTTCCAGGGCAGGAACTTCAACAGGACCAACTTTCCTTAACATCTAAAGAGTTGTTTTGAGATGATGTCAGGTGTGAGTTTTAAACCTGAGTATTTGGTAGACCAGTTACAGAGATGTGAGTTGCTCAGGCTGGAGCTTAGGAAGTGCATATCTGATATGGAGGCAGAAATGTCAGATGATAATTGGCCTTGTGGGTCCAGATCTCAGAGACTGGGAACAATGTATCATTTGAAGCCACAGGCATTTGCTGAGGCAGAGATATAAACAGAACGCAAAGGAGTTCAGGGCTCAGCTGTCAAGAAAGCCAACAATTAAATATGCACTTGGGGGTAAGGTTCAGAGAGAAGAGAGCATGGCTGTCAGAGGAGGGACAAAGTAGAACCAGAACACTGCTGCCTCCACATACACAGGAGCTGCTCTGTGCAAGTTAGGCTCAGGAAGAGAAGCCACAAGCAGGCAGGGGTTGTCCTGGAGGCTGTGAGCTGGGCTGACACCCAAGGAGAGCTCTGTGAGGGATACCCTTTCTGTCTGACACAGTCAGGGAGTTCCGAAGTGACAGCTTATATTTTCTCTGAGAAGTAGCAAGAAAGATGCAGTGTTTATTGAAAGTGAGGATGATAACTAACTGGGAAGTCAGTGGAAGAGGCATGGAATACTTAACAGCACAACTGGCAAACTTGAAACATTGCCACATATTCCTCCAGAGTAATAAGGCAACAGCTACAGTTAGCAAGTCACTCACTGCCCTGAACTATGCCATTTTATCAGCAGAAAAGACCACAGGACACAAAATCAGAACACTTGGAGTCTTTCAATAGTCCTGTATATGGCACCTTTGTTTAAAAAAAGAAATCCTTGCAATTCTATTCTTAAGTGAAATGCAAAGGGCTCCGGTATGCAGACACAAATGTGTGCACACAGGTTCACAGCAACTATATCCACAATAGCTCATGTGCTACAGGTATCTGGAAAGTCTATACTGAATATGGAGAACTATTCAGCTAGAAAGGAATTATGTATTGATACAGACCAAGTGTGGGTGAGGGAGAGAGAACTCAGCAGTTGTGAGTACTTGCTGCTCTTGCAGAAGACCCCAGTTTAGTTCCTAGCATCCATGTTCACGGTAACCTGTAATTCAAGCTCCTGGGGCTCTGACACTCTCTTCTGGACTCTGCAGGTACCTGTGCTCACTCTTTTCATCTCCCTGCTTTCCTTTCCCATCTCTAAATGCAGATGAACCTGGAAAACATATTACATGAAAGAAGCCAGACACAAAGTGTGACATATTATTTCACTTATGAGAAATATCCAAAGCAGGCTATCTAGAGATGGTACTGCTGGCTGCCAGGAACCATGGTGAGGACACAGGAGCAGCTGCTGACGGTGTGCCGATGCTCTTTGCAAGTGATGATATTTCTTTGAGCCTAGACTGTGGAAATCATTGTGTAACATGGTAAGTGTATACAATACCACTGAACTGCTTCCTTTAAAATGGCCAATTTAATGTTAAGTGAATTTCACCTTAACACATTTAAAAAAAGAGAGAGAGAGAGAATAACATAAAATAGACTAAAACCTAATTTCTCAGGATTCAAATCTCCAATTTCCTACCTCCTCCTGGACTGTCCCCTCCCCACCAACACAATTTCATTAGTAGAGTGATCTGTAACTAAAATAGTTACATTTTTTATTTCCTGCCACATAGACTTCTGTTCATTTCCCCAGAAGTATAACTTTTCTTTGTGTTTCTAGCATCTTCTACAATGCTTACTTAAAACCAGCAAATTATTCAGTTCACATGGGTAGTTAGAATATACAATTAGCTTCAGTTTCCTAAGAAAAGGGTACAATGCCATATTTAAGAACAAATTTTCAGAAAGATTTTCTATGGGTCAGTAATTATCTTGGGGCAAACTGTTACATCTTATTGTGTGAATCTTGGAGTCTTTTATTTTTTTACATTTTATTAATTTACTGTGTGGGGCACAGTCAGAGCACCAGTGGAAATGAAATATTCCCATCTTGTGGGTCCATTACGCAGAGGCCATCCATCTTGTTGGCCTTGGTGTTTACTTTTAAATTGATATTGGTAGAATGCAATTATGTTGCTGTGAACAATAAAGGAGGCTAAAAAGGGCAGGCTATGAGCAAGGGTGTGAGGCCCACAGATACATTGTGGATCCAGCTCCTTCTTCTTCCTACTCACACTGAATGTGAAATCCATGTGAACCTACAAATCCTCAGATGCTAAAGGAGCCATCAAAGGTCACATGGCTTTAGCTGTATTTTAGGGTCTAGTTTTGCTCATAATAAAAAGTTTCTTCAGTAAGTATTTTAAAAGTAAGGCAGAAGATGAAAACAAAACAAAAAAATAAAAAACAAACAAAAAAACCAAGCCTCAAAACAAAGCAAACCATACCAACCAACCAACCAACCAACCAAAACCAAACCAACCCCACCAGCGGCAGCGTGTCCTCCAAGCTGTGCTGTCTGTACTGACTGAGCTTACTTCCACCTGCACTTCCTGTCTGGAACAAAGGCAACTGTACAGGGCAGGGCGCCCACAGACTCAAGGCTCAGCCATGAGCAGGAACAAACAACATCTGCACCAGAATTTTTATGACTATTTTCTGACTAAAACAGGAGCAACAACACCAGATTAACTAAAACGCTGTGCAGATTAGTTTCCAAAGAAAGCTAGCCATGGGTGGAGAGGGAAGGACTGTCTTCCTCTTCAGTGTGGCAGTGGATGCCCTCTGCTGCATCCTTATAGGCACACAGGCTGAAGGAGACACCCACTGCAAGCAAGCTGAAATGCACTCCAGGTGCTGCTGGTTCTCTGCACTCATCTGCAGTATGGAGGCAGGAAGACAATGTTTTCACTAGTCAGCCCTGGAAATTTACAGGAGCTTTGAGAACTCTCTGTTTGGCTGCTGCTTCTGTTGCCATGGAAACCGACTGCTAAAAATGGGGCATGTTTCTTTAAACTGAGCATACCTTCACACAGATTCCTCACCCCTTTTTGCAGAAGTTGCAAGGAATGTCTGCTCGTCCTGGTATGACAATGTGACTGATACTCAGCTGGGGTGGAAGGACAGAAATCACACTAGCCACAGCAGAATTCCAGAAAGAGAGACCCACTGTCTCAGTTGGTGAAAAAGCAACAGAAAAAAAAAAAAAAAGCACACAGTGGCATCTCCGCAGGCTCAACGCTCTAACAGCTCTGAAGAAGCAGACATGTCCACGCACTTGCCTGATGCAAGAGAGATCAGAAAGTTAGAACAAGGTTTGATTTTTTTTCTCCAGTTTTTGACTGGAAGAATCATGAGGCTCTCTATGTGAAGATTTCTTATCTATATGGTTCCAAGGGAACAGAATGCTTATTTTCCGTGCTTTGGATGTAGGAAAACCCAACACTCCTGTGCTGTGGTGGAACAGTGGAGGTTCTCTATGGTGGGCTCTAGTTAAACCTTCACTCACTTCTTAATTTTTCTGCAATGACACAGTATGCAGTATCTAAACGGTTCTATAATTTTTTTTTTTTAAGCATAAACAGCTAAGGTGGGTGCTCTGAACAAGAACCAACCGGAAACTACACAGGAAAACAGCTCTATTCACTACCCCAGAACAGCCAGTGCCAGCTGCTCCAGGGAAGTAGCCTGATCCAGGCTCCCTGCCTGCCCATGTTTTTCTCATTTAGTGGGGTCAGAAATGTGGTGAGCTGGGGCCTTCGTCTAATAGGGTTAGTGTCCTTGTAAGAAAGATAGCACATAGCTGGCAGAGAGCCCTCTGACTCATATAGACATGTGAATTTATACACACTTATATATATAATGTACATCAAAGCATAAAGACAACTGAACACTGTCATAATCTGTATTATGCTAACAGCATTGTAACTACTCACAGTGATCCAGGTGACACACTGAGCAGGTGTGTGTGGCCTTTGCACAACAGTTCACCACATTTCTGGGATTACATCGGCATGGCATGCACAAAGAGAAAGATTGCTGATGGATGTTTAGATTATATGATACACTATTGAC
Organism: Rhabdomys pumilio; assembly: GCA_030674055.1. Taxonomy (NCBI): domain Eukaryota; kingdom Metazoa; phylum Chordata; class Mammalia; order Rodentia; family Muridae; genus Rhabdomys; species Rhabdomys pumilio. The sequence continues at coordinate 92,550,635 of JANHMN010000002.1, read as the reverse complement.
TGGTTGTGCACTTTCCATTAAAATATGTAAGAAATTTGAGCCATTGAACAAGGATGCTGAAAACTTACCAGGTTCATAAATATCTAGATACGAAATGAAGGAAGGTTCATCAGCCAGAAATGGTGCACAGGTAGGAACCTGCCTGCCTCTGTGTTCTCTGGCTTCAGCAGCCTAGAAACCATTGTGGCTCGCTCCAGGCCCCCAATGCTGTACTGCCAGGGAGGACTTCCACTCAGCAGGTTCCACCGGGAGCTTCCCTGTCAACACCTGCTTCTCTTCCCAGCAGTACCATGAGGTGGGTACCAATATTCATCTTTTCAGAAAAATTAAGTACTTGTACATTATTGTATGTAAACCAGCAAGAAACCCAAGTAGAATTAAGCCAGAAATTGCTGTGGTAATTTTCCTCAAAAAATTTTTAGCTCAAGTGTTTACCAAAATATTAGAGTTCAGCTTTTGCTATAGTGCTAACCTCCATCAACAAAGCTGCTAATCATGCTATATGTACCAGAAGTCTTGTCTACTCAGAAAGTTATATATGCTAATAGAAAGAAAAATTCACTGTGTTACAGGGAGTTACTTTCTATAGACAGGACCTTTAGAAGAAGGCAAAATCAAGTGGGGGCAGAAAGCTTGCTTGCTGTTCCCCTCCCTGTGTTTTAGGGGAAAGGCTGTGTAACCTCATGGCAAAGCTGCAGGACAAGAAGAGAGCCCTCAGCAGCAGCTCAGCCTCAGGCTTCTAGGCTGCAGAGGTGTGGGCAAAGAAGGTTGGTATCGAAGCCATCCAGTGTGAACTTGGATGATACAAACTCTAAGCTCACCCCTCTTCATCACTCAGAGCTCCGGATAAAAAGAAGCATCCTTGTAAAGCCACTGTTACAAAATAACTGGAACCCAAAGCTTTGACTATATCTAAATTTTCTTAAAGCTTTTCAATGAGACTTGTGTTACATTAACCTGTCATATTACCACGGTGGGAGGACATAAAAACACAGCTATACCCTTCCTTCTCCAGTTCCACACATGGACTTTTACATGACACACAAAGTCAATCACAAAGGAGTGATTCTGCTGCACTTTTCTTTTTCCAGGTGAGGGGTCAGGGCAACCCCAGAAGTCCATGCACACCTCCCTGCTGACTCACCTCAGAGATGGTACCTGCTCTCGAACAGCCTTAAATTGAGGGAAAAGCTCAGGCCTCTAGCTTTGAAATATAGAGAACACATACAAGCCCTTCCCTCTGAGACCCTGGAGTCTAGAAGGGGTAGTTTTTCTTTTTTTTTAGGAACACAGGTCCTGCAGCACTGTCTGGCATCTGGAATGAAACTGAATTAAAGAACCCCAACTTATTGGTTATACCTGGAAATTCATACAAACATACTGAAGATCTGTAAGTTAAATTTAGGCTCTTGTGTACTGGGCATAGTTAGAAAACAGTCAAACTCCTTGCATGTAAGGCAAGAGGAGATTCCCCCCCATCTTCTCCCTCACCACCCCGTGTCGCTTCCACAAAGGGAGCTGGTATGAAGAATGCTTTACTTGACTTTGTTCAGGGAATTCGTGACAATTGAAGCCTCTCATCTAGGGCAGAGAGAAGTCACACTATCCAGCTACACACACCGACTAGGAGTTACCAACACGTTTGCATAACGATAAGCATTAGCAGAATGTGGTGACAACCTCTGCTCTTCAGCCCATCCCCTGGTATGTAGAGCAACTACTAATGAAGAACATGTTCCTTGGGTTGAGGTGAGACTCACTGGTAGAACACTTATCATTATACATTCGTAAGACCCTGGATGAGACAGAGGGACAGCTTTACCTATGTATTACTAAATATCCTTGATGTACTGCAAAATTATGTAAAATTGTGTTTGTGTGTGTGTGTGTGTGTGTGTGTGTGTATATGTGTGTTATGGCATAAGTACAGAGGCCAGAAAACAGCTTTTGGGAGTCAGTTGTCTCCTGCTACTATGTGCGGCCCAGGGATTGAACTCATATGGTCAGGCTCAGTGGCAAGTACTTTTACCCAATGGACATCTTGCTTTCTCCATATAAACAAACCAACAAAGAAAACCCCTTAAATCTTATGATTATTTGCTTGCAAAATCTGAACCCCACCTGAGGTAGTCTTATATTAATTTTAGTCAACAGCACTGTCAACAATTATTGGGATTGGTAAAGACTTCAATATAAGCAAGCAAGAGAGTTGTCACTTGAGGCAGGGAAACTCCAGCCCTCAAAGCAGACACAAGTTAGCAACACCAGAGGGACCAGGCTGGTGTCTATGTGACTAGAATCAGATGAACAATGCATTGCCTAGAAACTTACGGGTGTTTAAAAAAAAATTCTGTAGGGTGGTCTTCAAAAAAAAAACCCCCAACTTTCTTAACAGTGAGTAGAAAAAAAAAACCCAACAGAATTGATGTGAAATATAATAAATAACTTTAATAAGTGCCTTTTAATACACAAGGATAAACTATAAGGCATTACTAAAATCATTTATGTATTTATCTGTTTTACTAAAACGGCGCAGGATCTACTTAGCCTTGAAGGCATTTTCAATAACAAGCAATCTAAGACACCTGAGTGACTGTCTCTCTGAGGAAGCAACACAGCTGCTGGACCAGAGGGCACTGCTCAGGCGGTGCTGGCCCAGGACACAGGTCTCACTCACCTAAGTACCTGTAGCTGGTACCAGGGCACACTCAGTTTCAGGGTTCAGTTCTTCATAGGAGCACCTTGTTTTCATACAACTCAAATAAGGGAGTTTTCCTAAAAAGTTATTTTTCCATTCTGATTAAACCCAGATCTGAGGTAGGAGACCACCCTGAACTTGATATTTGGCTATATCATTGTACTCTCATCCCCTATTACTGAAAATGAGTAAAAATACATAATATGTTAAATAAACATGTCAAACTCAGTTCCATACAGTTCTGGAGAGATGTAGATTTTATTATCAGTCATTTCTGTGTGGTGTCCTGAAATATGAGGCTCCCCCCACCTCTTTATGAATTTGCATTTATGAATATGCAGGCTGCTTCTTTACAAGAAAAATATATGTTGGCTCTTGAACTTTAACTTTTGCATAGATGCTGACAGTAACAAAGGGCTTTCAAGTGGGTAAGAGGGTGAATGTGAAACTGATACTGCTCCCAGCCTCCCATGGAAATAGAAGGACATGGGTTCTATTCCTCTTCAATGTACAGACAAGGAAACCAAAGTGCAGAGCAGTAAACACGGCCATCCAGGGCCACAAAAGTAATGCTGCACCTGGGCTTGAGCCTAAAGACCTGTCACTCACAGCCTGTCTTTGCTCTTTCAATACTGCAGTGTTTACTGCACTACACAATCCTCGGGATTGCCACGTAGAGTCTAATTATGTAATCAATCCTTCTACCACGGACACATGTGCAGGATGTATATATGTATGCACGCACGCATGCACGCACGCACGCACGCATGTATGGTGTTGGGAATCGAACCTGGGACTCTTTAGTGCTATCCACACCTCTCTACTCCTTGTCTTCATATAAAAATATGATCCTTGCTTCCTAAGTCCTTTAAATCACATTCTGCTGCTTTGTTATCTTTTTATTTCTCTTACTCCACTTGCCTGATTTCACAAGCACACAAAGCTATTTTAAATATAAGGCATTAAGAGGAAATGACATTAAACATCTTGACTTAAATGATGCAAAAGGAATTCTTAAACTGTCTATCAATGAGTGATTTAAACACTTTAAGTCCACCTGACCCTCATAACAAGCCTCCATGTGTCCTAAAAACTCCCTTGGCACTGACTGTTCTAACCATCTAAAGTAAACACTACGTTCAGGCAGAGCACACCCACTGTTCAGTTCTCAGCAGAGGAACTTACATTTCACTGTGTTATTGCTGTGACCTAGGTGTTTCCTGACCATTCCTACAAGGAGTTCAACTCTGGGAAGTCAAATGATTTCTTCTCATCTTTTGCAAGCTACAGGCTCCCTCACTGCATTTTCACACTCTTAGTATCTGAGAGAAGAGGGTGGAAGCACTCACGACTCAGGGCAGCGGGGTTCCTTATAGGCTGTCTGTCTGTAGGAAGAACAGGAAGGAGCTGGGCAGGACAGGAGGGGTCTGCAGACAGAGCTGCGGGCGTGGGGAAGGAAGCCTCCCAGAGACGATTGAGTGGGCGCTGGAATCAATAACACTCAGGTCTCAAAGGGAGGAAACGCTCACTCTGTTCAGACTCTGGGTTTCTTCACCCACAGCCCTTGCTCTCGGCTCTAACAGAGAAGCGTGCAGTGCAAACAGAAACGGGAATTCCCAGATCTCTGGCCATTTTCTTAATTAGTGCAGTGCTTACTGACAATTATAACCACCAGTAAGCATTCTCAAGCTATTTGCTTGTTTTTTTTTTTAAATCAAACTATGTAACACACTTTTAAAAACAACACACAGATATACAGCTCACTCATTTCAGGACTCAAGTAAGGAGACAAACAACAAACATCCAACATATCAATTGGGAAAAATTATTTTTCCTGTAATTATATGACTGTAAATACAAATAAAGCAGTGTTCTGGTTAATAACACTCTCCAAATAGACTTTAGAGAGCCTCTTTGGAATAGCCTCTCCAAAACCCACAGGGTTTGGAGGAGAATACCCGAACTGGGAGAAATACACAAACCAATATGGACAGATTCAACTGAAACCGGGGCTGGCTTCCTAAGTGTCCTTGTCAGCAGCAGTGACTGTGAGCTGCTCATGCCCGTCAGCTCTGCCTCTCTGCAGCAGCACTAAACCTTCACCATATGGAACTCAGAGTAAGGGCAACAGCAAACACAGAGACACACAAACACACAGTGGTAGACAGACAGCCGGCAAGGTGACAGGAACAGAAATGTGGCCGCCCTGCCCTGTCCAGAGACAGACTGACCTTCCTTGAGACTTTTCTGGTTGCTCCCCTCAAGGCATTCCTTCTCTTTGAAAGGTTCGAAATCCTCAGCAGTTAAAATCTCTGGGAAGCCTTGTGGCTGCTTCTTGGAGCTATCGATCATGGTGGAGACTTCAGGAGACAGGCAGCATCCAGCGGGAGAGAAGCCTGATTTGCAGGACAATAGAGAGCACAAAGTACTCTGGTCCTGCTCTCTCCTCAGGGCACACTAACCACAGGGCAATTAAGTCTCTAAGTGACCTAAAGCAGCCATTCTCTTGGAGTTAGCAGCTAGACCTGCAGACAAACTCCAGCCGGTGGGAGCCCTTAACTCTTCCACACTGGGAGGGAGGCAGAGGCTGCGAGGCACGACTCTTAAGATCCCACCCCCTTTCCCAGCCATCCCCCTTCCCCTTGCCATTCCAGCCTCCCCCGCACTGGCTGCTTCAATCTGCAGCTAGATGGTCCCAATCATCTGACGAGCACTGAGTCAAGCAGTTAAAAATAAAATCTCTAGCTGTTAAAGAGAAACCTTTGCTGATAACAGGAAGATGAACGGCTGTCTGCAGTCTTCCGTGCTCTCTATAAGCAAAGCCTTGGGCTGTGAAATACTTTACACTGGCCAGACAAGCCCATGCGTTACTCATGACGTTCTCCAGCTAAACACACGACAGAAGAGGACATCCAAAGGAAGCAGTTTTATCTCTGCAAAGGCACCACACTGCATAGACACTCTACCAGCACATCTAGGTGGAAAGCATCCCTTCACTCCCACGTTCCTTTGTGGAAGGCTTTTGCTATACAGGGCCATCCCTGGCAGAGCTCTGTAGCCAGGAATGTGTTGCAAATCCAGTTGCTTCCTTGGCCATTCAGAACCCATGGAGCAGCAGTTTGCCTTTGTGCCACTAGTCGGCTGAGAGAGCTAACATCACTAGATTTTTTTTTTTTTTAAAGGAGAATTGTTCTCCCAAGTACAAAGCAATGCCACTAAGAGATTATGTTCCGAAAAGATTTAATCAGCGATGGGCTGGAGTTTCACTTCACAACAGGAGTGCCTATCCTGCAAGGTATAGGTTGCTGCTCACACATGCAAGGGGCACTCTGGCAGGAAATGTCTATGGACGGAAATTCCAGGCAATGTGGAAACAAGTTTGTTTCCATATACAGCAAACACACACCAGCAGACACAATATTCCTTTTTAGAGCTCAAACTCCGTGCCTTTGCATAGAGCTACCACAGGCCTATCAAACGAAGGGTGGCGGCGCAAGAGCTGGGCTCCATGAGGAGTCTTGTCGCATGAGAAAGTTTACTTGTACACAACCAAGGGACAAGACTAAACTGGAAAAATACATGAGAAAATAGCTGACAGCACTGTCCCTGACCAGTGATCAGGCACCACTGATGGAAGACGAAGAAAGAAGCCTCTAAAGGATGTATGTTTCTTCTGAAGAGAAAATGCAGTTATATTAGTCATACCCAGCATAGCCCTTGGTGGCCTGAAGAAAGGGTTACATCTTGCACCCAGGAGAAGCAGTATTTCCACTCTGACACAGATGGGTCTGAATGAAGCATCCTGTCCTTTGCCTCTGGTTCCAAGGCTCATGTGCAGTCAATCTGTACTAGCCTACTAAGATTGCTATCTACTCTTCTCCCACATCTCTGGAGAATGGGATTACACACATATGACATGTTTCTTGTCAACTGAGACTCCTTTTGAAGCAACAGAAGTCTTCCAGAGCAGTCTAAGCCTCAGAACACATGGAGGCATCTATCATACTGCCCCTCAAGCAAACCTCTGCTACTGTCCCCTGTTCCTGAACCTAGTTTCCAGACACAGCATTCCCGTCCTTGCAAAGGAGTCACAAGGAGTGACTGCTGTTTACTGGGTACTTCATCAAGGAATCTGCACATATGATTACATGTATCCCAGCAGTCCTACTGAGCTCCATGGTGATTTGAACATCACAGACATTGAAGAGCAAGACCAGGGTCACAAAGGCTTGGAAATGAGCCAAAGTTGCCGTTCTCTAAGCCTGGAAGTCTTTTTATTGCACTGCACTGCCTGGATTCTTCTACAATAGACCTAGTTCTAAGCTTTGGCTAGAGACATGTAGCAGCACAAGTCATGAGTTTATGACATCCCTGCTCTTTGGGGAGTGATCAAAAGGCACTAATTTATAAAAGCTTTTTAACTTTTTATGAAGCAGTAACACTTTATCTATTTATCTGTCAATCAGATATTCTGTTGATAGACTTGCAGAATCAGTATTATCAACTCAATTTATACAAGGGAAACAGAGGCCTAGGAAAGTTAAATCCTTTGTTAGAGATAGCTTATCTCACAAGTGAAGGCCAAGATTCTCACAAAATAAACTTGGCTCTAGGGCTTACATCTTACAGTACTTTGCAAAAGAAACAGCAAAAACAACAGGGGGCATGTACTTTCTTAGGATACTGTTCAAATGTTTTCAAGTTCAAAATCACGTATATATTTCAAGTTATACTCATCACTTTAAAACTCAAAACACTATGTCAAAGTCTCTTTGAAGGAGACTCTGTAGCCATATTACCTCTCCATGCAAGTATCAGCATCCCAACAACAAAGCACCATCTGCTACAGGTTTATATTAAAGTTTCAGCTTTGTAGTTTTGAAAAAAATAATTTCTCTAGTAATGGATATATCTAAAAAATGTTTTTGCTGTTTTTCAAAGGATTTGAAATAGTCTCAAATTCACAGAACATTTTCCTCAAACTGATACTACTTCTTCAAGAACACTGTTGAGCGTGTTCCTACACAAAAGGCTACCTTTTTATAGAACCACAGCATTAAGAGTCAGTACTGAGAGACGGAGGCTGATAAGCTACTGCCATCAACCCACAAACTCCATCCAAGTTCCAAATTGTCCAAACAGCAAAAGGGATGCAAAGCCAGGTCCCACCTGACTCTTTTAGAACGATCTGTGGTTTGGGTTGGGGACGGTGTCCTTGAGATGAGACTGGGTACACAGCTGGGTCTGGGACTGTGTCCTTGAGATGAGACTGGGTATACAGCTGGGTCTGGGGACTGTGTCCTTGAGATGAGACTGGGTACACAATTGGTAGGAAGACTATCATCCTGTCTATAGTTACAGATCTCCCTCAATTTATGTCCTGATAAATTAATTTTAAATAAAAAGTATTGTTAAGTTCAAAGTTCATTAAGCAATACCCCAACATACAAAGCCTCGCATCGCATTAGCACAGCATTATAGCATAGCCACTGGCTCCTGGTAATTCCGGGGCTGACTGGAAGTGGTGGCTGTTAGCCATTGCCTAACTCTGCACAAGAGAACTGGACTGCACACTGTCAGCTCAGGAACAGACTGAAACCCAAAGCATGAGTTCTACACTGTATGTATTGCTTTCACGCCCCTGTAAGTTGGAAACCCATAAGCAGAATCATAAATTGTGGACCACCTATATTAGAGGTATATCCAACTGTAAGGAAATGAATAGCTGGTATATATCACCAGTTTATAGCATGGTCTCAAGGTTTCCTGCTTTGTTCAAGGGGTTGTATCTATGACTGTCATTTGTTTGATGATAGGACTGTCTCTATCAGAGGTCAGGACTCCTACTTTGGCATTATCCTCTGACAAGAAGTTTCAAGTCTACCTTGTACTCCTGCCCCATTCAGGAACTAGGGTCTGAACGTGAGGTATGGCTACTCTTCCAGGCCTTCTGAGCACAGAGCTAGGATGTGCTGTATGAATTGACATACATTTAACACACGCATGTTATACACATTATAGATGTGTCAAATACACATTTCTGTATATGAAAGGATAGCAAAAACATTTATTTGTGTGAATGTATAGTTTTGTATACACACACACACACACACACACACACACACACATGCATACACAATCTGTATTTATTTATACATAGCAAAGAGCAGAAATTTACCCCAACACTTCCAGTTTCCAGACCAACACTACTTAGGGTTAATGCTTATTTCCTCTCTCTGCTCTCATGACTCTCTTTTTTCCTGCAGGGTGAGACCTGCTTCCAGAGTCTCTACAAACTACTGCTGCTCACAGTCATCTGTGTAGCTGTGTCCTACGCAGAAGATGTCTCATTCTGACCCACCACACTCAGTGTCCTAGGGTAGCTGTTTTGCTGTGACCTTGGTCTTCAGGTTGAACAGAGGGGAGAGAGAACCTTGCATTTCTTTAGCAGAAGCCCACCGTGTCACAGGGACTACTTTGCAGTGGGTTTGCTCTTCTTTCTACCACATGCACTGCATACCTTTATTGTCATCTGGTTCTCTGTCATGAGCAACATTTAACTTCAAATGATACGTAATTAAAGTCACTTCTATTTAAGATAAATTTGCTTTGCCAGTGTTTGTGTGTATGCATACTCAAAAGAGCTCTTTAACTCTGACAGAGGCTGATCAAGCCAGTTTCTCCATCACAAAGATATTTAATATGCGTGAGAAAAACTGGGTGGTTTAGAGTAGCAGTTTCAGGGACCAAATATAAACAAACATGGCTCAAGGGATCCACACAAAAACCTGGCAGAGCCAAGGGAGGCTCACAAAAGTTCTGATGAGATGATCCCTGCTGGGGTGTTGTCATACCTAGAAAGAACAGGGAGTATTCTTAACAAGGCTTGTCCCACTGATACAAATTCTTCCAAAGTTACAACGCAAAGAGGCTGCTGAGATTGAGGACACTTTTTGGCATTGTGACCTGGAAATGAAAGAATATGGCTTTTCTTGTCACCTCTGCAGTGTGTTGGTTTGTCATAGATCCCCAGCTGCTGCTCTCTGGAGAGAGGTGAACTTGATGGCTTACTGCACACTGACTGGGCATATTCATAGAAGAAACATTCAAGTTTTCTCCTATGGGCATCATTTTTCTTTCAGTCTTATTTTGGGTCCTTATTTCCTTCCTTTTTAACACTATAAATACCACTCTAAAATAGGAAACCATGATTAAATAAATAGGGTAACTTCCAATGGTGAGTTTGATTTTTTTTTAAAAGAAAAAAAATTAAAATTAAATAGCACTATCATTGAAATAGATCTTTAAAAGTCTTCATTCTTATCATTTAAACAATACATTTTGACAAGGATGACGGTTTATTTCTGTAATCCCAGCACATGAAAACTGAAACAAGAGGGTAGCAGTTAGTGTCAAGGCAAGCCTGGATTATAGAGTGAGATTATTCTAAAAACAAAAATAAAACAACAAGGAAACTCCTCCTTTCAGACTGAAGGAGCAGGGCAGACTAGCAGATGGCCTAGGGTCCCGTGGTTCCTCTCAGGCCTCACTGCTTTCATTACAGAGGCATTTACTGCTCCATGGCCAAACTAGCTCCACGCGAAATGTCTCATGCCATGGAATACCTTGCTTACAATGATGGTGTACACAATCAAGAGGTGATAGAGTACTCACATTAGCTTAGAGAAGTTGTTTGAATTCCTTCCCTGTTTCCAAGCTTTACAGTTACATAAACAGACAACTGGTTATGAAAGATTCATAACTAAGAACTCTCCTTGGATTCTCTTCTAGCTAGTACTATGAGTTCTCAGAAGACAGTCACAGCCATAGAGCAGAGAATAAAATGACACAGCTTTGAAACCTTAGCAAAGAAGCAGAAGATGACAGGAAAGTGAAGTGGACCAAATCCCAGTAGACTGGGTGGCTGGTTATTATTATAGTCAGTGATGCTGGAGTGGCTGCTGAAATAATAAGGAACCCTGACAGTTGGAGCTACCCTCTTCATCCCAGTGCCCATCACAATTCTTTTCTAGTCACATTTCATGAAGATGTAGCATCACGAGCTTCTGCAGCATGAGAACAAACATGCGTGTGGATGTATACGTGAAGTGGGCCATTTTACACCCAGACCTCATGCACTGGTTTCCACCCCTGCTGCACAGTCTTTTTTAAAATCTATTTTAAGTGTGTGTGTGTGTACAGATACCCAGAGATCAGAAAAGGCACTGGGTCTCCTGGATCTTGAATTACAGGTGATTGTGAGCTGCCTGACTATGGGTGCTGGGAACCAACTTTGGGTCCTCTGCAAGAGCAGTAATACCCTTAACCACTGAGTTATCTCTCTAGCCCCCCTCCCTCCATAAAAATATTCCTTCTATAAAGGAGAAGCCAATGCCTCTTATCTTGAGAAAAACCTAGCAGCTTTAGAGTAAATTGTATATATGAAGCACTCAATGAGAAAACATCAAAATGTCCACCACCCACAACCACGGCTTTGAGATCACTAGAAATCTTTTGGCATCTTTTCATCCTTAGCACCTAAGATGTTGAGTCAAATGTAACAATATGTGGCAGTATTATTAATTAACAAATAATCAATATGTATTCATTAATATTGGTAGTCCTATATGGAAGTATTACTCAGTAATTAAAAATTATATCCAGCAACAAGGATGGAACTCAAGATAAACATATTCAATGAAGAAAAACAGACAAACACAGTGCATGGTACATGTATGATTTAGTTACTGAAAAAGAAAGTTCGGATATAAAATGAGACGACTGTCAGTCAGTTCTCATAAGTGCAGATCTTCAATCCCAGAATCCTGACTCTGCCATGCCTTTCACCAAAAGCAAGCACTAGTTCACTTTTTCTTTTTACTAATCCAGTGTGACTTACAAAGATGAGTGTTTTAAAAATGGTGATTTGTTTTTAGGGGCAAAGGCATCACTAGTAGACTGATAAAGTTTAGGGGCCAGATGGTTCTGGGGAAGGGACAGGACTTTAGAGCTAAAGGAAACCTAGCTGTGAGATCTTGGGCAGATCTTGACGTGTGTGTCACTAGAGAAATCCTGCATCAGTAGCAGCTCTTAGCCACTGTGTGCCTCACTCTCAACATGCTGAGGGTTTCTGTCATCCCACACTGTGCAACCATCAGCATGACTCAGCCACCACACTGACATAATACACTGTATAGCCCCTTAAATGGCTTCACAACTGGAAAATAATTACTGGATGCTTCATTATTAGCAAAGAATTACAACAATGGACTGTAGGAGGAGCTAAGGTGGGAGGAGTAAGGGGAGGAAGAAGAGAAGGAAGAGGAGGAGCTAGAGAGGGCAGAGATGTAGGAGGATGAAGAGCCACTCAGGTATGGAGAGCAGTCATGGGTAACAACTTATATTAGGTTAGATAATTGGGAAACAACTCTCTTTGTATGGGCATATTGTTATTGAGCATTACCAAACATATAAAGCCTTTGATTAATTTTTAAGCTTTAGAGTCTCATTTTTCCTACTGGGCCTGCATGGATGGTGGGATGGTCTGAGCACAGCCCAGCCTTGCGGAGACAGCGTGGAAGATTGGCAGAGCCGTCTCCCACGCTGGCATCTTGTGGGTGGCAGGGCTGGTGTTTCTGGCTGGCCATTTCTAGCTGCATCGCACAGAGCTACCACAACTTAGATACTGGGCTTGACTATCGACTGTTTTAAATAATTACTTCAACAAAGATGGATTGACTTCAGGGGAATATTTAATAACCAGGAAAAAAAATCAGTATGAAGACAAGGAGAGGAAGGAGAGCATATTCAGAATGAGACCTGAGTGAGACTGAACATAGAGCTAGAAAGGTCAGCAAAGGCCCTGGACCAGAGCATGGGAAACACTGTCAATGTGCCCAGCAGGGTGTTTTAAATGGAAGCTCGTGAGTATGTGAAGCTTCTGTACGGGTGTCCACGATTTTACCTGAAACATGGTTTTTAACAAGGGTAGGTGAGCACAGGAGACTGAAGAAGCATGATTTAATATTACTGGTGGAACGAATGCTGAGACATGAATGCTCACAGAAAATGTTCTTCAACATGTGTTGTATCCCTGAAAATTACTACAATAAAAAGTTCAGAACAGTATGAAAAACCCTTTTGCAACTATATATAGTACATAAAATCTCCAGATATCATAAAAGATACACATTCAAACTATAAGACAGCAACACACATTGAAAGGAGACTTTGCTAAAGAGAGCATAACATTCCTCATCTATTTTCAGGAGTACAAACTGATTTAGCTGCTTCTGAAAGGATGTGCAAATTTAAACTTACAATTAGTAAGTCCATTCTCACACAAGACTATCAAGGCAGGGTTATGTACAACAGATCCCAAGTTGAAACAAGGTATTTACTAACGGGGCTTGGGTAAACTGTGATGTGTTCATATACTGGGATGCTGGTGAGTAATGCCTGAATGGACATCCCAAGCACTGTGAGGAACCTGGAGTTATACTAAGACTGCATGCTGCATGGTTCCATTTACAGACGCTCTAGAGCGGCAGCTCTCTACCTGTGGGTTGCGGCCCTTCTGGCATATCAGATACTTACTTTATGATTCCTAACAGTAGCGAGGTTACAGTCATGAGTAGCAATGAAAGTTATATGGCCGGGAGTCACCACAACCTGTAGAAGTATATTAAAGGGTCTCAGTGTTAGGAAGGTTGAGGAGCACTGCTCTAGAGAGAAAGATCAACTTGACATAGGACAGGTCTTTCTGGGTGACAGCAATGACCTGTAACTTGACTGACAAGGGCTTAGGGCTTGTACATGTATGCATGTGTCAAAATGTACTCAGCAGCATGCTTTAGATGTGTGTACTACAATGCACATATCACACGTGCATGATGCATACATAGTATACCCCACTGTGAAAACACAAACTACTACTGAATTCTTACAAAGTATTTGGAAGTATACTGCAGATGGCAACCTTTTTGGAGGTACACTAAAAATGTGGCAGAATGATAAGCAAAGCAGAAGATGCCTCCGTCATAAACAGGGCTCAACTGGTAGCTGTGGAATCTCGGTGTGTATTGTGTGCATGTTGATTGCATATGGTCAGAGTAAAACGATCGCAACAGTAATTACCACTGTGCCCGTCCCGCTCTTTTACATTTATTTTTATTTTATTCTTTTCTTTTTCAAGACAGGATTTCTTTGGATAGCCCTAGCTGACCTAGAACTCATTCTGTAGACCAGGCTGGCCTGAAACTTAAGAGACCCTCCTGCCTCTGCCTCTCAAGTGCTAGGATTAAAGGTGTGTACCACCACACTTGGCTCTAATCTTGTTGACAAGATTGACATGTACACTTGGAAGTGGATCCTTTATTTTGTGAAGAAAGACAATGTTAAAATAATTTTTTTAAAAAGTCATTATGTCCTACTTTTATCTATCGAGAAGGAGACACAGAAAAATATAGTTCTAATTGCAGAAAAATGACCTGTTATTCTTCAAATAAATATTCAGTGGACATTAAATCAGAAGGTCATCTCTGAGAGACAGAGAATGATAAATATTTCTGTATTAAATCGGAAAAGAAACAGAAAAGTGGTCACAAATTCAGGTATGAAACAGAGGCAAGAGTTGCTACTGAGAGGCAAGAAAGGACACTCATTCAACCATCTAGTTGGACAAAGACCAGTAAGAGTGTTGGAGGATGGTACTGTGCAAACAGGAGCATGGGAGTGACAAGGTTGGGATGGGAAGAGAACACATACGAGAAGGTGATGTCCCACGGTTGAGTTACTGTGTGTTAGAGCTGGTAGTTGCACAACACTTCAGCCCTGGCTTTGAGGAAGCAGGATGGAGAGAGAGCTGGAGAGCTGGATACAGCTCAGGCGTGATGGAGAGAGAGCTGGAGAGCTGGATACAGCTCAGGC
>JANHMN010000002.1:92482785-92535999 GCA_030674055.1 Rhabdomys pumilio | reverse complement strand
CTCAGGCGTGATGGAGAGAGAGCTGGAGAGCTGGATACAGCTCAGGCATGATAGAGAGAGAGCTGGAGAGCTGGAGAGCTGGATACAGCTCAGGCGTGATGGAGAGAGAGAGAGAGAGCTGGAGAGCTGGCACAGCTAAAGTGTAATGGTACTTGCAGCTCTGTAGGATGTTTGGTCTTTTGCTGAAGGCAAACTGGAACCATGGAAGCACTCTGGACAGGAGTGGCATCTACTTGGGAGGATGGCCAGGATAGTGAGAAAGCACCAGATGCAGAGCCCGAGTTCTTGCTTCTGTTTTTCCAGAGAAAATATGCACACAGGTGCACCAGGAGGCACACTTGATGCTCCAGGCTGCAGAGAGGCAACACAGATCAATGGCAAGTAGGGAGGCACAGCCTGAATGTACACTTTCAGCCACAAGACTCATCTTCAGGGCAGCCAGGACTTTGAAACCGTACATCAGGTAATTAAACCTTATTGTGAGATGCACTCCTGGCTTAGAGAAAGCTCCAGACAGGAACAAAGGGTTCATGCTGGAGATTGTTTCTGGGAACCAGAAACTACTACATCTACCCCCTTCACACAGGAAGATGTGCTAACATTTCAAGCCAAATACCACTGCTAGCTTTGTTTTGTCCCCTTAATATTTACACAGAATCAGCTCTAATCCCAATAAAAGTAAGTCTACTCTGAGAAAGGAGGCATGCTTATCATGAACGTGGAGGCATGACGACCTGGCCTAGACCCTGCTCATTTCACACTTTCAGACCTGTAACCAATAATGTTGTAGGTTTCTCAAACTTCGGCTCCTCCTACTTTTCTCCATAACCCAAGGATAGTAGTGTTCCACTTTCACAGACTGCCTGGGAGGAGACCTGGGACAGTTAAGGGAAGCAACCAGGTGCAGGGCCATCAGTCAGTGAGGACAGGACTCTAATTGGTCCTCCTAATACTTGCTTTTCTGGTGAAAGGCAGAAAAAGAAAGGAAGATAATAGTTTGTTTTTAAAAGTGTAATGTTGGGTCTAGAAATATGGTTCAGTGGTTATGAGTGCAGACTGCTCTTGGAAAAGACTGGAGCTCCAGCGACAGGTGATCTGATGACCTTTCTGACCTCCATGGACATATTCATTTATAAAATAAAAGAAAACCTCTTTATGAGCTCAGTGTGCTTGGTGTGGTAGCTCATGTCTATAATCCTAGTACTTGAGAGGTGAAGGAGGATCAGGAGCTCAGGATAAGCCTTGGCTACATCACAGTTCATAAATTTGCTCAGTGGGTACTTTACTCAGTGATCAAAATTTTTCTTTACATTTATATATTTGATGTGTGTATGACAATGTCATGGGAGTCAGTTCCATCTTTCTACCATGTAGGTTCTAGGGATGGAAGTCAGTTTCTCAGACTTGGTGACAAGCATGTGTGCTCACTCAGCCACTTCACTGGCTCTGACCGCTCACTGCTAATGCTGGTCTCACCATTATTCGACCATTTTAGAAATAGGCTGGCATCTGGGGTAACTCTTGTCTTTAGGAGACTGAAGACTAGATACTGCTGACAGTAAATACAAGGCAGTAACTTGTGGATTTCCAATTAAAATTCCACCTTGGGATGAGCACGAAGTGTGTATGTCTTTCCACTGAGTACTTAGTAGTGGAATTCTAATGCTGGGTGTGAAGTTTTAAGTTATACAAGTTCATGCACCCACCAGTTGTTCCATGTCCTTGACACTTCTGGTGTTATGCCATGTTTCATTGCTATGATGACTGAGGACAAAGTACCCTTATCTACAGGCACAGGCATCCCAGACATCCATTGCCAACTGTCTTAGCTGTCAACTCTTCTACTGCTGCAATGAGACACCATGACCAAGGAAACTTAAAGAAAAGGTTTTAGGGGCGTACAATTGCAGAGGATTACAGTCAGTGACCATCACAGTGTGGAGCACACCAGCAGGCAGACAGAGAGCTGGAGCAGCAGCTGAGCACTGACATCCGAGCCACCCGCAGAAGGCAGGCAGGCGGGCGGGCAGGGAGGGAGGGAGGGAGAGACAGAGAGAGAGACAGAGAGACAGAGAGAGAGACAGAGAGAGAGAGAGAGAGAGAGAGAGAGAGAGAGAGATATTTTGAAACCTCAAAGCCAATGACATACCTTGTTCAACAAGGCCACAAGCTTCCTAATGCTGCAACCCCTTAATACAGTTCCCCGAGTTGTGCAGACCCACAACCATAACATTATTGCACTGCCACTTGTTATCTGTAATTTTGCTACTGTTATGAATCATAATGTAAGTGTGTGTGTTTTCTGATGGTCTTAGGTGATCCCTATGAAAAGGTCATTCAACAACCCCACTTCTACTCCCCCTACAGGTTGAGAACAGCTGTCTCAAATCTTCCCAAACCTTCAAACGTAACCCTATGGGGTCATTCTTCTTTGAAACAGCTGCATGGACTAACTGTCCATGCTCTTGTCCATAGATTAGACTTGCTTATGAAGATCTCTTTTTTTACAGACTCAATCTTTTAGTAAATGTATCAATTGAGACTCATTTCTTTGCATTCTGTGGGCCTTCTATATCTCTCAATGATATGCTGGTACATAAGTGCTCATAATTTAAATACAGCATAAACTATCAGTCCTATTTAAAAATTTTCTGCTATTCCAAGGTCATGGAAATATCAGCCCTAATGGTTTGGTCTACCACAGTTGGGATGTTTGTGTATGGGATGAATAAAAGGTAAATGTCCTTCCACTGGATAGTTAAAAAATCGAGAACTTTCTTTTTAGAAGACCACTGTTTCCTTATGGCACAGTCCAAAATGGAGCAGGTGACTGCATGTTGTCAGCCCCTAATTCCCTAATGTTTAAGTATGCATGTTTTCTGATGGTCTTAGGTGATCTCTGTGAAAAGGTCATTCAACAACCCCCTCTGGCACTGTCTGTCTTCTTTATACTTGAATGGTGATTCCAGGCCAGAAGACACAGCTCTAAAACAAATGTCCTAGCTAATCTACTAAAAACAGTGGACTCAGTGACTCTCAGCTGATTATTTCCACGTCTAGCTCTCTGTGGTTTCTAAATACTATTCCCACTAAAGGAAGCAGAGATTCTCAGAGGAACAATCATTCTAAGATCAGGCCAAAGAATGTTTAAAGGTGGTGAACAGGAGAAAATCAAAAGCACAGAAAGGAAGAGTATATGTCACAAAGGGATTTTATTATTCAAGTTAAAATAATGTGTGCATCAAAAAAAAAAAAATGCAGAGATGGCTCAGCAAGTAAAGGCGCTTGCCACCAAGTCTGACAACCTGAGATCGATCCCTGGAACTGACAGAGTGGAAAGAGAGAACTAATTCCAAAAAGTTGTCTTCTGACCTCAACACACATGCTGTGGCTCACGCATGCCCACACCTATACACATACACAATAAATACATGTAAAAACAACAATGATAGTTATGCATAAAGAGCCTATGAGTCTACAGTGCATGCTCCCTTAGAAAAGAGTCAACCTCTCAGAATTCCACAAAGAATTTCAGAATATGCAAGTAAATTTATAATGATTAGATGAAAACTGTCATTTAAACAATGGGTGAAAGATGGCTGAGACACAGAACAGTCATGTCTTGAGGTCACCACATACTACTTATTGGTTAATATTTTTACATGAAGATAGGATGAGAGAAAACCCTGTATGAACCACAGGAGTGCCCTTCATCTCATCCAGGAATGGGTCAATCCATCACTGTCCTCTTGATGCAGCTTACTGAGGACAGAGCTCCCATGTCATACTCACTTAAAACATCCCACATCATTCAAACCAGGCAAATAAAAGTTGGTGCTATTCTGCAAATAACTGATTAGATACTCCAAAAATGCCAAGTTGCAAAAGGCAGGGAGAATTGCACTGCATTAGGAAAAATGAAAAGTCCATCAGCTAAACACAGGGAACCATTCTTGGTATGACCTTGGCTGAGGAACACAAAGCTAAAAGGGACATTTCTGAGAAGCACGAGGAGAGGGAGCATAGGCTATATCTCAAATACTGCTATTACTACACACGTTAACTTTCGGTAACAAGAACAAGTATACTAGAGAGCATCTCTGTTCTTATAAAATGTGTGCTGGTATATATGGGCATGCCTGCAGCTTACACATATATGGTCCTGGGGACTAATAAACTACCCTAACTCCAACAGTTAAAAGAACATGCAAAAAGGCTGCTACTCTATTATGGAAACTTACAAGTGAAAACTGTTCATGTATACTTTACCCAGAGAAAAGACAGTTAATTTATAAAACTAGTAAAAGTAGGCCTTTATTTTAGTTGTTAAATGTCAAGTAGTTTATTATAAAATAAATTGCTAGAAGAGGATGATCTATTTGGGCTCTTCACTTTCCTGGAAAATGAAGCATATTTGTTTAAAAGATTAGTAAGAAGGACTGAGACTAGTAAAGGTACTTGCCACCAAGTATGATGATCCCAGTTCAATCCTCAGAATTCATACAGTGGAAAAGAAGAGCAAGCTCTTGCATGCTGTCCTCTGATCACCACACAAATCTAATGGTACATGAGTGTAAAGGTACATGAGCAAGCACACATGCGCACACACGCACTTGCACGTGCGCACACACCCACCCACCCACCCACCCACCAACCCAATAAACAACAAATTAATTCTTTAAAGATTAAAAAGAATCAAATGATTGTTGGGACATTTTTTACTAGAGGAATTCTTAAAATTTCTTCATCCGTTTCACAGAGAACCTTCAGAAGTACTAGGTTAGGGTGAAAGACAAACCAGACTGCTTCTGGCTCTAAGCTCCAAACTGCCTCGGTGCTTAGCTATGAAGTCACTCTTCCTTGAGCAATAAGTAAGGTTTTAAGACGGTGGGCATAAGGATGGGAATGCACAAAGGCATGAGAGGAGAGTACTGCAGGTGGCAGGGAGCTTCTGTTTGCATGGATGTTCTTGTGAACAGCATGGCATTTGTAGTAGTTTGAATGAGAAATGTCCTCCATACTCTCAAGCTTGGTGCTTGGTACCAGTTGTTGGCTTACTTTGGTGGTATGGTTTTGCTGGAGGAAGTCTGTCACTGGCAGTGGGCAGTTTGCTCCCTCTGCTTCATGTTTGGTTCAGGGTATGAGCTTTCAGCTTCCTATTCTTATTCCTACTGCAATGCCTCTGCTCAGCCATTATGGATTCTTATCCCTCTGGAACCGTAAGCCCAAATAAGCTCTTTCTTCTCTAAGTTCTCTTGGTCATGGTGCTTTATCACAGCAACTAAGAGGAAGTAAGAAAGATAGTATCTGCAATACCTGTTGGCTAAACTGAAACAAGGCAAAGCCAAGGAGGCCAGCAGTGGCAGGACAATGTTTCCATCTTCAGGAGAAGTTCAAAGTAAAATGAAAAATGCTCTGTAAAATCTTCAGCATCATCTGGCTTTGTATATGGCCACCTTCACACCTTTTCTAGCAATTTTATGTAGAAAGAAGAGGACACCCACCTTAAAGATGGTGTTAGCTTTTGTCTAAAAGCAATCTTTTCTGCTTTGTAGCCTTTTTACAACCTCTGGTGGTAGCTTTATAGTATCTGTAAAACTACATTTCTCAGCAGCCACTCTGCCTTATTTATTCTCCTTGCAGGAAAGTAACATCCTATCTCACAGGGGCAATGTTTTTCCTCTTTGAGGAAGAAAACATCTTTCTCTGCAGAATTCAGGGCTGTATGTGGCTGTGTACTCCTGGGACATAGGCCTAGAGTACAGCAAAGAGGAAGAATGTGGCAAAATATAACACCACAGAGCAAACCGACACAACAGCTTGTTTATAGGTGTCATTGGCTGTATTAGCAAAGGGGGTGAAAAAAAGATGGCTCGGTTTTGTAAGTGGCACAGTGACTAAGAAGCTCAAAGATGCCGGGCGGTGGTGGTGCACGCCTTTAATCCCAGCACTTGGGAGGCAGAGGCAGGCAGATTTCTGAGTTCGAGGCCAGCCTGGTCTACAGAGTGAGTTCCAGGACAGCCAGGGCTACACAGAGAAACCCTGTCTCGAAAAAACCAACCCCCCCCCCAAAAAAAAGCTCAAAGCTAAGTGTTAGGTATTATCTGACTGCACACCTTATAAAGGAACAAGGGAACAGTGGCTTCTGAAGGGACACAGTATGAGATGACAACTCGCTTTGAAAATACCCGCTGCATTAGCACGTTACAGCAGCCAACCCCTTAATGTAAATGATCAGCTATGAGTGGCAGCCATGCCTGCAGTGCCAGCACTTGGGAGGGTGAGGGAGAGGGATGTTGCATTCTAGGCCAGCCTGGACTACACAGCAAGGCCTTGTCTCAAAACAAGTTACAAACAAACTCAAACCCAAACCCATATACATAGAATGTGGGCTAATAAATTAGAATTCTGTATTATGAGACTCCTTTGATAAAATCTCTCAGTCTGATAACTGACATTTCCAAATATCAATCAAGAGCTGATTCTAATTTCTCTGCTCATACTTGGCTTTCTGCATTCGCAGCAGGTTCCTGGATCTACTGAGCACCACCTGGACTCACTCGCTCCCTAATGGAGCTGTTCACCTGCTCCAGGGGGCTCATCTTCATTGCTCCTGCATTTTGACACATATGCCTAGTATACTCAGTCTGCTACCAGACACTCTGTGGTCTCTCAACATCTCTGGATCCATGTGAGATGGGTTTACAATAGCACATGTAGGCAGTGATGACAGCTCTATGAGCTGACGTGTGGACCTTAAACCAACACCCCAATAACAAAACTGAGCACAGCCTTTGCAGAGGAGACCACAGAGAGTCTGTCAGTGTTTTCAGGGTTATGGTGAAACAGGGGCTGAGCAGTGTGTCCAGGTGATCACAGTAGTGCCCTATTTCATTTTTAACATCTTGTTCAAAGAGGCCACACATCCTAATAGTGCCACTCCCTGGTCCAAGCATATACAAACTATCACAAATAGCATTGTGTGTACATGATGAGGAATATATACTATAGCAAACAAAGGAACTGTGCATGATAGCGCATCTTCGTCATCTCAGAACTTGGGAAGTCTAAGCACAAAGATCAAGAGAAACGGGCTGATAAAGAATCAAAGCATGTCATTCCCAGGAAAACAGATGTGACTGCAGATAACATATGAACAAATTAAGCCTGTTTAAGACTGACAAATATTATTCACTTTCTCTCAATGATCAGTCCTAGACTCTACAGAGATGCACACAACTGTAGATGAGGAACTGCTAAGGGACTAAAGGGACCAAGACGGGCAGGAAGAGGGTGCCAGGTGAGAGGGGAGGGAGACGGAAACCAGTGTGCCTGCTGCTAACTGACAAACACAACTTGCTACTCCACTCCTAGCTTTCTCCCAGGAGCAGGCTTTGGTGGAGGCTTTCCTGTGGTTAGGATGGAGGATGGTGGAAAAGTGTACATAATAAATTTATAATTTTATTCTTTGTTTTTCTCTTAGTGGAACCTAGATGTTTCTAACAACAAAGTTTCCATTTGATACACCGGTGAGACCAGAAGTGTACCCATTGCTTATCTTTCAGGGATGACTCTTTTGCCAAGTTAAATCTAATTCAAATATTGAGGCAAAGTATATTTACTATTTATTTATTTATTTATTTATTTATTTATTTATTTATTTCAGTATTTCTTTAAGGAGAAAACAGTATATAATTAGTTCTTTATTAATGAGGAATAGACTCTGCCAGTCTGAGAAACCTGTCCTCTCTGATGTTTATGAATGGAGGAAAATTCTGCCACTGGCTCCAGGAGGCGCAAAAGGCTGAGGAGTGTCCTGCAATCCTGCAGGCTGCTCTTGCCAGCTGAGATGTGGAAAGTCATTCTCCTTACTATTCCTTCACTCATTGTTCCAAAGCACCAAAAACTAGCACTGAGATGGCAGTGTTGCTGTAGTCTGATCAGAGGCTTAGCCCCACACACCCAGAAGACACACAAGCCAGTTCCAGACCCCACAGATTTGGCCATGATGGAGTCACAAGCACTGGGTTTTACTTCCTGTTATGAGAAACTAGGAAACATGACATAAATAAGGTATTTGCTCACACACACTAGGAAATAGAATGTGCGTCAGGACCCAGAGCTCAGGAGGGTGAGCCAGCTCAGACATTGCAGATTAAGTTTTTAAAAAGGAAGACTTGTGCTGACAGAGTCCAGAAACCTGCCTGTCTCTGTTGAGAGACATGCTCTATGTGATGGTCTAAAATCTCACAAGACTAGGTAAGCAATGACCAGCTGAAGTATCCCCATAGCACACATGCTCCAAGCAACCCGAATAGAAAGTTCTCCCTAGGGCAAATGGCAGGGCAACAGCAGAGATGCCAAAGGAGATGAAAGTGAGTGTGCTTAAAGCACTGTCCCCAGCACAGTCCAAGAACTGCCACAGGGTGGAGAGAGCAGGAGAACAGGAGAGCTGCCCCTCTCAGTGGGGGGTTGGGAGTGTGGGGTGTGAGTCAGCCAGAGGGTGAGAGTGTAAGAGAGCTGGCCCTGCCTCCTGCTGACGGTGGCATTGGGTAGCCTAGTCAGAGCAGCGCTGGAGTGTGACCTGGTGGCACAGATAAGGGAGAGCCAGTGGGCTGATCAGCTCAGTGGTAACCCAGGGCCAGACCCAGGGCTTTGATCTGGCCCACCCCAAACATCTGCATTATCTTGACAACTGCTGAGGATCAGTCCTTGTCCGTATCAGGTCTGAACCCAGTGACATCACATCTAGGCCACCCCCACATCATTGCCAAGGCAACCGCCATACATTCCCAGGATCCACCTGGCTACCTCACCTTTACCTGGGATGTCACCGCCCATATAAAACAGGCAGAACCCTCTGACCTCACTCTCTTCTTCCATCTTCTTCCCCCCATCTTTGCTCTATCTCTTAAATACCACCCCCCCCAACGGTTTGGTCTGGAGTGGTCTGTTCTAAGCTGCGCGTGGACCTCTAACATTGGTGTGTTGGGCTAAGACCGAAAACTTTGGGAACCATGACTGGCCGTGCAGGGCTGCCGGCTGCTGCAGACGCTGGCTGCTGTAACCATGCAGGACAGATGGACGCCACGTGGCCTGTCGCTACCACCGCCAACCCCGCTGCCACCACCACGCCACCACCTCCACTACTGAAACACCACGTGAATTTCCACTGCTGCTGCTGCAGACCAACTCTATCCGCTGCCACAAGGCTCAAGGAACTTCCACCATGTGAGCTGTTCCACTGTGGACCCCCACGTGGTGCTCTGCCACATGGGCTAGGCAGCCAGACTAGGCCTACACAGACCTTACGGTTGGTTCCACCTTCCTGATACCAGACTGCTAAAGTCTGCAAATACACACCAGCATACTGATTGGTAAGGAGCTTCGAATTGGCGGGAGGGCCCCTAGACGCCCAGATAGCACCTGGCCAGCCTTCCCTTGGCCGAGGAGTTGGCGTTCCAATGCCCCGGTCCATATGACTGACCTCTTGGCTGACCTACGACTCAGGACTTTGGCCGTTGGATGGTTCCCTCCTCAAAAGCAGTTCACAGTCCCCCAAAGCCCTTGCAGCAGCCGGAAAATCCTGGTACCAGGCTGAACTGTTTTCTGGAGATCTCTGGGAATTCACCAGCCGGGGCCCTTAGATATTCTCATGATGACCTGATTATCTAGGCTGCCTGCCTAATTTGTTACCGACTCTTCTCTCGGGACGCTGATATGAATAGCTCAGTAACAGCCCCCCCCCCCCCCCAACATTGTCTTCGACTGCAACCCAAGACACCCCACTGGGTTGTCTCCTGAAAAACCTCAAATCTCTAAAATTAATGCCTTATTGGAGGCCTTGCAAACTGAGACACCTCTGCAATAAGGTCTGGATTCAGTACACTCTAGATAATGGTTTAAAATGGCCACCTAATGGCACGCTAGACCTGATCATTTTAAAGGGTCTTCATACATACTGCCAGCAGTCTGGTAAATGGAAAGCCATTCCCTATATCCAAGCATTCATCTACCTTCATTCTAATCCCTCCATGTGTTCTGCCTGTTCCTACCCCAGGTACTTTTAGCCATTAAACCTACTCAACCACCATTAGACAACACTACACTCTTAGATCCAGCTGACGAACTGCTTCCCCTCTATCGTAGACCTGTTTCCATGCCACCAAAAACCCAAACTGCTGCCTCAGTTTCTTCTCACCAGGATACCTCAGAGTCTACTAGCTCGACCTCTCCAGACCCCTCCCCTCCTGTGCCAGCTGCAGGCCACGCTAATTGCCCTTCATTGGCTCCAACCTTTACCCCTCCTATCACAAGTTCTAAGGCCACAGCCAAACCCCCAATTCCTTCTCCTCCAGGGACACCTAAACCAGCACCTGTCCTTCCTCTAAGGGAAGTGGCTGGAACTGACAGTCTGGTCAGAGTACATGTTTCTTTCTCACTAAGCAAACTTTCTCAAATAGAGAGCAGACTGGGTTCCTATACCTCTAACTCCTCTGCCTTTATTAAAGAGTTTCAGTACATCACTCAGTCTTATAGCTTGACTTTCCATGATGTTCATGTGATTCTCACTAACAATTTACTTCCTGATGAACGAAGGCGAGTTTGGGAAGAGGCAACAACGCATGCAGATCAGATTCATCAAACAGACGGAACATATCCAATCGGATCTGAGGCAGTTCCTGACCAGGATCCTTGATGGGATTATAATTCCACAGGTGGTATCTTAGCTAGAGATAAATTTATAACATGCCTTTTGGCAGGCCTAAGAAAGGCGACCTTAAAGCCAGTAAACATCAAGAAACTCCAAGAGGTTGGCCAGGACAAACAGGAAAACCCATCTCGGTTTTTAGAACGCCTCACAAAGGCTTTATTGCAGTATACTAATCTGGACCCTGAAAACCCAGAAGGTAAGCAGTTTCTGATGACCTACTTTTTTTTCTCAGAGCTACCTTGATATAAAAGCTAAACTTAGGCGATTGGAGAGGGGCCCCCCTAACTCCACAGGTGAAAGTCTTGATGCTGGCCTTCAAGGTGTACCATTGAGAGAGATGAAAAAGCCCCAAAACAGAAATACCACATGCTGGCAAAGGCTATCCGAACAGCCTCAGCTGCTAGCCCAGACTCCTGGTCTTTGAAGGCTCAGGGACCACCAGGCCCCTGCTATAAATGTGGTCAACATGGTCATTGGGCAAAGGCTTGCCCCAACCCCAGCAAGCCAAGGGGATTGTGTCCTAGGTGCCATCAGCAGGGACATTGGGGTGTCAATTGCCCTCATGTCACCCAGAACAGAGGGACATCGCTCCCAGAAAACCCTTCAGCTGATCTTCTAAGATTGGCTGTGGAAGACTAATGGGGGCCGAGCTCTCTCGACTCGACCATGCCTATCGCTAGCAGGGAGCCCTGGGTAGACATCATGGTATGTGGAAGACCCATCTCCTTCCTCTTGGACACTGGGGCCACTTACTCGGTCCTGACAGAGTTTTGAGGACCCACCTCACTTTTGTGTTTTCCTGTTGTCGGGGTAGAAGGACAACCTTACCTTCTTCACCAGACCCCTCCACCCCCCCACTTAGTTGCACTTTTAGAGATATACCTTTCACCCATTCCTTTTTGGTAGTGCCTACATGTCCTGTCCCCTTATTGGGAAGGGATATTTTAGCTAAGTTGGGAGTCTCTATTTCCTTTGCTCTCCCAATTCGCCTAAACCCAAGCTCGCCATCAGTTCCTCTGCTCCTTCTTCTAGCCAGCCAACCTACTAACTCTAACATGTTATTTCCCTTACCAGTTTTGCAGGTGGACCCCAGAGTTTGGGACGTCCAGAACCCCCCTGTTGCTAAACACCATTCTCCTATTGTCATCTAGTTACTGGACTCTACCAGGTACATCACCCAAGCTCAATACCCCCACCCTCTCCAGAGCCTTAGGGGACTTAAGCTTATCATTTCTGACCTCTTAAGGAAAAACTCATTCACCCTACCTCTCCCCCTTTAACACTTCTAGTCTAGCAGTCAAAAAACCTAATGGTACCTATCACATGGTTCAAGACCTCAGACGCATTAATTCTGCAGTGGTTCCCCTCCACCCTGTTGTGGCTACTCCTTACACACTTCTTTCTACTATCTCCTTAGGGACTTCTCATTTCTCAGTCCTAGATCTCAAGGATGCATTTTTCTCTATCCCTCTAGATGCCCAACCACAGGACATATTTGCCTTTACCTGGACAGATCCTGACACCCACTTTTCTACCCAACTTACTTAGATTATCCTACCTCAGGGATTCTGGGACAGCCCACACCTATTTGGCCAGGCCCTGGCTTCTGACTTTCTCTCTTTATCTCTCCCTAGATCTAAGATTGTACTTTACGAAGATATGTCCTCCTCTGTAGCCCCTCTCTAGAGATTAGCCAAGCTGACACCTCTGTTCTTCTAAATTTCCTTTCCAGTAGAGGCTACAGAGTGTCACCCTCTAAAGTCCAACTGTCCACTCCTTGGGTCACCTATTTGGGACTAACAATTACCTCAACCCACAAGGCTATTACCTTAGATAGAAAGAACCTGATTCGGTCTCTAACTGTTCCTTCTACAAAGGTAGAGATTTTATCATTCCTAGGAATGGCTAGCTTTTTGCGTTCCTGGGTTCCTTCCTTTTCCCTACTTTCTTGCCCCTTATATAAAGCAGCACTAGGCCCCACCCACAAACCTCTTCTCAAACCTGTTACTAAGCCCTTTCAAAGGCTCCAACAGGCTCTCCTTAAGGCCTCAGCCTTACATCTCCCTGACCTGACTCGCCCTTTTTCCCTCTACATAATTGAAAAGGAGGGATTTGCCCTTGGAATATTAGGTCACCAACTGGGACCCTCTTTTGCACCTGTAGCATACGTGTCAAAAAGACTAGATCTAACCATCCAGGGATGGGCACCTTGTATTCGTACCTTAGCAGCTGCTGAACTCCTTATTTGAGAGTTAAATAAACTAACCTTGGGATCACCTATAACTGTCCTCTCTTCTTACAACCTGTCACAGCTCCTAACTTATAAAGGCTTACAGACTCTACCTCCCTCCAGTGTTCTTTCTCTTCAGGTAGCTCTAACAGAAGAATCCACATTCACCTTTCAATCATGCCCACCTCTTAATATTTCCAATCTTCTTCCTCAACCTAATACTAACTACTCCTTATCTCACTCCTGCACTGAAACTTTAGAGGAACTATTACCTCATCCTTCACACATACAGTAGGGCACATTGCCTCAAGCCATCTATACCTGGTATACAGATGGAAGCTCCTTTCTACATGAAGGGGCCAGGAAAGCTGGCTATGCCATAGTGTCAGACACCAAGGTGGTGGAGGCACAGGCCCTTCCTGCTCATACCACCAACCAACAGGCTGAACTAATAGACCTTACCCATGCCTTCCAGCTGGCACAGGGACAATCCCGCAACATCTACGCAGATTCCAAACATGCTTTCCATATCCTCCTGTCCCAGGCTGCTATCTGGAAGGAGCTTGGGTTACTTACCACAAAAGGAGGACCAGCAACTAATGCAAACCAAATTATGGCCATGCTAAAGGCCTCCCATCTCCCCCACAGTTATTGAGATTGTCCACTGCAGATCCCACAGGACAGATGGCTCCATTGTCTCCAAGGGAAACAACCGAGCTGATGAGGCAGCTAGAGCTGCGGCCCTCAGGGGCCTAGACTCATCTCAGCCTCCCCAGGACATTCTTACACTGCAACCCTCATCCCCACTACACCCCCTGACACTTGTCATACTCTGTCCTGTCTTCACCAACTCTTTCATCCTAACAGCCAAGCATTGTCTTATTTTGTTAAGACCCACCCACAGCTTACTCCTGAGGACTTAAGTTTCTTAAAATCTCTGACTGCTTCTTGCAAAATCTGTCAGATGTCAGATCCCAACTCAAGGTATCGTAGCACCCCCTTTCCTACCCATCAGGCTAGAGGTTTCCTTCCTGGAACTGACTGGCAACTTGACTTTACCCACATGCCCGCTGTCAAACGGGCCAAGTACCTCCTGGTCTTGGTGGACACCTTCTCGGGGTGGGTCAAGGCATTTCCCACAACTAACAAAAGGGCTCAAACAGTCTCTGATCTCCTCCTCTGAGAGATCATCCCCCGATTTGGTGTCCCAGCCTCCCTCCAGTCAGACAGTGGTCCTGAATTTACTTCCCAGGTTTCTCAAATTCTAAGGTCCTAGACATCCCCTGGCATTTTCACATTCCCTACCACCCTCAATCTTCAGGTAAGGTAGAAAGAACTAACTGCTCTTTAAAAGCCACTCTTGTCAAGCTGTCACAGGAACTTCATCTTGACCGGGTAAAAGTCCTACCTCTGGCTCTTTTCAGGCTGCAAACTCTCTCCAAGCGGCCTCTCCTCATTTCACCCTTTGAACTCATGTATGGACGTCCAGTCCTAACTCCTGGTCTTTCACCTAAATGCTCCCCGCTCCCAGACCATCTACTCACCCCATTACTTTGCCATCTCCGTTCTCTCTTGTGGAACTTTGCTGACCACCATCTACCTCGACCACACACTGTCTCCTGTCCACTGCCTGTCAACATCGGAGACCAAGTCCTTCTCTCTCCTCCAGATCATCAGCCCTCACCCCTCTCTCCCAAATGGCAGGGCCTTTTTAAGGTAATTCTTGTGACCCCTACAGCTGCTAAACTTGAGGGACTCCCTCACTGGGTCCACTTGTCTCACCTCAAGCCTTTCACCCCTCCACCTGAAATTGACTCTTCTTCATACACGCTGACCCTAACAGGACCGTGCTCTATTAAACTCCAGAGGCCATCGAAATCACCCACCTTGTCCCCAATCCCAGAAAACGAGACTCTGCTCCGGCAGCCAAGCTTGACCTCACTGGACTAGACATGGGTTTCTCGCCCTTCCTTGCTGCTTGTTTTTATCCAGGTCAGGCCTTACATCTGGAGGTTCGAGGGTAAAGAGACCCCCACAGATAACAAACATTCTTTCCAAACAGGGTCAGGGAACTGCTCCATAGCCAGATGCCAAGAACCAATCCAAATCTGCCATCCCTCTATCTGTTGTCCCGTCTAAATATTACGTTCTCTATACTTGCTTTCTCTTTGACCAGATAGAAGACTATTGTAGAAACTGGCCAGATGATTATGGGGGCTGCCCATATTGGTCTTGTCAGATACATATGATAGGATCACGGACCAACCATTTCTTCTACCAACACCACAAGACACTCTTTTCTACATACAAGACCTGCAGGATTCCAGCTGTGCTGCTTCAGAATTGACGGGGGCCAGATGTCCTGACAGCTAAAGAAGATGGTCTTCGCCAGTTCCTCCAAGAAGAATGCTGTTTTTAAGGAATGTGAGACCCCCAGTTCTGAGATTTTTAAAAACCCATATAAAAGCAGACACTCTTTTGTAACACCCTTTTTAGTCATCCTCCTGGTGTTATTATTTCTAACCAAACTATTAATCAGTTCCTGTTACAGGATTACCAGCCGCTGTCCACAGAGGAACCTGATACACATATCAACCAAGTGGACCCTGATGGTGAAAGCCAGCTACACCTCACAATGAACTACGTCCCTACACAGCAGGAAGTAGTTTAAGAGACACTGTGCCCCAACTCCCCTTTCACCATCGGCTTCTCCTCTCCTTTTTTCTTCTCTTTATAATAAGATAAAGGGAGGTATGTTGGTATCAGGCTCTGAACCCAGTGACATCACATCTAGGTGACCCCCACATTGTTGCCAAGGCAACCGCCATACATTCCCAGGATCCACCTGGCTACCTCACCTTTACCTTGGAGAGGCTATGTCATTGCCCATATAAAACAGGCAGAACCCCCCTGACCTAGCTCTCTTCCATCTTCTTCCCTCCACCTTTGCCCTATCTCCTGAATAATCTCCCCCCTTGGAACCATTTGGTCTGGAGTGGTCTGTTCTAAGCTGCACGTGGACGTCTAACAGTCCTGCTGATTCAAAACTGCAGGATCTCCATGACACAGGGCAACAAAAGGATAACCAGGCCCTGTGAAGATTCAATATTCATGGTGTCACAGAAACCAGAGACCGCGAACCAGACCAATGACTCACTGCAATGAACGTTCACAAGTGAAGATGTGTGGACAGAGGGTATGTTGTGAGACACACTGTGACACACTGCAGCCTCCATGACAAGATGTTTTCTGTTTTATTTTGCTTTGTTTATGTGGTTTTTATTATTTTTGTGGAGGGAGGTTGCAAGGGTGGAAGGCAGATACAAGGGGACAGGGAGACGAGTGGAACTGGGGTACATGATGTGAAAGTCACAAAGAATCAATAAAAAGTTAAAGAAATGTACCTCTAGATCTTGACAGGCAAAATTTACAAAAGGCTTTGAGGTGACCTAAAAGTTACTCAGTGTCTACCAAAGCCAAAACCCAGTGCTTTTTAAAATGAAGACAGCAAACCCCCAGCTCAGACACTCAGCCTGGAAACAGTGATGTTACAGCCATCAGCCTTTGTTTGTTCTTTATGTATACATAGGTTCACACATGCATACATAGACTATTACAATTCTTATGACTCCTATGTGTGACACACACACACACAGGGCGGGAGGGGATTATACAGAAGAAAGATAAATCCACAAAGATAACTGGTAGCTTTAAATTTCTAAGTACATGGTGAGCGAGTGAACAGAAGATCATTAGTGACTGCAGACAGCAATTCATGAGTGGAATCTGACAGAGACACAATGTTCTACCCTTAAGAGTGATGAGAGAATTAGTTGCTTATACAATATATACATTTCCACAAGAAAGCATATTTTAGAGAATGTTAGTGCCATTATTGAAGAAAATAAAAACCAAAACACTTTCTAAAACCTTACCTGGCCTTGAGTTACAATTCCCAAATTATTCATCATCACATTCCAGCTCTTAGAAAAACAATGGAGGCTAACGCATATACACGGGGTTAGGGGGTCAAAGACCCGAGGGTGGAGGTGGTATCGGGATTATATCTTACACACTGACCAGGAGCCACACAACTCGGGAACCACTTGTGACCAATTTGTTACTTCACTTTGGTTTGCTTCCTTTTTCTTTTTTCCTTTAAAACTAGGGATATCTAAACTATCCTGGGTTCCCAACAGAATATGATAAAATATATTTTATTCCTACTGCCAACCTGAAGGGGCTTGGTTAATTAAGAACACACATCTACTTGCTCGTGTACCTTAAATATTATTCCAAACATATTACAGTCCTACAACAGAAATGGATACAGAAATTTCCAGTTGTGTAGGGCTCTTAACGGCTGAATTCTGTGGATTCATCTAAAGTTAACTCATTGAAAAGAAACAAGACACATACCTCTAAGAACATCTCCCACCCCTAATTTCCAGTGTGGAATCCTGCCCCACCTCTGGAATTTTAGACATTCCATTTAGGCTTCCAGTGGGAAAACCCCAGGACGTTTAGCATTTAGAGCCAACTATAAACCCAATCAATCCTAATTACCTACTTCCTGAAGTAACCCAACCTCCAAATCACTTGGGTTCTGCCCTTCACATTTATTTTTAGTTTTACGTGTGTGTATGAAGTTATTTTATATAGAAACAGATACATATAAAATGCTAAAAAAAAGTATTAGACACAATAAAGCATTGAAAGGGACCCAAATAAAGTCAATTTACAGCCTCATCCCTTGAACTTAAAGCTTCAGGCAAACCAGGTACCATCATTGAAAGATATCTCAGAAGAACATTCTGAGTCACTGCAAGTATTTCCACTTTGTGCATTTCAGAATCAATGGGAAACAAGTCACGGCAACATAAACATGTTCTTAATATCCATGTTTATTTTTTAACGAGTCATTTCTGATCCTAATCTAATTTCTTTGTTAAACAGAAAAAAAATAAATCAAGTCATAATAAAAACAAAAGAGATGGGATTATGCCAGAGATTTCCTGTAATTGAAGTAAAAAAAGTTTAGATGAAGACCTAGAAGAAGAAACCTCCTTAAACATTACAAACAGCTACTTTATTACTTTACAGTACTGAATGTCTTCTGCCCAGCAGTTGTCATCCACATCACAGGCCTTCGGTATCTCAGTAGCCACATCTACTGATTTAATCTCCTCAGAATAAGAGCATGGGAGGGAGAGCAGATGTACTCCAGCCCTGGGTGACGGAGGGGTCTGTTCAGGAGCCTGATGACTGGGCCTGCCCTACTGGAACTCCTACAAGTAGCCTGTGAGAATGTCAACTTGGAGTCTGTTCTGGAGGGCAGGGTCCCTAGAGAGTCCGAATGTTGGCCTGTTTGTATTTTCACATGCTTTACAATCTGAAAGTCCTTGTAGACACTGACTGATGCCCAGAGAATGCTAGGACTGTGGGAACTGGCAGGACCCGTGAGAGATAGCTTCCTGGGAAACCTGTACCCACTGCATTTCCCTCTCAGGGACCAAAAGAAAAGCTGCCTGTCAGTGTTGTGAAGGTGTATGAGTAGTAGGAAGAAGCTGGGTGCCATTTTTGTTTCTTTAAAAAGAAGTCATTGTGGAAACAGGAAGCAAAAATTACTGGGACTACTAAAAAACAAAACAAACCCATCAAGTTATAAAACATCGTTGGGAGAAAACCTATAAAAATGATATGCCTTTGTCATGGACAAAGGTACCAGATTCTTTAAGTATCCACAGCCATCCTGCACTGTTCTAAACACTACAGAGTTACCTCCTCTCCTGTCAAATTGATCAAATGGGCAGGAAGTAGGTGTGGCCCCCAGTCTGCAGGAAAGAAGCAAGCAGAGGGAGGAAAATGCACAGGTAGGAAAGGTCCGCCTAGGGCCTGGCCCCGGCTGCTGTCAGAGCTGCTGTTCTTAACACCCTATGGGGTGGTTCCTGCTCATCAAGCATGGAAAACTGAATGCTTACAATGTCCTTGTGCGTCCAGCGAGAATCATCTCTTCACTGCTTCTCTGTGTATGGTCAGGGAACTGCTTTCAGAGATCTACATGCATTCTGAATTGCTGGTCCTATATTAGAAGCTGGAAATCTAAGAATTATCTTAGGGCAAGGCAGACAATGGTCATCTCAATACTGTTTGCTAATAATATCTTTTAAAAATATCTTTCAGTGACCAGTGAGTTGGTTCAGCTAGTCAAACAAGGCACTTTGCAGCCATGTCTGATAGCCTGAGTTCAATTCTCAGAACTCATATGGTAGAGACAGTGGAGGGAAAGAACCATGCTGTCTTTACATAAGCATACGTGTGTACACACTCATACACATAAATAAATATAAAAATAAAAGTATCTTTATTCCTATCCTCGAAGTGTCAATTTTTAACAGCATGAGAGATGCTGGCTAACTGTTTTAGGTATAGTATTCCATGAGAGGTTGGTCAAGCAGCACAGTCAGCATCACAATTGCCCTGTCAGGAGGAGGCTTCTATTCCAGGTAGTATTCTAATTTTGTTGCTATCAACTTCCCAGTCTGCAGTTTGTCAACCATCCAAACATCTGGCAGGTTCTAAACGCAGCCTGCAGGAACCCAAGACTAGTGGCAAATGAAACTTCTTGCTTTTCTTGTTATGTCCTATTAAACACAAGGATCACACAGCAACATCTTAAGATGGTAAATACAGATATTGGCACTTTCTCAACAAAAACAGCAACATACATGACAAGAAAAGACACCGATCATTTGGGCTTTTTAAAAAAAAGGTGAAATAGTGCCTTTTAAACTTGACATGATGCCACCATCAACACATTAACACACACCTGTTGACCTCTGAGAACCACAGGAAGAGAATACTGTGTATTCTAAGGTAGACCCATTATATTAAGAATAACATCCATCAAGTCAACTTCTCTTTCCTTTTGGCAATGAGGAGGATTTGACAACAGAGAGCTCTATGCATATTTAATAACATGACACGTGACTACTCTGAATCTATGGAAAAGTCATCAGCTGGCTGACATGGGAGCACACTGAGGGCTGTGCTGCCTAATGAAGAACACAAGACAGCAGTGAGACTGAGGTAGAGGAGCATGTGATGTGATGAGAAGGCCGTGGAGGGAGCAATGGCTGAAGCTGCAGACAGACACTGGGATGGGTGTGCTGTGACAGACTGCTTCTCAGACTTACCTGTACTCACAGACTGAGCCGGCAAAGGAAGCTGCAGTCCTGACTCCCCAAAGACTATACTTCCTGTTAATAACAGTGAGGGCAGCAGTGAGGCAGGAGAGCCAAGAGTATGGTTAAAGGAGTTAGAAAACACTGGTTACGACGGCTTCTTAGTTTATGTGATCATTAACTACAAGCCGGAAGGAAGGAAGGAAAAAAGGAAGGAAGGAAGGAAGGAAGGAAGGAAGGAAGGAAGGAAGGAAGGAAGGAAATGAAGGCCCAATCCATTGTTATTCTTGTTCATTTTGTTGCTTTCTGTTATAATAGTACTACTCTATTGATCTTAAAGTATAAGCTAAATGACATTGAACAAAACACTCATTTTTCCCAGTACCCTCCCTCTATTTAACAGGCTCTTCATAGGTATGGCAGAGTACAGGTTTTAATGTCTCTTTTCTCTTCCTTGATGCTCTCTGAAGGATTGCAACTCCTCCTTTACAAGTTAGTTCATTAATCACCAGTCCAATGTCTAATAAAACATATAGATTCTAAATTTAAGAAAACCATCTCTCATATGTGTGTGTGTGTGTGTGTGTGTGTGTGTGTGTGTGTATGTATGTATGTATGTATGTATGCATTCCATACTTTTTGAATCTAGTACCTAAAAAAAAAGCCTTTTAAACTATTTAGGTTAGGCATTTGTATATGTTATGATGCTATAATTTCAATGTCAGCTTAAACTAAACTGCTAATTACACTATTCTCTAAGTCACTTTTTTAGTACATATAATAATCAATAATCGCTGATGCTTCAAAGGCATTTTTTTAAGAGATACCATTTAAAACTCCAAACAAATGACTCTGTGAAATGTTGGGGAGGGGTCTGTAGCCCTGAGGATGCGCCTTTGAAACTGTGGGTCCTCCTGCTTCCCTCCCATCAGCATATGGCATATGCTGTGAGGGTGTGTAAAGCAACACACTGAAACAAACTAAATCCTTACTAACAACAACTGTCTGATAAGAAACCCAGAGCAGAAAAGAAGAGGGCAGACAGGTTATAGGTAATTATAGGCATTGTGAAACAAAGCAAGTTATTCAATAGGAGACTATAATGCCATTATGAAAGGGAGTGCCTTAGCCCTGGAGTCTTTATAAGGATTCATTTTCATTCTGAAGGAGTCAAGAGATAAACTGTTCACAAACACCATCTTCCGATACAACCAGTGAAGAATTTCATTTGCAGGTGTCGATCTAGAATTTGTTTTTGAACTTTATATTTGTGTTTAGTCTAAGTCCTAACAGGTGATTGCAAAAATTAAAGCTTGAATATGGAATATATAAATATACACGATTTTCTTTTCTTAGCCCAACTTCTGAAGAAAATGATCAAACCTTGTCACAGTGTTTAGCGATGCCCTGAAGAGTCATAGTAAACATTCTGGACCCAAATGCCAACAGGAAAGTGAGCCAGCGGAGTTTTACAAACAATGATCAACTGCTGTCTGTTCACTGTCTGTGATACTTTCAGAATGCTGTGGCTTCTGGCTCCAGAAACAACACTGGCCATCTCCTCTCCTCTCCATCCCATTGTGCCAGCTCACATGCAGTCCATGGAGCAGAGTTTGCCCAAGAACAATGGTTATTATGTTTGCACATTTCCAAACACCTGAACTAACAGACTGATGAGGGGTGGGGAATGTTCTCAGAAAATGAGAAGAACAGAGCAGCTGTGAACAGAAGCTGTTATTCACTAAGGTGTCTCCCTTGGCTTAGGGCCACAGTCTGGAAAGTTCCCTGACTGTATGTGGCTAGATAAAGCCCTGTGCTGAGTCCAAAGCCAAGGACTCTCTGGTTCCTTGTGTGCAACCAACTCCTGAGCGCATCATTTCCTCTCTTGGAAAGGTCATTAACGACAAGGTAAGAGAGAGGCTAAGTTGCTCACTGTATAAATGTAATGCAAGGGGGAAAAAAATCTCAGAAAAAAAATTCAGATGAGGCTGTAAACTCAAGTTCCTAACCATGGTAACCAGTGATCTAAACGTTTGAAAAGAAATATGTCCTTACTGGGACCCCACACATGCCATTTCACAGTAAATGTTTCTGAAGGGATTGGGTGAGTAAAACAGCATTGGGAGGCCACAATCAAAAGCCTTTCAGGATACGCAGGTGGCAGGCACTGCTTCACCACCACTGGATAGATACTACCAATGTGTGAAGTGAGATGAGCCTTGCTCACACTGAGATACCCAAGATGCTCTGGAGAGCGTGAGACACCAAGCAGCTCTTTATCCTAGCAGCTACAGTGGCTTCTCTGCAGGAATGCTGGCAATGCCTGATAGTTCTGCATCTGTCCTGCTTTTCTTTCCTGCAAACAACCTCAGAACAGTGTCTGCCAGAGTAGAGCTCTCCTTGAGTGTGGATGCAGGAAAAGGCTGGCTGCAGCTCTTTTGGAAATGTGGCATCTACCTATACTGTCCTCCACCTGAGCTTTTCTCATTGAATACTAAAGGTCAACATAAGTATAGAAATAAGATGGAGCTAACTACTGCGTACTATGCCAGATGAAGCTCAGTGCGCTGTGGATGGACTATATAAAGAAACCCTGCATAGTATGTCTCTTATAGGCCCATCTGGAAAAGCTGTGTCCCTGTGGATGGACTATATAAAGAAACCCTGCATAGTATGTCTCTTATAGGCCCAACTGAAAAAGCTAACTGAAAAAGCTGACTGCCTAAATGACTGCCTCATTGAGATGTTATTGGGTGTAATTTTAGCAACATAGGCTGCAATGATGCAATCCTTCTACTCACTAATCACAGACTTAAACACCTACAACATGTCCAACAGAAAAGAACACAGCACCAGTGAGAAAAGTTCAAATGCCTAGGGATAACAAGAAAACACACAGCAGGGACATGTGAATCACACAATTTTTGGTTACATAATATTTTGTAAGTGGTTTTGAGACTAATACCTACATTTTGATATAATTTAAACATAAGATTAAGAAGAGCTAAAAATATGAATAATATCCATTAAAAGATCAAAGAAAGCAAGTCAGGTCTATTACCTATCTTTCTTATTTGATATTATATAAATATATGAACTGTTCTGCTCAAGACCCAGATTTCTTTTTATTTAACAGTTTAATTTGTTTTAATTGGAGGAGGGCACAGATTTGACTCTCACAACTGTCCAGGAATGCCAGTATGTCATTACTCACAGTTAGTACTCCACTCTAATGCACTTCTCCTGACTCAGTTCTTGTCCCTGACCAGCACCTCCCTGAAAACCTACATTGCTGCTAGCTGCTACACAGGGTCACTTTCATACCTTGGAATGTGTATGTAAAGCAGGCAGATATTTCAAATTTCCTGCAGTCATCTCAGAAAAAAAAGGGAGTTACCTCCTGTTTGAATCCTTAGATGGTACTTCACCGTGAGATGGTCTTCCATGGCTTAACACTTAACAGAAATTAGTCTTGGGGAAAACATATTGGCTAAAAAGCCAACTTCATTCAAAAATAAATTTATATTTATAGAATCACTATAATGATAATCGAAGAAAAAAATCAATACATTACTTATATCCAAGCTATAAAGTACAATATTGTTGCTACAAAAAAGTGTTTAAAAATTATTTTTTAAAATAGTCCAACACTTTTCTCTCACAAAGGACACTAGTAAAAGTAGCTAATCTGGGAAACAAGCAGGCAGGCATAAGACAGACTGGAAACCAGCATATGTTTCACTTGTACTCAGAACAGCTAAACAATATGCATTTGGCTTGAAAAAAGAACACAAAGTGGTTTTATTCTAAAACAAAAGTCTACATCTATGTAAGACTACAAACAGTGACAAATCAAACATAAATCATTACGTCACAAAGATCACAGATGTGAGACAACGGCTGGAGAAAACAATCCTATCACTGCATGAGTGGTGCTTCCACACTTGTAACTTAAAGGCTGCTGGAATTCAGAGTGACAGAAACAAAGATGAAACCTGGAAATCACAGCACAAAAGAATGCTGGCTGATGAACGCTATGGTTTTAGTAATGATGAGAGTAGAAACAGCAATATTTCTACAAATGATTTCATAAAATTATTTCATAAAATATAGCTACCTTAGTAAGTTAAACCTTTCATCTACCTCCCTAATGACATGTTCAGGAAGGAAATGACTTCAGTGGTAGAGTGTTTGCCCAACCTAAATAAGGTCCCTAGCACCAAAACAACAAAATGATTGTCTAAGGGGAGCCTGCTCTATCCCTGCATCCACCTTACACTCAGGCACATACATGAACATCTACGTGGGCTGCATGTCCATGGTACATCCACTTCGGTGCATTCCCTCCTCTGCTACACACTGCCAGTTCTGAGAAGTTTGACCTTCTGACTTTATACCAAATACAACTTAAATCACTGGGACAGGAAACTGGTCCAGGAGTGCATTGCAACTTGATTGTATTTACTCATTT
This sequence comes from Rhabdomys pumilio, assembly GCA_030674055.1. Taxonomy (NCBI): domain Eukaryota; kingdom Metazoa; phylum Chordata; class Mammalia; order Rodentia; family Muridae; genus Rhabdomys; species Rhabdomys pumilio. Next base: position 92,511,400 of record JANHMN010000002.1, on the reverse strand, counting down.
CTGAGTTAATATATTTGTCTCAGCCATTGTCCACAGTGAAGCCAGGCTCTTGGAGACAGAATGCCTAAAAGCCATCTTACAAAACTGAGTCTGTGTGTGTTGTTTAAGCTAAAATGGTCAAGGGCAGAACTTAACAGTAAGATTCAGGACACAAAGCTACATGACTATTAAAAGAAGGCACAGGAAGCTCATGTAAAACCCTGTCCTGAAGGACTACACAGTGTTCTGCTCTTGTCAAGGAGAGTGCAGACTCTGGGATACATTCAGGCCTAGAAACCTAACAGGGTAAACGGAAAGCATTCTGTAGAAAAATCATTGTATTTGTGAAGGTAAAGGCATGAGGCTTCTGACAACAAGGCAAACCCATGTGAAGTTCTGGGTTCTCCTGGAGTATGGTCAACATGCTCTTTGAGTTGTGTTTACGTTTCAAGTGTACTACACTGTATTAGAACTAAGCATATCTAGTCTGTCTTTACTCATTAGTTTGTGTTTTGGGGACTCTGGAATGCCTCTGTCATCAATGAGAATCTACCATACTGAAAAGGACTGGTTAGAAAATATTCACTCTGTATACCAGAATGAACTAACTCCAAAAACAATCTAGCTCATCTTGTGTCCATGAGTATAAAGTCTTGCTTTCACTGAGTGGGCTAACTCTTACCACTCTGAAATTAAGGTCCAACACACTGGAGATGGTAAAAGAAAGAAGACAGCCATGGTCAACTCCCACTTCTAGCACGATGTCTTCCTAGTCCAAGACGGGCTGATCTAAGGCTGACTTGTAAAGGCAGTGCTTCGGGTAAAGACCACTGCTGCTCAAACAAATGCATGAGAAGTGCAGTCCTGCCCTTCTCAGAGACAACACTGCTTATGCTTGTGGCGCTTGCCAAGTGTAACTGATACAGAGTCACAGACTGGAATTATCTACACCTACTAAAAGGATGACCTTTTGTCTACATCAAAGTCCCAAATGCAGCTGGACTCACCATTTTTCCGTTCGTTCAGAGGGGGTAAATGCTGGCTGGACTGTAGAGACAGTTCCTGGAATTCGTGAGCCACAGCCTCACTTTGAGGACTTGGTGCAAGGTGGGCTAGAGTCCCTAGCTCTTCCTCCGTGTCTATGGTTCCTGTGTGATCCATTGTGTTCCAGGCACTGGCAATAGGAAGTATGCCACCTCTTTTAAGCAGCCTGTTGAAAAGAGTGACAAAATGTTTAAGAAGGTAAATGAAATAGTACCTTAAGTTTTCTCCAGTTGACACAAAAGTATCAAGACAGATTCTTGGGGTTCATTACAGTTCAGTTCTACCCGTGCACCCATTGCCGACTCCTCTTTGCATCTCAGGCTCCTTCACCAACTCCAGGGAGATGGCTCCTGTCTAAAAAGCATTTGTACAGTAAATAGAACCTTAAAGACACTTTGCATACATTTTTGTATCAAGGATTATAAAAATTATAGCTATCACTGTCATTTAAAGACTTCACCACATGCTAGATGAAAAGAAAGTCAACAAACACTAATAAAAATGAAAGCATGGGCTGGCTTGAAGATCCACCCCAGTGTCTATATTTTGGGGAACTCTAAATTAGTCAGCACTCACAGCAACCAGCAGTACTTCAGCCAGGGCCTCAGAATGAACAAAGACAGAACAAAGAAAATGCAGTTCATAAGGGAAGATCCCCAGGCACTACATGTGCAGGAAAGACTGTGGAATATGCTATGGCAGTAACAACTACACTGACATGTCCTGGGCTGCCCAAAATAGGAAAGACAGAGGGCACAAACAAGTGAGGTGAGGCTGAATTTTCCCTAAAAATAATCTTAAGAAGAAATCATCAAAACCTAGAGCCTCTGCAGCTGCTAACCATTGGTGTTTTACAACTCAATTGTCATTGAAAACACCCGGCAATAAAGATGGCAGCAGCAGACAGCACTACTAGAGGACTCATGTGGGACAAAGAAAAGGAGCAGCAGATGGAGCATCTTAGGAGTGAGATGCACCACACTGCTAATACACAAGGGAAGAACTAAAACCAGTTTTCCTTCTTAATTCTTCAATATTAAACTCAATGCAAAAGCTGAACACATTGGATGGTCTTTGCAGGTGAAACCCAGGAGACAATTTAATATAATGGATGAAGGGGAGGGGGCAATTGCAAGCAGCATTTTTACATTTCTATAGACTGTAAGTAAAAGCTTTAAAAAGACTGAGAAGTTAAGGCAGAAGACAGTATTTCCTAAATAACAGCTCACAACAATGCAGATTTTTGTATTTCTTTGTGACCATGGGCTAGTGCATAATTTTTTAGCTACAACAACAAAAGTATGATGCATAAAAGAAAGTATTTATAAATTAGACCTTACCAAATCAAAAAATCTCCTTTTTACAAAATATTAACAAACACAAAAATAGGAGAAAAATGATTGTCAGAGCATAATCACATTAATCTTAGCTGAGATATGAATATAGGAATTTAAATAATATTCTAAAAATTACCCAATTAACTCTCAAAAGAAAGGGAGAGTGAAGAAGAAAAGACAAAAAAAAGTGATAAGATAGTAAGCAATAAGACAGGAATCAATCTTCCAATGATTATGTGGCACTGTCAGGGCTAAATGGTCTAATTGAAAGAAAAGCTGACAATGTTTGCTTCTTTTTAAAAGCATATACAAAAATACATATGCTCACAACTAACACACAATTCTGGTAGAGGTAATGACTACTAACCAGAAGTTGAGAAGAGAGTGAAGACTACATACCATTATCAAATAATGTTGACTTCAAAAGGCTCTATTAGGTAGATGAATTTGTAGGCAAAATTACTTATTTTACTAAGAAACATTAAAATATAACTCATAGATTTTTCAACACTGAATTTTCATTTTGAATTAATTACTCCTACAAAGTAAAATCTGTTCATGCCAAAATATTTTGAAGTTACAAGTACCAAAAATGCCCTTACAATGGCAATATATACAAACTCTGGACATCGATGGTGATGATCTGGAGAGCCCTTTAAACAAAGATTTAAAAATATTTTCAAGGCAGTACTACCTGTTTTTAATACTGAAAGATCTTTTTTCAACATATGCCTTGACATTGTACTCACCTTAAACTCCCACACACTTCCAAATTGAGAAAATTATAAGCTAAGTAAATCTTTACAAAATGTAGCAAAGGGAAAAAAGTTAAAAAGAAATAACTTAGCATCTGTGAACATCTTTGATAGAGCATAGAATATATTCTGAAATTTGCAGAATGTCATCTTAAAGTATACTTAAGTGCTTGTCAATTTCTTTAGAAATTTAAATCTACCATCCATTATAAACAGCACTCTATCTACAAGTCCCTAGTTGAGTTGTTACATACCACCATTGTAAAATGTTAAAAGAAACCATATTAGAATAGATTGCCTCACTGGGTCAAGACTGAGCTGTCAGGTAAAATATCACTCAGCTTAAAGTGGACAGAGTGACAAAACTGTGATTGTCTGGACCTGGTGAAAGGAATGACTAGGGAATTTACTCAGTACAGAACTTAGTAACAGAAATATTCCAAAAAGAAACATCCAGCACTCAATTGGCAGGAAGTGAATACAAAGGAGGATACTGTAATATCAGCCTAGCATGCACCTTTTGTTCTTAAAACACATCCAACACCATTCTCCAGGGACTCAACTGGTTAAGAGTAGTTTTCACCCCTCATCAAGGAAATGTCTTTTTGCAACAGCCAGAGACCATTACAGAAACTGCAATTACTCAAAGTGCACAGTTGTGGAGCACAGTTCCAACTGACACATCTCCAGCACAGTTCCTAAGGCTCAGTGGACACTGCAAAGAGGAGACTGCAAGATCCTAGGAGCCAGAGAACCAGAGAGTTTGCTGCCTAAGTGTGAGCTGAACACAGATGACACCCATAGGCACTGCTAATGTGGACAGGGTCTTAACAGCAGACTTTGAAGACACTAAGGAACGCTGAGAGTGGGAGACATAGTCTTTCTTAGGGAATACACACCAGTTGGTTATTCAATACCAAATCTTCAGGCCACATACAGACAAATACCATTATACAGAGGAACAGGTCTCATTTATGTATTTAAGAATATACAAATATATGTAACAAGAATTAAAGAAAAAGAGGTTATGAATTTGAAAGTGAGCAAGGGGTCACACAGAGAAAGGAAAAGGAAGAGGGAAATCATGTAATTATAATTTTTTAAAAAATCAGCCAGGTGGCGGGCAGTGGTAGCTCACTGCCTTTAATCACAGTACTTGGGAGGCAGAGGCAGGCGAATTTCTGAGTTCGAAGCCAGCCTGGTCTACAGAGTGAGTTCCAGGACAGCCAGGACTACACAGAGAAACCCTGTGTCGAAAAACAAAACAAAACAAAACAAAACAAAACAAAACAAAACAAAACAAAATCAGCCAGGTGGTGGTGACACGCCTTTACTCCCAGCACTTGGGAAGCAGAAGCAGGCAGATCACTTGAGTTCCAGGCCAGCCTGGTCTACAGAGTAAGTTCTAGGACAGCCAGGGCTACACAGAGAAACCTTGTCTTAAAAAAACAAATAAAGTAAAAATAAAAAAATAAAAAAATAAATCACTAAAAACCAAAATAACAAAAAATTTAAAACTTTATTATTTAATACTGTTGTAGTGCTAGAATATGGGAAACAAAAGTGGGCATTCTTTCTTTTCTTTTTTTCCGTCTTCCCTTACTCAATCTTCTTTTAAAACTAGAATCAAGATAATACCACAAATAATGATATTTCTAAACACTAGATTATTGGGTAAAATTAGTCCTTAATTCAGTGTTAATATTTGTTTCCAACTGAGTGTAAATTCAAAGCCAACTTTCTTTCCATTATACTTTGTTGCTTATAATGGCTAATTCTGTGACACAAAATAACTAACACAGTCACAGCTACATACAGAAAAAGCTAAATAAGAAGGCACTCAAACCATGTCTAAAAGGAGCTTCGGAAGTTCAGAAGTTTGATATACAACTAGTCAAATGCTGAATGGCGGGTTACCCAGTGCACACAGCAAAAAACACCTTAGCCATAGCAAAGCCGTGTCTCTACTCTTCAAGTTCTTGTGAATCTCAAACATTAAGGCAAAACTAAAGTTAAAACAGCAGACTTGAACAAAGATGTTTAAAGACAAAGTTAATCACATACAATCAAGAATCCATGATCAAATCTGTTTATATTTTAAAAGTTACTTCACTGTTATATAAATGGATTAAAATAACCACAGAAAAGGACATCTCAATTCAGTTGAGTTACCATAGAACCAATGTCTGGTAAAAAATCTCAGTCAGTCAGTCAGTCAGTCAGTCTCTCTCTCTCTCTCTCTCTCTCTCTCTCTCTCTCTCTCTCTCTATCTCTATCTCCCTCCCTCCCTAACTTACTTCCTTCCTTCCTTCCTTCCTTCCTTCCTTCCTTCCTTCCTTCCTTCCTTCCTTCCTTCCTTCCCCCCATTCTCTCTTGCTCTCTCTCTCTCCAGTGTAACAACCAGCCTATCTTAGTTAAGGTTTCACTGCTGTGAAGAGACACTATGACCATGGCCACTCTTATAAAGGACAACATTTAACTAGGGCTAGTTTATGGTTTCAGAGGTTCAGTCCATTATCATCATGATGGGAAGCATGGCAGTGTTCAGGCAAACATGGTGCTCTAAAAGGAGCTGGGTATTCTACATCTTGATCCAAAGGCAGCCAAGAGGGTCTCTTCCACACTGAGTAGAGCTTGAGCATAGGACCTCAAAGCCCACTCCCCAGTGAAACACTTCCTCCAACAAGGCTACACCTATTCCAAAAAGGCCACATCTCCTAATAGTGTCACTCCCTATGGGCTATGTATTCAAACACATGAATCTATGGGGACCATACCTATTCAAGCCACCACAGAGCCTCTGAGGGGAAGGAGATGAGAAGGATCCAGATTCTCCTACAATGAGTCTGGGACAGAGTGATTCTATTGCTAGCCAGAAAAACAGTATATTCTGAGACTTCTTTCATAAATAAGAAATCATCTATGAAAGACTGGTAAAACAGGCACAGAACAAATTAGTGTTGATGTGTGAAGAGGAGATGGCCTGGAGATGAAAGTATTGTGGGGCCTTACAGAATCCAGGACATGGGTATGGGCACATCAGGGAAGCAGTGAGGACGAGCTGGCATTTGCTGGACAGCAATACAGGAAGGGCACCCTAACAGCACAAAGAGTGACAGGTAATGGGGATCATTCCAGATTTTGATTTTGACAAGGTAACTGTGGTAGAGAGTGAAATGTCAGGAACCAGTCAGTGGCTATGCCAATAGAACTACATTCAAATAGCATTTATGAGACATGATTCCAAAGTGTCAGGGCTGGACCATGCAGAAGCCCAAAGAACTGAGAGTGGGTAGATGCTTCCAGATGAGCAGTTAGAAGGCAGGTGCCACACCTCACACTGAGAACAAGGTAGTGAGAGACAGAGAAATACACACTGGGAGAAAATTGTAGACTCCCAGGCAAGAATATGAAAGACAGGTGTGTCTGGGGAAAGAGTCAGCTGACTTCAGGCAAATCCACTGAATTAAAGTCCAGATGCCAAGAGATGAAAGCTGCAGACTTGATGTATAAACAGGGCACCAGTTTACAATTTGTTCAAATAAACAACTCTAAATGGTGCTGCTATTTGTAACAGTTGGACTTTGTGTGTAACCATTAAACGCAGGACAAAACATACTATAAATATACCCAATACTGAATAGAAAAGCTCACATACCAAGCTTTCTCTGTAGACAAGGTTATAGCTCTAGGAATGCTAACTACTTGTTTTCAAGCTGACATGGAGCGATCTGCAGGCTGTTCTACCGTCAGTGGAGTTCTGATGAACCCAACAACGTCATGTAAGCAAATAGCTTATGTGACCTATAAGCAGAACAGTAAAGCACAAAATACATGTGGATCTTCAACTTATATATTAAAAAGACAGATATGAAAAAGAGAATTAATGCCAATCACTTCTAAGTAAAATGTGTAAAATGCCCCTTTTAACTTAATTATCTATTTTAAAAGTTTTATTCATAGTGAATGACTCTTTAAGAATAAGAGTTGATTGATTAGAGGATTGATTTTAAATTAGAAAGATTTTCACATTTAGTAAACATTGAATTTAAAGCAATTGGTGAGTTTTGAACCAAAACTGGCTAAGAAGTAAATACTTTTAAACAGATTAAATATTTCATTTGCTTATTTTTGTGCAGTGCTGAAAACTGAACCCAGGGCCTTGTGACAAGTCTGTCATAGATGTACCACTGAGACACACCTTCTAAGTGTTTTATTTATCTGGTTTAAAACAAAAACAAAAACACCCATTATATTCTCACTTGCAAACACCTTACACCAGAAAAAAAAGAGTAAGAGAGAAAATAAGGAAAGGGGAAACTAATCAGAAGGAGTCCCTCTCCTCCCAGCTGCTGTTTGCTCTTCCTGACATTAGCAATCAACAAAATTTAAATTTACAATACACAAGGTGGAGGCCAGGGTGAGCTTCCCCAAGAGACAGACCGTGAGCAAGGAAGAACTGTTCACCGCCCCCTCCTCCCGCTTCTGCAGTGTGGTGATGTGGGAGAGATGCACACACACCTCCACACTTCTACCCCACAACCCCCTTTGCCACTTATAGAAGGTGGGTGAGCTGCTACAAATGACCCCAAGAATGGGAGAGCAGGAGAGTTGGTCCTGCCCCTCAGTGGCTGCAGTACTCAGGAGAGTGGCCCTTGCACCTCACAGAGCTAGTAGAGCTAGCCCCAGCATGTGTGTGGGGGGAGAGGGGTGCTTGGGTGAGCTGACCTGAGACTGTGAGCATGAACTAGCCCTGCCTCTTATCTGTCATGCAGTGATAGGGGCTCAAGATGTTCCCCCATTTCAGCACTCACCTGTAGCAGGTGGGTGAGTTAGCCCCACCCCTTGCCTGGGCAAAGTGAGACAAGTGGCCCTGGTGGTGCCAGTTACAGGAAAGCTGGTAGGCTGACCTATTCAGCTTCTACCCAGTCCCAGATCTGAGGCTCTGAGTTGGCCTACTCCAACATTCAGCCCATCTATGACCTGCTAGAGTACAGTGAAGGCTCTGGGCCTGCAGATCCAAAGCTATAGGCTTTCCATGACACAAAGCAGCAACAGGATATCTGAGAGGAGTCCCAGTGAAGATCCAGTATTGATAGTGACTCACTGCAGTGGACATTTGCAAGTACAGCTGTTTGGGTAAAAGGGTGTACTGTGTGGGACACACTGTGGCTTCTGTGGCGAGAGGTTTTTTGTTGCTGTTGTTTATTTCTAGTTTTGTTTTCTTTGGGGGAGAGATTGCAAGAGCCAAGAGCAGACATGAAGGACCGGGAGATGAGTGGGATCTGGGGTGCATGATGTGAAATTCACAAAGAATCAATAAAAATATTTTAAACATTTACAATACATGACAAAAAGAAAGCCCAGTCTGATTTACTTAAGCAGGACACAGTGACTAGGCCAGTAAGCCATGGGCTGAGAAACACAGGGCTCCTGATTTGTAATTTAGTTCTCCAGTATTTAACCATAGCGAAACACTCTTGTTTGATATACTACACTGACTAGTAAACTGAAACTCTTAGCTAGAAGAGAACACAGTGAATGGACAGACCTTAAAACACTTTCTCTTAATTAAAGTATGCAATGGCCATTTATTGCCAGCATTCTGACGGAGAGCCAAAACTCATCTCATCCATAATGCCTGTGATCTCCAGTTTTTGCTTTCAAAAAGTAGAACACTCAATTTTGAGTATAAAATGTGTTCATACTTTCAAATTTTTAATCCTCTTTTTTCTCAGTTTTTCATCTAGTTCAGAAGTATTTATGCAGCATGCCTTTGTGGGTCTAAAAATCAAGTGTTTTGTACTGTATCTGTTTATATGACATTTCAGTTACTACAACAATCTAAGCAGATTAGAAGTGAATATAGCTGACTTCTAGTTAGCAGACTCCATTGGTAAGACCAGAAATGCATTACCAAACTCCTGCAGCACCTCTTGGTCACCACCCAGCACCCAGAAAGTCAAGGCTTGTGCTAAGGTCATTTCTAATCAGAAACCTGGACTCTGTTAACATAAATTACAATGCAAATATTATTTCAATACTCCTTGCAAATATATTTGTATTGTACTGGTAGACAATACCTCAAAGCTCATTTTTAGGGTTGTAAAAGATTACTCTCAGTAAGCATCTGATATCATTTACTCTGGTCTGATCAGTTATTCAAACACTCCTGAGAGGTTGGCATCAGCCTCACTCTAATGTATGAAATAATAGTTTTAATCATCTGTGAGCATCTTATCACTTGCTCTATAGTTGTGGATAAGAAATACTCATTCTTAAATACTTATCTTTTTAATTCTGTTGTAGATAAGATATTTTCTTGATTACTGAGAACTCATGACTATTTGTTCCCTCATTTTGTCTCTCACTGTCTAGCAATCACTGTCTGCTGCTGTGTCCTGGGTTTGCCTGCTGTAAACATTTCATTAACAATAGAATTACACACTGTATGGCTTTTGTGTGTAGCTTCTTTTTCTTAACATATTTTCCAGACTCATATTGTCATGAGCATCACATGTTATACATTTTATAGTTAAATAACTCACTGTATGAATTCACTATATTTTGTGTCCCCATTCCTGGAATGATGGAATTTGGCTATGTTGCAGTGAACATTATTATACAAGTCTCGTGTGAACATACATATGCCTTTGATCCCTTGGGAATACATATAGGTATGGAATTGTTGGGTCTCAGAGTAACTATTCTTAGCTGTTTGAAGAAATGCCTAACTGGTTTATACAAGGCTGCAAAATGTTACTTCTCCCATTTCCACACACCTTCTAAATTTTATTTTTGACAGAGTCTCATATAGCCAAGGTTCACCTTAAATGCTCTATGTAGCAGACAATGACCTTGAACTTCTGATCCTTCTGCTTTAGCTCCTGAGTTCTGGCTTGTCTGCTTGCACCATCACGCCGAGTGCATGCAGTACAAGGACTGATGCAAGGCTTCCTTCCACGTGCTCAGCAAGCACTACACTAACAGAGCCACACACTTAGCACTCAGAAATCTTTTAAAAAATGACAGTTACCCTAGTAGATGCAAATTGATATTTAATTGTGGCTGTAATTTGCATGCCACTAACACCTAATGATAGTGAAAATCTTTTTTTTTGTATTAGATTTTGTATGTACTTTGGAGAAATGTCTTCTTATTATTGAATTGTAACAGTCATTTCTAATTGAACCTGTACTAGGCATTAAACATAACTAATACTACATCTTAATACCAGAGGCCACACTTGCCAGAAAACCAAAGCCATTGTCAGCCAGTACAGAGTGAAAGCTAACACTGAAATCTCAAGGATTTGGAATGACCCTGCTAGAGTTCTTCTGACATGAAATATGCATTATTTATAATGTTCAAACTCTTAAAATTCAAGAAGTATGATTCATTTCAGACTAGTAGATTAATGCCAGTATGACAGGTTTGGTATTACTATTCATATCCATAATATAAGAAACACAATTACATGATTATTGCCAACAAAGACCACTAAGTAATATATGTTAAGATATCCAAACATGCCGGGCGGTGGTGGCGTACGTCTTAAATTCCAGCACTTGGGAGGCAGAGGCAGGCGGATTTCTGAGTTCGAGGCCAGCCTGGTCTACAGAGTGAGTTCCAGGACAGCCAGGACTACACAGAGAAACCCTGTCTCGAAACCACCCCCCCCCCAAAAAAATATCCAAACATCTCTATATATATTGATATCTGTGATGGGCTATTAAAACCCTTTCTTTTTTCTGTGTTCTAATGATACTGAATTGTTCAATTATTTTCTTTTCTTCTTTTAAAAATAAATTTAATAATCTGTGTAAAAATTATATTTGCTAATATTATATCCCATTCTACTGACTGACCTTTCTCGTTCTTAATAGTGTGATTTAATATGTAAGTCTTTAATTCTGATTGAATCTGATTTACACATTCTTTGCTTTGGTTGCTTGTTTTGTTGTATTAAGAAACTAGAACCAATTCCAAACAAATAAAGTCTGTACCCATGTTTTCCTTTTAGTTCTCTTCTGTCCATTTTGACTTAACAATCTCATTATTCTGATGGTAACATGCAGTCAACTCAGAACCATTTGTAAAAAGGACTTAGCTGTTTATATTTGTTTGCTTAATTAATTAATTTTGTTTCTCCACAACTGATTGGGTCTCACCTGGCCTGGAACCAGTTGCCCTCCTCCTTCTGTCTCCTAGGAGCTGGGATGACTAGTGTGTGCTACCATTCACATCCAGGCAGTGCACTCAAATGGTCTAGCTGCTCCTGTTTATAGCTCAGCATCCATGCATCACTGCGTGTCCGTGCTCTCAGTCCTCTCGCTGATCTATATGCTTATCTTTATCTCAGTACCACAGCATCTTACTGCAGCTTTGTAGTAAATTTTATCTTTGAGACAATTTCAATGTTATCCTGGCTGGCCTGAATCTGCCTGCCTCTGCCAGCCAAATACTGGGGAATAAGGGTGTACGTCACCATGCCTGGCCCTTGTCATGAATTTTAAAATTGAAAAATGGGCATCTTCCAACTCTGTTCTTTTTAAAGGTGTTTTGGTTATTATGGGTCTCTTGAATTATCATGGAACTTTAGCCCATTTTTTCCCAAACATAGATCTTTAAAGAAGCCCAAGGGTACTGTGTTGAATCTATAGAAAAATTGCCAATATAATCATCATTATATTAATTCTTCCAACCATGGGATGCCTTTCCACTTTCTTTTAAGATAGTCTTTAATTTCCTTTAACAGTGTTTTATGATTATTTTTGGTTTAATTTCTTCTGGGTATTTTATCTTTCTGTTTTGTTTTGTTTTGTTTTGTTTTTTTCTTCGAGACAGGGTTTCTCTGTGTAGCCCTGGCTGTCCTGGAACTCACTCTGTAGACCAGGCTGGCCTTGAACTCAGAAATCCGCCTGCCTCTGCCTCCCAAGTGCTGGGATTAAAGGCGATGATTTCTTCTTTAAGTCACCATACAATGTTTAGCAGGCCAGAACCTCTATCTCCACACTCATTTCTGATTTTGGTAACCTGAGTTCTCTTTTTCTTTGTTAGAAGAGCTAATAGTTGATGTCAAAGTACAAAGTTTTATTATTTTCCATTTCTTGAATTATTTCTGCACTAATCTCATTTCCGTCCGTCTACTTTTTCCATTTTCCCATTGTATTAAGATTATTAAGATGTGAGGAGATATAATATATATATTTTATAATACCATACATATATATATATATATATATATATATATATATTTGGCTTACATATCCTGAATCTTAATCCACTGAGGGAAGTCAAGGCAGGAACTCAAAAGTGAGCAAGAACCATATATATATGGTATTATAAAATTAAGACTGCCGACTGAAACTGATTTAAAGTTCTAAACTGCTCACCAAGTTCAACTCTTCTTCCTTGCTAGTCAGTATCTGTGTCATTTCACATGTGGGACTCAGAAACTGTAGAGACGTAACTGTTCATGTGTGAACTAGTTAAGCTACATGGCTCCTGAACTGTCTCTCTAAAGTCGGAATAGATCCAAATCATTTCAGAGTCAGAACTAGCCTTCCCTTTGGACAGCCAAACTATGGAGAGCTGTGCAAAAATGAATAAATCAATTCACATCAATAATGTAAGCAACTAGTGTTATTATTTTGTCTGCCACACTCCTGATTTTTGGCATCTATTATGTGAAATAACACAAAAAGTACAGTAATTATTTTTAAAAATTTCAAACTACATGTCAAATCTCATTTCTAGCTTGTCTTAAATTGTATTTCAAACTTCCAAATTTGGGTGAGGGTTCTTCCTTTGATGAATAATGACAATGAGGTTTTTAAATTTTCATAAAGCAAGCACACTACAGGTTAGTTATAAAGTGAGCACACTGGGCTAGCCAATTTTCATGTAATACTTTATTAGTTCTTTGAGAATGTCATACAATGTACTTTGGTCATATTTATCCCCAACTCTTCCCAGATCTACCACAGCTCCATCCCCTTCCAACACAGTGTCCTTTTTAATTTTTTTAAAATAACACACCAAGTCTAATGTGCTGCCTATATACCCTGTGTGTGTAGCCACCCACTGGAGTCTAGTCTATCTACCAAGAGACTATTGATTCTCCTTTCCCCAGAAGCCATGAACATAGCTCTCCAGTTAGGGGTGGAGTCGTCTGAGCCCTTGCTCATTTCATGCTGGAATGTTGACTGGCTTAATCTTGTGTGGGTCTTGTACAGGCAGAGCTGCTGAGTTCCTCAGTACAGTGTCATCCAGTTCTTCCTGACCTCTGCCTGACTCTCGCAGTTTTTCCTCTCTGTTTACTGAGACAGGCCCTGAGCATGGGGTGAGTGAGATAGATGTCCCATCTGGAGCCAAGCACACTACAGATACTGATTTTTTGCACTCGGATTGGCTGTGGATCTCTGTGTTAACCACCTTCTTTGATAAGGTGTAGAGCTGTGGTAATCTACGAACATAGAGATATTTAGAGGGAAGCTTGACTCTGTGTCTGTTTAGCAAAATAGTAATAATATGTTCATCACTGGGGAAAGGGTAGTTCTAAAACTAACAGAAGCTGGAATTACAGTTACTTTTTGCATAATTTTTCCAATCTTTAGGGTATAACAAACATTTAGATTTCAAGATATTTGGCAACATAACATGGGTATATGGCTAAACTAAGATTTTTTTTTTTTTAAAGAAAAAGTGAGTAGTCTTTAACTATGTATCATCCCTGAAGCTACTTCTTAACACTAGTCATTCAGTTTCGCAGACTCAAAGTTCTCACCAAATTTTCATTTTTATTTCAATCAGTATACTTTCCGTGTACTTCTTATTTCCAGGGAAGCTTGGGATTTTGAATTTACTCCCTGAAAGCAGTTATTCACAGTTACCATTTCTGTACTGGAGAAGGAAAGACAGCCTGAGTCTCTGTGTTAGAAAATCCTTTGTTTTCAAGCACCATTATTTTAACTATTTCCTATAAACATATCAGAGACCTTAAGAGAAATACTTTCACTGACAAGTTAAAACCTTTAATCACGCCTTAGAAATGACCTCAGAATATGATGAGCCTTCTATCAGAGGCCTGATGTGTGTGTGGAACTCACTTGCTGAGCATGAGGGGATGCTACAGCAGCCAAGTGCACTGAACAATCTGTTATTTTATGATTTTAAAAGGAAAACAGTCTTCATCAAAAGACTGGCAACAGAATATTTTTGGAAAAATTACAGAGGATTATGTAATACTTACTAACTGGGTAAAACTGGAGTGTTGGCTAGAGAAGAACTCTGCTGGCGAGACCTCACCACTCACTAAGCTGTGCCTACACCTAGGGCACCGCCTGTCTCCTTCTTCCCTGGCATGACTGTTCTCTCAGACAATGCAGATGACCATTACACCAAGAACTAGAATCCCATTCCCTCTTAAACCCAAAAGGAATCTGAGGCGGGATGGAGTCAGTCTCAATGGCACTGATGATGAAGCAGGCTCCTCCCAGAGAAGAGGCAGCCAAGTCCCTAGCTCTGCCCTCGCATCCACCTCACTTGCTACAAGGGGCCTCAAGCAAGGCTAAGTGAGCTAGCTGTCTGGGGCTAGGCTACCAGCAAGCACTCACAGTAGTGTAATACTTGGGGCTCCTCCCTCGCACACTGAACAGCAGGTAGAGCAGTAGGGACGTCAGTCAACAGCAGCATAGTCCTCCAATACAGACAAACATTCTGACGGATTTTATTTGCAACAACATGGAAATCCTAACAGCTATCAAAATACAGATGCAAAGGCAGAGTACCCAGTTGTGGACAACCTGCAAGGCAGTCAGCATAGGGGCAAAACACGAAGCAGGAGAACACACTTCTTAAAAGCACACTTCTTAATACAGAAAAATGGAAACAACCAGACGGTTAAAAACAAATATTGGTGCACTTAATCCACCATAATAAATGGATCTTTATGCACTTTAAAGAAGGACTTAATTTGTAACTAAGGAAAACAAAGATGTATGAACAGAACGATGATACTGTATGCCAAAGACACAGAGAGGGTGCAGCAAGGAAAGTAGGGAAGAAGAAGTGGACCTGAGGCAGATGTGGGAGTGGGAACGCTGAGCTGTCCTGGAGTATCTCAGTCAATGCACATCGCTTGAGTCAACTTAATTATATTATTATTATTAGAGATAGTTGTCATTATTTAGTCTGGGCTATCCTGTACTCACTATGTAAACCCAGCTACCCTTGAATTCACACAGATCCTTCTGCCTCAGCCTGCAGCACCACGACCTGCTTTAACTCTAAGTTAACTGCAGTGAAATGGAAGACAAAGGAGCTCCGCAGCTGTACTGTCACATTCCAATTGCTGATGGCCTCCACACAGACATCATGAGGTAGAGGCCCTGCACAGGCAGGGCTGTTCTGCGCCTCCAGACATTGTTGGGCCTCCACCTACTGAGCAGTGCATCTATATAAAGTGTGTGAAGACATTCTCAGTTTGAAAAGAAACAGACTGAGCTTTTTCTCCTCTGTGGTGTCTCTTTAACTCTTCTTTTCCAACCACTACAAAAGCAGCAAAGGCTTCATAAGCCCTTAATAACCTCTACAGCAGCCAGTTTTTTCTATGTTGTTTCTGACTAATTTGAGAGTCCAGACTAGGCAGCTATATCTGGAACATGGTGATATGCTGCTGCTCCTGAAGTCTAAAGAGGCAAAGCAGGGCAGTCCACAGAAACCCCTGCAGTTTAAACAAACATTTTGTATTTCTTATTGGATATTTTATTTATTTACATTTCTGATGTCATCCCCTTTCCCCATTTCCCCTCCCTAGAACTCCCATCCCATCCCTCCTCCTCCTTTTTGCTTTTATACCATTTTAATTACATGCATGTATTAAGATCAGTTCTAGGTTGAGGAACCAGCAACACAATAGATGCAAATAGTCAAGGAACAAGCAAGACAATAAACACAAATAGTCAAAGAACAAGCAAAGCAATAAACCCAGTTACACTCCTTAGAGATCACTATTTCTAAGGGCTTATCATGATGAGCCTACTTCCCTGTCCTAGCCCAAGGTCATTTTCATGTCTGAAGCCTACTTCCTTGTTCTAGCCTAAAATTTAGAGTCCTGTCTGAAATTACTTCTTTAAACAAACATTTTAAACTAAAGCTTTTCTTTAAAAGAACAATGATATTTAAATATAGCATTCTTTTTTATTCAATTCAGTACAAAGTAAAGAGGAAAAAATACACTTAAGCTAAAAAGCTTAAAAACAGAAGAAGAAAGGGAAGGAGAATGGCAAAAGCAGGAGGCCACTTTCAGAAGGAGATGGTGCCTCCTGGTAATCTTCATGATGGTCGGCTTTAGGCTTTTTCATTGGAGGACAAGCTTGGGCACTGTAAAAAGCTTTTTAGGAGGGTCAAAGTTTAAAAAGGAGTCAATTGAGAGATCTCCAGACAGATAGCAGGTACCTGCTGGGAATGGGAACAAAGTGCAGGGACTCTCAGCCCAGAACTGCAGCTAAAAGTCAAGGTCTCAGTCCTGACTGTTATATCCACCATCAACCAGTGATCCACTGGGTGCAAGAGAGAGATCTAATGTGTGCCTCAAAGTCCTCAGAAGTATCAACCCCGTCAGCTTCCATAGCGCAGTGGCTGACTCCTCCACTAGACTCTAATCCCATCAAGGCAGGGGCTCCTGGAAGGTATAGATGAAGCCATGTATACATGTATACACATGAAGACAATGGCAAGTGTGAAAGGTAGCAGGACTGTACCCAATGAAGCCCAAAGAAGCAGAGGCCCTGCATGCTGAACAACCCAAACAAATGACAAAGTAGCATGTGATCTGGGGAAAATGGACTGACTGTGCAATGTGAGGGTGGCTCCTGTCACCAGTGTTTACATGGAAACTTGCTCCCTGTCTTATTCTTTTCTCTATCTTATGCTCCAGTACAAACATAAAGTACAGGTGGTCAGACTAACACTAACAAGCAGGACAAACTTTTGAAAAAAAAAAAAAAAAAAAGACAAAAAACAAAAACATAATATGATACTTTATTAACTTTCTTAGTGTTCATTAGAGTCACAGAACTTATAGGATGAATCTATCTACCTACCTACCTACCAACCTACCTACCTACCTACCTACCTACCTACCTATCTTATTTAACTAAAGAATTTATTGGAATAACTTACAGGCTACAATCCAACTAATCCAACAATGGCTAGCTATGAAGGAAAAGTCCAAAAATCTGGTAGTGGCTCATTCCCACAAGGCTGGTCCTCTGTATGTGCTGGAATCCCGAAGAAGCAGGCTTCAATACCAGTAAAGGAATGAATGTATTAGTCCCAAACTGCAAAACGTACACACTTTTTGCAGTTTATCTGTGGCCCAAACTTACCAGAACCACGTGAGAGCAGAGTCAGAACCTGCCTGCCTTAGGGCTGTGTGAACCCTGGTTACTGTTTAGTGCTGCTATAGGTTCTGTTCCAGACTTACTAGGAACTATAGTATCTCCTTAGAACATAGGACAGTAGTGAGCTCACATTTGTAATCCAGTTCTCAGTAGTGAGCAGATAGTTTACATTTGTAATCTCAGCATCTAGGAGGGTAAAAAGTTCAAGACCAACCTGGACCACATGGTCCATAATAATAATGTTTAAAACTGTAAAAAATCATACTAAGCAAAATAAGGCCAACTCATATAAATACTGTATGTTTTCTCTCACGCTGATTCTAGAGTCTTAAGAAACCACATGAAGGTAGAAGGGAAACTATTTGGAATAGGAGCAACAACAGCAGGAGCAGGAGGATCAAGAGGGCAGCAATGGTAAGCTCAATTCTTCATGTGCATGTAGGGAAAATCATAACAAGACTCAAGACCTGTTGTTTCATATAGTTAACATGTGCCAGTGAAAGACATGTATTCTGACATGCATTGGGTACAGGGTTCAATAACAGTGACCATGGAGCTACACAAAAAGAATTAATGCTTGGGGGGGAGGGGTATTTTTTTTTTTATCCTAGGTACTGAAAACACGGTAATTAGTAAAACAATCAAGATGGTCCCTTGGGAGCTGCAGATGCTAACAATATATAAATGTAGGCACATGGGGTTTAAGCCGTGCTGAGGAAGCCTGGGATGACAGTCCATGGAGAAGGGACCAGCATCCAAGGGACTTTACAAAACCTCCCTGAGAGCTAAAAAATGTAACTAGCACTTCTCTGCTCAAGGGAACACAAATGAGAGGAAGAAACTGGGCCCAAGCAAAGCAGAAGAGTGAAAAGTAACTGCAGAAAGCAGGATGGGGTGAGGCGTAGAAACCAAGGCCCCAGTGTTGGCAGGAGAGAACAGCCTCCCAGAGGAAATCCAGTTTGAAACTGGTTTCTACTTCTGAGGTTCTGGAAGATCCTTCTGTGCCCCAAAAGCACACCTAATCTGTATTCATAAGGGCAGGAGGAACACTGCAGGAGGAGGTCTAGAGAGCTCCTGAGTCTGAGGAGCAACTGAGCTTGGTGCCATGTGCTCCTGCTGTAAAGCAAAGACAGCCTGGCAAGACACTTTGCAACAAATTTACCAGAAGCATAATTTGAGTTATTCAGATGTCAATGCGAAAATCTGGCAGTGTTCAAGTTTCCAACCACAGCTCTAGCAGTATAAATTGTACTCTGTATTTTGAACTGTGACAGTCTGAAAGCAAACGCCGGTACTCTGTCTCAAAGACCCAAAATAATAACCTACTCCCATGCCGGCCCATCCTGAGCTTTGAGGGTTCAGGAGTGAGCACATCTTTTCTTCTCAACTGTTTGCTAGCCCGCCTAATGCTTTCTTCCTTTCTCTGTTATGTACACTTGGCACCCGCTAATATTTATGAGCATCTGCGATCTGCCAAGTTCTATAACAGGTACAGGGAAAATGTACCATGAAAAATATCAACAGAAATCTCTGCCCTCCTTTGCTAGATCAATCAGCAAATAAATCAATTCAATAAAGGGTATGCAGTAAAACAGTGATCAAGTGAGAACTTACACACACACATACAGAGAGAGAGAGAGAGAGGGAGAGAGAGAGAGAGAGAGAGAGAGAGAGAGAGAGAACAAGCAGAGCCCTCAATGGCTGCTAACAGTGCTTAGTAAATGATGGGCCCTTGAAGAGATACATGAATGTGGTGAGGGGCAATCTACAAACATAAAGAAAAGAATGGCCCACACAAGTCCTGGAGGCAGGGACACTCTGGTGCAGACCAGGCAATGCAGCAGCCTGGGGAGCCTACCCCACCATTCCAAGAGAGATGAGAATGGAGGCACAGGACTCCTGTAGAGCAAGCAGGCTGCTGCTGAGTTAAGACTGGCTGCTGTGGAGTAAGAGCAAGCCAGGAGTCCTGCACTCACCTTGAAGACACTGCTGCCTTTGCAGCCCTTCCAAGTGGGAGCCATTTTCCTTTCACAAGCCTCTGCACAGTTCACTAATCCATCTGACCATCTATCAGCTGAGCCTCCTGCCCTCACACCATGACCTTCACTGCTCTGCATACCCCTCCCCCCATGCAGCTTTCTCCACAAGCTTGTACCCATCCCTCAGTTACTCACTGCAAGGTAAGTCCCTCAACAAAAGCACTCTTTCACCACTCCAAATTCACAAACCTACCCTGCCACCCCCAGTCCGGCCACACCCTGGCCTACCTGTTCTCCATGTCTCAGCAACTGCAACCTTCTGGGACCTCCACATCTCAGATCCCATTACCTCTCTCCCTGGCCCCTCATATAGTATCTCCTTCTGGTTCATGGCCACTCAAATGATAGTTTTGTTGGGACTGCCCAGCTGAACCTCAGCACAGATTAAACAACACTGTACCCTGCTCCATATCCACCCCTGATCAGGAAAAAAACTAACAAGGCAGAACACAAGTCAGTAAAACTGTACTGTTAGGTAAGGGGAAGGCAGCCATGTACAAGGAGTGTCTCAGATGGCAGCTGAGACTATCCACCACCAGCATGGATATTCCCATTGGGTCGTTTCCCTCTAAAGGGGATCCAGCAACCTATTGTTTCTGAGATAACCCCATATCTCCCTCTATTGCTCCCAATATACAGGTCTGGTGGCAGACACTGGCACACATGATGGTATGGTAGCTAGAGTGTGGGTGGAGTCATGAAGTGAATGTGAGTCAACAGGAGGAAGTGAGTGTGGAGTGAAGGAAAATGGACCAACTCTGAAGCCTTAACAGCGCCTTCCTCTTAGTTAAGCAGCCCTGTCCACTTTCACACACCCTTACCCAGTCTAGAACTGGTGTGCTTGTGAAGAGGATGCAGCCACTCTCTGGTAGTTCTCCTATCAGATCCATGAAGGCAAACACTGAATTGAAAAAAAAGACTCCACCACAAACCCACACCAATGAGCTGCAACTTGTTTCTGTATGCTTACTCAGAAGGTCTTGTATGTGCATGCAGGAAAGGCCCCACTAAGGGGAATGGGGACTCCCACTTCTCTCATGCCCTACTGCCATATCTCATCTTTCAGAACTAATGGACTTGACTTCTACTCTACTGAAAGAAAATGTATTTGGCGGTGATCATGAGTCTAAAAACTTCTCTATGACTCAAAATCCTGCATGGCTAATACCTATCTATCTGCTCTTACCTAGCAGCTCCCAATGCTCTTTGCTACTTTCTAAGGTACCTCCACTGTCACCTCTGCCTTCTCTTTGGGGCTCTATTCAGTTATCCTATACCACTCTTCATTTCTTGATTAATTTGAAGTTTTCATGGAGAGATATACAAAAAGAATAAAGCAGCTGGGTGTTGGAGATGTTTCAGTAAGTGAAGTGCTTTTTATGTATGGGGACCTGAGTTCAGATCCCTAGCACCCATACCAAAGCTGGGCATGTTGACCCAACATCTGTACCCTATGGTGGTAAGGGGTTCACTGGCTGGACAGCCCAGTGGAACTGGCAGACCCACTTTCAGTTTCAAAAAACATACTAGAGAATGACAGAGTAAGACCCCTTTAGTCAACTTCTGGCCTAACTCACACTCCCTCTCCGTTCCCCCACCCCCACTCCCACATACCACAAAGGCAAGTATCACATACATGCGCTCATACATACATGCCCACTTGGAAGTGACTACAGCAGGATGGATAGGGCAGGCTTACTCACAGAAGATCTTGAAAGCCAGAGCAAAGATTTCTGAGTGAGGACACACTCATAACTAGAAGACCCAAAGCTCAGAGCTGGACAGAACAGAAAAGTAAAAGGACAAAATGGGCTGGAAGGAGGCACAGGGGACGAGGATGCACAATGGAAATGTGACAAGCCAGGAAAACACAGGTGAATAATGTAAGCATCCTGAAAATACAACAGCTGGTGAGATGCAGACAGTGAGAAGGGAGGGACAGAGAGACGAGATATTTGCAAAGGGAAAACATTGCAAGCAGAGTGACTAGCAGCCCTGATGGAGGAGTCAAGCCCACATGCCAATTCCACACAAAGAGGGCACAATGCTACATGGGACACGGAGTCACAGCACTTGTAAGGCTGAAGTTGCAGGTTTCAGCTCCCCTGAGTTTAACAGAGAAGCAAAGGCCCAGAAGTGATTTGTCACCTGTGTCACTAGCTGTGTCACTAGCTGTGACAGAGCAGGAACAAGAACCCATCTCCTGATGCCTCCTACACTCTATTACCACCTCTTCTAGAACCTGGCCATCTCAGACAAGGGCATATGTGAAGTTCCAAGGCCCTACAAATAGGCTACACTAGAATAGGTGCTGAGAGTAGACTGGCCCAAATCAGGGTGAGATTGTTTGAACTTATCAGCAGCTCGCTGGGTCAAGCCCATAGTGCTCAATACTTTATAGCAGAATTGTCAAGCACTATTTGTTGTCTTCTTGCTAATCCCCCAAACCATAACAAAACATGTAAAGAGAAAGAACTGCAAAACACGTGAATTCCTCTGAGCAACTTGTCAATTCTGTGTTTCCATAGACAATTTTTCAAAATACCAGTCCATAGTGACGGCAGCCAGTGCAGCTGAATGGACCCAATCCAGACACCAGACTGGACTGTGGATTTGTTCTCATCTTACCTTCCTTCCTCATACAATTCATGTTGACATTGGATGTTCTGGCCACACATGTGTGAAGCACCTCAAAATCCTAACCGAGAGCTTGTTTGCTTATCAGTGTCCAAGCACTGTGGCTAAGTGGCACATGCTGTTCAGCTTGTTTTCATTCATGCAAACTGTGTCCTTGAACTTAAAGGCAAGGAAAAGCATCCAGTTTAGAGTTTGAACAGGAAGGAACCATACACCAGTTTCCTCTAGAACAAGCTGCTTTTTCAGCTTCCTGGATAAAAAGAATTTCTGTGTTTTTTAAACAGAATACTAAGAAACAATGAAGATAGACACGTAAACCATTAGCCACTTCAAGTCCTTTTAAAGAACAATTTCTTCTAATGATTGTGATATTTAATTCAAGTCAGGAGTAGAAAGAGAAACTAATAAAGCAGAAATGTAATACAAAACTTTAAATAGACTATACAATTTTTAGATTGCTATCTAGAGGAGTTCACATTTTCTTCCTGGAAACAAGACATTAATACTTTGAGTTTTAAATGTCCCAAATACTGAGGTGCTATTCTTGATAGGGCAGATAACAGCAAGGTTTTCTTTGTTGGCATAGTTGTTCCTATTGTCATACAACTGTTTTGATCAAAACATACCTATACATAGACTAAATTCCCTGTTAAACACAGCTTTTAGACTTTAACTCCAGTAATATTCAATTGTTTCTTTTTTTAAAAAATGTATCTTTAAAAATAAAGGTTAAAAAACAAAACAAAACAAACAAACAAAAAACAAACAAACCCAGGATTCTGAATCTGAATGGAAAGAGAGGTAACCTCCTTGAGGTACTGAACTTAATTGTCTTCTTCCAGCTTCCTACAGAGTAAATAGGTTCTGGACTAGCTAGCTCTCACAGCCTCATTCCAGCTAACAGGTGCAGGGCCAGAAAGACAACTGGTCTGTCCACTAGCACTAACAGCCTTGCGTGCTTCAGGATGTCACTACCACACACTTAGAAATCCTCTGTCAGGGCTGTTAATTGAACTTAACCTTATGATGAAATCCAACCTTGAGTTCTTGCAGTAGTCTTTCCTGAACATTACAAGGTCATCTCTAAATATGAAGGACTTATGTGTGGAAGAGAATTCTAGAACTGACTGTTTAGGAAAAAGCAATATGCATGCAAAGCTATCAACTGTTCAGTCTCCTTGACGCTGTTCAACCCACACCAGCCCTGTTCCTCCACTGCCTCGAGTACCTGGCACAGCTGTTCAACTGGCTGAACGCTCCAGACCTGGGAGAACCAGAGTCAATCACTGATGCCCAAGCAAAAGAGGCCCCAGACTAGGTAATGGTAGTCAATATCTGGAATGAGGTCATTGTTTCCTGTCCTCTGGGACTGAACAGTTGAAGAAGACAGAAAGCTATAGTAGAAGAAGTTAAGTGTGTCTTCTAGCACTCCCTATAGCTCTCAAAGTACCCTCTCCTCAGGACCTAGCACCTGGACACTGCTCTCTCTGTTCCCTCTGTATCATCTGCCTGGTGTGTCCTACACACTTGCCTCCACCTTTCTTTCAGCCTGTAAGACTGGAAGCCATTGACCTTCTTGCATGTGCTTCTCTTCCTAACTCAACATAGCTGGCACAGGATGGCCTTGTGACACGTTTCTGACATGCTTATCAGAGAACAGTATGAAGTCTGTCACTGATTACCGTCAGTTGTCCTAACTGCATTCACCTCCTACTTAGTATCTCAACTCTGGTGAAAACCACTGTCAGAAAAGGCTGTGCTGAGCCCTTTCTTTCAGGTATGTAGCTGCCCTCTGCAGTGGTGCTTTTTGGATGACCAGCCGCTCAGCATGCCATGGGTATGACTGCCCCTCATAAGGCTGGCAGGCTCACCACACAGATAAAGTTCACGTTTCTCCTCAAGACTGCCTTTCAGTGCACAGTCCTCTTTGTCGACCATGCCAAGGCTTCCTTGAAAACAATACACAAGCTATATAGGTGTGCTTCCTCAATCAGCACACTGAATACTTGCATACATGGCCATACTACACTCTTACATCCAATACTATCTCTCATATCTGCTCATGTTCACTCTCAACTTGGCCAAAACCTGAATAAGTGTAGACACTATGTATACCTCCCCTCTCTGAATCCAAGCCCAATACTTAGTACAAGGCAGGCATCCAACAGCTAACTATAAACAATCTCTAGGACTGTTTGCAGTACTATGGTGAGGTAACTTGTTAGAAAAACACCCCGAGGAGCTAAGTGTGCAGTGATAGGACCATTGCTGCTACAAGAACCCATGGTGCTTAAGAATTGCCTCTCTTAACCACACAGCAGCCCTAGGAGGCTTAGAAGTCAAACTAGAGCATGAGGCGCACGCTCTAGTGGCCCACTGGCGGCTGATCAAGGCTAATGAACTCAGATACTTAAAATCCCACCAATACTTTCTAGCTGTGTGGCCATAGCTGTGATTTAAAAGAACTGATTTAGATAAACCTTCCTTCTCCTCTTTGCCCACACTAGCAGCTTCCCTGGTGGGAATGCAGGCTCCACCCCACCTGTGAATGTGGCATTCCTGACTTTCTGACAGCAATCCTTCAGCTGCCTCTGCATCTGCTGTCCTGCCCACCTACCTGCTTGTCACTCCCAGAAGAAGCTAAACCATTGAGGCCAAGAACCTTTCTTTGTACTGTGATGGCACTGCAAGTGCAGTCAGTCAACACCTGTCCCTGAAGTCGCTGTTGGGGTAGCATTTAGATCCTTGGTATGCAGTATCTATCTTTCACAAACCAGTATCAAAATCTACACCCTAACTTTCAGTAATTTAAATGTGTTTCCATAGCAACTGGGCCAAGTGATCCTTATAATAGTGGGAAAGGCAAGCATTACCTTAAGGTTCAACCCACTAAAATACTTCATAATCATCTGCTTTTGTTCCTAAGTGTGAAGAGAAAGACTGCAGCATCTGTCTTCCTTTAACAGCCTCTTTAAGAACTAACTTTAGTAATAACAATAAAATGTCCACCTTCAAACAAACACTAACTAGGGCATCATTAAGCAAAGGGTAGAGTCTCGTGACATTTGAGGTGTATATGAGGACAGTGTAACTGTCTTACTACTGTATCTCAGATCCTGACCTGCAAGCACACAAACACACACCACATATGATGGCATTTTAATTTTAGATGAACATCACATACTTGTGAAAACTGACCTTTCATAGCAGACAGTCCCAGGCACCCCTCAGCGATAAGATGGATGGAGGCAGCTCTCAGGGCTCACTTGAAGCATGAATGAGCAGGCAAAGGCACTGTTTACTAACTCAACAATGGTAACACAGACCAAGAATGAATTTTCATCCTTTTTGTATTTGATTTCTTGAGACGGAATCTCACTCTGTGGCCCAGGATAGCTTGAAATACTCCTGCCTTAGCCACAAGAGCTGTGGCAGCTACATGTCACTAATTTTTCACTCTGAAGTCGGTTCAGAATGAAATGACTTCTATATTACAATTTTAATTTCTATACATCGGTTCACATTTTAAAAAAAGAAGGCTCCATTTTTTCCATCTATTCCCTTCACCCCTAACTATTTGAAAATACTGACAGCCTCCTGGAGCTCCAGGCAAAGATGCAAAGGCCCGAGTCACTGCCACGTTCCCTTATGGTTCTGCAATGTGAAAAGTCATCATACCCAAGGAGAATTGGTAGGCCAGGAGCAGGTCACAAAGTGGAGGCCCACGGCAAGCTAGATCTTACAGAGAGGTCTCAACTAAAACTCACGCCAAGCTCTTAAAGTTCCTAACTGTCTTTCTCAAATCTTACCATTGCAGGAAACACTGTTAGTCTTTTCTATTAAACACTGTAAAACTTGTGTTTATGACAAGAAATTCAAATATTTTTATCTCCTTTCCCTGTAAGACTTTTATGCAAATGTTCTATTACTCTCTCTCAGATGAAAGAAACCTTTTGTTTATTCAAGGGTCCTGCTGCGTTCTTAGAGCTAAGTGACCTAGGTAGCTCACCCTTCCCAAGTTCTTTCAATGTCCTTTGTCCAAGTCTTCCCCCTTTTTGGAAAATAATTATTACAATTTTTAATTTTTTGAAGTTAAAATATAGTTATATAATTTCCCCCTTCCCTTTCCACCTGTCAATTTTGCCCTTAAAAACAAAAACAAACAAACAAACAAAACTAGGCAATTTCAAAGACTATGAGGTCAGCAGTACCCAACCAGGGAGAAAAAAACAGTCACTCCCGAGCTAGAACAAAAGCCAAGCGCACATCTGCCTGGTGTTCTTTCCTGCTTTATGAACAGCACGGCTTCTTGATCGAGAGCAAACCTTTGCCTTGTCAAGATACTTTGATGGAAGTGCTGCTCTCTTTCTTTGCAACCCAAGCTTATTTCTAATATCATCAAAATAGTAGTAACCAGATGAAAATAATGCTCAGCTAATTTTTTATTTTTTGAGACAGAGTCTCACTATGTAGTCCTTGTTAGCCTGGATCTCAGAGAGATCAGCCTGCCTCCGCCTCCCAAGTGCTGGAATTAAAGGATACACCCAGCTGGGTCCTAATTCTTCCTGACAACTGGATGCTTTCAAGTTTACAAAGTAAAAGCCCCAAAATGTGGGAAACAAAGCCTTCAAATAATGAGGCTTAATACCTCAAGAGAGGGCCCACTGGGATGACCCAGCCCCGTTGGGATGACATGGCCCAGTGGTGAGGAAGGAAAGGGGAAACAGTCAACCCAGACAACAACAACCAAGGCCTTCCTAGATCCTTCCCAGCTGAAGAAGCACATGCGCAGTGTCTTTGAAGACCTTTAGTCCAGGATCTCACACCAAAACGTCCTCAGTATGATGATACTCAGCAACATTCATCTGCAAGCTTTTGTCTTCTATGAGCTTTTGTGTTCTAGTTCAAGAGTACTCACTCAATCAAAATTGCTGTTTATCAATCAGGAAAACTACAGTGATATATAGTCCCATCATATGACTCTATTTGTCCTCCATGCCAGCCTGACCTCACCATCCAGAAACCAGGCAAAGCTCCTTCTCCAGAGTAATCACCCAGGACTGTAGTAGAAGAGCACACAAACTCCATTCTGTCCCATGGGGGTACTTGTCTCTAAAGCCACTATGTTCTTCGTTTCTATTTCAATACCAGTGTTGCCTGACTGCAGTCTTTCTGGGCTGGCTTTGTAGGGATACTAAAAGTAGCCTATGTCTATAGCCGTTTGGCCAGTGTGTGTAACAGAAAAAGGGGGAGGGGGAATCAGGAGCCCTTGATGTCACAAGTGGGTATGTCCAGATGTATTCCACAGAAGCCATCAAAAGCAGCAGCATGGAGTGATGCCACAATGGATGTCAACATCTTGTGGCAAACAGAAGGCTTATCCTCAAAGCAACAAAATGAAAAGGACGAGGACAGAACACATTCTCTGAACTCAATTCACTGAGCTTGATTCTTCCTGACCAACACCGCTGCCCTGAGAATCTTTTATTAAACATCTGCTGAGTGGTGGATGGGAGCTGAGCGAGACCCACTCCTACCCTACAATTTACTGGGAAGACTGACAAGAAAAGAGACAACTGTAACACAGTATGCAAGGAAACAGCATGCAAGGAAACTGCAATACACTGTGTGAGGAAACTGCAACATAGTATTCGAGGAATGTGAGAGAGCACCTGTCAGGAGAGCAGGCAGGTGCAGGAAGGGTTAGTCCTGAGAAACAGGATGGTTAAGGACAAAGATGAGTGGAGGAGAGGACACTGGGAAAGGAAGAGCAGACACTCAGCACTCACCACCCTACTGTCCTCAAAGCTCAAGTAACAGGAAGTTCCAACAAAGAAGAAATGTCATATCCTAAAATACCTGTCAAGTAACAGAAGAGTGTGCAGCACACATGACTTCAAGTCACTGGATATGAAAGAAGCAATATTTCTTTTAGCACACAATGTTTAATTAGATAGATACATCATTACAAAGTTCAAGACCAAATGAAATGAAATCCAATTACTAATACTTAAGACCTACTGGTTTGAAAGGCATTTGTTTATGTATAAATGCATGAAAATTTGGCTGCATTTGTTTAATTAAAAATACAGTTGTAATTCTAAAAGTAGACAGAATGTGTAAACTGGATTCACTTTTGAGACACAAAAATTCTAAGCAGTGTCATATCTGCATTTGACCCTTGATTATTTCCTCAAGTCCTTGATAGAGAAAATGACTCTGCCCTCAAAAAGAATTAGCATCCACTGGCTGGTATCCACAAAGAACAGGAGCAGAGTGCTGCTGTCTTCTCTTATAAAAGAATGGCCAAGCCAGAGTTTACTAACTCCAGAGGCTAGGGACCTGGTCCTGCCACCATTGCTTCTAACCACTGTTCCCAATGCTGCCCAGCTCTTTAAGAAATTACGAGCTTAAAA